>OX438948.1:7200000-8400000 GCA_949316185.1 Pyrausta nigrata
TCTTACAATATGGGTATCAAATGAAAGGGCTTGCTAAGAATTACTCGATACATAAGGTGACGTCACTCCAAATCATATATGGCGTACTCCTAGAGATGGCGGACTAAGTGTTTGATGCTGTCCTATAATATGGGTATCAAATGAAAGGGCTTGCTATGAATAGCTCGATAAACAAGGTGACGTCACTCCAAATCATATAAGTCGAACTTCTAAAGATGGTGGACTAAGTTTTTTATGCTTTCTTACAACATATGTATCAAATAAAGGGCTTGCGGAGAATAAGCATGCGAGTTTAACTCCGTTGCTCCGATCCGTTTAGGAATTTGGTGTATCGGGTTTTCTTGGCGTAAAGAAAAGGCGTGATAGCCGAGCGGAGAAAACTTAACTTTTCATCATGAGATCATGAGTTCTATCTCCGCCTGTACCAATAAGTTTGTACAAAAACTTAAGTACCTACAGTCTTTTTCAAAGATATCGCTGCCTAACGGTGAAGGAAAACACTATGAGGAAAAACCGGCACACTAGGGGCTAGTGTGTGAAATGGAAAAGGCAATTGCAAACCATTGCATTAAATATTGCCTAGAAGTCGTTGTGTGTATTTCATTCCACATAATGATCACGACCCTCAGTCATGAGGTATACGACTGTAAAAAGGGGTTTTCTTGAAGTCCTCGATTATAATTATTGAGGTTGAATTATTTGAGTCTGTAGTATCGATAGGTAAACTTTGACGAGTTTAATTTTGGTGAGATATGCGTCAACAGCATTGGTTTGCCTGTCTAGGAGAAGGATAACTTCAAATCAAACTGGAATTGTGTTTACACTGCGAAAGGCTTAGCTTAAAGATACAATAATTAGCTTGAAGCTTACTCATGCCTTACGCGGGGCATTTCTCTCAAGACAAGGTGTTGTCCTCGTACCTAGTCGGGTGATAAGTTATGTTACAAATACTTATTGCAGCTCAATTTTAAAGCAAATATCTTAAACCGATTGAGCTGAAATTTTGTACACAGGTTGTTTAGATGACAATGCATGGTATGCTGTGTAAGTCGTCTAAGATTTTTGTGTATTGATTGTACTAACCTTGAAAGTAAAAAATAAAGTTGAATTGTTGTATTCCGTAGCATCGATTGTTTAACTTTAATTTGTGTAATTTTGCAAGAGGCGTCAACAGCATTAGTTTACAACTTGCAAGTGGCATACAAACATTAAGCCTTAAATTATTGCGGCCAAATGTCTGCCTTTTAAATAAAAATAAAATAAAAAAACAATATAAAAGCAAGCATTAGGATGCTCTCCCTTCGCGCCTTCGGCCTTCAAACTGAACTGTTTATTGGGCAGACTAGTACCACAGCGAAGGACCACGGTGAGTCGAGGTTAAAATAATTGGTTTTCCTATTTGCTGTGTTTTTGAAGGAATTTCAATACTTCAGGGTAATAATTAGTGCTCTTTTACTCATTGGCTTACATTAAATTCGTAGCCAAGCTATTTTACTCGTCGCCTAGCCATTATATTAGCCGCCAAGCCATTATTTGTTGTTCCTTACTTACCTGTCTTAAGTAAGCGAGCTTAAAACTTTCGCCACCTTTAAGTCACTGTCGTTATTCAATTTTTTAAATAGCTCTTTTTGAGGCTTACCTAATTAAATTGTCACCGAAACAATATTTTGATATACTGATACCAAGGTATGTTAGATATTAGTTGCACATAGTTAGTTACCCTTTCAATTTTTAGTCGATCGAAAAATAATAAGCCCATCGAATTTAACCGACAAACGCCCTTGTCTCAATGATGCGTTAAATGAGATAAACAGTGGGATATGCCTACAGACTAAGAAATTTGTCCAGCGATAACTAAAAAGTAAAAAATAAATTACATGTAAAAAACCCTTTTTACAGACAAGCTTTTATGTCAATGCGCTAAAAAGTATAAATAAATTTTCCGTTAAAACTTTTACAATCAAGTAATAACATCATTACACAATTTATATTATATAAAAGCTTGTCGCGAGATTTTACCTGTGTAGATAAACAAGTAAATTATACACAACTCTATATGATTGACTAAATTTTCTTAAAATCAAACTACTAAATACGCCAAGTGAGTACTTAAATCTCGCGACAAGCTTTTATATAATATAAATTGTGTAATGATGTTATTATTTGATGGTAAAAGTTTTAAAGGAAAATTTATTTTATACTTTTTAGCGCATTGACATAAAAGCTTGTCTGTAAAAAGGGTTTTTTACATGTAATTTATTATCATTAAGGGGAAAGACTGGGCGCCATTTCTCCATACAAATGTAGTCCCCTGTTTTCTCCCTGGAAAGGCAAAACTGTTTTAACTATACAATATACATTTACCACAGCTATGCTCCTATTTTTACGAAGGTTATATGCCTTCAAAAACTAAGAATATTGCCAAACTCAACTCAACTTTCAGACGTTCGCCAAAAAAATCTACAAAAATTAACACTAAAACTAAATCATAGGAGCATAGTCCCACCTTTTGATAAATTATTTAAGAAGAAAACATTTTCATTTGTCTAATGTTGGACGAGGAATTAGGGAAATACGAAACGCTGTTTTGGCCAAATTTAAGAAGGAATTTATCGGTCTGAGCTCATTTGCCCCTTTCTTGCTTGGGCGTTTATCAGAGATCGCATCGAGACAGCAACATTTTATTCAAATACCTATTCTTCAAATGCCAGGTGACCGCGTTTCCTCTTAATTCTTTGAAATTTAGGTTGCAACAAGAATCTGATGTTTATGAGGGTAGGGGTTGAATGTCCCACACAATAAATCGTTCTACCCGCCGTCAAGGCCTGGATTGAACAATTAGTCTGCGCATCGTTAGTTCAAAAGTGTTGGTATACATAAACAACATTTAATTTATCTACAAAATGGACAGTGTAGAACTGAACTGAAATAGCTAGACCACGCTATTTGTAGTGCGGATTTGTCAGAGGTGGTTAATATTTGGCTTCAATACCACTTGCACCATTAACTCTCCAGCCCGCAATAGACATCAGACTAGCTCACTGGCGCATACCGAATTCACATGCAAATTAACACTCTTTCACCCACTCGTAAAGTTCAAATTGGGGTGGAAATATTTTCGGTTAGTGCACTCTCCTTAAGGCGAGAAAAGCCATATGCACCAGAAGTTTCACAAAGCAAAATAGGCTGTCACGTGTTACAGTTACGTTTGGAATTCGATTGGGATTAGTGGGACCGATTTATTCTATTTCGTGCGGGTCCAAATTGCCGACAGTTAGGTTAACTGTTGCTCGCAGTGCTTTCTATCTGTGCCATAGTACTTGCTCCCTGATATATTGCTATACAGATTAAGGCAAAAAGCCCCTGTAACAAATGTAGGATCCGCAGTAAAGGGCTGTAAATAATGTAGCAGCCGATTACTGTGTGACGTATCTTTGCAAGTCTTAACACAAAATAATAAAGTTTTAGGTTTGCTGCTGCCTTGAAGCTCAGTGCCTCCTTACCATAACTTCTTGGTCTTTTTTAGATTTAAATGAACATAATAATATGTTTTGAGAATTTAAGCTATGTGAGTCTTATTTATGCAGTTAAAATTTCCCACAAGTTTACTAATGGCCCAAGGATAAGATTTAAACAACGGCCACGTTCTGTCCATATATCCACTGGTTATTTCTAAGATGGTATCTGAAGTATCAATTCACATAAATTCACGGGATGGTATGGCGTTTACGGCGTAGCTGCCCGCGCCACAATAAAACTCGCTTGTTTTATGTTAAACTTTACGAGCTATATTTTATAAAAATAAAATACCTGAGAAAAGCGATTTCACACTCCTTAGGGATACTTTTATGTTATTATCAATAGATATATAGCGCTCGTTAAATAGAAATCGCTGGTACGGACAATAAATATTGTATGATAGATAAAACATAGTTTTCACGATTTAACGCAGATTTATCTTTTTAAGGATATCGGCACAAAACAAACAGGAGAATACAATGAAAAACGGTTTCCATAGTTTTACAAGTAATGTAGAGCAGCAAGCAAATACAAATTTAGTTATTTAAAGTAGTTTAGAGTAGGTTAAAATAGTATAGTAGAGTTTATTCTAGTGTAAGAAAGTTTATTATACCCACTCGAGTTATTAAACTAGCGTAAAAAAGACAAAAATGCTCGCAAAATCTTAAAGTGAAGTTGGCCCACGTGAATCGCTATTCAACCGAATCACTTATCAAACAAAAGCAACAAGCCCATTGAAAGCAGCAATTTGGTTTATGTCAGGAAAATAAGAAGAAGAAAAATGCAGAGGTCCGCAACCTTTTCATAACATAAAATATAATATTGTGGCGTTTAATTTGAGGGTTCTGCCGGCGGAATAATATTAAAAGAGGTGCTTTGTGAGGTGTTGTAACAAATTGGCGGCGGAGGTGGCCGACGCTGACGCTTGCAATGGACGCTGGACGGACACACGATTGGCAAGATCAACAAACATCAATAAGATAAATGTATTTACTGTAAAGTTTTATTAATGAAGAGATAAAAAACTACATCAACAAATTGTGGTACTCCTCATCAGTTTGAAAAAAAAAGTAAATGTTTGTTAATATTGCAACGATAAAAGTGACATTGTATTGTACTCGTATCTACTTGTGATCGTTAAGACAGTGCGGTCAGCAGATGTATTAGTGCTCAACAGGTTAATAAAAAATAAAGAATGTAAATGTGTTTAAAGCAAATATGGGCAACCTTTCGAAGGCCCCATTAAAGAAAATCGGATACATCCACTACAAATCTGTGAAACCATGATCACATCGAGTTACTTCATAATTCTCATCTTTGAGCTACATATCTTATATTTTATCATTAATACCACTTACACGGATTTCCACAAACTTAACCAGTTTTAAAACTCCACTCCAAACATTAATAGGTTTGCTGAACGATGACTACCGTATGTACATGCCCATAGAGGAATATTTGAAAAGAACGCGACTTGTAGGGCTTTTTGTTCATGGATCTCGCAGCTGAAGAAAATGCGAACTATGCGATTCAATGCCACTTTTCCACCAGACGCCTAATTTCATTCCAAAATAACTTTTATGTCAACGGCAGAGAATTCTCCAGCAAAATTTTGCTGGTGGTTGTGCCGCGAATATATTTCACGGTGATTTTTTCCCGTATACGAGTTTGTAAATGTGCATTTAGCCGAAATGTGGTTTTAGTACGTGCTGGCCACTATTTCACTTTTAAAGAAATCCCGTTAATTGCTTTCGTTACAAACTTGCACTACCTACTTTCATATTATTATTTTTTACATACAAATGATGAGATTTTTTCAATATAATTTTTGCAATTTTTGTTTTCACTTCAGACTACCCCTTTGACCTTTAGACCGCTTCTATTTCCTACAAAAATCAAATGGGTAACCTGAGGTGCCACTGACTGTACCTAAGATTTAGTCTTATTGCAAAATACAAGAAAAAAGACAGATTTTTTTTTCACCTCCCACACACATATCCCACAATCTATTATGAAATGTTTTTTTTTTCCGTCCATTTTATTCCAGGAATGTGGTTCGCTATCCATGTAGACTTGTTGTTGACCGAAATTCGGCCCCAAATTATTTGACAAATGTGTCGATTGGCTTATCAAGTTGCTATTTAGGTCAGACGAAGCTGCAGGTAAGGTTATTGGTTCTATTAGCATCAGATGCTCGGTGCCTTGCTGAGTGCATAATGCAATACCTTGTTCAAGAGCTTTGACTAAGGGTTAGTAAGGTTACACATGTGTTTGATCTTATGTTTCTAAGGCAACCTAGTACTGCACCCATGCTGCTACTTAATTTAAGTTTACCAGAACTAAACTTTAAGTTTGGAACTCGATCTTTTATGTAATCGTCTTCCTTTTATAAGTTTAATACGTAATAGAAGTCGACTGTTACAGAGTTTTCTAACTCTTCCTATTTACCTTTTGATTAATTTCGTTGCAAGATCTAAGATTACTAAGACTTTATCTTGAAATATAGCCTTCACTGGTTGGGATTAGCATTGAGACAGAGTTGTAGATCTTGCCTAAACAGAAGTTGCGTTAAGTTCCGCCTCTTAATGACTGTCCAACAAAACCAAAACTGGGAAATTCTTCAGTTGATTGATGCCAACTAAAGTCATAATTTCAAACTCGAGTGACGCCATGAGTTGCCTGCCCAATTTAATAGCATTGCCCATTTCTCATTGCGCTCTGATTGATGTACGGATATATTAACTTTTTTCAGTCGGAATTCGGTTTTATTTGGTAGCTATTACGCCGTACGCCGTTTAATAAGATGGCGTTTTGATAAATGTTTGTCAGCATTTCGTACTTGAATTTAAATATTATCTATATGGTAAAGTATAAGGAAAAGGTATACTTATATATACAGGTCGGTAACTGGAAGCTGCTGGAACTTAGCTCGTTGGATAGCCCCAATAACTATTTTAACAAATTACTTGTTACGATTACTGTACAGATATTCAATACTAAACTTCATCTAACAATATGATCGTAGCTAACAACATTTCAACAAGTTTCAGACAGTAATATTGTAAATATACTAATAAACTTTATTATTAAGTTTACTCACGTACCTGTTCTAAAATAACATGTAGTATTTTTGAGTGTAGATATTTTCGAACAGTTGAACCAATCTAGGTTTAAGTCGGTACATTTCGCTGGAAATAGTCTTTTATACTTCGACTGATGTTAAACGTGTGTGGAACTTCAATTGAACCACCCAAGAAACTTTTGTAATGTACCTAACAAAGTTCCGTTAACACTTCAAAATGGTCCGTTGAACCAATTTGCTTTTTCACTCGAATTGAACTGGATCGGCTTTGTGAAGATTTTGTCTCTTATTTCGGAATCAGAAGTACCTTACTTGAAGTTCCTAATACATAAGTGGACGTAGGAAGAAATAACATAATTAAATTGTATCTATCTACTACGAGTATAAATAAAAAACCCTTGCAGAAAACTGACGGTCTGCGCCACAAGTATGTGATGTAAAGAACCATTCGAATTTATTTTTATTATTAGGCAGATATTTGACCGCAATCTCACCTGATGGTAGGCGACGATGCAGCCGAGGATAAATTTTATTAATATTTCAAAATATCGATGGTTATTTTTAATCTCTAAGGTTTTATATTCTAACTATCTCATTCTCGTGTCCTCTGCAAACATTTTTTGTACGTGGCAGGACCAGCCTATGTTTGCGCCCGACGATTTTCGTCAATCGCCTAAAACAAAGAGAGGGGTGAATACTAAAGGTGCAGTGACACTTGAGCGGTTTTCATCAGGCGACGAGACACCGGTGCTCTTTCAGACCCTCCTTTTGAGATCCCGCGCAAGATTAGGCACTAGTTCTTATGGTGTATTTGTAGGGATGGGACATATACTTAAAAAAGTATCGATTTAGACTGTAGATATTTTTGGTGTACTAAAAAAGTGTTAAAATTAATGTATTTGTCACTTTTGACCATTAAACTGTCATCGTTTAGTCGCTTACGGCCTTCGTATATTTTTTCGTTCGTTCGTTTATTTTAGTCCGTCTGCTGTAACAATGTTATATGTGCACTGTTGATCTCAAATACATCACAGATAATCTCTTCGCAAGGTGTTTTTCTTGTACAATTATTTTCTACAAAAAGACACTTATAGTTAATTATACTGGTCTATTTACTATAACAGGTAAAAAAACATCAGATAGGCAGAGGAAGAGGATTTAAGCAAAGCATATAAGAGATGTGAGTTTTCACATGCTCACTCATTCTCTATGCTAATAGCCAATCGGCTATTTGACCTATTCTTTAAACAAATGTGAAAGTAAATCATACCAAAGTTAATAATACCTACCTCCCGCGGACCAACAGGCCAGAGATGGACACTCCGATACCAAACCCCTGCAGCGAGCTTCCTAGACATATTCTAGGGCGAGATCAAAAGCAGTGCTGTGTGCTTGGGCTGGAGTACGCAGAAGAGTTGGCGTCGGAAGAGCCCCTAGGGGCCAACGGCGGCGCTCATGCCTCGAAGCAGGTGACAGTCTTGGCGTCAGGTGGCAACCGGCCGTAAAATTTTAAATCTAAATCAGGCACATCCTCCTCGTTTAACATGAAAAGTACAATTATAAAAAGATTAAGTTCAACTGTTAGGGCGTTCCCCAAAAGCGACGCCAAGCAATCTTATGCGACACATGCGGAACCAAATGTTAATGCATTAGACTCGCAACCTGGAATCTTGGTACCCTCACCGGCAGGAGCCAAGAACTGTCCAAAATACTGCAAAATAGAAAAATTTATGTATGCTGTCTGCAAGAAACGAAATGGAAAGGTTCCAAATCCAGAGATATGGGACAAGATTATCAACTCATATGCCATGGCACCAACAGCGGAGAGAATGGAGTAGCTATAGTCCTTGACCATCAATACAAGCAGCGGATAATCAGCATCGAACGCAAAAGCGACCGACTTATCGCCGTCAAACTAGCTAAGGAACAGCAACAGCCTCTCAATATCATCTCGGCATACGCACCACAAATCGGATGTCAAGAATCAGAAAAAAATAAGATTTTGGGAAGATTTCGATGACTCACATCACATACTCTACAAATATGGGAACTAATTCTTCACAACCGTTTTCTTAAACATGTGGCCATATTGGAAAACCAGCATGGATTTACAGCCTCAAAAACGACCACGGATGCAATACATTCAGTGCGAATACTGAAAAGGAGGGAAGAGAAAGCGTTTGACAGAGTGCCGCGAAAACTAGAATGGCAAGCTCTGAGATCGCAAAGAATACCTGAGTGCTACATATCACTGGTACAGGATATTTATGAAAACGTGACGCGAGTGAGAAGCCTAGCTGGTACAAGTAACCCCTTCGAGGTTAAGGTTGGCGTACATCAAAGATCCGCTCTTAGCCCACTGCTGTTTAATGTTGTAATAGACTATCTAACCAAAGACATCCAGTCCCCCTGCCATGGTGCTTGCTGTATGCAGACGATGTTGTCCTCATTGACAAATGCGCGGGTCAACTGCAACATACCCTTGAATTATGGAGGCATGGCCTAGAATCCAACGGATTAAGGGTTAGCAGAAGTAAAACCGAGTACCTGCTATCTCACTATAGCCTCATAGAGCACACAGCACCCACAATCTGCATCGATAGGCACCCAATACCGAAAGTTAGCCATTTCAAATATCTAGGGCTCGGTTCTGTCCCCGGACGCATATGTGGATATGGACGTGACACACAGGGTAAATGTGGCATGGCAGAGGTGGTGGGCGCTCACGGGTGTGCTATGTGACAGGCGTATGCCGATAAAGACCAAAGGCAAGGTCTACAAAACAGCTGTGAGACCTGCTATGGTGTACGGTTCTGAATGCTGGACCATCAAACAAGCGTATGAACAAAAACTCCATGTCAATGAGATGAAGATGTTGAGATGGGCGGCCGGTGTAACGAGACTCGATAAAGTGCGCAACGAACACATCAGAGGAAGTTTTAAGGTCGCCCCCGTTGCCGATAAGGTCAAGGAATCCCGCTTGAGATGGTACGGGCATGTCATGAGACGCGACGAAGACCATGTCGTGAAGAAAGCCCTCGCACTACCGGACAGAAAGAGAGGCAGAGGTCGCCCGCTTGCTACGTGGTGGTCCATAATATCCAAGGACTTGAAACAGGCCCAGTTGAATAAAGAGACAACCCAGGATTGACCGACCTGGCGCATGAAAACGAGGAGGGCCGACCCCAAGTAATGGGAAGAGGCACGGAAGGTAAAGAAGAGAGAAGAAATCATACCAAAGTAATAAGCAGTGCTTAGGTGGGCGCGAGCGTACCCATGCTGTGAAATCCTCGCAATTGATTGTCGAGTGGAAATACTAAGTGTGTCGTCAGTGAATTCATAAGCAGTATTTTCAGCGACGCTGATCAAAGATGAGAATGACAAAGTCTTTGATCCATTCTAGGAGCTTTTGACAAGATTGATCTTTAAGGTCACGTCAACATCTAAAAAAAAATCATCGATAGTCGACATCGCGTCACACACGGCACTAGCTCGTTACTGCACGTCATCAGTAGTGCGGCTCGTCACCACTCGGCGCCGCGATGATTCAGCATTCTCAATCCAAAAGCCTTTTACGAATCCACTCTTACATCCACGACCCTTTAGCTCACGCAGTACGTGGCGTACGTTTTCGCCATTCAGACCCGCGAGATTTTGCGGGTGGTTTTTCATGCGGTGATTTACACACATAAAGACTCGCACACGAAACTGAGGTGATTTGGAGTGGAACGTCAGCTATAAGCTTGATAAGGCTTTTGTAGGCTGGATAACGGTAGCGATTGCAACGAATTTACTCAGAGATAATGTCTTTGATATTGATTTAATTGAACATTTCTTAGGTGTATAAAGTTTTGAAGTAGTATTGCGTCAAAAGTTCTCATAGTACCGAAATGAAGTACGCACACATGTCCGAAATACGAATATAAGGTAGAGGTCCAGGAATGCACAGTGGAAGATGATTTGAATGAAACAAATCATTATGGCATGCCATAAAACCCTTAATAATATTATAATTTATTCGTTTTCTCATCGTTATTTTTTTATTGCTTTATATAGCTTGGTTATCTATATATTTTTTGCTTTGCTTATGTATAGCTTGACAATACCTAAGTTCACCGTATCAATAAAAACATAATATATGAGTATGTGCCATAAAAAACAAGAAAAAAGACAAAAATTATGGTATATAATATTAGTTCACTTTAATTGTGAAATTGTGGCTAAACTAACTTCACGTGCTATAATAATAGTTAAGTCAGCCTATTAGATCCCACTGCTGGGAAAAGGCCTCACCTCAACTATGAGGAGGAACGAGCCATACTCCACCACGCGGGCTCAGTGCGGATTGGTGGAGGGGTGTCTGTAAGGCAAGTGACAAACCTTACTGTCAGATGTTATCAAGCCGCCCTAGGGCCTCTGACTAGGCTTAACGACTAATACCAAGAGATATTAGCCGGGACCAACTGCTTAACGTGCCTTCCGAAGCACGGAGATGCTTGTCATGGTCGTCACTTTAATGGTCGGAATGGTCACCCATCCAATCACGACCGCGCCGTGGTTGCTTAACTTTTGGTATCACTACCAAAGCGCTGCCGCCACTGCGCCACAAGCACCTCATAATAATAGTACCTATACAAAAATACAGGGTAGCCATAATAACGCAATCTCAAACTCAATCAAAGTGGCATTGTCTGCGCAGTCTTGCGCCGAGCGTGTGATGACATCTACAAAATTTTGCACGCATCTAAAGTTTTCTCTGATATTATATTTTTCAGTATGTAAGTGTGATGATATGAGAAATGAGTATGTATGAGAAAATTAAATAATTGTAAACTATATTTTAACCGGCTACAAAAAATAGGACCCCGAATCGCGGTGAGATTGCGGTGAAATGTCTGCCTATTAAATATATAAATAAAGAATCGATTTGGAAAATTATTTTTAAGTTCAAAGGGTACTTCCCGGGTCACTCAGTGTTCTGTGTTTTGATCTTACAAAAACGCTAGCCAAACTAATCAGTGGTCGCTTTTAACTCAAGATCCATTCCCACTCAATAACAGTCGCACAAAGCACTTGATTTAGCAAAGAGCAGCAGCAATCCTATCAGGAGGTTCTACTCTGTAAAACCTTTTCGAAAATAGAGATATATCTGTTGTTTTCATTATAGCTGTCTCCCTTTTTTATACCGTCACGATTGCCTAATATTTTTTTATATTCGTGTCAATAGTTCGACACTGGTAGTCAGATAGTATGCAACAAAACTTAAAAAGTCTTCCATGTATAGGGATCATGGAATGTCTTCTTTGCCCTAACTTCTGCACACTGGTGCAGTGGTTCAGGCACATTGAACTTTCTAGCAGGTGTTAAACTGGTTGTTTGCAGATACATTCAGTGCAGGTACATTGGACGTCAGAACGTACCTGCACAGAATGTATCTGCAGCTGCTTTGAGTGTCAAAATGAGTTTAAAAATTAAGTGTAAAAATGTCTAAAGTGGTCACTTCTGCCTGAGCCCTATCATGAGGTGGAAGTCGGTAGCCGAAGAGTACCGCTCGTTTCAGAAAGCCATAGCAAAGGTAACAGTACCAGAGCGTATTAGTGACAATGATAAACAAATATCGCTTTACGGCCGTTCTTAACATTGAATCTAAGTATCTATTGTTTTCCCTTACTGAAGACAGAAAATCTCTTCAATTACCGTCACAATAGCCATACCGAAGTAACGCTATCTTTGGTCTTTATATCTACCAATAAGAGGGCAGTTAGCCTACTGCAGATAGCTTAACTCTTGTATAAAACAGACGGTTACAAAGTAGGTCCCTGGACAGATCGCAGCCGGGTGCCCCGGGCGCCTTGACATAATGCGGCCACAACTCGATTAAAGTTGAATGCTCCGTCCGGCCGCACTTCAATAATACAAGGGGTAGGTCTAGCTTTGAGAGGCGCATAAGTACCCTTACTAAGTTTTGTTGACGATAATTTTTGTAAGGGGTTACTACGTTTATATCTATTTATCAAATTATTGACCCATTCACAATAATTCATAATTTAAAAAACTACTTTTTGAACTAGATTACTTTATTCAGTATTATTACAGTAATTAAATACTAGCTGTAAAAAGTACATTGGGAATTAAAAGTTCGGTTTACTTTCAGTTTGGACAAAGTAGCGCTCTCTACCGATTGGTTTTCATAGGAAAACGTTACCTATAAAAGTGGTTTTCATAGCAGCCTAAAGTACGATCACGCCATCTAGCGAGTGGTGAACAAAATGCTTTCAGTGGGGGATCCAAGGAAACCTTTCACTGTGAAAGTACATACTTAGATTGAAAGATGGAGCTTTCAGTAAAACATTTTTTCGGGAATCATGGACTTTTTTTGGATCTCCCACACTGGTTTTGTTAGCGTTAATGTGCCAGCTCCATGTCATTTTTGCAGCATGTAAGCAGAACATGCAGATTCAACTGCTACCAAAGTTTGGTATACTTTTGCGTAGATAAACAATATCTCGCTACTCACATATTTAAATAGAGCCTAAAAATATGCAAACCTATCTCAATTTAAGCCTTTAATAAGACAGTATGGGGTTTTTTTATGTTAAAATCGTAATTTGGTGGAAAAATAACAGCCTTTTGTTTTTACTGAAAGATCATAAAAAACATTAATAACAACGTCAAATTAACGAGGCATTAATTATGTCTTTGGGATCCTTGAAGGGTGAACGGGGGACTTAAAAGCCGATGTTTTTTACACTTCGCTTGTTAGGAACAGTGCATCTTTTAATAATTAGCAATTTTTTGGCTTTAGCATAGTTTTTCTTTATAGCTTCCTTTGAAATATGACATCCATTGAATTTGTGCTTGCTTTCAATAAAATATTTATTAGAATTTATTACGTTACGAAGGAACCCACTTTCACTATTCAGTCACTCTTGGCAATTTTTTCATCACCCGCAAATGAGGGCCAAAAATTAAGCCGACAATTATTTTTCGGGTCGAATATTTTACTTAATAGCCAAAGGTCTTGAGACAAAGAGAAAAATAATAAAAAACACATCGCGCGCTAACAAAAGATCCCTTAGTCCTCAAGAAGCGCGTTGGAAAAACGGCTGGCACGCATTAAAAATAATTTCTCCCTTTGTAATGCGATTTTTTCTGTCGCTCAAGCGTGGCTTATAACAATTTGTGTCATTATTTCTAAGGGCTGTGTTGAGTGTTGCTTTAATGGACACTTGGCAAACGTTTGATGGCGAACCTTATTGATATGGCGTTATTTGCTGCTGTTTTAGTTGTTATTGCCATTTGTGACGTTTTATTGGCATCACGTTTCAGATACTTTTCGTTCTTTTAGAGACGTTCTGTTTTTTTGAGCTTGGGAAACTATAATGCAATATGATTATTTTTGATCTTTTTTTGTGCTGAGATGAAAATTCCGATTTCATATTAATAAAATTTTCTTCACGTTTAAGACCTTCAGTCTTTTGTTGAATATGAACTCACCTGTAGGTTCAGTCTTTCCCTAAAGCAGTTACTCAACTCTCAGCAGATAACCCTTTAACAACAACACTAAGAAATATTGTCATTACACAGTAGGTGAACACAACTATACTTGCACGTTCCGCCAATAGTTGTTGTGGAGTTAATTGGCATGAATCGGCTTATGGTGCACTTACAGCAGTTGAGCGGTCTCCAATGCCAATGTGTTCGATCTTGAGCCCCTACTTCGAATGGCGATGTGGCTGTCCTTGTCACTCATGCCATTATGACAGCGCGAACGAGCGAGATGGTTAGACTAGAAAATACAGACAATGTGCCATATCTAAGATGAAAATTAGGTTTAGTCTCTCTTTTTCTCTGCCAGTCAAACGAAATGAGGTAGACTATAATTTAGAAACATCAGATTCAACAACGCAAAAACATGTAAAGATACGTGAGAAATCCCCTCAATTAATATGACATTTCTAGATTATTAGTCTGCTTTCGTTTGTTTACCAAAGAAAGAAACAGAATAAACTTAAATTTAATCTTAGTCAGGACACATTGGAATCGACTCCAATGCCATCCAGAGTAAGGCTTCTGTTACGATCGAGTTGCATGATTTAATAACTAGCTTGGACGAACTTGAATAACAAAGCTTGAGCACTGGATACGGTAGTGGCTTGACTTAGAGAGAATGCGTCGTAAAATGACTTGAAAATAAGTAAGTCTAATAATACTAAATGACCTAATTTGGGTGTTGTGTTATGTTAGTAAGTATTGGACGTTTAACTAATAACCTCAGACATGACACTTAAAGTCATGCTTAAAGTTAATCTTTCATTAGGTCTGATGAAGTCTTTTCCTATTTCATTGACAAAGAAAGTGACAGAACGAAGACCGAAACTAGGGCGCGGCAGAAAAGTACAAATTGTATTACGTCAGTTGTTCAACTTAGCTTTTTATTTTCATGGCCTCTGGAATTAAATTAGGTAAAACCTTGCCACGCTTGTAACTAACAGGAATATAAATTATGAAGCCTTCAAACAAAATGAAAGAAGATTAACGAAATATTTTTTTGTTGAATTACCTAGTACTTCCGTTGAGATGTTCTTGAGTTTATTAAAGTTCTTTATAATTTGTTTCTAAGAGTCATACAATTAATAATTTCCTCCTTTAGTCCTAAAGGTCTTTAAAGGGTAGAAAATCTGTTCATTCTGAACTTATTTACACGTTATTAGCGAAATTACAAAAAAAATGACAAAAAAGACAGAAGCTAATTAGGTAAATTCATTATCGTATAAGTACTTACTTAACATTATCATAGCCTAATTTTATTCGTACATTTTGTAGATAATGAATTTACCTAATTAGCTTCTGTCTTTTTTGACAATTTTTTTGTTAAAATAAGAAACATTGCACACGCAAACACATAGACATTCAAGTATCGTTGTACACACACAAATAAGCACACACATCAACTAACCTAAACCGTAACCGAAACCGTTGTTTTTTGTATGGAGGCGACAGATTTTTGTAGGATGTTCTAAACATGGGTCTAACAGAGCCTAGGGTCGGGTTAACCAACATATATTTAATTTTTAGTTAGCTGGTTTAGCATTATTTGACATATTTACCCGACTGCGGAAGGAGGGTTATGTTTTTCGAGAGTATGTATATATTTATAATTGTTTGGCACGCACTACAGTCCAAACGGCTGGACAGTTTTTGACATATGAGGTATCGTTGAATTTGTCAAAATAGTGACACTGACATAGGCTATATACATTTAAAAAAGGCGCCCTCATATGGAAATAAGGGGGTAGGGGGGATTGATTTTTTCCTTACCATAGCAATATGGGTATCAAATGAAAGCCAGTAAAAAGACCATTTCAAATATATAATAATTTTTGCAGTCGGGTGTTATGTTTTTTCAAAACTTATGTTTGCTTGTTTGCATAGGAATCTTGTCTAAATAATTTTTAATCTAGGTTCACCGGCTGTTTAAAGATTGGTGAACTCGGGTCTTAGGAGGAGTTCGCCGATTTTTGAACAGCCGAAACCTTCTGTAAATTTGTCAGAATTCTAATGCAAAATATGTCCAATAATGCTAAACCAGCTGACTAAAAATTAAACATGTGTTGGTGCAATAATAGGTATAGGAAATAATAGTATATCGGTAAATAAATACTTAACAGAACCTCAGCAAAGCCCAAATAATTAAATAAGTAACAATTTCAAGTGTCACACTATCTTTACAAAGATGGAATACCCAATTTTGCACCTGAATGCATTCATTTAACTTGCGGCGAAAGTACGTTTCTGGGGCAGCTCAATTTAGGCAATCGACTTTCTAAATTGAGTTGTCTCTAGACGTTCTGACTGCCAACATTCCGACCGCAAAGAATTTGTGGGTTTTCTTCACACACTTTACGAGACTGCATTAGATGCTTAACTTCTACTTTGTAAAATGTTTTCTGTCAGCTACATTCCTCTTTCTTTATTATAAAGGAAAAATAATATACAGGATGTAAGTTCCAGGTTAAAAACTGGTTTTTCTTTATCCATATTTGTGCTGTAAGATCTCCCTTCTTGCCTAATTTCATGATTCTAGGTCTATGGGAAGTAACCTATAGGAAAATACGGCTAAAATGTTTCCTGCTTTTATTTATGAACGTATCTTTACCGCCCCGTGTCCCTGAGAAAAAAACTCTTGACAGACAGACCGACGGACAACAAAGTGGTCCTATAAGGGTTTTTTTTTCTATCGAGGTACGTAACCCTAAAAAATAATGTATCATCTCTATATCAAAGTAGCCTATAACTTCCGTAATAGCATATTGAACCAATCGCTTTCTCTTATTAATCAAATAAGAAGAAGAGCTGGACAAACTTTATCAATCGAGGCTTCGTTCAACCCATACTCTTAACTGTAGAAGTAAGAGCTTTAATTCACAAGAAAGACACATAGCTCTACATGCAAAAGCCCCCCTCAAATATTATATCAAGATAATGCAAAAGTTACAACTAATGCGAACTTGTGGGGTCCTTTATATGGGAAGCTTCCGTCGTCGTGCCCGCTTCGTCCTTTTGAGTTAGGGATCGTCAACCCTGGGACGTTATATTTTAAATTATTTGCTCCTTGTACGATATATTAGTGTCACTCAACTTATACAATTTGCTGTATTTAGATGTTTGTGTTTAGTTAGATTCTCACGGCAGGGTATAACATACAGCAAATTTAAATACGAAGATGGGGTAGTACTTAATTAAAGAGTGTTAATCATTCAGTAATCACATGCCTATGTGTAAAATCGTATTTAGGTATTAAAGCCTACTTATCTACACTAATGTTATTAAGAGGAAAGATTTGATTGTTTGTTTGGATGTATTGAATAGGCTCCGGAACTACTGGACCGATTCAAATGAAGTTTGGTGCTTAACATCAGCATATACTGTAAAATCAGGATGGTTTAATACCTTTTTCCTACCTATATACCTATACAATGTGTTAGGGAACCAACCCGACAAACTCTAAGGGCTACTCTGCAGTCAATTTTGATCATAAAATAACTTAATATTATGTGGGGTTAAAACTCAACCCCTTCGGAATGGCGGCATTTTAATTATTTGGTTATTGTTTGAAAAAATGCTGTAAGATTCCAAAAAGAGTGGCAATCCAACAAGTATCACTTAAGTCTCCCCAAAACAGTTGCCCTCCTCTGCCTAAGATATTTACCACGATAAGAGGGATGGTCCGCTTATCTTTCAACTATCAAGAAACCTTGTTTGCTGTAACTTGTGTTTCATGTTGATTTAGTAACGCGGAGAAACAATAGTCCAAGTTAGAAGTAGTCTTAGTCCGTAGCTTAGTTCTGACCACACAAATATTGTCGTAATATTTCATTTAACCGAAATACCGTTTTTTAATAACACAAATGTTCTACTTAGACTCGCTGCCATTTTTATTATAGGCAAAGAAATACACAATATTCTAGGTAATGTATGTGTAGTAAGTAGTAAACAAAATTCAATTTATTGTGATGTTGACTAGGTATCTCTTTGAAAACAGACGCCAGCAGTCCAAAACTTGCACTCAAAACTTTTTGAATTTAACTTAACAGTCCTCTCACTTAAGTTCTCAATGAAAAATACTTAGATACCATATCATTTTTAACGTGATATTAAACTTAACCAAAACCTATTATTATTCCTAGTAGTAAGGATCAAATTGCGGAATATACCGCGAAAGTATACGAATAGACTTAACAAAAGGCTAAGAACACACAAAAATCTAAAAGCAGGAGCACCAAAAATGAGATAATTTTGTTTTCTGTGTAAGTTTTGCCCCAAGTTGGTGTAGCAACTTTAGTATAGAATTTCCAACGAGTGTCTAAGTTGTAGTTCATATAGTAGATACCCACATGAACTTCAGCAGTTTTTCCGATATCGACGGGCTATCTCGACTCAACATGCTGAAACTTTTATTTTCTTTCCAGTTACGTATGGTAAGTTCGTGTAAATGAACAAACAGATAATATAAATTTTTCTAAGAATACAAAGCTTGTTTTATTTACTGAACATATAAGATATTCCTGTATGAACGTAGGAAGACAATTAATCTTGGTATAAGTAAAAAAACACAGCATGACTGTACCTGTCGGCTGTGGCATTCTCCTAAAGGCAAGGCGCTTGAACAGAAAGCAGATCACCAATAACCACACCTCATGGATTCTATAACGATTCTTATATTTTTTGTTGCAAGTCCTTATAACCAAGCAACTAATTCCTCTTATCACTTTAAAGAGTTCATTGTAAGGAGTTTGTATTTGGTAAAAAAATATTTTCAAATAAATTTTATTCTACCACTTTGTCGGTGTAATTGGTATACATACACCTACAAAATTACAGCTTTTTAGTACAAAAGTCTCTTACCAAAACCTCGGAGAGACAGACAGACGGACATGACGGAACTATAAGAGTTCCTTGTCAGGACTACGGAGGGGAACCCTAAAAATTAAATGGTACCTAAAAATGAGTGAGGCGGTACTGATTTCGCAGTTAGCTAGTTTTTCAAGAAAATTATTTAAAAAATAAATTACAAGAAAAAAAACCTTTTCAAAAACAAGCTTTTATGTCAATGCGCTAAAAAGTATAAAATAAATTTTTCTTTAAAACTTATACGATCAAACAATAACATCATTACACAATTTATATTATATAAAAGCTTGTTGCGAGATTTAAGTACTCACTTGGCGTATTTAGCAGTTTGATTTTAAGAAAATTTCGTCAATCATATCAAGTTACGTATATAATTTACTTGTTTATCTACACAGGTAAAATCTCGCGACAAGCTTTTATATAATACTAGCTCTTGCCCGCGACTTCATACGCGTGGACTCGATGATACAAAATATATATTTTATACTCCCGTCGCCATCCAGCTCTCATGATAATCTCCGGAACTACTGAACGGATTTGAATGAAACTTTTTTTATTGTGTAGCTATTGGGTCTGGACGAATACTAGGCTATATCTTATTTTGAAGATCGGAGTACCTGACGTGGAACCTTAGCAGTACACTTAAACTAAGAGAGATATGAAAGCAGCGCCTTAAGAAAAGTTAGTTAGCTTGATGAGCATTTTCTAGACGTTCACAAATTGAAGGTCTGGAGCAACTGATATGGAACCCTAGCAGCTCAGCTTTACTATAAGAGATATGAAAAGAGCACCTTAGAGTTCATTGTTCAGCGTGATGAGCACTTCCTATTGACGTACACAAATTGAAGGTCTGGAGCAACTGATATAGAACCTTAGCAGCTCAGCTCAACTATAACAGATATGAATAGAGCGCCTCAGGGAACATTGTTCAGCATGATGAGCACTTTCTATTGACGTACACAAATTGAAGGTCTGGAGCAACTGATATAGAACCCTAGCAGCTCAGCTCAACTTTAAGAGATATAAATAGAGCGCTCTAGGGAACATTGTTCAGCGTGATGAGCATTTTCTATTGACTTACACAAATTGAAGGTCTGGAGCAATTAATATGCTAAATTACTTTAGACTGATTTTCAAACTCCCAAGGTAATCCTACTGTCTCCAAGTTACGATCTGGTGACGGAAACCTGAAGAAATCGAGAGAATTCTTCAGATTTTATAGGCATGTATACCACATGCTACAGCATTAATTTAGGTATAGGTAAAGCCTTTACATTCAGGAGTTGACGGTACTGACCTTAACGCTTAATAGTTCGTGGATACTTTTACCATAGATAGTTTGTCAAAATTTTGTTGAATCACTGTATTATTAATGAAAGATCAAAGTCAATTGGCATTATTTTTTATACTACTTATCACTAACTAACTAACGGAAATTGATCTACGAATGTAAGAATAGTATTACTTACTTCACGTTATAGGAGAAAGGGTAGGGAGGCCTTTGCCCTGCAGTGGGACACGACAGGCTCCTAATAATAATAATAACTTTACGATAGTAGTAACTTACAAACCGAACTGTGAGTAGGCTAGGGACACAAATAAATGCTAAGCCGCATTCATCTATTGCGGTAGGACGGTTTGAGTCTGACTTTTCCTGATCACTAAAGCTAAGGTTACCTATATCTTTTTTACAAACGAATTAAACAGCCTTCAATAAAGTAAACCAAAAAGTTAAAAAAAATCCTTTACACTTTTATTAAGAAAGATATACGACAAAATTTAGTTTTGGACTCGGTGTTACTGCCATGCGAAAGTTTCTTACCAGACGAGGATGGCGAGGTGATAGTAACCTATCTAAAAAAGAGTGACTATTGACCTTGATTTTTCATTCCTCCCTTCTCCTTACGACATAGTACTAAGAGATCATGATAGCTGGAAGGCGACGGGAGTATAAAATATATATTTTGTATCATCGAGTCCACGCGTACGAAGTCGCGGGCAAGAGCTAGTATTATATAAAAGCTTGTCGCGAGATTTTACCTGTGTAGATAAACAAGTAAATTATATGCTGGCGCACTGGATAACACTGCATACAGTTAAGTAGCCCGGTTCGCCGGCGCCGGAGAAAACCTGAGGAGCTGCACCTCGATTAAATGGAATATAATTTAAAAAAAAATGTTTTCAATGATTATTTTATTATGTACTAACACTAGCCTTAAGTTACTATGTTACTAACAATTATGGATCTAGATGTCCGAAATAAATGATGATTATTATTATTATTATTATATACGTAACTTGATATGATTGACGAAATTTTCTTAAAATCAAACTGCTAAATACGCCAAGTGAGTACTTAAATCTCCCGACAAGCTTTTATATAATATAAATTGTGTAATGATGTTATTGTTTGATCGTATAAGTTTTAAAGGAAAATTTATTTTATACTTTTTAGCGCATTGACATAAAAGCTTGTTTTTAAAAAGGTTTTTTTCTTGTAATTTATTTTTTACTTTTTAGTTATCGCTGGACAGATTTCTTAGTCTGTAGGCATATCTCACTGTTTATCTCATTCAACGCATCATTGAGGCAAGGGCGTTTGTCGGTTAAATTCGATAGGCTTATTTTTCGATCGACTTAAAATTGAAAGGGTAACTAACTATGTGCAACTAATATCTAACATACCTTGGTATCAGTTTATCAAAATATTATTTCGGTGACAATTAAATTAGGTAAGCCTTAAAGAGAGCTATTTTAAAAATTGAATAACGACAGTGACATAAAGGTGGCGAAAGTTTTAAGCTCGCTTACATAAGACATAGGTAAGTAAGGAACAACAAATAACGGCTTAAAAGCTAATATAATGGCTAGGCGACGAGTAAAATAGGATGAAAGCTACGAATTTAATGTAAGCCAAAGAGTTAAAGAGCACTAATTATTACCCTGAAGTATTGAAATTCCTTCAAAAATACAGCAAATAGGAAAACCAATTATTTTATCTTCGACCCACCGTGGTCCTTCGCTGTGGTACTAGTCTGCCCAATAAACAATGCAGTTTAAAGGCCGAAGGCGCGAAGGGAGAGCATCCTAATGCTTGCTTTTATGTTGAACAATTTCAGGCTTAATGTTTGTATACCACTTGCAAGTTGTAAACAATCGATGCTACGGACTACAACAATTTGACTTTATTTTTTACTTTCAAGGTCAGTACAATCAATACACAAAAATCTTAAACGACTTACACAGCTTACCATGCATTGTCATCTAACCAACCTGTGTGCAAAGTTTCAGCTCAACCGGTTTAAGATATTTGCTTTAAAATTGAGCTGCAATAAGTATTTGTGACGTAACCTATCACCCGACTAGGTACGAGTACAACACCTTGTCTTGAGTGTTAGGAGAAATGCGCCGCGTAAGGCATAAGTAAGCTTTAAGATAATTATTGTAACTTCAAGCTAAGCCTTACGCAGCGTAAACACAATTCCAGTTTGATTTGAAGTTATCCTTCTCCTAGATAGGCAAACCGCATTGCTGTTGACGCACATCTCACCAAAATTAAACTCGTCAAAGTTTACCTACCGATGCTACAGACTCAAAAAATTCAACCTCAATAGTTATAATCGAGGACTCCAAGAAAACCCCTTTTAACAAGCGTATACCTCATGACTGATCATTATGTGGAATGAAATACACACAACGACTTCTAGCCAATATTTAATGGAATGGTATGCTATTGCCTTTTCCACCTCACACACTAGCCACTAGTGTGCAGGTTTTTCTTCATGGTGTTTTCCTTCACCGTTAGGCAGCGATATCTTTGTAAAAGACTGTAGGTACTTAAGTTTTTGTACAAACTTATTGGTACAGGCGGAGATAGAACTCATGATCTCACGGATGAAAAGTGAAGTTTTCTCCGCTCGGCTATCACGCCTTTTCTTCACGCCAAGAAAACCCGATACACCAAATTCCTGAACGGATCGGAGCGACGGTGCTAAACTCACATGCTTTTTTCTCTGCAAGCCCTTTCATTTGATACCCATGTTGTAAGAAAGCATAAAAACTTAGTCCATAGGAAAGCATCAAAAACTTAGTGCGCCATCTCTAGGAGTCCGAGTCATATATGATTTGGAGTAACGTCACCTTATGTATCAAGTAATTCTTAGCAAACCCTATCATTTGATACCCATATTGTAAGAAAGTATACAAAACTTAGTCCGCCATATTGGATTTACATTGAGGTCACTTTTTTATCCAATTATTCCCAGCAAGCACTTTGATTTGATGCCTATATTGTAGGAAAGCATAAAAAGCTAAGGCTGCTATGTTTAGAAGTCCGCCATGTTAGATTAAGAGTGACGTCACCTTCTATATCGAGTTATTCTCGGCAAGCTCCTTCATTTGATACCCATATTGTAAGAAAGCATAAAATCATAGTCCGCCATATTGGATTTGGAGTGACGTCACCTTATTTATGGATATGTTATCAGCAAGCCCTTTCATTTGATACCCATATTATAAGAAAGCTTTAAAAACATGACTATGTTTGTCCGTTATCTTTAAAAGTCCGCCATATTAGATTTAGAGTGACGTCACGTTATTTATCAAGTTAGTTTCAGCAAGCCCGTTCAATTGATTACCACATTGTAAGAAAGCAAAGAGAACATAGTCTGCTATTTTTAGAAGTCCGCCATATTGGAATTGGAATGACGTCACCTTATTTATCGAGTTAATCTCAGCAAGCCCTTTCATTTGATACCCATATTAGAGGATTTCGTTCAGAAGTCGGCCATTTTGATTTTTTTAGTAACGTCACTTTATTTTTTGAGTTACTCTCAGCAAGCCCTTTCATTTGATACTAATATTGTATAAGTGAATTGAAAATAACGAGTCCTTATAATCTTAGATGGTCCGCCACGTTGAATTTAGAATGATATCATGCATTTTACCATGCATTGTCATCCAAACTAAACGTGTATACAAAATTTCAGCTCAATCGGTTCAAGATATCTGCTTCAAAATTGAGCTGCAAGATTCCACCCGAACAAACATACATAGTTACATGGCAAGCTAAATAAAAGCTTGTAATAATAATAATATAAATAGGATTAGTTTTATGCAGAAACCACAGTTTCTTGTAATAAATGTCATCATATCAGCCTATTGCAGTCCACTGCTGGACATAGGCCTCTCCAAGACGGCGCCAACTTTCACGGTCCTCCGCTTCTCGCATCCAGCCACCACCGGCCACCTTCCTCAGGTCATCGGTCCACCTAGCAGGGGGGCGTCCAACACTACGTTTCCCGAGACGTGGTCTCCATTCGAGAACCTTCCTACTCCAACGCCCGTCGGTTCTGCGACAGACATGACCAGCCCACTGCCACTTCAGCTTACTGCACCTCTGAACGATATCTATGACTTTCGTCTTTTGGCGGATGATCTCGTTCCGGATTCTATCCCTTAGCGAGATCCCCAGCATAGACCGTTCCATAGCTCGCTGAGCGACATGCAGTCGGTGGGCCATTGTAATAAATGTAATGTATGGTAATTTAGTTTAGGGGCTGCAGTACGGCTTAGTTGCAAAATTAATACTGAAAGTTAATATCACCTCTTTATGGCCCGTCTGTAACTAAAAAACCTCGCAAAGCGTTAAGGTTTAATTCAGAACGCTAGTATCCCACTTAATATTATTTCGAGTGAAACTATTTCCACAACATTAATGTTTACGCTCCAAATAAAAGTAATTCAGTGTGCGGAAATCAAAGGGATATATAATGCCCGTTTTCTCTTTTGTAAATCAGGTTACTGAAAGGTCACCGCAAACGAAAGGGTTCCGATGAAATCCAATATTACCTGCTCAGGAATTTATATTTTAGTCATACAAAGAGCATTCATTTCGCTCGTTTTGATACTTTAAATCCTCTTCCGCAGTTTGAATTAGACGCAGCGGTCAAATTACCGTAACATAATTCAATTCTGCCACACTTACTAAGTTTATTCAGTTAGGGTTTGGGTTGGTGAAGAATCTATACCTAGGGGTTCATCCCGGGCAACGACATCACAAAGATCAGTTTGTGATGGCGGCTGAACGATCCTTACAGTGGGGGTAGGCTGTGTTAGGTGCCACCTGGTAGTTAGTACTCTCCCACTGGCGTCAAGCATCTCGATGTGTTCCCTCGGTGAGTGGGAAGGAGTGCCAGAACTTTCTGGGTGTGCTTGCTCCACCGCTGACTCTGTCTGCGTCACGTCTGGTTTTGTCTAGAATCAAGAGCAAACCCATTAGAAAAAGGCTCTATTCATCATCCTCCTTGTGTCATCCCGGTTGTGAACTTGCACACAAGTGCCCAGGGTCCGCTGACCATGATCCAGGATGTAACAGATCAGGTAATTACAGTGGAGCGACTGCCATCTGACCTTCGTGACCCTGTTAACAGGGGAACCTGACCAGGTTTGGATCATGGTTAAACATTCAGTCGCCTGAATGTGCAGGTTTGTAAATCAACTAATGTACATAGCTCAGAAAAAGTCAGGTACATGTCAGCACGTGGGATCGAACCGGTACCTCCCGCATGAGAGGCAAACTGTTAGCCACGTCGCCACCAACGCTCCTTTAGAAAAAACAGCTTTATTGCACAACTGAAACTTTGTAATCGTAATCTTTGTATCGAACTTAACGGCAATTAAGTTATTTAAAATTACGTAAGTACTAAACCTTCTTATACCGAAATTATTTTACCACAAAAGGGCAGACTATTTATTTTCATCTTCGTTATGGAGTTTCACCTTGTAGTTTTTGACAAAGCAATGTTGGTAATTGAATTGTTTCGAGAAATCGATAGTGCCAACTTATCTGAAAAGCAATGGTATTGTTATATCACATTCAAGCTATGTTATGTATTTCAAATCACTGAATGACGGAAGCTCTGATAAGTCTTCATATTTCTGGCTAATGATAATCAGAGGCCGTATTCTGTATAAAGTGTAGTGTATTTTTAACCCTAGGCGTCTTTCTCGCTCACGTTAATATGAGAGCTTGAGTAAGTAGGATGGTAGCAGTCAAAAATACGCGCATCGCATTGTTTTCCATAGTAGGGCTTGGCTGGCTTTTGTTTTGTTCTCATATCTTCCATGGGTTTAGTAGGCAAGTTTAGGGGACATATTGTATTCCCTCATTTCGATCAGGCCCTTTGTTCCAAAAGCCATCAGCCGGCCCAATCAAGTAAGAAATTGGTGATCCCGCTTGATGCTTGGGCCCACACAGGGGCCTGTTACTGGAGATAAGCTCCTTAGAGCGATGAAAATGCGCCTAGTGATGTACTGAGTCATAGTTTTTAAACGTATGAGTTAAATATTGTAGCTGACACAATCAGCACAGCTATAGTTTGTGTTAGTTCTGAAATGTGTGTCTATTACTCCAACAGGAAAGGGTGATCTACAGCAAATTGAAATATGCATAAAAATAGTGCGTAATCTGCTATTAATGTGCGCCAAATAAAAAATTAGTGGGGGTTTTAGTTTGCCAATAAAAGCGAAAAAACGGATTCTGCTGGAGAAATGTCTCTCCAGCAGGAAGATTTTGAAATAGTGGTCTGAAAGTAAAACAAAGTATATGGGCGTGTAGATCTTACTTTTCTACGAATGTGGCACCTAAAATGAAAACTGTGGGCCATACGTCGATAGAGATATTGCATTTTCTGCTGGAGTGACGTTTCGCAAAATCTTCTACCTCGGATCCCATTGCATGTGCGGCCGTAGAGTAAACGGATATGGATAGGCTGTAACTAGTGACGATAAGCCCAACGATTAATTTTCAGGAAATATATACAGTAAAAAAGCTATGAAGATTTCTTGAAAAACATAAAATACGAGATACCGCTTAAATTAGAGAACCAGTGAGTTCATTGATGACAGTATTTGAATGGTATTGTTCTTCTTAACAACTGTGAACCGTTGAAAGACCATGTACACGTCTTTTCTTGAATTAAATACCTTTTGACTCCTAACTGATAATGCATAAATATGACGTGAAAATGCGAAAAACTGAATCAACTAAAGATATTCTAGTATAAACGAATAACTAGTGAGTAAATCAAAGCGTCCATGCTGTAAATTTCAGACATGGGTAGTTCCTGAATGAATGATATAATTGAACTACTTCACCTTTCTAGTTCATATGTATCACTCACTCACTATAGTCCAAAGCAATTCATTTAGTTCAGTAACTCAGTGATATGAGAGTAAAACGTACGGCTATATTTGTAAATACTACAAGAGCGAGACTGCAGTATTCGGCTACTGCACTGCAGTTTTCTATGTACAATTTTCGGTACTAATTAATACGTTACGTTACGTATTAAAAACGTATTAATTAAACGTACATTACGTACATAAATAACACTTTACATCCTTTGTTAATGCGTGTAACAATATCTTCGAAATTAATGTAAATGTTTTTAATTCGTAATTCTAGACTGCCTAAATATGATAAATGATATTTTTTAGTCATTAGAATTCTCTGTAGTACACGATACTTTTAAACTGAATGAAGTAGTGAGTGAGATTTTGATAGTAGATCTGCTGAACTAAATGAACTAATTGAACTAGATGAGTGATACATATCTTTAGCTCCCACTGGACTATATCACTCATTTCACTTCAGTAAACGATTTTGCGCATATCTAATAAAAACACGTTAGGATTTATCTCAAACTAGGCTAAAAATAATCAGATATTAAGCGTTAAAAAAATGTTTACAAAAAAAATTACGTAGTTGTCAAATTAAAAAAAAAAGGGTGTTTGGATAATTAATTATACTCTTAATTAGTTCTCTAGTTTGTAACCTTTCAAACGGGACTAAATTTGCATCAAAAAGTTTGATTTGCTAGACTTTGGTAGGATTTTTCGGTCAACCAAAGTAGTTTTTATCAAAAATATTAAACGTGCCAACGAAGGGATGAAGCGAAATTCGGATAGTATTATTTGCAAATTTACAAGGAAGTATAAAATAAAACTAATTAAGCGCATATTTTACATTAATTACTTGTCAAAAAACTGGAAATTAAGGCTTCAAAAGCAAAATTTACGATGAATTTATAGATTTTGCTCGAATTTACTGCCCATGATTAAGAACATATGTCTAAAATATTTTTTCTATCGCCGATTTTTCATTGCAAAAGTATTTTTAAGGTTCCGTTGCTCAAAAAGATATAACAGTACCCGTAAAGGTTTGTTGTCCATCTTTTCATCGATTAAAAATAGTAAACGTGCCAAAAAAAGGTAAAGCGAATTTTGTAAAGTATTTGTTACAAATTAATGACTAAATAAAAGAAATTAAGCGCTTAGTGCACTTGCTGTATTAATTAAAAACCGGGCAAGTGCGAGGGCAAAACTTATTTTCTGTGATGTAACCAGTTTTCAGATTTATTATTTTACTTGTCCTGTTACCTTTAGATTTTAAGTCTAAATTCCATGATTCCAAGTCTACGGAAATTATCCTTAAAGTCCAGAGAAAGTAAGGCTAAAATGGCCGTATATTTGAATCGCTTTGACTTAGTAGCTTGATTTTCTTTACAGCTTCAAGGAACTGCAGGCATTTATTTCAGAAGTCTTTGAGAAAAAGTTCTTGATAGATAAATTAACAGACTACGATATAGACAAATGGACAAAAAAGTAAAGCTAAATGGGTTCTGTCATATCTTTTTAAAAAACTTTAATCGGCAATAGGAAAATATATCAGACATGTATTCTAAATCACGGCAGTAATTCGAGCAGAATCTTTAATTTTATCGTAATTTTTGCTTTTGATGCCTTAATTTGCGGTTTTTGATAAGTAATTAATGTAAAATGAGCTCTTGATTATTATTATTTTTATATTTCCTTGTAAATTTGCAAATAATACTTCCCGAATTTCGCTTCATCCCTTCGTTGGCACGTTTCATATTTTTGATAAAAACTACTTTGGTTGACCGAAAAATCCTTTCAAAATCTAGCAAATCAAACTTTTTGATGCAAATTTAGTCCCGTTGAAAAGGTTACAAACTGGAAAGGGGATGGTCCAGGTTTCTATGGAACTTTGGCCATCTCTTGTACACTACACCAAAAAATAGGAAAAAGGGTATGAAACCCTACTCTCATATTTATTTTCACAATTTTGGGAAAAAAACAATAGCCAAAGGTCGTAGGTTTAAATCCTACCTGTGTGCGAATTTTTGGTTTCTTATTTAAACTTATTTAAACTTATTATAAGTAAGAAAAAACACTGTGAGTGTTAAAAAATATTAAAAACTAAAAATAAATTATAAAAAAAGACGTATCTCCCAAACCATGAAACTTTAGTTCGGGGGAGTAGTATACAATAAATAGCCCACGACTTCGAAACATGATCACGTTATTACATTTTTAATAATCTAACACTGCTTGTGTTAGATTATTAAAAATGTATGGCCGTATGTGTATTATTCGTATTTGGTCAATAAAAAAATGTTTACGAATATATCAGTTTTTTTGCGTTCTGTTATTTTTTATTGAATTGGTGCACGCTGGGATGAAATTAAAATTGGATGATTTCTCTGTTGTTCTATAAAGTGTTAATTGTTATTGAGCTTTTTGTTTATGCATCGTAATGAAATATTTTTAGAGAAATCAATGTTGAAAGCATCACCCATCAGCCCATCACTAAACTGCTTCTCAGCTTCGAAAGTTTACGAGAAAAGCAGATTATTAACGTTTAGTGAATTAGGGAATATGTTGTTACGTTTGCGGTTACGGTCGGATTGAACGTTTGCCTAACCTTTGTGGGTGCTTTTGTCTTAAATGTCGAATTTACGAGGCCCGTTCAGCTGGTACTTGGTAAATACATTTTGGAGATAGCAGACTTAGAGTACGGCAGGCAGCTTATTTGTGAATCAAATTAGGAATCTCTTTAGTTAGCGTGACCTTAATTAATACAATTCCATTTACACGTCAAGTTTCTAGTCTACTCGTAGGTGACTGTTTGGTTTCGAAGTTTAAACGCCTAGTTACTATTCTGATGAATAGAATAGGATTTAACTTAGACTATTCTGTGGTTCAAAGTTGCTTCAATTTTATTAGTGAGATGAAGGCGTGTTGATACTTTCAAAAATTGACTCGATTCATATTCATATTCAATTCAGAACAACTTATATCCATAAATAGACCTTAAACAAGCTTAAGCAGTTTCTGATGACAGTTTGTGGCTTTAGAAAAATATGTTTAGGAATCAATTTTAAAACTTGTTGTTATTTTACAGAATTGCTCCATTTTCACCAAAGTTAGCTATTATATATAGTTAGCTAGCGCTACGTAGTATAGTATAGTTATGACGTGGCGTTTAGTAAGCCCAATCCTTAGGGTTCCATAGGGAATCCAGTAATTGCTTATAGATGACTGACATTTTTTACGTAAATGTAATTACTTAGAACTACATATGCGTGTACGTTTACTAATATATAAAGGGTGTCCGGGTTTCGACTAGCGGTAATTCAAGGGTCTTATTTATCTAGAGACATAATCCTAATGAATATATTTTTAATAGGTTTAAAAACTATTCAACTGTTTTAAATTTTTGGCAAGATTTCTTAAAAGTTATTTTTTTTCCTCCATGACGGTTAATCATTTTGAATTGATTTTTATTTTACTTGATAAGCGATACCGTTACCTTTCAGATGAATCATTATCATAACTTTTAGGACCTCCAGATACATAGAAATAATTTTTTTTAAATAATTAAAATTGCTGCCATTTCAAGAGTTAGAACCCAACGTGAGGGTTTTTTGTCGATAACATTTGATGAACTAATAGCTCATAAATTATTATCTAATCCAAACAGGGACAAACTGTATATAAATAAATAAGAACGAAGATTCGATTCAAAGTGATGCGTTGTAAAAAAAACCTTTGGTTTTAGGTAGACAAACAATTTATTTAAATGATCTCAGTTAATTTAAAGTATGTTTACATAATTGGGATCATGGGCTAATTCACTACTAACGGCTTCACTTCTCCTGTCTTTTAAGAAAATGTACAATACGTGACTGATTTTCATGAAAATGAAGCAGAAAGATGTTTGTTTTAACTGAGAGCTATTTTGAAGTTGAATTGGGGTCCCTTTGTTTTTCAAGTTTAGAAATAATGTACAGTCATTAGACTGAACATTCCCCTAACAGATCATTTGCATGGGGGTTCCCCATGACTAACTGCCGGCCTGACGAAGCATAATTTCCCCTCGATATTTGAAAAGAGCGATGTAGCTACTGTCAGCCAATTTATTTTTAAGCAAGGTATTGCTCGATGCTACAATATTTTTTATATTAATAGGCAGACATTTGGCCTCAACCTCACCTGATGGTAAGCGACGATGATACCGATGATATAAAAGGAAATTATTTTTTGGTTTTGGATGTATAATTTTGTAATGATGGCGGTAAATGTTCTGATCTTTAATGTATTGTATAATAAATATATTAATGTATTAAATCAAATTTCACTTACAAAAATTAATCGACTGTGTCATCCGGTGGGACTCGAACCCACGTCCCTTCGCTATCCGGGTGAGTGCTCTTACCAACTAAGCTACGGAGGACGTTAGTCAGTCGACGAATTTTTGCAAGTGCTTGCTACGCCAGTGAGCCAGCGTTCGATTTCATCAATACTTGGGGAATGTACCCGCATGTATCCAATGGAAATATTTTTACAAATATGTAACCATCAGTTAAGATGAAATCAGCTTAACTTATTATATTTTTATAATTTAAGCAATTATTTTGCAAGTTTTTACGAAATTAAATCAAATAATAGACAAATTAAATACTTTTGCTAACATCAAAATGACATTGTGCAGAAATTGTAAATTGCCTTAAATATGTAGATAACAGACTTTATACACAGTGTCAATATCATCACTATACTAATATATACTAATATAATATTATAAATGCGAAAGTGTGTCTGTCTGTCTGTCTGTTACCTCTTGACGCTTAAACAACTGAACCGATTGAGATGAAATTTGTTATGTAGACGGTTCGAGACCCTGGAAAGGACATAGGCTACATTTTGTCGCGATATAAAACATTAAGGGGGATAAATTTTTTACTTCGTTAATTTTGCAACCAAATTAAATTTTCCTTTCAGTTTAAATGAGAAGTTTTTATGAAAGTAAATTTAAGGTCTTTTTTTTAAGTAAAAAGAGCTAGAATCATTTTGGAATATATTTAAAGTCATGCAAATGACAATTGAATAACATAATAGAGTCACCACATTGACCTCTATAATACAAGTACGCTGCTGAACTGCATACTGTCAACCTAAAATGTAATAAGTATATACTTCGGTGTCCAAGTTCGGGCAAGTCATCGGAGTCCAAAGACTTATTGTTGGTTGCAACCTCGCTCGTACAAGCACATAAAAACTTAGTACCGCGGTATCTTATGTGTTGGCTATAGGGTTAAATGTTCTACAAAAATGGCAGCCGACGTGCTAGCGACTGTACTTTGTAGGCTGCAGGGCCCTGATTCCCTTACCTAGAAACAACCAAATTAAATTTTCCTTTCAGTTTAAATGAGAAGTTTTCATGAAAGTATATTTAAAGTCTTTTTTTTAAGTAAAAAGAGCTAGAATCATTTTGGAATATATTTAAAGTCATGAAAATGACAATTGAATAACATAATAGAGTCACCACACTGACCTCCATAATACAAGTACGCTGAACTGCATACTGTCAACCTAATAATGAAGCCATTTGATTATCGCGATTTTGGCGCTGACGGCTGTAGTGAGCGTGTGGTGAACATCCACGGAACAAATGAGAGTTGACGTAAACTTAAGCAAGTTACTCTATTTTAGTTCCCTAGACACACGGTGGGGGCGCTTTAATTCGGCACAAAAAATATCTGTCATTTCTTAGAGAATGTTTAGTCCAGCGTACTTGTATCATGGAGGTCAGTGAGTCACCATCATAAATTAATTTTACTCGTAGGTGTAGTAAGTATGCTAAAAAAAACTATTAGCTGTGTCTTCTAGTTGTATATACCTATACTTTTGTTTCATAGTTTTGGAGTAACAAAACTCCATTTTTATTTGCTTCGTAAATATTATAAAAAAAAAATATGTCAACCTAAAATGTAATAAGTATATGCTTCGGTGTCCAAGTTCGGGCAAGTCATCGGAGTCCAAAGACTTATTGTTAGTTGCAACCTCGCTCGTACAAGCACATCAAACTTAGTACCGCGGTATCTTATGTGTTGGCTATAGGGTTAAATTTTCTACAAAAATGGCGTCTGACGTGCTAGCGACTGTACTTTGTAGGCTGCAGGGCCCTGATTCCCTTACCTAGAAACAACCAAATTAATTTTTCCTTTCAATTTAAATGAGAAGTTTTCATGAAAGTATATTTAAAGTCTTTTTTTTAAGTAAAAAGAGCTAGAATCATTTTGGAATATATTTAAAGTCATGAAAATGACAATTGAATAACATGATAGAGTCACTACACTGAACTCCATAATACAAGTACGCTGAACTGCATACTGTCAACCTAAAAATGAAGCCATTTGATTCTCGCGATTTTGGCGCTGACGGCTGTAGTGAGCGTGTGGTGAACATCCACGGAACTAATGAGAGTTGACGTAAACTTAAGTAAGTTACTCTATTTTAGTACCCTAGACACACGATGGGGGCGCTTTAATTTGGCACAAAAAATATCTGTCATTTCTTAGAGAATGTTTAGTCCAGCGTACTTGTATCATGGAGGTCAGTGAGTCACCATCATAAATTAATTTTACTCGTAGGTGTAGTAAGTATGCTAAAAAAACTATTAGCTGTGTCTTCTAGTTGTATATACCTATACTTTTGTTTCATTCATAGTTTTGGAGTTACAAAACTCCATTTTTATTTGCTTCGTAAATATTATAAACAATTTTTATGACTTTCAAAATAATATCAGTGAAAAAAATAAAGATATAAAAAGTATTATGTGATAAATTACGGTACTCGAAATTATGGTGTAAAAAAATAATTAATTTAAAAGTTAAATGTTATACGTGTAAAAAGCGACATTGCGCTTGTGATCATCGATTGATTGTGATTGACAATTGATGATTTAAGACGCGCTGTACTGAAATTACATGAATGAGAATATACCAAGGAATACACACTATGTATTAAGAAAAAATTCGGTTTCAATTCGATGAAAAATTAAAATGTTGACAGTAAAATAAGGGAATAAACGCCGAGGTTGCGGATCGCAGCTAGCAAGGCGACGCGGTCCGTCGGAGTGCCCACTAGATGCGAGAGGCTGGCGCGGTGCCAACTAGTTCGTTTGGTACAGATTGTAAGGGCTGCGACACAACCAAAAAAACTTTGCACTTATCTTGAGAAGACTAATATTGACTTGAAATCATTCTACTTATTGCTGTGGGCTAGTGAAGTTTTCTTTCAAGTAATGATTTGTGATGAAACCTTTATCGAATTTGTCCTGTTAACTAGGAATTTTAGTTGAGACTGTGTCTTTCATACGATAAGTAAGAAAATAATGACATTCAGAATCTGCTGACTGTAGCCTGCACCAAATCCTACGTGTGTTTACATTTGTAGAAACTTAGTTCGATTCGAATATTGACAACACTATTTAGTTTTTACCCAATGAAGTGTGCGCCAACCCTTACCTAGTCTAGCCTCTTCGGGAAGCTGATTCAGCTAAACACTAACGATAATAACGTGTTCGAGCAAGCGACGCTGCACCACCGTGTATGGGTTGCAACTGGTATTTATTGAAGTAGCCAAGCGGACTAGTTACCAAGTTTGATGTTACTTACTGAGTGAACATCTTGTTTCGTTGTGCTTTGACGTTAACTTGAAGACTTGTTCTCTAAATAGTCTGTGGCTGGTACACTTTGTATCAAAGGCGATGTCCGATTTCACGATCACTCTCGTTCGCGCAGTTACGCTGGCATGAGTAACAGAGACGGCTACAGTCGAAAATACGAACATCGTAAGTAAATCCACAGGGTTTGTTAGGGAAAACAGATTTAGCCACGGGAAGGTGCCGGGAGTACGAGTGCACGGTTAGTAGGTATTTACTATTACATTTATCTGCTTCCAAACAACGTCCATAACAGGTATAGTCCAAGAGTCAAGAGATGAGGCTAGGTATACACATTAAAGATTTTTTATAATGTGGCTAAGAAATCAGTTTACACAGTCAAAGCCAGCCAGCTTCTGGTGAATTGTGCGAACTTGACTTTGTTTGTATGTACCATCATTATGTTCCATAATTCAAGCAAATAAATGAATCTGAATCTGAAAAAAAAGGTTATGTCAGTCAAGTTCTTGTAAGTTATTTGAGTAAACTTTAAAAATTACACACTCGCACTGAAGTAATTTTTTTTTAATTTGAATGTCACAATAATGCGATTCCGGTAGGCAATATATCGTGAATGGTTTAAATAAATAAATTCCAAGTAAAAACCCTTTTTAGAAACATGCTTTTATGTCAATGCGCTAAAAATATTAAAATAAATTTTCCTTTAAAACTTTTACGATAAAATAATAACACAATTTAAATTATATATAAGCTTGTCGCGAGATTTAAGTACTCACTTGGCGTATTTAGTAGTTTGATTTTAAGAAAATTTAGTCAATCATATCAAGTTATGAATATAATTTACTTGTTTATATACACAGTTCAAATCTCGCGACAAGCTTTTATATATTATAAATTGTGTAATGATGTTATTATTTTATCGTAGTCTGTAGGCATATCTCACTGTTTATCGCATTCAAAGCATCATTTAGGCAAGGGCTTTTGTCGGTTAAATTCGATGGGCTTATTATTTTTCGATCGACTAAAAATTTAAAAGGGAACTAAACTAACTATGTGCAACTAATATCTAACGTACCTTGGTATCAGTTTACCAAAATATTATTTCAGTGACAATTAAATTAGATAAGCCTCAAAAAGGGCTATTTTAATTTTAATTGAATAACGATATTGACTTAAAGGTGGTGAAAGTTTTAAGCTCGCTTACTGAAGACATAGGTAAGTAACAAACAACAAATAACGGCTTAAAGGCTAATATAATGGCTAGGCGACGACTAAAATAGCTTGGCTACGAATTTAATGTAAGCCAAGGAGTTAAGGAGCACTAACTATTACTTCCTTCAAAAATACAGCAAATAGGAAAACCAATTATTTCAACTTCGACTCACTGTGGTCCTTCGCTGTGGTACTAGTCTGCCCAATAAACAATGCAGCTTAAAGGCCGAAGGCGCGAAGGGAGAGCATCCTAATGCTTGATTTTACGTTGAACAACTTAATGCTTAATGTTTGTATGCCACTTGCAAGTTGTAAACTATTGCTATTGACGCCTCTCGCGAAATTACACAAATCAAAGTTAAACAATTGATGCTACGGACTACAACAATTCGACTAAATTTTTTACTTTCAAAGTCAGTATAATCAATACACAAAAATCTCAAACGGCTTACACAGCTTACCATGCATTGTTATCTAAACAACCTGTATACAAAATTTCAGCTCGATCGGTTGAAGATATTTGCTTTAAAATTGAGCTGCCATAAGTATTTGTGACATAACTTATCACCCGACTAGGTACGAGTACAACACCTTGTCTTGGGTGTTAGGAAGAATGCGCCGCGTAAGGCATAAGTAAGTTTCAAGCTAATTATTGTAACTTCAAACTAAGCCTTCATTTGAAGTTATCCTTCTCATAGACAGGAAAACCATAAAAGTCATAGCCCACATGGGGCACTTATACACGTCCCAACACATTTTTTTTAAGCCCTACCACTGCTTCGGGACAATTTGTGGGCTAGTGCTGAGAAGAAGCAGCGCAAAAAACTCAGTCACTATTGTCAAAGCCTCTTTTAAAAATAATGTTTAAAATACAGAAATTGTACTAGTGCGAGCTGGTCCACACGTTTACATCATTCAAATAATCGTCTACTTTATAATAACCTTTTGTCATTAGGGTATCCTTAATAAATGATTTAAATTTGTTAATTGTTAATTCTACAATATTTTTCGGTAATTTGTTAAAGAAATTGACAACCAATGCTGTTGACGCATATCTCACCAAAATTAAACTCATCAAAGTTTACCTACCGATGCTACAGAGTCAAAAAATTCAACCTCAATAATTATAATCGAGGACTCCAAGAAAACCCCTTTTAACAGTCCTATACCTCATGACTGAGGGTCGTGATCATTATGTGAAATGAAATACACACAACGACTTCTAGGCAATATTTAATGGAATGGTTTGCCATTGCCTTTTCCATCTCACACACTAGCTACTAGTGTGCAGGTTTTTCCTTATGGTGTTTTCCTTCACCGTTAGGCAGCGATATCTTTCAAAAAGACTGTAGGTACTTTAGTTTTGTACAATCTTATTGGTACAGGCGGAGATAGAACTCATGATCTCACGGATGAAAAGTGAAGTTTTTTCCGCTCGGCTATCACGCCTTTTCTTCACGCCAAGAAAACCCGATACACCAAATTCCTAAACGGATCGGAGCAACAGAGTTAAACTCGCATGGTTTTTTTCTGCAAGCCCTTTCATTTGATACGAGGGTCAAACTGAAAGTTCTTAGAACTGGCCACTTATAAACAATATAATAAAAAAAATATTCTAAAATTTGAAAATAGAACTCTTTGCCAATATTACTGAGTATATATTTCATTCATTTGTCATTTGTTTTACGACTTGGCGGCAAATTGAAAATTGTCTGTGTCACGTCAAAATGAATTTAACACGAGAAAATTTTCGTGCAATGATTTTTTATGACTTTCGATGTCATTTAAGTCAACAAGAAAGTTATGATAGACTACGATTGGCCTTTCACGATGAAGCCCCATCTCGTGCGACTGTTTACAACTGGTTTAATGAGTTTAAACGTGGTCGCACTAATCTCACTGATGATGTACGTGAGGGACGGCCTTCTACGGCGACGACTGAAAATAACATCTGTGTTGTGCGGCGTATGATAGAGACTGACAAAAGAGTGACCTATCAGCAGATTCGGACAAGCTTAGGCATCGGTATGAGTCAAGTGCACAAAATCCTCCACGAACATTTAGCGGTCAGGAAGCTTTGCGCCCGGTGGATACCTCATAATTTGACTAAGGCTCAAAAACTCCATCGTGTGGATTGGTGCCGTAAAATGATTGAAAGATTTAACGGAGGTGACTCAAATGCTGTGTTCGACATACTAACAGGTGACGAAAGCTGGATTTACTGTTATGATCCTGAAACCAAAAGACAATCTGCTCAGTGGGTGTTTCCTTTCGAGGAGTTGCCTACTAAAGTGAAGAGAGATCGAAGTGCGGGAAAAAAAATGGTGGCCTCGTTCTTTGGAAGGATAGGTCATTTCGCAACAATTGTGTTAGAGGATCAAAAAACAGTTTCTGCAGAATGGTACACTACCAATTGTTTGCCACTTGTCTTGGAAAAAGTTCGAGAGAAACGACCTCGCAGTAGGATCCTCCTTCACCACGACAACGCCTCGTCGCACACCGCCAAGCGAACGATCGACTATTTGGCGACATCAAACGTTGAATTACTGGGTCACCCGCCGTATAGCCCCGCCTTGTGATTTTTATTTATTTCCAAAAATTAAAGAAAAACTTAAAGGAAAGCGGTTTATGAATGCTGAAGAAGCAGTGGCTGCGTATCGCGATGCCATTGAAGAGACCCCTAAGGACGAGTGGGCAAAGTGCTTTTCCCAGTGGTTCCATCGCATGCAGCGGTGTATTGACGTCAATGGACAATATTTTGAAAAGATATAATAAAACTAATAACTGGCTAATGTAATCAGTTTTTGATTTTCTAAGAACTTTCAGTTTGACCCTCGTATCCATATTGTAAGAAAGCATAAAAAACTTAGTCCATAGGAAAGCATCAAAAACTTAGTGCGCTATCTCTAGCAGGTTAAGGACCGAGATTTTTTGTCGATTTTTGCCAAATTTAATTAAATGGATATGGATAAAGAAATACTCAAATATGCTATACCTTTTTTTAGTTTTTTGATTATGCAATATTATTAACGAGTAGAGTTTTTTTTTATTGACTGTCCATTGTACCGCTAGTTTCAAAGTTTGAAATTTAAGTCAAAAACAATGTTAGCGGTCTACATAATGCGGTTCGGCGGTCCTCGGTTAATGAATGAATGAATGCGGTTAATGAATAGCAACAACTTATCTTATTTTATAAGGATTCCATTTAAGTTTTGATACTTTTTTTGTTATAAAACGAATTATTTCTAATAAAACGTAATTTAAAACTAACTCGACTTTTATATGACTACTTTCAAAGTTTAAAAAATACATATTTTTTTAGAATTTCCATGTCCCCTTTCAATATGATATAGCTACTAGCCCAGATGAGCCATAGCGGTCCGCGTTTCTTACATATTCAATAGACAACTGGCGGTCAGGGCTATTCTAGGCAGGTGAGTCGCGGCGGTCCAAAGAGGCCGCTAATTCTGTTTTGGCAAAGTAATAGTATCCACCCACAGGGACCGCTCCGGTCCTTAACCTGCTACAAGTCCGCCATATATGATTTGGAGTGACGTCACCTTAGTATCGAGTAATTCTTAGCAAGCTCTTTAATTTGATACCCATATTGGAAGAAAGTATACAAAACTTAGTCCACCATCGTTCGAAGCCCGCCATATTTGATTTACAGTGAAGTCACTTTTTTATCCAATTATTCTCAGCAAGCACTTTGATTTGATACCCATATTGTAGGAAAGCGTAAAAAACTAAGGCCGCTATGTTTAGAAGTCCGCCATGTTGGATTAAGAGTGACGTCACCTTCTATATCGAGTTATTCTCAGCAAGCTCTTTCATTTGATACCCATATTGTAAGAAAGCATAAAATCATAGTCCGCTTTATTGGATTTGGAGTGACGTCACCTTATTTATGGATATGTTATCAGCAAGCCCTTTCATTTGATACCTATATTGTAGGAAAGCTTTAAAAACAAGACTATGTTTGTCCGTTATCTTTAAAAGGCCGCCATATTAGATTGAGAGTGACGTCACGTTATTTATCGAGTTAGTTTCAGCAAGCAAAAAACTTCTGCTATCTTTAGAAGTCCGCCATATTGGATTTGGAATGACGTCACCTTATTTATCGAGTTAATCTCAGCAAGCTCTTTCATTTGTTACCCATATTAGAGGATTGCGTTCACAAGTCAGCCAATTTGATTTTTTTAGTAACGCCACTTTATTTTTTGAGTTACTTTCAGCAAGCCCTTTCATTTGATACTAATATTGTAGAAGTGCATTGAAAATAACGAGTCCGCCATCTTTGATGGTCCGCTATGTTGAATTCAGAATGACGTCATGCATCTTACCATGCATTGTCATCCAAACTAAACGTGTACACAAAATTTCAACTCAATCGGTTGAAGATATCTGCTTCAAAATTGAGTTGCAAGATTCCACCCGAACAAACATACATAGGTACATTGCAAGCTAAATAAAAGCTTGTAATAAAATACTATGTATTGGCTAGGCTTCTGACACTAAACGGGTAAAAAGTACTTTTTATTTCATCGGTTTTAAGGAGTTGAAATGCCTATTAAAGTTAGCTGTATTCGTCTTATTAATTAAAATAACTCTACTATGTAAAAAAACTTCTAAAGTGCGTTTTTCACTTCCTCCTATTTTAATTAGTGTTTTGTTAGAGCTCTAACTTTAGATAACTTCGGCCGAAATTAGAGGGCTTCAGGGGACGATAAAACAATCTACTTAGATTAACTTTCAGAAATAAGAGCAGGGATCGCGCCAACACTCCAACGGTTCAACTGATTACCTTACCTGAAGGAATATAAAGTTTCAGGAGCTCGGTAATAGAATATCCCTTGAATAGGTTGTTCGGAACGCCTTCTAAATAATGTTAAAGGCCTCGATGGAGGTGTCAAAAGTTGCTGAAGTACCTTTATAGGTGTTAGGGCTGCCATCGGCGCCATTTGACCGGTGAACTGTTCCCTAGTTTTTTTTTTGCAAAAATGCCGACGGAATTTCTCGCCGGCAACTGTTAACGACATCTTTTTATCTGTGACGTAAAAAAGATAAGAAATTTTAAGCCACGGTTATAGGATATGTATAGAACCCTATCTAGTACGTCGTTAGTGAGTTCACTACCGGATTTTTGCAGTGATTTGTGTTGTCCATGATAATACGTTGATGCATCCTAACGCAAAGTGTTCCTTCGCACCATAAAAGCCGTTTTAATTAAATCTCTACCTTATATTTATACCTACTTATCTTTATACCTAATCTGTCCTCAAGTGTACGTTTTACATACGTTTGCATCCTTCGTTGAAGCAGTATTTGAGTTGCTAGACAACTTCCGGGGAAACTCTTGTCTAACTCAAATATAAGGCAGCCCTGATCGAGTCTCTGAGAGCATCTGAAAGTTGAGGACCTCTCTAAATCTAAACTTTTCTACCGTTGACAGCGCTTGAGACATTACTTTCCAAGTTATTGTAGCCTTTGGAAACGTGTTCGGGATGAACGTTTCCACATAGATCTTGGGAAGGATCCAGTATAAATCGTTTGAGTTTCCTAACGTTTTCTTCCGAGGTTAAAGGAACATGCCGTTATACAGGGGAAATCTTTTCGGTTATTGTTTTCCTGTCCTTTGTTACCTTACCTTCTTTATCACGGTTTGTCGACGAGCTTGCGATAACTTGAGATTATCACCAGTCTTAGTTGATGCTTTTATTTCATCATAAGTAATAAAGCTCAATTAAAAAAACGCAGGTAAATGGAGTAGGTATACTGAAAATCTTAGCTCTCAGAGTAGAAAATAAAATATTATGTTTATAGTCTGCAATAAACTAAAATGATGTGGTTAATCAGCATTAATTCACTATTTCCTCTGTTTAGCAAGCTTTTATTTCAGGCTTAAGTAAGTTTTTATTTCTTTTTTACCATAACATGCTTAATTGCGGCAGGTTTTATGGACGAGATTGGAAATTCATAAAATATAAATTACTTTTGAGGGTCGTATATTTTAGAGTTAAATTAGAACTGAGAGTCATAAAGGCTAGTTTATTACTCAGTTTGAGGGCTTTTTCAAGGATAATATCGAAACTGAAGGCTCCATTAATTTTCTGTAGCTATTTTACTTTATTTTTTAAAGGCGATTTTCCTCATAAACATTTTACGAGACAAAAAGGCCATAGTGTAATATAAAAATTAATATTTTCAACATTATGACTTGTTATGAAATAATGATAACTTATTTGGCGTTCCTACTCATCAACTTAAAAAAACCGGCCAAGTGCGAGTCGGACTCACGCACGAAGGGTTCCGTATCTATACTATATTATGATCTTTTTTGGTTTTAAACCCGTAAAAATAACACGTTTGTGTGGGAGACCCCTTAAATACTTATTTTACTTAAATTTAATTATTTATTTTTAAAGTTTGTATACATATTGATATTCTGTGAAAATTTCAAGCGTCTACCTGTTTCCGTTAGTAATATAGAGCACAAATCACGTTTGTTGTATGGGAGCCCCCCTTAAGTATTATTTTTATTATGATTTTAGTTTATATTAATAATTGAAGTTTATGACAAACGACGATTTCACTTGACAGAAAGTGTTAAACTCTTGTGACCTGTCCACAGATTAGCTATATGTAGACTTGTTAGCTAAATGATTGCGGAATTAAAATTAATTTATTTATTTTGATTAGGAAATTAAAACTAATATAATGTAAAAAGATTTATTAATTTGCATCTAAAGTTGTTAGTTTTAATGTGATGTAACATGTCTTAAAATGTGTGTACTTACTTAAGTTGTTAGCACCTTCTATATTAATATAACATGTCAACTTTAGGCAACATAATAAAGCCTCTCATAATAATTCAACGCGACAAACACTTGGTGAGAGCAGGGGGTAGCATTTATTAATATTTCGCAGAAAAAACCCTAACAGCAGACATTATTGAGGGCAATTCATATAACGAGTACGTACTTAAGTACCGAACCGCAGGACAACGGACGGTAATTCATAGCCAGAAGTAAATGATAAAATGGCCTTATGCGAACGGTGTAAAGTCCTTTATTGTTTGAGAGAAAAATATATTTTAGTTTTCACAGTAAAATATATAACCGAGCACTTTGGCGGAGAGTCCAGCGATGTTTTAACCGATTTTACTTTTGTATAAATACTGTTAATGAAATTGTAAACTTAACCTTTCTGAGTTAAACACCAAAAAAAACAGTGCGTGTCGACTCAATATCCTTAAATAAAGCACCGCCGAAGCAGCCTTAATTAAATTTTAATTGGAATTTTGCGATATTAAATTCTACGATGAGTTCCGTATAAAATCTCTTGAGTTTATAATGAAATTTTGTTTAATCTACATTTATTTGCATGATTTTATCACGAAATTATATTGTAGCCCATGACGTTCCGTGAAGGTTCCACTTAATTACGTGTTGAATATTTTCGTCAGGAGTTGTAGAAGTGATTTTAACTCTTTTGCAGAATTCTGCATACCTGTAATTACTGGTAATCGAACTCAAAGAATGAAAGACATACCTCACTTAATATACTTGCATAAAGTCTATGTAGACGTATAAGTACTTTAACCATTGTGGCGTACCCTCACATGGTAAAAATTGTTTTCCATTTTGGGCGCCCATTCGACAGGAAGTTTTGTTCGAATAATACACATACATAAGTCGCTTAAAAATTCCCGTCATGGCCGAACTTTCCCGTGGTTACAATTTATTGGCATCCTCGCTGGGAGTACGAACAAGCAGTATGATCGATAAGCCCAAACAGGACCAAAAGTTTTCTTCAGTCACCGCGAGCGTTCGAGGCCAATCAAACATGACCCCTACGATATCGCAAATTTCCAAATTGACTCAAATCCACCCGAAGAAATAAGGGTTCCGAAAACTCTGGTCATTTGATGCCCTTCGTTTATATTGTATATTGCTCACTAGCCCCGGGGAAATCATGTGGATGTGGGATCAATGAAATAATGTTGTCCTTATATGCTGTAGTTTGCATTTGGAAATTGTGTTTCCTTGAGTATGTGCCCAAGCCCATCCTAAGCAAATATCGTATGTGTCAACGATTTAACCAAAACTTAGTCGGAGGACTATTTGTATTACTTTCAGGAAATTGTAGTTTATATCATAAGTTTTGTGAACTTGCATAGTTATTTTAGGGAAACCTTTATTCGTAATGGAAATTAAAACACAAATCGGTATTAAGTTTGATATAAGACTGCCTATGTATCAGTTCCTTAATCAAGGATCAAAGCCTGTCATATTTTATGTCAAATTAACGTCATAAAACGTAACGGGCGTGCTCCGGGTGTTATCTTCAGAAACATACGTCTGTTTATAGGCTGAAGCCATTTTCAGTCGGCCTGGAACGGGTCACGTACATTCTGTAGTCAGCATTTCAATTTACACATCAGTCTAACAATCTCGTCAATCTTAATCCCTTGTAATAAATGTCACATTCGGACCGTCCCTAAATTTAATGTGTCGTTACTGTAAGCATCTAAACGTTAGGGCAAGGACGATTTAAATATTTATGAGGCTATAAAAGCTGAACTGGACATTAATTTTAAATATCGATTTGTCAAAATGATTTGCATTACAAAATATGTAAAATGGGGAATCTATTAGTAATAACGGAGAGAGTGCTGTAATTAGAGGCATGTTTACTTAATAGGTGGTAGACCCATTAAGTAAACATGCCTCTAATTACAGAATTTTTTTCGCAGAATTTTTATTGTCATAATTTTATTTGGCATATCATCAAATAGCATAAACTTTATTTCGAATAACATCAATTAGCATTTACTCATTTATCAGACGTTCAAAACGCATAATCGTGTAAGCTAGAATCATCTTTAGGCAGAAATTTAATATCCATAATAGTCTTAAAGCAGAATCATCCTAGAAAGTTCACAGATAGAATCGTCTTGTGGCATACAATTCGTATATATAGTCATTAATAGGCAGAATCATCCTATCGCAGAAAGTTCACAGTCCGAATCGTCTTTTGACATTTCATATTTAAAATCATTACAAGGCAGAACTAACATATCTCAGAAATTTTACATTTATAATCATCTTTTGGCATACATTTCATATCCATAGTAATTGAAAACGTTAGTTAAGGATATTCGTAGTAAATAATTAATTCAGCATGCGAGCAAGCAAGCAAAGCATGCAGCATGCAAGCAAGCATGCAGCAAGCAAGCAAGCAAGCATGCAGCAAGCAAGCAAGCAAGCATGCAGCATGCAAGCAAGCATGCAGCAAGCAAGCAAGCAAGCAAGCATGCAGCAAGCAAGCAAGCAAGCATGCAGCATGCAAGCAAGCATACAACATGCATAGTTTCTGTCACGGCTTCGGCGCTGCGGGGCTCCGGCAGTCCCACGCGAGCTTATCGTCGCAGATGGTTTTCGCTCACCACCGCAGCTTCGGCTTGCTCAGCCTCAGCCGCGGAGGCGAGCTTTCAAACCACCTGCTCCTCAGCTCGCAGGCTGCCTCGCCCCTCCGCGCCTACGCGATTTTGAAATACACTCTAGGGGTAGGGCAAACAAGACTGCGTGGAGTCGGTTGCGCACCGATTCGTTTCTGTCACTAACTTTTGTACCACAACTAAATGACTTTTTAATTCAGTTTTAGGGTAAAATACTATTTAAAAGAAATAGCATTATGCGTAGTGAAATTATTCTAAACAAAATTCTGCTTTCTTCATAGTATGCCTAGTCAAATAATGCCAAATAAACATCGTACTTAATAAACATTATGCTTAGTGAAAGTATGCAAAGTAAAATTTTGCCAAAGGTAATTATGCCTTATAAATTTCTGCTATCTTAAAAGTATGCCATTGTAAATTCGGGCATATAAATATTCGACCAAACAATAATTATGCTAACAGAAAATTCTGCCTGAATAATATTCGATTAAAGAAAATTATGCCAAGTGTGTTATGCCAAGTGACTTTCCGAGCAAAAAGATTCTGCCAGATAGAGGGAACCCTTACTTAATAGGTAAATGTATGCGACATCTCAAACTTTGTCATCGTTTTTAGATAGGTACTTATTTTTATTCTACACCACACACACATACTAATTAAAGTAAACTGGAACATTATAAGTTTCAGACTGAGAGGAAGGAAATATAATCACCTAGCTGTAATGCTAAAATGCTGGACGTGTTTATTTCCCATTTACACTCTTTATCGAGTTCATCATTTGTTAACTGCGCAAAGGAAACGTGGTAATTAATAAAAGAGAGCTGACGTGTTACATCTCCAATTTGTACCCGAAATGGAAATGCGGAGGAAGCACCGCGGACCACTTCAAAAGGCTGAAAAAGTCCGTTCCATCCTATTTATACAGGACAAAGGTTTTGTTTGTTGATCGTATTGACGGTTGTAGCGAGCCGTGTTTGCTTAGATTACCCGAGTTGTTTCTTTTATTAAGTGCTTTGTAGTCGATGGCATGGAAAAAAGTATTCGGCTAGTTCTCGACGTAAAAACTGACGTGACAATCTTTGTCTTTAACCGCCTTACCTGTGGCAAACCGAACTCTTTGTGTTTTTATACTTTTTTTTAATGTTTCAATTTCCTTCTCTTTTTGACGTTTTTACTATTTTACCAGTTGTTTCTTTTACTTCACACGAATCACATTGATTTCTTACAAATATTACCCAAAGTTTATAATTTATCCTCCGAATTCCCCTACATCGCGCACATTACCTAATAATAACCTACTGGTATTACTTGAATAAAATGAGACAGCTAATTTAGAATATTTGTCTCCTTTTGTCAGTTACTTAATATAATTCCATTTATGCCATTTCATTATTCAACTGTTGCAACAGTTGTGCAACGAATGATGAACGAGTTTATTGTGATACATAGTTTACATGATGCGAAAATAAACTTAAGAAAACTTAAATAATATAATAATACCTAGCTGTATAGTTTATAATTGAGAGGCAGTTCGATTAAGTATTTATTATGCTTACTAGGAAAAATTCAAATATGCCAATAACTATTCTTGAACCAAGTGTTCAATTTTACTTTAATCTCAAAAAGCCAATTTATGTTCTTATTTTTACATAACTTTAAACACGATGCTCCTATAAAATGGTCAAAGTTCTATTAATAAAGTGCCGTGCTAACTTTTAAAACATAATGCTTTCAAGTGAATATATGAAAATTGCCTTACATACTTGAAAATAAGGAAGAAGTTACCATTTTAGATATGAGGAGCTTAGTCCAAAACTTACATAATATATTATATTGTAGAGAGAGACATGACGAAGTAAACGCTACCTACTTGTTGGCTGCTCCGTGCAAAAGTTACTTAGGTTAAATTTTGTTTTAAAAGATGAACCTACTTTACCTAATGGTACCTAAGTGAATTTAAAGCTCGATGTATTTATCAAAATGCTCTTACTTTTGAAGTTTTTCTTCTAATCTTATGTTATACATACGATTGTACTAAGTGGATTTAGTTACAATATAAGCCTAGACTACTAGTGCTTATTCTGTGCCTAGATACATTAACTACTCGTATTTGGTCAAATCGGGAAATAATGGTTATTAGTGTAGGTGTCGATATTTAAAGTACTTATACATATTAATAACTTCAGATAGGACGAAAACACAAAAGACCTTCATCAACATCGTACCACTACCTATATACTTACTAAGCTACATCTACTCCCTTTTGTATAACACCATGGTAAATAAACCTATGTATTGCGCGCTTTATTATTTTGATAAAAAGCAGATTGTCTAGGTATACTCCAGATTTCTTCCTAGACATTGTCGAGGCAATATTTTAGGTATCTATCTAATATGAGTTAGTTTGTGAGGTACTCCCAGAGACACATTTTTACTCAAACACGAAGATTTTTTCTAAAATTACGAAATTTGTTATTTGTGATGTTTTAAAATTTAATTACAAAGTTCTCACAAACAATTTGACGGACAAGAAATCTTCAGACACATCAAATGAATGTTTTGAAGAGGGTTTTTTCCTAAGTTTCAACAAAATGCCGTTTTGAAGAGAAAAGATTTCACGTACCTACTGGCAGGATTTATCTTTTTACCGCTTCATTTAGAATGGTCTGCCTCGCCATCATTTGCAAGATTATTTTAATTTTTTTTTGTGTAATTCCGACACGTGTGGAATAAGACGAAGAGAAATGAATTAATAGTGTAAAATTTTTGGCTTTAGGGATTCTACCCATATTCAAATTTTGTGTTCTTTTTATTTATAAAGGACGTTCCAAAAATAACGCAAAATTAGAATTTTCCGCCATCATTTTGTTCAATAAAGTGCTGGAAACCCTGAAAAAACGATTTGACAGCAGAATCTGATAAATTTTGATTTGAAAGATTACAACTGTTATACCATATAATTATAATATTTTGGCAACCTTACACCGCATAATTTGCCGTAAATACGGAATTCGTGGATCTTCCAGATTGTATTAAAAACACGGTGTGACTGTCTTTAAAATATGTCTTTATAATAATCCCTTTATTGTTCGGCAGTCGTGTTAAAAACAATGGCGATTTTCTGATATCAAGTAGTAGCAACATTTTAAAACAACACATTTAAAGCTCTAGTTAGTAGGTAGAGTCTCCAGCTACAAAGCAGAGCGGGTTGTCTTAATTTAAACATTCTCATATCACTTCATCACAATCTTTTGTCCAGTCCGAGAAAATTGTTGCGCCTTACATAATTCCCGGGCCACATTAAAAGTTACTGCTTTCGTTCATTTAAATTCAAAAGCAAACATTTTAAAATCGTGCTAACTCGACAAAAAGTTGACTTACGTCTGAAATTTTCCACAAATTGTAAACAAAATAAACGAAGCGTCAGTAACAAAAGAGAAAGAATTTAATATCCACCGCGGTATGCGGTGCTTGTAACAATTTGTTTTCTTCTCGTGAACATTCTTTTTTTGGGTTCCACATACTTACACAGCTTTTCCTCATTTGTTTATCTGTCAAGCATCAGTTGTCTGCGGCCATGAAATTTCACGACTTAGTTTACTTGCTTATGCATCTTCTTTATTGTTTTTCTGCTTTGTCGAATGTCGTTTTCCGTAATTTCGTTTGCATTTCAGCATTTGCTTCTTTATTATGATGGATGTAGCAGTCTAGTACCTACAGTGGACACGTGCAATCGAATTGCTTTAGCATACGTTGGGAATAAACACAGAAGTTTTTACACAGATGGGCGACTTGGCCCATACTTCCAAATGAAATTTAAATTAATATAATGTAATGATATGTCAACGCTGGATATCCTTTGGAAGTTGAAAGCTGTAATAGGTGTTTGTACCTACTATTAGGTATTGACTTATACTATTATGTATTCTGTGGTATTGAATAGTGCTGAGCAATCATTAATACAAGAAAAATAGTATATTTCGGAGGGAAAATATATGCATCAATGGAACTTTGGTTATGACTTCATATAGGCACTAAAAATGAGGATCTGCCGAGTCTTACCAAAATATCTGTCATAAGTATGTTAATGTATAGGGTTGAATTTCAGAGTGGATCAGTAAACCTTAAATCACTACTGCTGTAGGAAAAGTTCCTAATGGATTTAAAAATTCAACAGTCAAAACTGTATATTTCATACACTTACTGGCCGATATTTTGGTAGGACCCGGCAGGTAGGACCTTTTTAGTGCCAGGATAAAGTTATAAACAAAATTTCATGTGCATATTTTGTTCTTAGCTTGGTTTAGTTCTCATATTTAGTATTACTTAACCTGTATTGTGTCCACTAGTCCTGCATAGCTTGGGAATATTTAGCGAGTATTGTGGCTTAGTCAATAATATCGTTTGCCTGAGTGATTTCCAGAACATTCCGAATCCGTCTCTAGGTTCGTAATACTGATTCGCAGGCGCTCGCCGACTCGATTCTAATCTTCCGGGTTAGTCGCTCGTGTTTAGTGCGCGTCGGGAATTTCATTAACGAGCATATTAGATTTCCTGGCAATCCTGCGTATTGAAATCATTTTGTGGACAGTATCCGAGCCCTATAGCACTTAGCCTTAGGTAAATACCTAGGTTACATACATATACAAGGCTTAATAGCCTTGTGGTTAGGATAAAATAATGTCGATGTCAGTCGCCTGCTTGGGTATGCAAGACACCGATGTCATTATTAGAACATCTTAACTAGTCCAATAGTAGTTATTCACGGCTGGTCGTAGTTGTTGTGTCAAACTGCTGCTTTTAAATTGAAACTTGAACTTTGGCTGAATGATCTTTTGACTTTCCTATACTAATTAGTAGATCACATCAGATACTGTAAATATTTGTATAGGAACGAGAAAAAAGCGCCAACCACAAAGTCATGCTTTTAAAAGAAGAGTGTTTTGATATCTTGTAGGCGTTTCTTTTCTGTGAAAAGATATACTCCATCCATCCACACAAACTCTTCACTAATAAATAAAAGTACGATAATAAATTATAACGCTGATTGAACATGCAAATAGCTCTTGCCTCCCAATCCTTTCGAAACCTACTTAGCAGAATCGTCTTGAGGAATAGATCAGGCGGAGGTATTCGACGAGAGCCGATCGTCTAATGGAGGATTATCATAATAGGAATGAAACCTGGATCCTTTGGGGATCGAAGCCAATATGGGTTATGACTCTATTCGTAGCAAATTCATCGGATTGTATGAAATGAAAGTATACTTTTAATATCGCTCTGTTGTGCATTATAGAGGAAAATAGTAGAATTCGGGTTGAGGTGAATGAAAGATGTTACGGCGTCCATCTGTTTCTTTTGTAAAGATGTCAAATGTCAAAATAAATGTAAATGATACTTTGTTCTGGTGATTTCCGAAATGCCAAATGTTGGTTAAACTAGGAAATATTTTGTATTTTTGTAATAGTGTTTGAGAGTTTAAGCAGTGGATTACACGTGGAGGGCGACAATGATAGGTGGAAAATCGGTCTGTCTTAGCACTTATAGCTAGGTACTTGCCACATCAGTTTCCCGGGGTTTTAGGTATCACTTCACAGGCCACAATCACTCGAAATGTCTGTAAGGAGCTTCACAGGATACACACACGGCGAAAGCGCTCTGGTCGGTCTAGTACATGTGTCATAGGTAACGTCTCGATGGCGACTGGGGCTCCGGGGTTCTCACGGTACGTTTTAAACAAATAAAAACAAGGCAGGTACGCGTGCGAGTGCGCGCGGCGCAGTATCAATAGGGTACACAAACAAATCAAAATATTGTAGTAAACAAATAGTAAATGTGGTATCAGGCATTGACTCGAAAAGATTTAAGTGTTGTATGTAGTAAGAAGCACTGAACCACTTTTTATCAAGTTTTCGGTTTTAGCCAATTTATTTGTAGTCCGGGAGACTTGAACAGGTGGGATACTTGACCCATCCATCCGAACTCGATTCAAATTGAGTGGTAATATTTTGTCAATGGATAGCACAAATTGACTGCGTGTTTTTAAATTGCCTTTTCTATGCCACTACGAGTAGTGATCGTATTTAGGATTAGATTACCACAGCATTTTAATTTTGAATGGGTAAACTCTCACCTGTTTAAGTCTCTCCGACTTCTACTAATTGAGCTCCTTTGTTTTGAAATAAAATAGCCTCAGTTTTCTTTTAATCCGGTTTATCCAGATAACCTATCCAGTGAAGTGAAGACGTTTCTTTCCTCTTAAGCCGGAGCCGTCGTGCGATAATTAAAAGTTGCGATATGAAAGAAATAAAATAGGTCGGCTGTGAATTTGAACAATACGTCCAGAACAAAGCCCAGATAAATGTCGCTTTAACTTTTCTGCAAACAGTTACTGGATTTAATTAGAAAATAATATTTAGTTGGAGCTGCGTATTAGAATTCCAGGTTAAAACTTTATAAATAAAAGAAATCTAGTGAATCAATTGCCACAAAGTAACATAACCAGCTGTCTAAAATATTTCCTTGATAAAAGAAACAAGTTACATATTTTTTGTCACAAAATAAAAATAAGCGTCCACACAGTAGATTTAAACACGTTAAACGCGTACAGTTAGCGTCAAATAGTTCGTGAAAAAGTAGCATATAGTTTACATTATCATCTTTTTTACCTATTAATAATTTATTCATATAAAAAAAGGAAAACAAAGGCATGCATGAAATAAATGAAATGTTGCAGCTAGAATAATGTCGATTTAGAAACTTTGTGTCCACTTTGGGCATCACGAATATTTGGTTCTGACTGTACCTAATTAGTGGAGGTGTCTTTTGTGTCCAAATCTTCTAAAGAACAGTTTCAAACGACAACGCGTGGTACGAAATGGCAATCATGCTCTAATGCTTAACTGGTTGCGCTTTCGATATGGGAAAGCCACCTTACGAGGTCAGGTATAATATCGTCTTACTCGGATCTGTCAACTAATCCTTCGAGTTATGTGGGGGACGTTCGTGTATGAGCAATATACACGGGTAAATGCTCCACTATTCCACCCCCTCTATTGACACTGCTTAAGTTTAGTGTACCGCAAATCGGGTGAACATAACAGAGAAATACGACGAAGAAACTGTAGGTTTTAAACCTTGGATATGAACTTTCACCCAAGTAATGTAAAGATTAGACTACATGTACAGTTTTCAAGGTGTCGCCAACTGTGAGTTGTGAGTGTCCCGGGTTCTATCTCCGGTCAGGTCAATATTCCACTACTGCCCGATACGGGGTCTTTTGGCCGCTGGGTTCGTTGTGTGTGCATGCAACATGTGAGCGAACATGGCGCATAAAGTAATATAGCGCCAATAAAGGTTAAAAATATACTAGCTAGCGTAGCTTACTTATCTTAACTTTACTGTGGAGCAGGTAACATTCGTATCGGATATAGTTACAAATATGCTTACTTTTATAGCGCTTTTAGAGCTGTTTTATCGCTACAATCTGCACTTAGAATCAAAGCTAATTACCCAACGATGATTAATGACTCCAGTAATGGGCGTTATTAAACAAATTGGGGGCGTTATGAAAGCATTAATTTTTAATACAGGCTTGACATCTTAAGTTTGGTCGTAAAATACAAACTTCCACGTGAACCTGCTACGCAATTTCTCTTTTAGTTTCTTTAACGGGTTAAGTTGAGAAGTAATTTAAATTATTTCCCGTGAAACTGTTAGTGTGCTTTTAGTTCTATTTGAATCGTACGTAAGTTGTAATAACGTGTTTTCAAATAAGTAGTGTTGACTACACGTAAATTCGCAGGTCACTTATGTAACGACAGAATTATTTATTCTTGAATATTTGGTTACCATTTGTTAAACTTCCCTATAATTTAGATAAATAACGGTCGATCGCGCACAACTTTATCAAATTCAAACCTTAATGCGAATGATAAATCTTTATAACGACTCTTTTAAACAATATTCTCGGTCATAATGGCATACAATCACCGGCACGCATTCCCGTGAGCGGAGTAATAGCCTGTGTTTGTTTCTTTTCTGGCACGCGAGATTCATTTTGGGCCAGCCATTGGGACTTTTACCTTACTTTATGGGTATGAGTCAAGTTAAAATTATCCGTTATAAGAAGACCTCTCATATAAAATGTTGACGGTGCAATGAAAGGTCAATTTGTAATGGATAGTTTTGACTCTGTACATTAGTTAATCTCCGTTACTTTTGACAGTTCCTGAACTTCTAGCTTTTCATGTATACGCATTATATTTCCTAAAAGAGTGATAAAGATAATAAAGTTTGGGAATTTATTTTGGAAATAGTTTCCTGCCTTAATTTCTCGAGGGTCCGTTGGTATGCTAACCTTAAAAGATATATTAGTATTTTTGTAGACCTATATAATAAAAAAAACATTTCTACCATACGAACATTGTTGAGACGTGTTAAATATGGGTCTACATTCATTCTACATTCATAAATAAATGACTTTTTTGACTATCGATAAAAGTGCCCAGACGGGAAAAAATCGACATTAAACAATTATCGTCACATTCCACTCAGTTAACATAAAACCGACACAGAAGACGCAGCAAGGGACTTAATTTTATATTTGCTATAAGATTTTCCTCAATGCGGACCTTTTGACTACGCTATTTGTAGGAATATACTTAGCTAATGTTTTGCATAAAAGAGCAAACGCATCGTTTACCGCATTTTTTGTAAACAACGTTACATAATGATGTTGCAAGCATGCGAATTATATATAATTATGCTAGCTACAATATAAATTTCGCATAAATATGAGGTAGAGGAATTCTTATTTTAAACAGATAAATCTTTGTTGCACACCACAACAGAAAAAAGTACAAGAATTCATACAGAAGATGTACAATGTAGGCGGTTTTATTGCTATAAATGACCTATTCCAGACAACCTTATAAAGGAACACAGGAAAGGGGAGTTGGTTTAGATTATCTTTTTATATATATACCTAGCTACCTAAGACCAAAGTATTCAATCTTAAAAGACCGTACTTGGTCTTAAAACGGAACCCAATTTCCTATAATAGGTAAAGTGCTCGGTCGATAACCGAGTATGATGGATGGCAGAATGCATAAACATGAAATAACTTATAAAGCTTTCCAAAAAGCTAGTAGGTATATTACACTATCTTGGCGAAAGGTTCCCAAGAGTCTCCTGGCCGTAAAATTCTAGGGCCTATTTATCTAGTGCCCAACAATGACCCGTAGATATTACTCGTACCTCGGTTGGAGCCTTTAGGGGCCGGGATGGTATTATTTTCCGGCTTTTACGTCATACGAGGCTTTCTCAACTGGTTCAATATAGAGCATTTACACAATGACGATTAGTCGCTGTGATTTTTCTGATTGGCGCTTTTTACTTTTTTTTGTTATAGATTTATGACGTTTATGGTAAGAAATTGTTTGGGTGTACGCATTGACCTCTATAATACAATTACGCTGGACTGCATACTATCAACCTAAAAATGAAGCCATTTGATTCTCGCCATTTTGGCGCTGACGGCTATAGTGAGCGTGTGGTGACCGTCCATGGAACTAATGACATAAACATATGCTAAGTTACTCTATTTTAGTTCCCTGTACACTCGGTGGGGGCACTTTGATTCGGCACAAAAATGATCTACCATTTCTTAGAGACTGTTTAGGTCAGTGGGTGTACGGGCACCACGTACACGTGCACAGAGGGTTCACTTTTGTGATTGCAAATTGCCTTTCTTCTTGCCAAATTTTATAATCAGGTCAACGCGTGGTACCTGTTATATTTTTTATTCTATAGTGGTACCCTATAGGTTTTGATTTTCTTGCGGATAAAGCAAAATATGCTTAATCTACGGCATAAACGGTTGTTGTATCTTTTTGCATTGACCTAGAAGCTTGATTTTTTCACCGTTCCCAGGATACCAGATTTAAGTATTGGAGATTAAATTAATTTTGATACCTCTTCGTGTTTCTGAGAGAAAGGGGTTTGTACCAGGCACTCGTAAGGACAGCAAAGTGATTTTATAAGGGTTCAATTTTTTTTCCCTAAAAATACTTTTTTTAACGAAACAGGCAAGTCGTTCGTGCGATTCAGCCCTTTAAAGTTCCTGTCTATCGGGTCACTTCCGCATTGCGGCTGATTGCATTGGCATCCGCCTTCAGCTGCGATACATACGGGCGAAAGAGGTGCTACTGCAAAGTGGGGTGGGGACAGAATTCAAATTATGATAGCAAAATCCACTTATGAAACGGAGACATTTTGCACGTTAAATTTGGTGACACGTTGATATAGCACAATTTCTTAAGTATGCTATATAGAGGTTTAAAAATGGATGTGTTTAAATACAGATTGAAATTGTTAATTTAGGTTAATTTCAATTTCTTCAATTTTATTTTCATTTGGTTAGCAATATTTTATAAAGATTTCAATATCAGATCCATAATAAAAATGCTAAGCATAGGTATTCACGTTATTATAATGAGTAAGTATGGACATAAATAAAATTTTGTCATTTCATATTCACCCTGTATGCGAAAAAGAGCACGCAACGTTGCACAAACGCGGTTTGGAAACCCATTGTTCCCTACTCATTAAATTCGGTAGGAATGTAAATATTTCATATTGACCCATTGTTGCCGTTATTAACAGTTTATTAATGAATACGGAATAGCTCAAATTGCCCTATTTGTGTATTCAGCTAGACCAGAATTAAGCTGTGCATTTTACTATGGAAATTTATTTCGGAGCCCTATAAAGTTTTATACCACCAGAGTTACAGCTGAGTTTATTCGCGGAGCAGATTTATTAGTACCCACCTCGACCCGAAATCGTAATCTGAAAACGTTAATTCAAATGTGACTGCGTGTCACTTTACGGCCTTCAGGGGAACGGTGGAGGTGACAGGGATGCCGTGATCTTATTGTTTACTTACTCTTTTATAATCTCTTATAACCAGCAACCCTTTCTTAGACACTTGTATCAGAAACAGCCCTGATATAAAAGTATCATTAGATTTTTTATATTTTTGGAATTTCCAGGCATTTATTATAAGATTCAACATGTTACTTTAACTTTAACAAACGTAACAAATCCACCCAACTCTGCACAATGCAATATTTTCGTCTGATTATAGATTAAACTTCAAAGAGGTGCAACTGTGCCAACTCGTCTTCTTGTCGTCTCTTTTTTGTCGTTTCAGTTTTTTTGATAGCGTATACTACCTACATGATGTTAAAAAATAAAGATTCTTTGAGGGGGTGTTTAGAGCGACTGTTAAAAACAGGGTACTATAATGTAAGTATCTTTAAATACTTCACTTTTTAATTAATGGAAACTGGCTGCTCGGCAGCCCTACTAAATCATTTTCCAGCTAGTACATACTTACGTCGTAGTCACAGAGATTATAATCCGATCCCGCAAATGTACAACTATGTTTGCAAAATGTTTATTATGACGCCGACAATGAAACCCAAGATGAAGTGGACGAGGCGTAACTCAAATTCAGCATTTGATACACTATCAAACACGTTGTTAAACCACCACACTTATATGTGGGATTATAGTAGTAATATTTCATACTTAGTTTAGAAGTGATAAGATGTCAAGTCGGCAGGGGCGTGTAGCCTAAAATCAAGTCCATTTTCCACTTCGAATACACAGTAACTTTATTTAATATGCACCTAAACGCATTTTTTTTTTACTTTCAATCATACTGTAGTCTAGATTTTTAAGGGTATATATGCTGAGGTTCCTATTTAGTTGTGCACTATTGTAAGTTAACATCATATCATTTTAAAAATAAATAAAAAAACAGACAAGTGCGAGTCAGACTCGTGCATTGAGGATTTCATTTATTGTAACACTCGTGATTCTATACTAACAACTTAATAAATTCCAAGTAAAAAACCCTTTTTAAAAACAAGCTTTTATGTCAATGCGCTAAAAAGTATAAAATAAATTTTCCTTTAAAACTCTTACGATAAAATAATAACATCATTACACAATTGATATTATATAAAAGCTTGTCGCGAGATTTAAGTACTCACTTGGCGTATTTAGTAGTTTGATTTTAAGAAAATTTAGTCAATCATGTCAAGTTATGAATATAATTTACTTGTTTATATACACAGGTAAAATATACACAGGTATAATATAAATTGTGTAATGATGTTATTATTTTATCGTAAGAGTTTTAAAGGAAAATTTATTTTATACTTTTTAGCGCATTGACATAAAAGCTTGTTTTTAAAAAGGGTTTTTTACTTGGAAATTATTATTTACTTTTTAGTTATCGCTGGACAAATTTCTTAGTCTGTAGGCATATATAACTGTTTATCTCATTCAACGCATCATTTAGGCAAGGGCGTTTGTCGGTTAAATTCGATGGGCTTATTATTTTTCGATCGACTAAAAATTGAAAAGGTAACAAACTATGTGCAACTAATATCGAACATACCTTGGTATAAGTTTATCAAAATATTATTTCGGTGACAATTAAATTAGGTAAGCCTCAAAAAGGGCTTTTTTAAAAATTGAATAACGACAGTGACTGAAAGGTGGTGAAAGTTTTAAGCTCGCTTACTAAAGACATAGGTAAGTAAGGAACAACAAATAACGGCTTAAAGGCTAATATAATGGCTAGGCGACGAGTAAAATAGCTTGGCTACGAATTTAATGTAAGCCAAGGAGTTAAAGAGCACTAATTATTACTCTGAAGTATTGAAATTCCTTCAAAAATACAGCAAGTAGGAAAACCAAATATTTTAACTTCGACTCACCGTGGTCCTTCGCTGTGGTACTAGTCTGCCCAATAAACAATGCAGTTTAAAGGCCGAAGGCGCGAAGGGAGAGCATCCTAATGCTTGATTTAACATTGAACAATTTAAGGCTTAATGTTTGTATGCCACTTGCAAGTTGTAACCTAATGCTGTTGACGCCTCTCGCGAAATTATACAAATCAAAGTTAAACAATCGATGCTTCGGACTACAACAATTCGACTTAATTTTTTACTTTCAAAGTCAGTATAATCAATACACAAAAATCTCAAACGACTTACACAGCTTACCATGCATTGTCATCTAAACAACCTGTATACAAAATTTCAGCTCAATCAGTTGAAAATATTTGCTTTAAAATTGAGCTGCAATAAGTATTTGTGACATAACTTATCACCCGACTAGGTACGAGTACAACACCTTATCTTGGGTGTTAGGAGAAATGCGCCGCGTAAGGCATGAGTAAGCTTCAAGCTAATTATTGTAACTTCAAACTAAGCCTTACGCAGCGTAAACACAATTCCAGTTTGATTTGAAGTTATTCTTCTTATAGACAGGCAAACCATAAAAGTAATAAAAGTCATTTATTTATGTATGTAGGCCCACAGGGGGCACTTATACACGTCCCAACATATTATTTTTTAAGCCTTACCACTGCTTCAAGACAAATTGTGGGCTAGTGCTGAGAAGAAGTAGCGCAAGAAACTCAGTTACTATTGTCAAAGCCTCTTTTAAAAATAATGTTTTAGTGCGAGCTGGTCTACACGTTTACATCATTCAAATAATCGTCTACTTTATAATAACCTTTTGTCATTAGGGTATCCTTAATAAATGATTTAAATTTGTTAATTGGTAATTCGACAATATTTTTCGGTAATTTGTTAAAAAAATTGACAAATTTGTTAAAAAAATTGACAACCAATGCTGTTGACGCATATCTCACCAAAATTAAACTCGTCAAAGTTTACCTACCGATGCTATGCTACAGAGTCAAAAATTTCAACCTCAATAATTATAATCGAGGACTCCAAGAAAACCCCTTTTAACAGTCGTATACCTCACGACTGAGGGTCGTGATCATTATGTGGAATGAAATACACACAACGACTTCTAGGCAATATTTAATGGAACACACTAGCCACTAGTGTGCAGGTTTTTCCTTATGGTGTTTTCGTTCACCGTTAGGCAGCGATATCTTTGAAAAAAACTGTAGGTACTTAAGTTTTTGTAGAAACTTATTGGTACAGGCGAAGATAGAACTCATGATCTCACGGATGAAAAGTGAAGTTTTCTCCGCTCGGCTATCACGCCTTTTCTTCACGCCAAGAAAACCCGATACACCAAATTCCTAAACAGATCGGAGCTACGGAGTTAAACTTGCATGCTTTTTCTCTGCAAGCCCTTTCATTTGATACCCATATTGTAAGAAAGCATAAAAAACTTAGTCCATAGGAAAGCATCAAAAACTTAGTGCGCCATCTCTAGGAGTCCGCCATATATGATTTGGAGTGATATCACCTTATGTATCGAGTAATTCTTAGCAAGCTCTTTCATTTGATACCCATATTGGAAGAAAGTTTACAAAACTTAGTGCGCCATATTGGATTTGGATTGACGTCACCTTAGTTATGGATATGTTATCAGCAAGCCCTTTTATTTGATACCCATATTGTAGGAAAGCTTAAAAACATGACTATGTTTGTCCGTTATCTTTAAAAGTCCGCCATATTAGATTGAGAGTGACGTCACGTTATTTATCGAGTTAGTTTCAGCAAGCCCGTTCAATTGATACCCACATTGTAAGAAAGCAAAGAAAACTTAGTCTGCTATCTTTAGAAGTCCGCCATATTGGATTTGGAATACGTAATATTCTCTGTGCTTGTGCTTTAAGACCTTCCTTCTTGCCTTTCATGATTCTATAGAAAGAGCCCTATCTCTAAGTTTTGCTTCCACTGCAAAATTTTAAAAAATAAGTTTCAAGTGGCTCTATTTTTGGATCGCGTTCACTTCGAAGCTAGTGTTTTTTCGACTTTAAAGGACCTAATGTTAATTTTAACTTGATACCTCAACGCGTTCGCAAGAAAAGGAGTCTGGACAGACAGATAGACTAAAAAGTGATCCTATAAGGTTTCCTTTTTTCTTTTTGAGGTACGAACCCTAAAAAAAATGTACTCGTATTCGAAAGTTATGGAAATGTAATTTGTGACATGTTTTCTTTTTCTTTGTTTTATAACGAAGGGAGTGAAATTACATCAAAGCAGAGGCATTGTCGGAAATATCAAAGAAAAATATACAGGTAATGGAAATGGGCCCCTTTAAAAGTTTGTAACAAAGTGTATTTGACATGCACAACCCAAATTGATACAGCCGATCCCATTTTAATGTTTTATTATTTATTTTGTAAAGTCGAGTCCTTATTTTTCTTAGATCAGTTTTGAGTTTTATTTAGTTTGAGTACTTTTACGTTAGCAGCAATGCAAACACATTAAAGTTATATGTTACATTTAAGTTACGGATTAAAGTAATTTTAATGTTCTATTTATTTTGCAATTTTTCTATAGCATACTTCGCTATCGCCAACGAAATTTCAAAATACGTACGCAAAAGTCACGTGGTGTTTCTTATGTCACTCTCACATGAGTGGCTTGTGTCAGTTTTATACATTTTGTTTAGAATAGATTGCATCTAGTCCACGGGCCCTGGGCCGACTACAGTAAACGAACATCCCCTAACTTTGCTGAAAGGTGAAAGTAAATAGCAGTAGGTACACAAGTTAGGTAATTAATACAAGTCGGGAGGGAGAGTTCTATAGATATTTATTGCAAAGTAAATTGCATTTCAACTAAACAGTAACTAATTAACTAACGAAATGAAACTTAAAAACTAAATGCAGGTACTGAATTCATAACCAGCTTTGTATTTTTGTTTTTCTTCAAAATAGCTAGTTGCTACACGTCAAATGATTTGTTTTATAATATATCACAAATAAAATCACCTGGTGTAACAGGATTATGAATAGGGAAAAGAAAACAGATACTGGGATTTTCACTAACGAACAATGATGTATAACAGAAAACACGGGGTTCTCTTATTTTCAAAACAGCCGCAGTATGTGGCTTTTTTGTTGGAAGCGGCCCGGGTTTGCGACAAATATTTTGCTCAGATAACAGGAAATTCGTCGAAAAAGTGTCAAGAACCCAACGGCAATGTATTTCGATACAGTCCATCAGGCAAGGGAGGCACACATAAATAAAGACTAAATGCGGCCGCATAAGGGAATTTATTTTGTTTTGATGCTGCTTTCTTTGATGGTAAGGCTTTTAGATAAGCGGCGAGGTTGTTTTTTTTTACTTATGTATTTGTAGCAGTCATGTTTTACCTCCACATTAGTCCTGATCATTAGATAGATTTTTGAGAGCTCTATTTTAAATGTATGTTATTCCTGATGAATATTAGAATAATACTAACTTATTAATTGTACAAAGATGCGTAAACATTTTTAAAGAATAAAGTTACATAATCCTAATAAAAGCGTTTGCTTTCTATTTCCTAAAGCTTTGTTTCCGTAACTTAATAAGTACACGGGCAAACTACGCTTTTATCAAGTGTAATTTGACCTTTGAAAGTCTGGAGTATCATATGTCTTCTTATCGACTAAATTCAAACATTTTCAATTATACTCTCTAACTGGATACTTAATACCTACGAAGAAATTTGGTATCTCGATATCAATGTACTACAATTTGTTTTACTTGTAGATTACGCAATTACTATGACTTCATTGCTTTTATAAGTTTTCTGTTTTTCTTTGTTGCTTATGTACTTTCTCCTCCGTAAAATATGGCATCAAGTATTAAAATACAAAATTAGCATCTCTATAACTCGCTCATTTGATAATTCTGCTTACATATGCATACGTTAAGTACTGTTAGCTTTTATGAACGTCCTTATCGCTCCATAAAACATGATTAATGGAACAAATTTCTGTAAAACTTGCTCTATTAATACACAAAACCTCTTTTCGATAGTACCTGCTTAAGTCTGCCCTGAGTTTTTAATGGCCAGACGAAATATTATATGGGGATCGCTGCGTTACAATTTGGAATAGGCAGAAAAACATTCAACAAAATATTTCTGGACAGGACTGTGGCGTTCGTTATAATATTATTCATGTTTGCGGCTCAAATTCGTATCAGTTTAGATGTGTGTTTATTTAGCCGGTCCCTGTGGATAGAGTTTACTAACTTCATCAGCCCATCGATAAAACTTTGATGAGGCAAAAGTTGGAATGTGGTATAATCCTTTCACATTTTCTATTTTGTAATTTTCAGTAACAAAACCCTCGTTTGGAAAGCTTTAACCAGATATAGAGTCGAACGCTTTTAGTAATGCAGTTTAAAACATGTTAAGGTCGATATTTTGTTGCGCAATGGTAGTTAATAAACATAACCAATAAACAGAAGTACCTACTTAAAATATAACAAGTCATTTTGTTATTATGCTGTTCTCCCAAAGTTACAGTGGAATTGTCACCATGTGCATTTTCTATTACTTAGGTATAAATAATGCCGAGAAACTCTATTTATATGATAGACAAAGAAAAATATTGTATACAGCTAGAACCAACTTTGAAGTATCATAATCCTTTTGAAATAGCCTCTGTGCTCGCTTGCAGCTATATTCATCTGCGCTAGTATATGCTGCTTAGAATGCAACTAAGTTCGATTCAAAGTTAAGCTACCAAGTCGGGCCGCTTTAAGCATTGCTCCTAAGAGAAGTATCTCAACTTCATACAAACACGAGAGTAAAACTGTAACCCCCTTACTAATAATGATCATGCCAATGCTCTAACACATTGATAAATATTTGACGGCTAATTTGAAATGTTAGTCTCCACTATGTCATGTCATCTATCTGTCATTAATTCTAGACTAGCCGTCTCCTATATACAAGTGTTATAGCAGTGGAAAATCCATTATTAGTAAGGGGTAGTTAAGTTGGGGTACGATTTTTTTATATTCAGACGGTTTTTGGCCAGTCCGGTAAAAACGCAAGTCCTAAATTTTTTTACCAAACCATATTTAGGCCGACGCAATATTTTATAACTATTGTATGGTATCAAAGTGTTGACGAACTGGTTCTAGATTACTCGTATACACGTGAAAACTATTGTACTGCCTATATTCGATGAGCTGCAAATATATTAGTTGCTATCAATGCGATCTGTTCGGTTCAAACTTTCAGTTGCCTAAAGCGATTGGCTTTCAAAATAGCTTTCAAACTAACGTCTTAAACCTTTCAAAGTCAGTTTGATATCTACTGACTGGTTGTAACAGTGATTTAGAACCTGTTAGGTGATTGAAAAATTGTAAGTGCTTTAAATACGTGATGGGTTTCAAACACACTAAACCCCAATCTAACTATGAGCACTTGCGGTCAGCGCTTCAAAACAATTAAATGTCACATATTCTTATTTGAAAATGTGATTCGAGAACCTGTCAAGCAAAGAATAGATGTGAAACGTGCGTTCAAAGTAATTGACAAATATTTGACAAAAATTAACTATAGTTGAGCTACTGTGATAATATTTGCTGTGTTCTGCCCATCGGGTGCAGAGGGCCTACTCCGCGAACAGTTGTCCGTATTTCCAGCCTAAGCCATTGCGTTCGTTCGCATTGGCTTTTTGGCATGAATAAAAGGGACGGCTATAGACAGTGAAGATATGGACATAGTCATACAGAGTATGGCATCAGAATTGAACAAAATGCCGGTCACGCGTGAAACTTCGCACCGACACTGGAGTGTTCTATCTTCGCCCAGTTTTGAGTTTGCCCATATCTGCAGCTTGAGTTACGAAGTGACGTCTAATGTTCTTCGAAAGTAGTTTTAGTTATCGGGTATCTATTGCGAGATTGCAACGCTTTGCAATGGAAATGGAAAAATGGACCATTTTGCAATGGCAGTTGGTAGAATTATGATACCAGTTTCAATTTGCATACTCAACTAGTTTATCAGTAAGTCAACATCGCATTTACAGTAAACTTGTTTTCATTATTAAATTATTATTGATTAATAGGTAAATGTAAAATAATATTTTCATACGCTGCATTTTACAACACCTTTACCGAAAAGGTTCTTTCTACCATATTTATACAACTTGCCCAATACAAACATCTGATACGTTTTAAAGATATTTTATCTATTATTGTAGGTACGCTATCGTATACCTTGTTAGCATTTGACAACGGTTTAATAAAATAAAAGTTGATGGGTAACAAAAATCACATTGGTTGGGTACATTTTCGAATTCAGAACTGCAGCTAGCTGTACCGAGCTGAGCCCGCGTTGTCAAACACAGTGCACTTTCCGTCGAGTGTCTTGGGGTGCATCGCTCGAAGAAGCCGTCTGCTTCCAGTCGTACTGCATATTACTGCGAATTTTATGAAATGCATTAACGTTATTAAGTTTAATAGATTATGAAGAAAGATCTATTTGTGGTCTTTTATACTTACATATTTTTGAAAATCCACCATTGTGATAATCATCATCATCATAATCAGATGCTGGACGTCTACAGCTGAACTTAAGCCTTCGCTATAGTTTTCCAAAGTGACCGCGAGACCATACTAAATAGATACTTCGTTCACTTCACTTACGAAAAGTATCTGGATATTTAAGCTGTAATGCGGTAAATATGTAAACGTCATGAGTATAAGCAGACAGAGATAAAGCTGTTGCTTGCTTTTAATTTTGGTTTTCAGAAAATAATAGCTACTGCTCTACAAACCAAACACTCACCTTTTTACTCACACTCGCAATCTCTAATACTGACATGTTTTTGCTTCCACCATTACCAGGGATATTCCGCAAGAAATATTTCCACTAGCTTGACCACTTGACCTCACTGCTGAATAGCCTCTTACAGAGGAGGCTATAAATAAATGAGTGTCCGATGCATGCCACTTGACACACCAAACCGAAGCTTGACACTTGTGGAAAGGTTGAACCTCAATCAGGGTTTTATGGAATGCCTCTTGGAATCTGAATGGACGAAAATAGCACAATAGTGGAAAGGGTTGTTGTGACTACTGAATTGAATAGCCAGTGTCCGTGTCTTGGCTGTTTTCGTTTTTGGGAAAATATTTTGCTTTTATATTTCACAGATACATCGTCTTTACTATTCTAATATAATAATTTCTACACTAGTACTAGCACGTTAAGCCTTTGGTCCTTATCCTAACTTGAAAGCTATGGGCGATTGCGATAGCAATTCCAATAAATGGCATATGAACTGTAATTTTTATTAGTTTGATAGCTACCACTGCTTACTGGACGTTAGTTTGAAAACGATTATTGCTTTCCTAAAAGCTATGGGTGTGCGATTTGAAAACAATTGAGTTGGGCGGTAGGCCGGCAGGTCATGTCGAATCGCGGTCTCACCGAATTTTGAGAGTGAGGGAACAGAGAGTGCGCTTGTGTATAGCACACATACTTGTGCACTACAATATCTCCCGCGTATTTAGTTAATTAAATATTTGAGTAGGTAATGTCAAGATATGTAAGAGTTATGCGCATGAGAAAGTAAGTGAAACACATTAGTTAAAATCAGAATATGCAAAAAGCATTTCGCTACAGCCAACTAAGTCGATGCGCAACTAAGCAAAGCGACTAGCACATTACACAAAGCACCTTAGTTGGCAAGAGCACTGCGGATGCATTTTCCCGCGGCCTTTTATCTCAGTCATAGTATAAAAGAGATCAGCCAATACATTTTATATCTCATAAATTGAAAACTGACTTAATGACTGACTGACTGACAAATCATCGCACAGCCCCAACTACTAGGTTTAGAAACTTGAATTTTTGCACCATGCTTTCTCTTAAAATTTAGATGAGCAATAAGAAAAGATTTTTGGAAAATCGTCCCTTGAAGGGGTAAATAGTAAAAGTACATTAAAAACCAAAATTCATAGGCAGTCTATATCAACGGCAGCAGTTTTCTACATGACACGCTTTCAATGTAAATTTAGCCATAATTGAGTTAATTACGTCAACACAATTCTATAAATTGTATTTTTCAAGAGAGTTTGTAGTTCAAGCACATAATTATTATTCTTTCCTATTTCTATTTTTTTAATTGTTTTTAAACCAATTACAGGTTTTGTTTGCAGTGTAGAATTTTATTATTGATACCGATTCACTATCACTCCCGGAAACACAGTATGTTTCATTTCATTCGTGTTGTCGTTAACTAGCTGTTATATCTTAGCTATGTCCCAACCGTAGCCTTTTATCTAACCCTTTTTGTTCCGCTCCGAAATAACCAATGCATATAGAATGATTCACGGTCTCAACATGCAGCGCTATGCATATCCCCGCTCAGCCAAGCACATTAATTACAAAACGTAAAGTTGATATTACGCGACTCTTGCATTTTGTGGTGCACTTTAAAATTTTGTTCTGCATACTAGTACGTGTACACGATTATTCGGCCCTGATTTGATGAATGGTGTTACTGTTATATTTGTGCAATGTATTTTTATGTTTCTTATTCTTTGACGTTTTACTCGGTAGATTTTTTAAAATTCATGTTTCTACAAAGTAAAAAATTGAGAGTAGCTAACATGACCAGTAGTTGTGAAACTTATAAAAGAATATAAAGTAATGTAATCTATTAAATATGTTGATAAAATATTGCCGAGGCTTCAAATATTAAAAGCTAAGTAAATGACAAGCAATCTGCCTAAATAAACCTTCTGAAGCAATAACAATATTTCATCGCAGGAGTAAATATTATTTACACCTAAATATTTAATAAGTAACTTTTACTATTGACAGCATAGACCGGGGGTCGTTTTCTCTCGTATATGTTTTCCATTTTCTCGTGGCACTAAAAAATCAGTGCCCATACATTGGACGATAAAAATGAACCGTCCAATTTTCCTCATGTGCGTTCCCAATAACAACATTTGCGATCAGGCAGCGTGAAATGCTACTCGTGCGAACACAGCTAAAAAGAAAGATGTAATTAACATACGTTATGACTGTCAATTAGAAGTAAGTTCATAAGTATTTAATTCAATTATTCCAAAAATATAATTGTTCTTTATTATTGATATATGGCATTTTTTATCCTAATTTGATTAAATGAGTTTTGGATTAGGATCATACCGCCGTCAAAAAGTAGCGATTACGAAAAATGACGAGTGTTATTTTAATCGATTATCTAACTAATACCTAGTTATTTTGGCCGAATGGACTCACGAAACGATGACTGTATTGGACCTGTGTGATATAGAGCTTTTTGAAAATATAAACTTAACAACAAACTTGAGACTCGGTATTGTAATAACCAATCAGCTGTGTCAGAATTACGTGTATAGGTTGAAATTATACGTAAACGAATAAGCTAAGCTGATCTTCCGATGCTATGTACACGGCCGGTCCGTGCACGTAATGCAATACAAATAGCCGTTTAAAATCAAATTGTTAAAAAAAACAACTGGAAAAACCGTCGGCGCGTTTTAGGGTTATCTCCGCGACCTGATTGGATTTGTAATTGATTCGGATTCGGAATTGTGATTGATGCAGCATTATTTATTTATCCGCATTCAATTAATAACGATCAAGTGTGCATTTCGGAAACGCTGTTTGGATTTAAATGCTCATCGGTTTGTTTGTTTGCACTTAGTTTGTAATTTCAATCATTCTATTTTTTACTAGGTAAAAAGGACTATGTATATTAGATGCCAATAAAAAAATATTTCTTTAGTGATCTGAATTTCGTATAACAATACAATAGCGGCCTGTGACATAGGTATAGTACATAACCATTTGACCAAATGTCTTTTGATTTCAAGCACTTAAGTCATAGTCGGTACTACGTTAAGCATTTTTAACTTTATTATATTTAAAGAAAAATGACAGGATCGATGTTAAAAAAAATAAAAACAACGGATTTTGTTACGAATGTGTGTAAAACGCGTCGTTTCGATGTCACAAGTGAACTACTGCCTATTTCATTAAAACCCAAATCGATTTACGGCAAATTGAAATTTGATTGAATCCGGGCATCGCGGTCGTGGAAAACGCAACTTAACAAATAGGGCTTAGCCATAGTAGAGTCAGTGTTTATCGGTACACAGCGACGGCCACGATAAACGAATATATAGCGGAAATTACTTTTCCTTTAACGGAGATCATTTCTGTTTTTATATGACTAGAAACTTAATGATATTTCCCCAAATTAAAGTTTCTATGTAGTTACTATATTTCTATTTTTATGTGTGTGTTGATAGTACCAAGTTATATTGCCCTACAGTAAAGTACCTTATCCTTATATAGTTGGAAACTAAATACGATACTCTTGGTAGGTAGTTTGTAGCAATATTAGACAGTTCATTCGCGGGCTATTAGTTTTATGCAATGCCCTAGGCCGTAGAACATTAGAACTTATATAATTGGTCATTTCATACGTGCTATCAAATACTTAGTTTAATGATTAATGTATTAAAACCAAATAAGTAAAATAAAATATCTAGGTACAGGTATGGTTGATCTACGAATCTAGGGTATATGAATGATGAATTCATATATAAGGTAGGACTTGTAAAAATATAATGAGAATAAAATAAAATTCCTTATAAGGTATACCTATTGATATTTGTCACTCCTAAATAAATCTGACTCTTACTTTGTAAGTACTCAGATAAGTTATGGATAAAAGAGTTTTAACAAACTACGACCATTAATTCGCTAGATAGCTATAACATTCCCGAATTTCCCGATCAGGACATGACAGGGCAGGTGCCGGGTCATCCCGCAGTCAGGTTAGTTTCCGTCGTCTCGTCCGTGTCACTGAATTTGATACTCATTGATTGGTACACACGTCAACCTACCCTGTTCTGTCAAATTTCCTTATCCACATTCAACCTTATGTTGATCACATAGAGTTCCATATCATTTGAGAGATTTTGACAAATTTGGGTAAGTTGATGCGGGGCCTACTGTACGTGTAGTGAGGTACAGTCGGCAGCACGTCAGGTTACCCATGTAAAGTGCGAAAATAGCTATGCGTAGGGAATAGAGGCACTCGTAAGGTCAAAGCGGGTTTTCTGGCGTGCGGCCCTTGTGTACAGTTAGCAGCAAATTTCGTATAGGTATTTTCTATGCCAAAGTAAGAATACCAACGCATACGCAGATAAATCCTTCTATGAACGATTAAGTAAAAATGAAGCATTTAGTTAAGTCAATCTTGTGCATTCTTGAAGTAGGTGCTTAAAAGTTTCTTTGGGAAAAGTTAGTGTATACATAAGACGAATTACAGCAAAAAATCTTAACATCCTAGCAAGTCAAGCGCTGGTATCACTGTTTCTATACAGTTAAAACGCGCCGGTTTAGTAAGTCGTGGTTAGTACTAATAGTGAAGTCAGGGTTAATTCAGACTAAGACTTTTCATGTTCCTACCTAGGTCTAAAAACACATAACAGAACAAGCGCCTATGCGAGAGGCTTGGCGGACATCAAACCCGGGTCGGATTCATTTCCGACCGCCGCGGCGGGCATGTCGGCATATCAATGTCAGAAGCCATCTATCTAGTCAGCTCGATTGATTCGCATTGCACTTGCGGCAAATGATGGCAAACGTTTATTTGAGTGCCTGTTTTTAGTTTTGTTTTAGAACCAAATAAAAAGAAATTGTGTAGATTTAGAGAGAGAGATATGAAGGGGAGATTTTTCGCTAGCAAAAATTAATTTGTTTTTAATGGTGTTTATATAAAAGACAAAGATATATTTGGGGTTGTTAAAATGTGCTATATCTCAAAAACTACCGACTATTTATTTTCTTTGAAATATTAAGATCTACATTATGTATTTTTATTTTATTTTTACTGTCTTATTTTAAAAGTTGATAGAGTGAAAGAGTTTGAGAAAAAATCGTTTACAGAATACATCTACTTACCGATATAAATAAAAACAAGCAGATATTTGTCAACGACTAAAATTAGAAGTTGAAAGCAGGCGGTACCAAGTTAGGGGAACAAAGAAACTGACATAAACATACGGGTTAATATAATAAGTCAGCCTATTAGATCCCACTGCTGGGAAAAGGCCTCACCTCAACTATGAGGAGGAACGAGCCATACTTCACCACGCGGGCTCAGTGCGGATTGGTGGAGGGGTGTATGTAAGGCAAGTGACAAACCTTACTGTCAGAAGTTATGAAGCCGCCCTAGGGCCTCTGACTAGGCTTAACGACTAATACCACAGATATTAGCCGGGACCAACTGCTTAACGTGCCTTCCGAAGCACGGAGATGCTTGTCATGGACGTCACTTAAATGGTCGGAATGGTCACCCATCCAATCACGACCGCGCTGTGGGTTGCTTAACTTTTGGTACGGGTTAATATAACCCTGCTTTTGGTCTTCGCAGTCGGATATTAAAATTGTTTTTCTTTTTGCTATCAATCTGTAATACCGTTGCTTTTTATTTACCTACCATCCGATCAGTTCCGACAGTTTTATCTACATTTATCTATGTATAAGTACGATTAATGGGCAAGTCACTTTTGCACTCCTCTTTAAATATGTGCATAATCGTATACCTAAAAATGTGACTGGAGTTATTTGTGATTTTCGACTCTCTCAACTTGGCATCGACCTAGAACGAGAACCAATTTCATCGGGTGTTTGCGGAAAAATGATGTAATGCGGAGATTTGGCAGGCTTTGGGTGTCAGGCTTGCGAAACTGACAAGGGCGGACTGCTGAGTAATGTTTACTAACATCTGAAGCGGGATAATGCACAAATGTGGGACTTTGTTTTTAAAGTTTAAGTTTCAGGTAGCAATCGCATGTTTATTTTACTGAGCAGAGCTTAGCATCTACTTTGTAAAGTGTGTTTGATCTTTAGTGTCGGAGCCTTCGAGAGGTGAAAGATGAGCTAATTTGCAACATCTTTCCACAGGATGGTAGTGTAAACAGTCCTATCTTTTAAGGGGGTGAATATGGCCATTAATACCTATAATTTTACTTTAAGGCCTGGATCGAAGTAAAAAAAATGGTTGTTTGAATTCAGAGTACAGGTACAAGTAGCAGATATCTCTGCTACTTTGATGAAAATGTATGGAGAGTCCCATTTTGTATCAAGATTTTTCCATATTAAAAGTCATAAGTATTGATGGTCATATTCACCCCCTTAGAAAATAAGACTGTTTACACTAACACCCCGTATATTACATAACAAAACAAAAAAAAACACCCTTTCATACCAAATATAAATAAATAAATGTAATATTCACAGCTGATCTACTAATTAGTAACATAATCATCATTATCACAGAATAAATAATAGCATTATTATGGTTACATTAGCAAAAAAGAAAAAGAAATAAAAGTTGAAATAAACATTATTTAGAGGATCGACCCTTTATAGAATGTTTTTGCAACTGTATTTCTTTCTGATCTCCTAAAGGATCCGACATCGGCAACCAAACCAAAGATTTTAAATAAGTATATGGAAATTGTAAGACGCAGCTACATCGCTTTCCATTTTAGTGAACATTGTTTTGGAATACTTAGTAGGTATGATCTGATCAGTCATCCCAGGGTAGGTATATAAAGCGCAAGAAGCAATTACTTTACAAGATGTTCCAGTTGGGAAACTCTAAACTAGCTTAGTCCGTCTATACAGTGTTTTTCCAATTCTTTATTCGGGAAGTGCCCTGTAACTTGTCTGCTATCCAACTTTCCGAAGTCCGATTCCCAATAGCAAAGAAAACCGAAGAGCACTGTAGAGTCCCTCAATATTTTCCAGAACTTGGATTTAGGTTTAGACGTTGCATAACTTGATTAGATCCTATTTTGAGTCAAGTCTCTCGACTATTTTACGGTAAAGAGAATGTAGTACTTTTCGTTACCAAAACATAATGTGAAATCTAATATCAGGGCTGATTTTACACAGCCTTGCTTTTTTAAATATAATTCATAAAAGTGTCACCGTATTTTTTTGATAATAATAATCGAAACAAAGATGATAGAAAGAAACTGAGTTATAAATGCTCTCCACACAATGCTTAGCTATGTACGACATAAGGATGTATATAAATGTTACGAAATCAAGCTCTTGAAATAAAAATCCAAACGAATAAAGACCTCAACTTGGGATTTGATTGTACATTGTGTGGTTTTCATTTGTAGAAATAATTCATGGAGTTTGCCGTATATTCCTTTCTGATTTGATCGTGATAAATGTGTGTTCACGTGACGTTTCGTGTTTACCTACGTTTGATTAATGGAATGTACTGTACCACTATTGTTGTTTTCTTTGTGAAGAGGAGGTATTATGCTGAATAAATAAGACTCGAGATTAGAGGAGCTCAAAACATTTCAGAGGTTGTATATTATTCAGGGCGGTTTAAAAGGTCGTGCGGTTACCATCGGCAAAGAGGATTTTCTTTACGCCTAAACATTTTATTTGTAATCCAAAGACAAATGATGTTATTATTTAGCAAAGTGTAAACGTGTGGGATACCACAGTGGATTTTTTCCGGATTACACATATAAACTCTTTCTAAAAAAAAATTATAATACCAAAAAGAATAGGTACTATGTCTAAAAACTAACAGTCTTGATATTATTGGCTAACCAAATCAGCTAAGAAAATCGGGGTAAAAATAAAGCCTACTATTATTGTCTAGAAACTAGCGAGCTCATATTTATTCATAGACATTATAACAGACAACTCGAGAAGGCTTTGGCAAAGTCTCAACACCAGGTGTTACATTATTTCCGAACAACTCCTTGCGTGGAACTAAGCTAGCTTTTGTGTCCTATAATATCATAACCTGTATGAGAAGAGAATTCCATTTACATTTAGACAACTCTGTGAATTGACCCGAATTGAAATGGCGTCGATATTCAAAAAGGGTCAAATTCGGTTATCGACTCTGATACGTTTTCAGTTTTCAAAAACAAGAATAACCATAAATAAGACAACGTCTCATGCAAGTATTTTATTCAGGGCTCAGTCGGCTTTATCAGTACAGTATACGCTCATTATACTATTATTAACCCACTCAATTTAAGTAAGATGAGTTTTGACTTTACATTCGAAAAATTCGACAGTCAATTATTTATTGGGATTAAAACATCGGCCAAGTGCAAGTTAGAATCGTACACAAACGGTTCCGTACCATTATCTATAGGAACAACAATAAAAAATATATTAGGACTTTTTTGTCTTAAAAGTGGCAAAAAATTACGTTTGTGTGAGAGCCTCCTAAAATATTTGTTTTAATTTAATTAAATCATTTAATTTTAAAGTGAAAATACTATTTTTTTCTGTAAATATTTCAAGCGTAAAAAACACGTATTTGTATGGGACCCCTCCTAAAATTCACCATCATCTTAGCAGCGTTATCCCGGTTGTGCACTCGCGACGAGGCCGCTTTGGACCTTGATCCAGAATTTCGTAGATCAGGTCATTACAGCTCCCCCTAAAATTATAAAAGATTATCTGTCTCAAGAACTAGACAGTCCCGCGGTGTGAATATGGATGGCAATGCATCGTCCATAGTCTCGTTTAATCTCGCGGACGCGACTGCGAGGCTGCTCATTCGCCACATTTATGGGATTAGTTCCAAGCGGCCGCAGATGTTAGGGTCGCCACAGTAAAGAAAATTTTTTTTTTTACTATACTCTTTGATTTTTTAAAAAAATATATGAATGTTTTTGAATTCGTGCTCGTCACTGAATGTATTAGAACCACAAAAGCAATATTAAACGGGTTATCTTACTGGAACCTGCAGGTCTTTACGTGGTATTTTGTCTGTAATTTCAAGTCGAAATAATTATTGTTTTTAAGTGATAAGCGTTCACTATGCAATCTAAATATATTATTGCACTTTTCGAGTGTTGAGGGTATAATCCCAATAACATTGATGAAAGCAACGCGGCATTACAGCGTTAAGAAGCACTTGAAAATTTCGACAGGCTCTGCCAACGCCAGGGTGGCTGAGAGGTTAGGCAATCGCCCGGTATGCGAGGAACGCGGGTTCGATTCCCGCCTCTGGTGGTCGTTTTTTTTTCAAGTGCAATAATATATTCAAGTCGAAAGTCTGAAAGTAACAGCAATTATTCCTTCTTTAATTTATCATATATATTCAATGTCCTCCAACTATGTTACAGGTACCTAACTATGTCAGCTTTTTCTTATTTTGTAAAGAAAAGAAAGAAAATGCTAGCGCAATATCAAGGAAATGCGATGTTGAAGGTGCGAACCCTGTCTATAACCCGGCCAGTTTACGGTTATGCGAGTGCACTTACAGGAGCTCTTCAGGCGGCGGCCAACTGAACTCAGCTGGTTTATAGCTATGATTAGGCGATATAACCGCTTAACTCGTGTCGGTAGAGCTCGCCTCAGCCAACACTTACGACGTGGAATTTACTCATAATAAGGTGGAGATGCTTTGTACTTGCTAACTTGGTGTAACTTACTTGGTTGGGTAAACTGGGGTTGGTTTTATTTTGTGGTATGGTAATGCAATTGTTTGATTGTAACTTTTCTGAAGTTTTTATAAATATTTGCTTTGGATGAACATACTTATAAGATTTGTTTTAGATTATAACCACAAATTGTTTTTACGTTTAGTGTCTAATCAAAACCTCTCTGGAGAGGTTTTAATACTGGTATTAAATTTAATTTCGCTCACAAAAATTGATCGACTATGTCATCCAATGGGACTCGAACCCATGACCCTTCGCTATGGAGCTACGGAGGACGTTAGTCACTCGACGAATTTCTGAAAGTGCTTGCTACGCCAGTGAGCCGGCGATCGATTTCATCATTAATTGGGAAATGTACCCATATTACCACTTAAAAAAATAATATAATAGAAACATTTAGTTATACATTATTCTCATATTTATATACATTATTCAAATTTAGCATCACCTAGTATATGCCTACACCCGAATTAATTATTTGTCATAAATTCATTTTGATTGTTATTAACAATGAATTGAATTTATTACCTATTATAAATATGTAGGTACTTAAGCTGTATCTTAAGATGCTTTAAATAAATTATTTATTGGAGGGCAATTATTGTAGGTGTTCCTAGATTTTATATCATGCTACATTGTAGGTAGATGGCTATTGTATGCAGTAGTAATAAAAATAATAATCATTTATTTCAGGCAACAAATTTGTACACAAAATATTGGCCCATATAATAAATACCTTATAGACTAAGATACATGTAAAATATAAACACATTTTAATAACAATGACTAATAACACGCGTCAGCGACATGGTTGTAGGCGCGCGGTGTCGTCGGATCTTCCGGAACACGACTCCTTGCGGCCAGAAGTCCTCCTTCATGAAGGTCGCCAGATGGTGGGTCGGTACTCTTACCACTAAAATTCATCCTGTGGCGAGATTCCAACCGTTCAACCCTCAGGGTGAAGTTGGACTTCTTCCGTACATAGTCTACGACCTCCTCGACCTTCGTAGACCAGTGGAGGCGGGACACATACAGCTGCGTCGACCGTATTTTGGGACGCAACGGATGTTCGGGTCCGGTCGGTGCGGTGCCGTGGTAGTTCCGGATGGCGGGCTTCCTCCTCCTTCCTTCAACTTTCGTAAGGCCCTGCTCATCGCAACGATCCCTCAGTGGACACGGTGCCGGTGTCGACTTTTTAGTAGATTTCCCCGATGGTTTGGTTGGATGGTTTGGTTTGTAATATATTTCAGTCTTGGCTCAGCTTGCTGGTTTCATTCATTTACGCTCCCTCCCATACACATTTTGGCAGTATCCGGTGGAAATAATTTTACAATAATTTGGCCATCAGTTAAGATAAAAACAGCTTAACTTATAATTGTTTTTATAACTTAAATTAAGCAAAATTAAATTTAATTTCGCAAATACTTGCAAACAAATTGTTTAACTTATAAAATAATTATACTCAGTAGTATTATGAATTTTGTTTTTTAAAACGGTACAGCTAATCTCTTATGACTTTATAAAATTCGATACGAAACTATAAAAGACAACTTTTAGGTACTTTATCAAAGTAGTCAACACAGTATTCTGCAAACATCCCTAAAGCACTACAGAACCGCGGCAACCCCAACGGCATCCTGAATGCATTATTAAGAGGAAACGCGGTCACGTGGTATTTGAAGAATAGATATTTGAATTAAATGTTGCTGTCTCGATGCGAACTCTGGTAGCCGCCCAAGCAAGAAAGGGACAAATGAGATCAGACCGATAAATCCTTCCTAAACAGCATTTCGAAGTCCCATAATTCCTCGTCCGAAATTAATTGACAAATGATATAATATTCTCTTCTGAAATAGTTTCTCAAAAAGTAGGACTATGGTCCTTTAGTTTTAGTGTTTATTTGCGTAGATTTTTTTGGCGAGCGTCTGAAAGTCGAGGTTGACATTAGGCAATTTTCTTAGTTTTTGAAGGCTCATATTTCCGTTGTTAATTCGAATATAAGAAAAAACGAGAAATAGGTGCATAGCTGTGGTAAATGTAGATTTTATGGTAAGAGAATATTTTGCCTTTAGCTATTATCCAGGGAGAAAACAGGGGACAACATTTGTATGGAGAAATGGCGCCTGGTCTTTCCCCTTAAATTGGACACGGAGGGCTCTCTATGATTTTTAGGGTACCGTACCCAAAGGGTAAAAACGGGACCCTATTACTAAGCCTCCGCTGTCTATATGTCTGTCTTTCTCTCTGTATGTATGTCTGTCACCAGGCTGTATCTCATGAACCGTGATAGCTACATAGTTGAAATTTTCACAGATCATATTTTTGTATATCTGTTGCCACTATAACAACAAATACTAAAAATAGAATATAATAAATATTTTAGGGGGGCTTCCAAACAACAAACGTGATTTTTGCTTGAAATGTTTACATAATATTAATAAGTATGTATATTCACTTTAAAAATAAATAATTAAATAAAAACTAAAATTTAAGGGGGGCTCCCATACAAAACTGTTTTTTTTTTCGTATTTAAAACTAAATTAAGATCGTAAGTCTACTGTTGTATTATAGAACGGAACCCTTCGTGCGCGAGTCCAACTCGCACTTGGTCGGTTTTTTTACTGTAGCCCAGAGATTATACATATGTAGACTGATGTACAATACTATCCACAGAGTGTTATTTTAACTTTTGTAGGTGGTAAATATTGAAAATCTGCGAGCTATCATATTTGCCCTGATTGCTAGCGCTCTTTGTTCCATTTCCACATCTTCATCATCTCTGAGGACAGATGTCAACAGGTCTCCTATTTAAATCTGTGCACTGATAACAATGGTCGACCATTTTAGCGATGGGCGATTGTTCGAAAAAAAATAATCGAATGAATCGACAATCAACCATTCAAACTATCAAATGTCGATTTAGTAATTCGGAAAAAAAATAATCGAATAATAATCGACAGTCGAATGATAATCTATACTCGGCCCTTCGATGCTTTCGATTGAATTGCCGCGACAGAACAGGCAGCGAACGAATGATTAATCGACGAGACGAATGACGATTCATTTGTTAGTAGTACCTACGGCCTGCGCACCGCACGCTCCGGTTTGCTCGCCGCATAATCTAAGGATAATCGAATGACTGCGGTTGCTTATCGAATACATTCGATTACAGGGATCATTCGAATAATTCGATTAATTTAGTAATAATCGCCCATCGCTAGACCATTTAGCTTCAAACCTGGGTACCTAGTTGTGTTCCTGCCTAATACAATATGTTTACTTATAGTCGCATTGTACAGCAGTCCATGACTCTTGGCGTAGGTTTTACAAATAGTGATCAGTTTTCTGAAACCACAGACTGAGGCACTCAGCAGCACCATGTCGTCGGCATTGCAATTTTTTTAAATTATTACCGTCTATATGACAGTCGGCACGAGAAAAAAGCAAAAAGGTCATTGATACACAGGTTAAACAGGGTAGGCGAAGATAGTCCCCCCTGTCTCCTGCCGCAATCAAACCTGTATGACTGCGACATACCTCCCGCCCATCTCACGCCATTGACCTGATTTCCATTTCAGCATTTACAAATATTGATTAGCTCTGTTGAACAACTGTGCGAGCATTTGCCATTATTTCCCCTAGAATAATTATTTATTTATTTATTCAAAAGGTACACCAACAGTATTCATATACATACTTAATAATACAACAATTCGTGGTTTGTGTCCTTATATGTAAATATCGACTCCTTTGTTCCATATATCACTGTACTGTGAGCAATAGAGGAGCGTGACGTCCAAGGTTGATCCTCGTCGATGGCAGTGCAAAGGTTTTTTAATGGGATAACGAGGTAATCGGCAATGATAATTTTGTACGTTCGAGCAGTTGGGGGCATTTAATCTTCCCATTAACAAGCCTATATAAGAAACCAACGTCTTGCCACATTCGACGATGACGCAGGGTGCTCATCTTGAAATACGCAAGACGCTGGTTATATGGCGATCTATAAGATATGTTCTTTGAGATGAACGCACGATACCTTGTGAACGCGCGCTGAATTCCCTTCAAGGCGCTGGGAGTGGATGGTATACACAGGGTTCCATGCAACATTGGCGTACTCCAAATTGCTACGGACAAAAGCATTGTACAATATTTTACGAGTGGAATTAAATCGGAAACCAGTAGTAATTCTTCTAAGAAAACCGAGCATCTTTGAAGATTTCTTTACGATGTTATTTATGTGTTTTATTTATTTATTTATGGCTCACAAAACATGTAACAGTCAATAAATAACAAAATACAAAAAAAAACATAATATAAAGCTAGACTGAGACTCTAAACATGTGTGCACAATATGCTCTAGATTTAATTAAATGTTATGTTATATTAATGTGTGATGTAAATTTAAGCTGTTTATCTAACATTATACCTAGGTCTCGTATTTCCTTTACCTCAGTTATTGATCCTATAGGTAGATGGGAATGGGGTTTTTATTTTTGTATATTTGATATGGTAACATTTATCGACATTCAAAGTTATTAGAATATTATAGGAAACCAGGTCAAAAGTTTTCAAGAGGTCAAAAAAGCACGTATCGCCAGGTGTACCTTGTTTTGTTTACTACCTAAGTATTTACTGAACATCCGAAGCCTGTCAGTTACTATTACGTAGAGCAATATTTTTTCATTTTTTATTATATTTTTTTATTTTTTTAAAAACACTTACAGCGTTACAAGTTTTGTGCACACAGGTGCACTCTCTGTTCCTTCACTCTCATAATTCGGTGAGTCCAACATGACCGTAGAGAGATCAGGCGCAGGACCAACGTCTTAACGTGCTCTCCGAGGCACGGGGATTTTAACACCACTAACTTCCAGACTCCGGAGCTGTGTCTGAGCAATTTCAAGACAGAAAAACCCAAACACTCTCGGCCCGTACCGGGATTCGAACCCGGGACCTTGTGGATAGTACCCAGCGTGCTGACCACTATAGACCAACGAGGCAGTCAAAACTAAAAGTTGTTCAATGATAGCTTTCCCTTAAAATAACTAGTCCGTTTAGTAAGTCTAATCCGTTTTTAGGAACTTATAAAGAAAAAAAAATGTAAACTTTATTAATCATATTAAACAGCCTCAAATGTTTAAGCTATACTTTAAGGTTACGCTCGCAATCATAACCATAGGTTAACGTTATTCCAGTAGAATACATTATTACAATTGCCCACAACTCTAAAACCATACCATTGACAAAAAACACAGTATTTAAGATATACTTCCATAGTGTGTGTGCGCGTGGAGAGAGAGAGGGAGAGAGTGCGCGCGTGTGTGCACCTGTAAGCCCAACGGATAAAATTCCTTGGGATCGGTTAATAGTTTATGTATTTCGAGCAAAGTGGTACAAGTTTCCTATTCTATTAATTAAGAGCCAACAACCGTACTGGTTGTTCTACAACAAGGATCAAAACTTTGACTAGTTGATAAAGCATAATAGCTGCCTGTTGTTCTGAATTTGGGAATTCTAGTACGTAAATACTCGTACTAACAGAGCATAAGCAAGTTTGTTTGGTTGACAACCTAAGATGGATAAGGATAGTTTGAATGTTAGTTCTGAAGGAATGTTAAACTTGTTTTTAAGATAATTTAACGGTGGTTTATCTATTAGTTAGTGGTTCTGGTTGAATCGATTATTCGCCGTAAAGGAAGTCCAATTCCGGTCCGTTAAAAGTCATTGTACTTTTTGTATGACCGTTTTTCGTACTAATTCCATCATTCACGGTCCGTTTTTAGGGTTCCGGAGCCGAATGCCAAAAAACGGAACCCTTATAGTTTCGTCAAGTCTGTCTGTTTGTCTGTCCGTCCGTCCGTATGTCACAGCCACTTTATTCTGAAACTATTAGCATTACAAAAATTAGAAAATAATGATAATTTAGGGGGGGGGGGGGCTCCCATACATGAAACTAAAAAAAAAAAAACTTTTTTGTCAAACCTATGCGTGTCTATGGATAGGTCTTTTAAAAATCGAGGTTCCTAAAACCATTTTCTTATACAGACACTATAAAAAATAAAGTAACAAAATGTTGTGGTATTTTGTTAATAATAGGTATACTATTTGCTGTCAACAAAATATTGTGGTATTTTGTTATTGGTTAAGTGGATCCTCGCACTTGGCCGGTTTTCTACATTTAAAATCATATGACGGATTTTGATGGACTTGTATAGGACAGTGCGGAACCGCTCTTACGGTACTTCAGTAACTGGGCATAATAGGAGTAGAGATAAACTAACGTAGGGTAAGCGGGTAGCGGGATAAATTTATTTGTTACTTACTCCTACTTCAAATATCTTTAAAATCATGAGGAGAGCTTAGTTTGCCTCTTCCACTCATGTTGGTGTCTCAACTTGACCACGACTGCTCTTCCAAGAGAGAAACGAGAGAAGACATATCATAAGTTTAAAGGGTTTTTTACAGACCATGGTTATTTTTTTACTTTTGTTGAGGCTGAAAATTGAGCAACAGAACCATCTGACCCCTGCCTAAAACATCTGTCAAAAAGAAATACCATTCTATGAATAAAATAATAAAAAAATATTTTTTTTGTTTTTAAAGCAAGGGCTACTTTTTGTGCAATTTTCGTTCAGAAAAATAAACGATACAAACCTTTCAAAGCTCTATAAATGATTTATGCATAGCCACGGTTCGGCGGCTCCGAGATAAGATTTGCGCCAAAAGTATCGCGAATATTCGAGAAATAATTACACGAACAATGACAAGACGATTCACTGCCATCAATCACTGATCGGCGATGATGTATAGCCGTATCACCCGCTTGTGAAAGATAAACCTTCTTTAACAAACAACTTTATTATAGCTTAAGAGAACCTAACCTCATCGAAGTTATTTATTTATATCTTATTTCTAAGATTGACAATACCCCTTACCTCTTTTCTGAGTGAAATAGAGTTTCATATTGTTAGGTTTTCATGAACACAATGTTTTTTTGCTAAATATGACATTTGAAAGACATAAAATAGATTTTGCAAGTCCCTTAAAAGTATTAACTGACTCCAGCATGTCATGATGCATGATTTATACTTATGATTCTGAAATTGATGCTACATAATATAAGTTAAAATATCAATACAATCCAAAGCAATTATATCGACGATGTGCGTCGTAAGTTATTGACTAGCACTCTTTTGTAGCCATTCCCATTTAGAAACTCTCCAACGCCAGGCGGTCAACCACTAACTTATGGGCCGAACGTAAAGAAAATAAGAATTGTTTTTGTTGTAATGCTTCGAGTGTATTGATTTGCTAGGTTCGATGGTCCATTAGGCTAATAGCCATCCAGTGAGACGGCAAAAGGAGATTAAGCCATGCTCAGTCATCGCTTTTCGTTACTGCTATTAATTGATAAGTGGGGCTCTGAATAGATTGCTTTGAAAAAGGTTTTTACGCTGATTGGTTTTAATCTGCATCCCGGGAAAGGCTTGCCTATTTTCAACGTAAACCCGTTTGAAGTCATAGCAGCTAATCTTTTTGTTGCCAGGATTTTATGTGCTGCTCTTGTGAAAAATAAAAAACCTTTTAGACTTTAAGGTTTTAAAAAAACCATAAACGCTGGAGAAAAAAACTATCATGACATGATAAAATACGATTCCATAAAAATAAAAAGTTCTCGCGTGTCCTTTTCTGTATCAAATGACATCTAAGAAAAACAAACTTTCCGTACAATGTATCTTTAGATGGATCAGTTTCATGTATGGAAAATCATCCCAACTTTGGGAGTAACAAATATCGTCTATGAGGCACCGATTTTATTGCAAACTGGAGCCAAGAGGCCGCAACACTATTGAGTCGTAATTCTTCATGGTAAGATATTGTTACTCTTGCCCAGATATCGGCCATTTGTATAATAAGTCGATAGAGATCGTCGTTCCGACCCCCGTAAGAGTCGCATCAGAATTTGTTTGGGTTTCGTGATAGGGTTGCTAGACTTTTGGATTTTAATGTTTACGAGTTTTCTGTGTCGCTTTAATTACTATATTATCTATGCTTCCAAATTTAAAGTTCATTATCATAAATACAAATACTCACACATATTAACTATGATAATACATAATGTAGCGTAACTTTTAGCCGTGTAGATTAACAAATACAAACGGTATAGGAAAAATAAAGTGCTCTAATGAACTACACGGGATGTGATACTCCAGCTTCCTCAGTTATGCCAATTAAGTGATTTTTGGATTGTTTTGTATTTTAAACATTGTTTTATTAACGCTTGATTTCATAGAAAAACGCACCAACTTCTTCCAAATTACGGATTCAAGGTTGTTCGATTTCTTCTTGTGAAACTAATCATATCAAATGGGAATGTGCTTTGACAACCCTGATCCGTAAGATATTTTTCTCGTAAAGTCGATTGCTATTGTCGTATGCGGTGCCTACTTATTTAATTCCGTCTAGTTTACTGGTGGGGGGAAATTTGAGAGAATTTCATTTTGTTCGCGCAAGTTAAGGTCTTAATGCAGTAATGGAACATAAATCCCGAAAGATTCTTTATAAGACGAGAAACGTGATCCAATTTACAATGCCCTAATATTCCAGATTTGTTACGATCAACTTTATTACAAATTGGAAACGTCTCAATGTATCCCTTAGGAGAAGCGGACCTTTCTTCTTCGATTTTCCTTCAGTTATTATATCTTTGTTATACTTATATCATTCCTTCCTATTTTTCAGACTTATAATATGCTTTTTGTTTTTAATATCCTTTGGGGTTTCTTTTTAATTTCATCACGGCAAGTGGTATCTTCTACAATAATTAAACCATATTTTATTAATCCTACACATGTCCGGCATAGGCCTTACAAAGTTCTGCAGAAGCACAAATTGTTACACTTGTATAGCTAATAGGTATCCAAATCATCATCACTATTATCAACCTTTTATGTACATTATTAAGTAGCGAAATCGGATATTTGTCGGTTCCCATCCCGCATTATGGGATTTGACTTGCGCGCGCCTCATTTCATGAAACATGCAGGGCCGTACCGACGGTGAGCACAATGGGATTTAGTAAAGCCCCCGCAAACACTCGCTTACTGAATGTAAATTGGACCAATGTTTGTCGCAAACAATTACAATAAGCCCCTTCATGGCGAATTAGAACTGCTTATTGGAGTCATGACGAGAAACTTTGTTTTGCCAAGAAAAACGTTTGGGCAATGTCAACACTCTGAGCTTTTGAAGCGTTATTTTATCTTAACTAAAGAGATTCAGCTGATTATGTAAAGAAAACTTACCTATTAATTGAATCGTTTTTTTAATGAAAGATTTTGGGTCAATTTTGAACTACTTGGATTTGAATATTGATTATATTAAGCGAGAGCTCTAAGATTCAAGTTAAAAAACTTAGCATTATTAGAACTATATGTGCTATATGTGCTGTCTTCAATAAAAAAACATGACAGATTTTCAGTGCCTAGAATTACTAAGTGCTTTTTGCAATATCCAGCAATCAAAACTTAAAATTCTAGCTTGTATTATATAAAATATTTTAATAAATATTTTACACGCTGTAAAAAATCTTATTAAACTAAGATCTTTCATCCTCAAGTCTGTGTTGAAAAACACCAAGATAAAGATGCTCCATCATTTACTGCGAGCCGCAAGATGAGCGATTGTAGTTTATGTTCCATTAAAATTATCTTCCCATAACAGTATTTTAAAATTTCTTTTTTTTTAGATGGCTGGATGTTTGCTACCTGCTCAGATGATACAACTATAGCTTTATGGGACGTCAGAAATCTAAAGAAAAAAAATAAGGTCACTATTTGGTCATTCGAATTGGGTTATATTTGTTAATTTTATTTTGAAATATTCACAGAATATTTGGTTGTATCTTCACTTTAAAAATATATATTTTTAACCGACTTCAAAAAAGGAGGAGGTTATCAATTCGACTGTATGTTTTTTTAATTTTTTTTTGTGGCTATGTTACCGCATATCTCAGTCAGCTGTGGACCGATTTGAAAAAAAAAATTGTTTACCTAGAGGCTATACCTTCTACTTGGTCCAATTTTGGCCCAGTCGAGATCTGATGCTGGGATCTTGGTGTAATCGAGGGAAACCCTCAAATTTTGAAGGCACGTATAGTGTTTTCGTACTAGTATCTTAATGTTGACATGTTGTTACGTCTGATAGTCATTATGTGGAGCTGAGCTGATGGTGGAACTCCTTAAAAATTTGGAGTTTAGTAATTAAAACACCAGATGTTTTGTCAGGTACTGTATAGGATGCTAACAAAACAAAGTCAAAGGCACAGCTCCCTCCTCTTTCCCTCCCCCCCCCCCCTCCTCGCTCTTAAAATGCTATTGGCAAATCTTTTCCTGTTCTTCTTTAAACGATTTTCCTTCTCGGTACTACTTTCTTCCAAATGACGCTGTCGCATTTGAACAGCGCGTTTAGTAAGTCTACCCATGTTGCACCTTACACTAAATTTCAACTAAAAATAGAAAAATAAATTTATTTAAAAAAAAACAAAAACCGACTTCAAAACTGCCTTCAGTTCTAATTAAAACTTAAAATTTTATAAACAAATTTAAACTAAAAATAATATTTAAATAACCTAACTGTTCTAAGAAATTATACAAGAAACCTATTTCCAATTTATTATCTGTTACTTTTTGGAGTCGGTGCCAACCAAGCTAGTATTCTATCTACTCTAAGCAGCCAAGAGATGGTTTAATCCTGTCCTTAGTTGCAAAAAAACATTAGAATTAGAATTTCTGGCACCGACTCCAAAAAAGAACAGATAATAAATTGGAAATAGGTTTCGGTAATTTAAATATTATTTACCTCCAAAACAGTGATCAAACATTAAATCTCTGTAATACTCATTTTGATCATATAGGTAGATCAATATCAATCAAGATCAATAAAAGTGTCCCTTGTATTTATATATACGTAAATATATACAGGGTGTGGCGTAAATAGTGGTCCAAAGCAAAGGTGTGGATACACTGTACACTGAAGCACCACATACCAGTATTTAAAAAAAAATTATGTACAGGGTTTTCAAAAAAAAAAAATTTTTAGAAATCGTTACCTTGCCTTACAAATTTGGTTATAATTTCCAAAAATGACGGTTTTTTTTATCCATTTTTTTATTATTATTGCTGATCACTTGTACTTAGTACTCCATTCGTTTTTTTTTTTTTACAAACTGAATTTAATAAAAAAAATTAAGTTTCTTTCAAAATTCAATACTCACTGCTAGCAAATCGTTTGACTTTCAATGCTTTTGGTGCAAAAAAAATGTACCACACTGTCAGTGCCCATTGTTTAAAAAAAATGCCCACCTTTTGCAGATTCTAAAATGGTGCAACAATAAGTGTTACGACTTACAGGAAAAAAGTTATTGCTTTTCGAAACAAAAAGGAGCCCAATTCAGAAAAACAATTTATTTGAAGTTCAAGGGTTTACAAGGGTTGTAATTTTTTTCTGTGTGGTCCAAAGCAAAGGTGTGGATACACTGTACACTGAAGCACCACATACCAGTATTTAAAAAAAAATTATGTACAGGGTTTTCAGGGTTTTCAGGGTTTTTTTTATTAAATTCAGTTTGTAAAAAAAAAAACGAATGGAGTACTAAGTACAAGTGATCAGCAATAATAATAAAAAAAATGGATAAAAAAAAACCGTCATTTTTGGAAATTATAACCAAATTTGTAAGGCAAGGTAACGATTTCTAAAAAAATTAAAAAAAAAATTTTTTTTTGAAAACCCTGAAAACCTAAATATATCTTATTAACTCAGCAAAGTGAGAAAAGTTAAACTTTTATTACAGGTATCATTTTTCTTTCTTTTTAATTCTCAACAAACCAAATACTTTGCGAAAAATCCAAAGCTACAAACTGAAGTGTTCCGACTTCACTCCCCGGTTCCTGCAGTATTTGTAACAGTAACTGTTTTTCGCGGTATAAATCTGCATTCAAATATATTTCGGATTGTTTCCATGGTCCGTAGTGTCCCCAGCAACTAGTGCCCTCTTTCAAATGCTAATATTCGGGCAGCTAAGAGTTTCTTTCGCCTTTGTGAATTTCAAATGTTTCGTTACCTCATTAGGAATTGTGTTTTGTTTATATTTGTACACATGGAGTTACATCGACCCTTTGCCAAAATATTCAAAATAACATGGAACTAAACTCTATGTTAAGAACGACATAAGGTTGCAATTTAGTTGCGAACATTGAAATGACAAATCTTGAGATTAAACTTAAAACTATGATAATGAAGATCGTCTGATAAGAATAAGTAACTTGAGAGCTATATACAATAATATAGTCGATATATTAACAAAAAATTTGAAACTTTTGGAATTAAGTATACGTTTCTCGCAAATATTCTGTTCAACCTGTTCAAAAATTAATTTATTGTTTAAGAGAATTAATTATTGTTACTCTGTTTTAATTTATTCTTGTCCAAGATTTCTAAAATAATACCATTAATTTATATTCGTAATCATCATTCAATGAAAATACGGCTTACACGATTTAAACTTTGGTGATAAGCCAAGGGAGTCAGCAAAATTACTAACGAAAAGTTCAGTACACGATGCGACTCTTATGGGACGCATTTTGTATTAATCAGCTGTTTATATTCATGTTGTTGCAAAGTTTGAAAACGAACAAACTCGTTACGTTTGAAGTTAGGTCGAACGCAGACGATATGAAATAAATTAGGCGTACAAAAAAGTGACACAAATACCTTTTTCATGGCAGTAATCTACGCAATTAAGCGCATGTCTAATAAATAAATTAGTATTGATCAACGGATACCTATCACAAATGCGTCTTTTGTCTATTTGTATGCATTCCGAATAACACAGGTACAATGCTTATCTGTTATTGGAAAATTTGGAAACACCTGGAACTATGAAGAAAAAATGCTTATTTATAGTTGCTTAATTAGGTAAATGCATTTTTAACGATAATAGTATAGACGTAATAACCGCTTGAGCCTGCGTCTAGTGCATGACGCAAAGCTCGAGTTTCATGGGGCCTACAACTTAGTCGTGGTCATTAGCATTACCATTACAAGAATGGCTTGTCGGTAATAAAATTACAAATGTGGCCATCGGACGTCATTACGTATTCCGACACACGTCCGGCGCCGGACACGGTCCGAGATAGGGCTGGCCATGATTCCTGTAAACTGGACTGATATTATCATCTATCACAACTTTAATATTTACTGAAAAAAAAAACTGTCAATGCATAGTAAGTAGGAATGACTTATGTATGATTCGTACATACGTGCGTAGCAGAAGCCTTTTAAAACATAAAAAGAAATGGTAATAATTTGTGGTTGATGGTGTTTGCAAGTTTGTCTAAAAATGGAAAAAATACATATTTTTTACTTATTGAGTCAAACTGACTTTTTTAATCAGTCATTGAATATTAAGTAGGTACGACTTATGAATGATTTGTACCTACGTAGCATAAGCATTTAAAAATATAAAAAGAAATGGTAATAATTTGTGGTTGATGGTGTTAGCAAGTATGTCCAAAAATCTAAAAATACATATTTTGTACTTATTGAGTCAAAGTGACTTTTTTAAACGTATTTCAATTCATTGAATAACCATAGCTATATAACATTGATGACGTGTAAATTCGAAGTCCGTGGCATGACGCATAAAAGGAGTACGTCGCGTGCTACGTGCTACCATGGGTGCTACGGACTTTGTAGCGATATCTTTGTAAAGTTAAGGACAATTTGTTGAATGTTTCCTAACTACTCTAGCTACTGGATTAAAGTTGTGTTAAGTTCCCGATCACAACACTTAACAAATACACAGAGGAAAGAGTAAGAAAACAAAATAAGAAAACAGACCTTATCATTATATCCATATGGAGATAAAGAGAGGATTGATCTTTCTGTGTAAATTGCATTTTATGGCGTGCAATAAAGAGTATCTATCTTGATGGCAGCCCTGGGGATACTGGTGCTAAAATTACGCTCATTGTCCGTCTCGCATTTCTATACTGTGTCATGTGGTGCTAATTGATTGATGTAGCTAATTAAGACGGTTTTGTGGATATTACGCGCACGTTTTCGTATCGACCTAATTAGGACCGCCATCTGCGGACTCGATGACGTATTAGTATGTATGGAGGACCCTGATAATGCTATTGAATGATGGATGTATGTAATAAAAAGCTTCAGAAATAAAGTAATTAGAATTGTCTTATATCCTTTCAACCGTATTGAACTTTGAACATTATTTTTAAACTTATGAACGTAACGAACGTAAGTGTTCCCCATTCCTTCCCTTCATGTTCTAAGAAAGTAAGTAACGAAGCATATTATTAATAGTCCATTTAAGTTATATTTACTTAAAAAACTATTTTATACTAAAACATCCTCTAATTTACCACAATTCTTGAAAACTAGTTCCGCAAATTGAACGTGAAAAGTTAGCAGGCAGAGCTACTTTTGAAATAATAATTCTTTAATAATTCAAACACGCGTTGTCAGTTGGAACTCAAAACGGAGCCTGTGTAACGTTTAAATTTATTAAACGACTTGAAAGTCTACAAGATCCCTTGTAAATATTGTACTTACAAGAGTTAACAGCCGTCGCGAAAGACAAACACTGTCGAGCAAATTCTAAACACACGCAAGAAACATCTTTGTTAACTTTATGGCCCGGGAGTATTAATTAAAGTACACACGGCACATTTATTCAGTGTTTGTTTTGACTACGTGTGTCATTAAATGCAAATCGTTTTAATATACCACCCTCGTAATATACCAAAGAGCCATAATACCTGCAAAGTAGAACTTCGTACTATACTTAAAAACCTACAAAAAGATCGCAGCTTTGTTCTCCAATTTAATTGGGGATATGGTATGTAGTACTAGTATTTATTCTGTGATATGGTACCTCCTCTGTTGAACAGAATAAAAATCTATTTCCTACGTAATAAAAATTGTTTTTTTAGTTCAAATGGGTAATCAGACGTGCTGCCGACTGTACTTAGGAAGATAATAAAAAAATGTAGTAGAACGGTTAACAAACAAAAATGTTTCATAGTTAGTAATCAAATCAATCTTATTGATAATCGTTTTTTTTTTACTTTAGCGACGTCAAAGATACAATATATTGTGTCGAAGAGCTTTTCTCTAATTAAAGCACATGTAATTATGATCGCACTTAAAAATAAACTTGTTTAACCACTAACATTTTTTTTTCAGGGAGCGGATTTATTTCGCCAACTCAAAACCCCGTTGTGATTTTACTACTAAATACCCTTGCTGTCCAGACAGACAGACGCTTATCGTATGTAGTATATGAACACTAAAAAGGTTCGAAGAAATAATTCGTCTGAGTGATTCTCCGAGATGAACTGCCACTTTAGGATCTAGGTCGTTCGATTTCTTTGTTTTTCGCTATCGTAAACAGATTTTCACTTATCCGACCTCTTCATGTCAATATCAGACTTATCCGCTTGTAAATGTACTACCCGCCTTGTTTTGTTTGGTTTACTTGCATCCAAAATGTTAGGTTTATTTTAGCACCTCCAGGCCTAAGTAAAACAAGCCCTTAAATTTAAGATAGGTGTAGGAATAACCATAGACAAAACGTTAAGATTTAGTGTTAGGAAAAAACGGAGCAATCACTTGCATAATTATTCATCATAAAGACATATGAGCTTCAATTTTAAGAATCGATAATGTACTTACTATAAACTTGTTGTTAGATAGATATGCACTAAATATTAATGGGATTCTCTTAGAGATAAAAATCTGTGTTGAGCGCGTGCAAACAAAATATAAGTTTGAAAAGATTTTGTAAATAGGTAAACATAATATTTCATGCTAGCATAACTAATTAAAAATTGTTGCATAGCTTCGCTCCAACTTTCATATTCCATTTCCAGCTCGCAATGAGACTAATTAAAATTGCTTTTTAATGGAATGTTGTTGGTAGCAATAAATTAGATATTGTTAGTATAGTTTCAAAACACAAATAATATATAATGCATAACTTACAATTTGTTTATATTTACATAGACAAAAAATTGAAAGAGAAGTACGAGAAAGATACAACGCACATAACTTCATCCGTACTTCAAGCTGCTTTTGAGTAATTTGAAGACAAAACCCTATCATGTACTAAGTCTTAGGTCAGCTTGACTGAACACCAGGCCAACGAGGTGATTTTAAAATATAAGTGATCACTCGTTTTGTGTAATTACTTCAATACCTAAGACTTAATGTACTCTGTAGGTAAGTATAAATTCGTACCGAAGTGCAATCACGTTCCCATCCGAACCCAAAGGTAGGCCAGGACTAATGTGAAGAGATTTCCATTTTGTCACAGCGCCTTGAAATCGTAACGAGCCCCGTGACTCCCCAGACAAATTCCAGAATACGCACCCAGGTGAAACATTGCACCCATTAACCGAATGAGATCCGACCGAATTAGGCCGAATCGAACCGCCAGACGAATTATCCACAGACTCGATTCTCCCGATTCGTAAATTCCGACACGGGCAGAGTGCTCTTAAAGAATTCCGGGCAACATTTCCGTGTTCCCAAAACTAAGACTGATGTAATTTGTGTGTGGCAACTAAGTTAACTTTGTCGGAATTAATGGCCCGGCTGCTTCTAATGTTGGCTGTCGAAGATTTCCTTTTTTGAAAGGTGAGCCCCGACTCGTATAAAGTCTATCGCGAGCCGGAAAGTTAGCGGATCGGAGGCATGTTTCGAATAATGAAAAGTTTGAGCGAAATAGAAAAAGTTTAACGAATGGAGTGCAAGTTTCTGGTACGTATTAAATTGATTATGGAATACCAATATTCTGTACAAACTTTTGCTATAGGACGTCAGAAGTTTTTTTACGTTACTTCGTAATATGAGTTACTTAGGAAATGAGTTTTTTTATTTACACCATAATGAGTGTTCGTTGTGGCAGAGTAATGTTTTCATAATTATTTTTTATACTTACAGCTAAATTTTGCTTCAGTTTTAATGTGGAATGTGCAACCATGTAACCCTATTGGTACTTGTAGTTTCACGTAATTACCGGCTGCAAACAAACAGCGCTGCAGTCGTCAGACGCTAACCCGATATCCGGCGCCTCATCGCGCTTCCGGTACAGCTTGTTTGTAAGAAAACACCCGGCCGGAAACTGCCAGCTCCGTTCTAAATGAATTTCGAAATGTTGTATCGCAAGTAAAACTAGGCCGTCGGATAGATAAATTTTGTTGCTACATTTAAAACGACTACGCGTATTAGTTTACATGGTTATTGAAAATTCACTCACTGAATCATATACGTGTAACAGTGCAAAACGGGACCACTGTGCGGTGATTCAACTCTTTACGCCATTTGTGTACTTATATTTTTTTCAGTTTCAATTTTGTTTGCACGAATGGCGTATTATTGACCGAAGCCTTTTTAAATACTTATGTGGGTTAAAAATGAAAAAGGTAAATGATGAATTATAATGTAATGTACAGATACTTCATCCATTCCTTCTCAGTCGGATTTCATTCAGGTGCCCTAGGTTAAGTGCACGCTCCAACGCGGTTTTTGATGTTCCTCTTTGTAGAACTAATTATTCTAAGAACCGGTTTCTCGTCCGTGCTTGCAACACACACAATAATTACAGCCATATTGATATATTGAACTGTAAGCTGCGTGCTTTCATACTATCTGTAAGACAAGTTGACCACGCTTAAAATGTATTTATTTGGTCTTTTCCTTTAGATTTAGAGTTATGGAAATAAATGATTTGTACCTACATACCTACGGCCGCACGTCGGACTATACGAGTACTTGCTGTCCTTGAGATCGCCTCTGTTCCCTGTGTCTCGGAGGCTGTTTTTGTGGTTCTAATGTGTGACTCGGCGTGCTGCCGCTGTACTTTAATATTATCACTTCGCTTTCGTTATATATCAAAGTTATTTTTTATGTATGTGTCATGTCTTCGCTATGTGTATCTTAACATCGGAAACTGTTTTGGCTAATGGATTAGTATACTTAACCCACTTGTTACTAGCGTTCCTTTAACGGACCACAGTAAAGAAAAAATAATATTAATCATGTGGGTAGTTTTATTTCCACTTTGATGAGTCTAGTGTGTTGTGAATGATTGTAGTTAGCAGTTATAAACTTTATTAGTTATTTGTGTGATTCTGTGTTATTTTATTGAACTGTGACTATTTTGGTATTTTCACCATGAGTAAGCACATGTATGTATCGCATCAATTTTATAGATAATTGATATTTAATTAATTGTATTATAGGAAGTATAACCTTGACCTATTTATATTTCGTATTTCGAGTAACAAATAAACATGATTTTTTATACAATTTGATGTTTTTTACAACTTATAAGGACCAATAGTAAAATGCCCTACTGTGACTGATATACTAATAGTTTGACTATGTTTTGTTTTTAGAGTCCAAAAAATATTACTTGAAGCTAAATAAAATAATATAAATAAATTCCAAAAATCACAACGATTGCCAAGCCCCAAACTAAGCCTGAGCTTGTGCTATGGTGACTAGGATAACGGATAGACATACTTATATATGTTTATAAACATCCATGACTTAGGTACAAATGCTCGTGCTCATCCCACAAACATTGTTCCCTTGCGGAATTTGAACCCGCAACCGCTTGGTTTTGTAATTCGGGGCGCGAAACATTACACCAAGACGGTCGTCGTAAATATTTGAATAATATATGAATTTTGAGTACGAGTCATTACTGGATTACTACTTTACATTTTCAATCTTACCACATGAAAATTTCAATGCAGATGTCACAGATGAGAATTCTTGTGACGAGAATCAAGGGTCGTTGTAAGTTTTGCCTGGATCGCAGCTTCGAGTAGAAGCTGAAGTACATCGAAAAGAGTATGAGTCCTCAGATGACAGTCAGTTAGCTAAACCCGTCTAGAGTTAGAACAAGTGTCCCAGTACTCAAAGGTACTCGAAATGGTAGAGTTCGCAGAGCTATCATGAAGATTAGCGATATAATAACTAAGGCCATATCATCAGGTACAAGATAGAATGACTCAGGTGTCCTGTGTCACAAAACCGCTAACTTTACTTGTGTAAAATGCTTGCATCCTAATAAAAAATTTCATACCAAGGAGTGAGAATAATTCAAATTGATAGTTATTTTTACTTTGATAAATAAAATAAATAATACTACTTACACATACTTGTGTTTCATTGTTTATTTATTTATTTTATTGCAAATAAACATATTTTCAAGACTGCACACAAATATGACCTAATAGTAGCGTAAATTACTAGTGGGCCTTAAAAGGAACACCCATTTCCCGCTTTTCCGACGTCGATTTTTTTATATTTTTCTGTTCAAATTTAAAAGCACGTCAAACGCCATATCAAAAAATTATATTGATATCGGATCTTGATTTTTCCAGTAATAAGTGGGTTAAGTAATATAAGAGCTCTTTGTTTCGTTAAATAAATAAATACTTATCACACTAACGCATCTATTATTATATTTTCAATACGTCAATCTCGTTTAATATTTAATCAAATTTTGTTTCGCACAAATGATTGTTTTGTGACAAAGTAGTAATTGATCTCAGTATTGTTTTCAGTCACCTCTTTTATTAATTAATGAATAATTTGTCGGAAAGGCCCAATTAACTTTCTTTGAGCCAGGTGAGCGCCAAAATTATCGTTTAAATTTCAGTTAACATTTAAAGAGTGTTATTAAATTCAAAGGGAGTTTGGTTAATTGCATGACAGGCCCGAGAAAAGGTTAAATTTAATTTTGGGCTCGGATGTCGAGTTCTTTTCAACGTTGCTTTATTAAAGTGATCTTTACTGCATTGGTATAGAGACTGCGAATTTGATGCCGGACTAAATCAGTTTGGCTCGGTTTTGGAAAAGGGGAATTGTTAGTGTGTATGAGAGATGGACGCGACGTCGGGATAATACGGTTTGACAGCACAGATTTTGGCTTTAGAAAACGTATGTGAGCGCTTCTACGGGTGGGATATAAATATGTCGTCTGTGATTTTCCGCCAAATTGGCATTGCACGTGACGTGTGCGAGATAAAAATAGAGAATTTGTCTATGGACGGTGCCAGACTGTTCTTTTCAGTTTATTCAAAGGTCTTTTTGGATAACTGATATTCCGTGTTGAAGTAGGTATGTACTTAAATCGTAGCATATCTCTTTAAAATTTATGTTTTATTTATTTTATTAAAAAAATATTTTTCGTTACTATATATCAGCCACAATCCGAACACCCTGTATAGACGCGATCGGTAGCTCGACGACAGCTAAGTTGCAGCTCTGTCCTCGTAAACAATAAATACATGACATTGACAATAAAAACTTGTTTGAAACAATACATGAACGACCATCCAATTATTTAGATTGAAAATGAACAAAGTAACTAATTGAGCCACAATATCATACAAAACTTTTAACGTATAAAATACTTTACCAGTTAAGTGCGTCTCAGTCCCGAATGCTTTACAAGTTGTCTAAAACATTATTTACGTACAAGTTAAGCGTACCAAAGCATACAATTCCTGAGATATGCCGTTATGAAGTCTTAGTTCCATCTAAAAGGTTTTTTAGATCTTTATTTCGATCTCAATATTAAAATTCGAAAGTAAAGTGGAATTTTCCATCGTATGGACATGATGTCTCACATCACGTCGTCGCTCCTATGTTTTTACTGTCATGTTATTTTCCCTTACAGTATTTTCAGTTTCATTACATTTAAAAGAAATAAAAATAATACGGCACAGAAAGAACAATTCCATACTAATGAAGTGTTTAGCCTATTAAAGACAGCAAGGAGGAAAGTATTGTGACTGAACGTCAACCTTCTATAAAATAACGAATTGCCTCAGCCAATTTTCATCTTTACTGCTCACACAATAGAGTTCAATTTCAATTGAGGAAACGTGATGATTTGTTGTAGGTCGATTTGCTGGTACGTAATGACGGCTTCTCTCTTCATTACCATCCACCTCCGACGTCTCATTAGCCGTCCGTGACGCGTGCTAATTGTGTTCCGTCCTGAGTTATACCTACATAATTAAATTGATGATTGGGATAGACAAAATGGGTGACTGATATAAACATCAAAAGATTGTTACATAAAGCTTTTCAGAATTTTAGCTTGTTTAGACTAGACCTAATGATCTGAGCTGCAAACAAAATATTTTCTACGATTATTATTACTGTCTCTTGGTTCTGTGATAATGTAGCGCTGGTCCAGGAATCGATATGTTGCAGGGATATTATAAAATCCGTGATATTATAATTTCACTAGTGACATTATAATTACACTGATTTATTGTCAATCGTTTGCATTACTTACAATTTAACTGGCTAGTTTCAGTGCCATTATAATTTCACGAGACCGATACAGTGACATTGTGAGGCAGTGATATTTTAACAATAACACTGGTTTAAGAAAGCCGTTAGATTATCAAAGCGATCGCTGATTAGTCTATTTTCTTTACCAACTGAACTACAAGTATTAATTACTTCCAAATGCTCACGATCATTAATTTTGAAGATATTTGATTAGAATGATCAACTAAAAACCTCATAAACACCAAAAATATGTAATGAACTGATATTTAAAAAGGGACGCTCCAATATTTATAAATGTGTATTTCGACTGATTAACTTAATCGACCAATCAAACCACGCGGGGCTCCCACCACAAACTCAACTTATAATAAACCTAGATTTTTTATAATATCACTATTGCAGCCCAGTGAAATTACAATATCACTGAAAAGAGCCCGTAAAATAATACGAACCAGTCGTCGATGACAATAATCAGTGCAATTATAATTTCACTAGTGAAAGTATAATATCACGTCTTTGACAAAATCCCTGCGACAGATACAAGAAGGCCCGTAAATTGTTTCTGGGATTAGCTCATCCAAATACCGTTTTTTTAAAACAAGCTAGACTCAGGGTGTTGGCTGTGTTATATCCAGTCTACATTTTAAGCCGTCGATCCTTTGCCTAATCTATGTCAGATTGCCGTGTCATCGGACTTATGTATTGCGCGTATGCTTTAGTGCTTCATTATACTCGTAGAGTTTAGTCATCTTCCTAGTGTTATCCCGGTTGTGCACCAGCACGCGAGTGCCCAGGGTCCGCTGACCATGATCAGATCAGGTAATTACAGTATGATAGATGTAGCAGATCAGGTAATTACAGTGGAGCGACTGCCATCTGACCTCCGTGCCCTATTAACAGGGGAACCTGACCAGGTTTGGACCATGGTTACACATTCAGTCGCCTGAATGTGCAGGTTTCCCCACGATGTTTTCCCTCACCGTAAGAGCATCGGTTAGTGAAACAACTAATATACATAACTCAGAAAAAGTCATTGGTACATGGCGGCACGTGGGATCGAACCGGTACTTCCCGCATCAGAGGCAACCCGTTAGCCACTGCGCGTATTCTATAGCGTGTCCTGCTCACTTTACTAATCTCTAATTTTCGACGTATCGAAATTCAGTGGCATATAATAATAACCCTTCAAAAGATTAGCTAGCAAAAAATGCGTTCAAACCACATCAGTCTTATGGAGCTATTCCTAAGCGGCGAACTAAATCGACGCCTACACGCCATCACTTGGCACAAAAACTAAGCTAGTGTTAATGTATTGGGTGAGCAAATAGTTAAGACCCTAAGAACACAATAGCAGTTAAGGTAACTTAAGAAGGACATAAGATAGAAAAATCTAGAAAGCTTGTTATTATAAGTTTGCGGCCTTAAGAGTTTTGTAATTAAATTATTAAGTTCTACATAAATCGTCTAAGAGTTTAACTATACGCCTTAAAATATTTAACCTTGTGACATATTATGTGAGTGATACGTATGACGTAAGGACGACAACGCGTCAATGAAAACACTGTGACATGTTATTAAGTCATAATAGAGGTGATTTTGCGACAAAAAATTATCATCTTATGTGCACTTAAACTAAATGATCTAAATTAATTATCAACTGCAATCTACTTACAAATATTACAGTAGCTTGAAAATAAAAATCATGTACATTTAGATAGATAGATAACTATTTATTGCACATCATAAAAGTAACAACAATACAATTTACACAGAAATATGTACAAATTAGGCTATATCTTATCGCTAAGAGCGATCTCTTCTTCCAGAAAACCTCTGGGAATAGGAAATACTTAATCACATGATGGAAGATCAGCGTTGAATTCTGAGACTTGACTTTGCCTATTTTGTTACGGTTGCATTCTAATAGTATAGTTTACGATATTAAAATCAATATAATATATGCAGAGACCGAGTCTACTGTTTGTAAGTATTTTGTTGAACACTGTGCTCCCACGTACCAGTAACGATTTGTAAGGGCCTTCAACGAACTCTGCCTCCTTACGTAAGTAGGCTGCCTATTAGTATCGTATTTGTAAGGCCAGTCTTGCCATTGGAGAAGCTTGTTAGGTGACTTAGCAAGGTTGAACGGGACATAACTTATGTTTAGAGGGCTTTCTTGTGATCACAATCTTAACTGGCGGGTGTAAATTGGCTGAGAGTGAAGCCGAAGTGACCCAAAAGCTGGATTTTGTATTTACAACCTTATATAATTCATAATAAGATTGGTATTTTGTCGTGATCCTCATAAAGCTAACCAGTGTTGAACTCGTTATATTGCTTTAATTTATTGATATTTTAGTTTGTAATACCTCTGGATCTTTACTTGAACTAACTGAAATTAATTAATTAAATATTTACGAGAAATATTTGAATCTTTGTTACAGGGATTTCTATTTGTATGATATTTCATTACGATATTTAAAACGAAAAAGCAAACGCTTGTTTCGTGGATATTTTCATATAATCCCGTCTATATTACTACATAGCGAATTTGCCAGACACCCATAAATGGGGGCCATAAAGTTTAATGTCCCAGTTTAGATACCGACGATATGGAGTCACTATTCCTAGTTAATGAAGTTAGGCACTTGTAATTTAGCCCACGTTGCCCAGAGTTAGTGCGCGTTCAATGTTTGCTAATGTCCGAAAGTTGAAGGATAATTAGAACAATGAAAATGCAATTTTCCAACTTCAATTGTTTCTGGCTGAAGTTGTTATTACTACTTAATTATGTTATTAGACCATTATAAACTCATTCCAATCTAAATCCGATTGAAATAGTGTCTGAAAGAGAGTTTTAGTGGTCGCATTTCGATTCGTAAAGATATCTAAGATACAGTATTAATTTAAAGTTAAGCGAATCACTGCGCGAGCAATTCTTACTATTAATATTAATAATGCGAAAATAACTCTGTCCGTATTAACATACGCAATCACGCCTAAAAGACGGAACCGATTCAAATGAAATTTGTCACAGAGATAGTTTGAGATCCTGGAAAGGTTAAGGATACTTTTTGTCGCGATACAAAACATCAGGGATGAAATGGGGGATGAAAGCTTGTATAAAAAATCTGACTTTTGGCGAAGGTGAAATCGCGGGGAACTGCTTGTTCCTCATAAATACAGGATCTTTAAAATTACTCTCGACTGCCTCGTTGGTCTAGTAGTAAGCACGGCTGGGTACTATCCATGAGGTCCCATCCATGAGGTCCCGGGTTCGGATCCCGGGTCAGGCCTAGAGTGTTGAGTTTTTCTGTATTGAAATAACTCGGACACAGCTTTGGAGGCAGGAAATCGGTGGTGTTAACACCCCCATGCCTCGGAAAGCACGTTAAGCCGTTGGTCCTGCGCCTGATCTCTCTACGGTCATGTCGGACTGCCGTCTCTCTGAGTTATGAGAACTAAAGAACAGAGAGTGCACCTGTGTATTGCGCACACACTTATGCACTAGTTAAAATATCTCCCACGCAGTTGGCTAAACTCTGTTAAGGTAGGCCGCTAGGAGGACATTATTATTTAAATGACTCTATTTAAAAAAAACACGCCTCGACTTGATAACCGTCAATCTAATTTATTGCAAGTGTTGTACATTGTCTTAAATAATTACAGTGAACCGGTTAAAAAGTATCATGATTCGGGAGATAATGATGCCACTTTTTTGTATTAGGTACCTACTTTTATTACAAAAATGGCATTATGTAACAAACTACAAGACTCCCTGGCCCCCGATAGGTAAGTGTATTCATTTACAGACTATATATTTGTTTTCACATACTTACTGGTATGTGCCTATTTAAAATCCTGCTTTTCAAGTAACATACACTAACATGCGCTGTCTACAAAATGTAATGAATGACATAAAACACGACGTTTGAGCATTTCTAAATAAGTTACCTGGTCAGAACTGCGATACAAAATTTTGAGTACAGTTTGTCGCTGTAACTTACCTACCCTCTTTCAATTTCCGATGTATTTTAAAGCCGGCTGATCCGATGCCATTATATCCTTAAAACCTTACTTTAAGCTTACATAATTGAAGGGTTGGTTACCCAAACAGAAGTGGGCAATCAAAACAATCTTTCGCTCCCATCTCAATCCCATCGGGGGAGATGCCAATTAAGCGAAAGTAGCATAAAATAGCTCATCAAATATTTATTACGACACGTCGATCGGGGAAGCAATCGGAAATCTCCCCAATTCGTTGGGAGATCATTATCTTACTTGGACTTAATTCTTCATTCTCGGAGTCTCGATTCATTCATTTTCATTCGACTTACGTATAAGTAAGTACGTCTATCCGTTATTCTAGTCTAGCACATGCTCACGATTAGTTTGGGGTTAGGTTATTAGTGTGATTGTTGGAACAATTTATTTATTCACAAAGGCGAGGAACAGGCGTACTATAGTAGAATTACGTTCAGTGAATTAATTTAAAGATAATGAAATGTCTTTGCTAGCAATTTCATCGACTTTGCATGATTTTAAAATGATATTTTTTTATTAATAGACAGACCTTTAACCGCAATTTTGTCTTATGGTAAGCGACGATCCGGCCGAGGATGAATACATTCATGTAACAGCCTAATCACTCTTGTTAAAAAGCAATTCAGATCATAGTGCTTAGGATATCCACCTTTGTATGTACGAGTACTACCTAAGAACATACTCGTATCATATTATATTATAATTTGTGTATGACAGGCTTAAAACCTGATACTTACATCATCTGTAAACATTTCAACTGCCAACACATACCTATACAGTCTGGTGACAGACAGACCCTTTGAGCAAATCACTTTTATGACTTTGTGTAACAACTTTCTATCTTTGTCCTTATAGTTTCCTGAAAATTATTTACTCACACTCATTCTCGCACCTGCATGGACACAAAATTCACGAGCATTTTAATAACTCCAGTAGGCACTATTGGGAGTCATTTAGCTTGGATTTATGGTAAAAGTACTGGGAGATATTTAAAAAAAATAAAGTATTTTGTGAAATCACCTGTTTCAAGTAGTGCCTGAAGGCGCGCCTTGGGAAATTACACGTGAAAGGGAATACGGAACTGCGTCTTGGCTGAGCTTAAATTAAAGACGAGAGCGAGCTCTATGTCGAATTCTAATCTGTCTGTCCTAATTAAACAATCTAATAGGTCGACAAGCTTAAAGAGAGTGACCGAAAAGAATAAGGCTGGGTTACACCATTACCATCCGTGCACGGATATTGTTATATGTATGGTTAAATAAAAGTGCAACTCGGCTTGGGTGTTCAATAACTGGAATTGCCTTCGGTAACAAGCAAGCAAGTACTGACCAAGTATTAAGTTGGTGAATATTAACCACTAATGTCCGTACCTAAGTGTATGAGTTAGAACATTACGTATTTTATCGGAATAATAGTAATACCAATTTAAAGATGAGTTCTTCCACTTGATAATTGTTATTTCAAAATATGTATTATAAATACAATACTCATTTCTTACTCCACAACTTACTCCACAACACAATAAATTAATAATAATTTTCATTAGTATCCTGTAGTATGAATTTAGCCTGAGTTTCGTACCTTCTATCTAAGTTACACATAATATTCACTAACAAACTTGTTCATCGCAATTAAAAGTTATGAGTTTCTTGGTAACTCTAGATGGTCTTTACATAGTTATATGTATATTAAGCTCAAGTGAAAGATAATGTTGCTGGAATTACAGTAGCTCAAAATCGGTCAAATTTAAACATACCTAAATTAAGTAACTAAGATTGTTAAGAAAGTAGTAGCTTTAAATATACGGTACAAAAAATTCTGTAAAAACAACCAAATCAACTAGCAGGACAACTTACGATACCCGAAAGTATTCGTCGTCTGAAAAAACATCCTTTGACGGCCGGCAGGCTTAACACATTAAAAGAGTGAGCTTCGATAGCAGTTACTGCATACATGGGATTAACCAACACTGCATCTGCTAATGGTCATCGGGCCGATTGCAAGATCTAAAAAGAAGCAAAAAAATCTTCTTAATTCATTTAGGTCGTGGGTCGCACATTTGTTCTACCGGGCCGCAGTATGATTAAATCTGTGGTAACACCCTCATTCATAATCCTAGAAACGTTTCACTTCGAAAATCTGCTTGTGGATCGCATCAAGTTCCGAATTACAACAAATTGAAACCGCCCCGAGATTAAAAAGAGAAATAATGTGAACCGTGTGTAAGGCTGGTTACAGTGAACAAAACTGTATAACGGAATTGCTGGAATCGAACCCCTAAAGTTCCAAATTATTGTTATGAGCACGGGCATTTGACCTAAGTTATGGTTGTTTAAGTAAATATGACTGACTACGCGTTACCTTTCGTCATACTCGTATCACAAGCGAAACATTGGCGTTTATGAACATTTATAAATAATAGTAAGTAATCGCTTAATAAAACCGCTGACCGTTTTATCACAAACTCACTTTAATACGCAGTTAGTTAGGAAAAGAGATGTGTAATAACTCGGTAATCATTGGCAAACCTGTGTCGCTATTAGTATACTATTTATGTGTGCGTAACAGCATCTTTTGATAGTATAAGGAGCAAAGTGCAATTAACAACGCTCATTGGCCCTCTGTGCACCCACACTGACTGTAAAAGTGACAATTCGCCGCGATGACCGATAGTTCCTTTTGCTCATTTCGCGCTCGCGGGGGTCACGCCCTCATTTCATATAGCTTCTTTCTATAATCTGAGGTTTAAAAACTTTATTGTTTTTTTCTTATGTAATGTAATGTAATGTAAGTACAGCAGAACATAGTAGAAACCTCTTTACCCAATAATGAAACGATAAGTTCCTGCAGCCTTTCTGGTTTGTAGATAAACTAACTGAAAATAAAAGGATAAATGATAAATAATCTGCTGGGTAGGCCGTTTCTCTTCGTTTATTTACTTATCGTGATGTAGGCTGCAAAATAGTTCGCTTCTTTTTCTAGTTGCGTTTGATAAGACGATTTATGTTCGTGTGTGTGCGTGCAAGGAAAATAAACGAACTTTAAGAACACGTTCAGACTTTGTCAAAGAGAAAAAAAACTAAATTTGTAAAAAAAGTAGCTTCAGATTTTTGAAAACGCATATTGTTTACCTGACATTATGTTGAAAAGTAAAACTATGTTTTTAAAGCGACATAAAAACCTGTGCGGTATTTATTAGTAAATTGCTGTCATATTCCGTCGTAGTAATTTTTGCATAATTTCACTTATGCATAATTAAAATTCAATATTAAGTCCTATTCGCAGCCAAAGGCATAAAATAATGGCGTAAAAGTAGCTCTAAGTAAAATGTAAAGTAAGCTAATACCCTCGCTTCGTCACTTAAGTGCTATTTACTAGAACGAGAACGGGTAGAGACCCATGCAAAGCATCTTAACAGCCGTCGATAAATTCACCGATACATTTCCTTTCACGAGGTAAAGCTGATGGTTATCTCGTTAAAGATGGATGGGATGTGTATGCGATATTCAAATGGCTATAAAACGAAAACTATCGTACAAGTTTTCTCGTTTGATGCCGTAACGTACATAAAAGATTCGTTGTTGCTGCATAAGTCCTGTGTCATATCTGGTAATGGCGACAGAGCTTTAGCAGTGATTAACAAAGTGAAGCAATCACTGGCGTGGTTGCGATTAGATGGGTGACCATTCCGACCATATAAGTAAATAATAATAATAAATAAATAAATGGTTCCAACAAACACACCAATTACCTAGCCTCATACTAAGCGTGAGCTTGTGCTATGGTGACTAGGATAACGGATAGACATACTTAAATACTTTTATAAACATCCATGACTTAGGTACAAATGCTCGTGCTCATCACACAAACATTTGCCCCTTGCGGGATTCGAACCCGGGAACTAATTCGGGATATTAGTCCAAACTTGCAATAAATGTCCGTGCTTCTTAGTAGATACAACCAAAAATTCTGTTTTTAAGCCTATTTTTTCTATGTTAAAGGGTTTTGCTACCGAATATTCCTTGATTCCTTTTAGACGTGGCTATTGTCCAATTCAATCTGCCTTGGTTGAATAACTCCTTCCAAATTATGACAATTACATTACAGTAGTCTTGTCTGATGTAAATCAGTTGATTAGATTCAATGTCCTATTCTATATCAATCACAGTCGAGTACATTTAGTTAATTAAATGGAACAGACATACTCAATGGGCGCGTCTGTTTCAATTCTGTCACTTAAGATCACCTTGGTGTCCATTTGGCTGACCTCGTCAGCTTGGGCACATAAAGCTTAGTGGACACTAAACAACCTGTAAAAATATCGCACTAAGCACCTATAAACGTACCTATAAGCTATTTCTTGTTAGAGACCAACATTAAACCACAGAATCAAAACAGCTCACTAAAATAAGTTCAGAATCTGTGGATTATATTTGTATGAATATTATTGAAAATATTTTTTGTTTTATCGAGTAATACTTAAAGTAACCTGTGGATAACGGTGTGGGTTTCACAATAAACATATCGATATTATTTTAATACTACTTAGTAATATACATTGTGTAAACTGTTTGTTATCCCCTAATAAAAAAAAAATAAAAAAAAAAAATAGTCACTCTTGTAAAAATCGCATCAGCTGATCGATATTTTAGCACCGACAGTCTGACACATTATTATACGCACATTTTTGTAAAGATTTCTTGGTGATGATCCCATATTAAAAGATACTATATTTGTGCACAAGAAGCACCCCTGTAACAAGTTTACTACTATAATAATAAATAAATATTGTACACTAATAGATTAAAAAAATATTTCTAGATATAACTAGGTATTTGAAAATAAACTTTGAGGTTAAGTTGAATTAGTTTGTAAGAATTAGAACTGTTAATTATTTTTGCAAAAGATTTACAAGAATTTACGGTGAACCGTGCAAAACCTACAATAATTAAATGTAATTTTTGTTTCAGAACGGCGCGGTTTTCATAAAAACCTGGTAGTGTGTCTGGATATGGTATTGTTAGAGATTTACTGCGCGTCAAGTTTGAGTCCATACGGGCTAGCTTAGTGCACATTGCGTTCATTTGATCTTACGGGCAAGGTGTTCTCTGTTGTGTAATTGGTAATCTCTATTGGCATAAATTGAAGAGAAAGGCCAATATATTTGTTTTTCTTAAAAAATATCCAATGTGAACCATTCTTAACTATCAGGTCCCATATACTCGTAATATACCTATGGAAGGAAGATGAATCGCCTCAATTTACCCGCGTTTGCGTGATCATTTCGGCTGAATCTTGAGTTAGTAAGTAGAATTACATCCGAAAACTTACTCTAGATAGAACTTTTCAAAATAGAGCTGGAGGCCATTACGTTACATTCGATATGTGGGATTGGTTAACCAAACACAATATTCAATTAAGTAATGCACTCAGAATGGAATATTAATGTTACACAAGTAAATCTACTAATTGAGTGGTTGGTAATATTGATATTTAAGTTTAATAGTGTCAATACAAAGTGTTGACCAACATTTTAAGGTACCTAATGTTTTCCCTTTGTGTCGCATAGCTGTGGGACACACTGTGTATACATTTATCTCCTCCCTGGATCACTATGTTGAAATTTGGAAACCGCATGGAAATCATTTTTGTAGGTTTTGAGATCATCGCGAACATACATACAGACAGACAGACGCTGCGAGGCACTTATAATATTCGTATAAAGTGTGACACAAATTGAAAATAAGAAAATGCACGTTTGGATTTGTTTTAGGTTCTGAGTATATTTAGTATTTCATGTGTGTTGTGTAGTAGTAATTTGTATTTGGTTCTTTATAATTTCAGAAGAATCTGTAATTTATTCAACACACAAGAGGTAATAATTAAAATGGGATTTCGACTAACAAGTGTATCATTTGCATCAAATATGAGAATCATTTTGAGGTAGTATTTACCGAATAATTGTACGTGTTATTTGTGGTAAAATATGATACGTAGCAATTTAAATATGTAATGTATTTCCCTTCCAACGTGCTCTATATAATTATTGCCTATTAAACACTGGCATTGCATTAACTTACAGGATTAACAACTAATCGACATTCGACAAACATTCGAGATCAAACGATCGAATCAAATTACTATAAATGAAGAGAGAACAGTTATATCGAGTTAATTGGAAATTGCCTTGTATAAACATCGCTTCATATCTGATTTTTTTTTGTTATCGGCCGGAGCGTCTGACAAAACAATATTTTATTAATTATTTTAATCTTAATTGTTTCTAGAGCTTTTATGCATAAGACTCAGTAATTTATGAAATGGTTTTGGTACGTATATTATAAATTATTTGTCGTTTGATTGCTTGTTGTATATGTTTCGCTAGTAATACTACTCGTTGTTCTAATAAAAGTAACTAGGAAGTATATTTTCGAGCTCAATAAAAAAAGAGTCACCTATCTTGTCGCCTGGACCTACTTTGATAACATATGCTAATCAAATTGACAAGCTATTTGAAGTGTAGGTACTTCATTATTGATCAGGACACTAGATCGCCAATATGCCACCAACACTTGCTAGTCCTAGCCCTTACCACACGTTCGAGAAGTGATTTTCACATTAATACATGGAAATTGAGATGCATATTCGAAATTGCATATCTACTCTAATTGTACGTGCAGTCTGGTTTTCAATTGCTGAATTATTTGGCTGCATCTGTGCACAGCAATACTTGTATGATTTGTATTCAGTTCTCAATGATGCTCGTTCGACTTGCGTTCGTCAAACGTCAGCTGCATGCAAAAGGCGGAGATGAGAATATATCCCGGGAGTTTACCGTAGCTACCTATGTCATCGGCATCGTCTATTGTCTTTCAGCAGAAAAGTTGTTATAACCAAGGATTTTGTTTATATAAAAATATAAACTACGACTGATGAAAATTCAAAAGGTATTTCACGATATAGGTATCTATTATGTTTCAGATGAAACGCCAAATAAACCAGTAGGTACTAGAATATACAAATAATCGATGGCATGATGAATTAAAAGAACATTATGCCAAATATGTACTGCTTTTGCCATCACCTGTAGGTTGATATGGTAGCTTCATTATTTACAATTCAATTTATTAGTAGACGCAAAACGACGCTTAAGTAACGTGAAAACATAGCAACAGTTTACCCGAGTGATCTGAATGAATACACATTCATTCTTCGTAATCAATGGTTATCCGACCGCCGGCGGTCTTATGTTCTTCAAGGATCCGCAGGTATATCACTTAACTGTTTTCAAATAGTTATGTATCTTTCAAACTATTGTCAATGTGATTGCTCTGGAGTTGCAATCGTCATAGTAATAGCTTTCAACTTAGGCCTATCGTCCAGCGCCGACCTCATCGGGGGGCTTCCATACACTGAATTGAGGTTTTTTCCGACATGGAGTAGTATCTATTCATATCAATCAACCCAGAAGTTATCTAATTTATCAAATAAAACAATGTTTTTATAATTTAAAAGCATTAATTAATTCAAAATGGTGGTATCAAAATGCGTATAACATGTACCTTTGCCCTACCTAATGTATTTGTAAATGCTAATGACGGTTCCATGCATGATGATGATACATAGGTTACGCAACGTCTATAAATTTCCATTTAAATAAATAGACATTGTTATTATTTGAATAATTAATAGACTTGTGCTTAACGTAATGCGGTACGGAATAATTTAAACACTTTGCTTAGTAAGTGGTGGAAGGCTCAAATATATATGTCATGTTATAACGGGTAGTTATGATAACGGGTAGTTACGTTATTAACTACGTTATTTTGTATCGTAGTAAAGGCTGTTTTTACGATATACAAGTTTAAAATGCTATAAGTCACGTTGAATGTGTGTTTTTATGTTTTTTTTTATTTTTTTTTAATTAACACACCAATTACCTAGCCCCAAACTAAGCGTGAGCTTGTGCTATGGTGACTAGGATAACGGATAGTAATATCTAAATACATATAAACATCCATGACTTAGGTACAAATGCTTGTGCTCATCACACAAACATTTGCCCCTTGCGGGATTCGAACCCACAACCGCCTGGTTTAGAAGTCCGGTACGCGAACGACTACACCAAGACGGTCGTCAAATTGATTTTATTTAATAGATATCTTTATGCCTTGTGCCAATTTTTTTTTTTTTGGGCATAATATGAGCGCCAGGCCACGGTTGGCCCAAATGAAGTCGATTTTGACCACTTTCTTAAGCAACTTGGGCCGTATATCGGCAAAACGCGGATGTTGCCTTCCAAGTAGTCCCAACATCTGTGGTTTATCTGCATATAGACGTGTGATTTTACATATTCGCAAAGAAAGTAATCCAGCCTGAAGAATATAGCCAACATTCGACGCGTTGCTGTTTGAAAAAAAAAACCTAAAGTAAGTAAAGTTATAAATAAACTTTTATACAGTCGGTTCAAGAAGTTTTCATAAACACTTCCATATAATAATACAAGAAGAGTTTTGAAAATAAATTGCACGCCTATTAATTTCTCACTTCATACATTAGTTAACAATTTTTTCATAACATAACTCGTAAAATATGAATTTGTGTAGAAAATACAATAATATTTAATGTGAGTTAAAATAATTTGACATTACATACAAATAAAATATCTTGTTATATTAAATAAGTTGTATTTAACGTAGTCTTTTGTTTTGGTACAAATACCATTTCATGATTACCTATTGTTTAACTTTTGAATTTTCAATGACACAGAAAGTCGTTAATGTGCAAACCAAATTATCTCCTATTTATAACTTTTCCTCACCTCGCTTTGGTTGAAATATTTTATTGAAATTTGCTAATGAAGACGGAAAGTTATTTCCCACAGGTCTAAAGCAAGAAAGGAGTAAAAAGACCACAATGAATCTTGATTAAGGTTTGGATTTAAGTGACAGGATACTTACTGAATGAATAAAGTTAGTTCTGTTTATGATTTTCATAATTCAAATGTACTTTTTTATTTAAGTAGGCAGATATTGACCGCAATCTTACTTATTACAATTATGATTTACATGAAATAGGTTTTTTCTGACATTATAAGAAGTCTTGGTAACCTGGCAGACCCAGACAAAAAGTCGTATACATATTTAAAAAACCTTAAAAGCTATATAAAACGTAAAACAGAAGATTCAGAGAATTAAAATATTAATTTTGAATTTCACTTAACGTAATGCTAGCCGCGCCCGCGCATTGTGGTTGCATATTTCACACAGCTTTCAGGATTCAGACTGTGAAGACTAGTGTAGAACTAGAGTGCCTACTTACTTTCTCTGATGAATTAAGTCATTTACCATGCGTATTGAATGCTTCGATGGTCGTAAGTCTGAATCGAACACTTGGTTGCTTAGGCGATCACTTTTACACTGAATTACTGAATTTATATAAGGTGAATAAGTATCGATTTATGAAAAACGATTTTTAACTGTTATTTTTTGCAATAAAAGATATTAAGTTAATTTTTCTTGACAACTTACAAAGTATTATTTTAAATCTTACACTATCCTTACTTCGTGGTATTGATGCGCTTCAATTAAGAAAATTGAATGTAACGACACTTCATAAACATTACGGTTCGAGTGGAGTGATTAATATACACCGTTCCCTTTTCTTGCCTTCAAATAAAATCCTGATGGCTTCCTCTATTTCGGTTTTTATTTGTTCTTAGTTTTTATGTGTTCTTATATTAATAGTGAGTTCAAAAGCCGTTAGTACCTGATCTCTTTCCGGTCATATTGAATCGCGCCGTTTCTATCATGCTGTATATTACTAAACAAAAACCGGCCAAGTGTGAGTTGAACTCGCGCACCAAGGGTTCCGTACCCTTATCTATACAATATTCGACGTTAAAAATAACCTTTTAACAGCACGTCCACTCTCGTTGCAAGTATCCTGCAGCCTTCTACTGCAAACTTCGAAGTGGCGTGCCTGGACGAGGCTAGAAATGCTTGGGATATAGCATATCCGAATAAATTCCCTTCAGATCTTAAAATTCAAAGGTGTTGGGACCAAATTTCTTGTGAGTCTATTTTGAAAAGTCTTATTGACAGTAGCACTGACAACGCGGATCTAGCCAGACTAAAAGCAGTTCCCACCAAGTAAGCAGGATACTGGCTTCAGGCCTATCCTTCGGCCAACGTGGGAACCCTTTTGGACTCAGAAACTCTACGAGTCGCGATAGGTCTGCGTGTTGGTGCTGAGGTTTGCCTTCCACACAGATGTCCTTGTGGTACTGATGTCGGCTCGTTGGGACATCACGGACTCTCCTGTATTAAAAGTGCAGGCCGCTTTTTGCGTCATGCCAGCATCAACGACATCATCCGTCGGTCTCTTGCCTCTATCAACGTGCCGGCTTTACTCGAGCCGAACGGTATCACGCGTGATGATAGCAAGAGACCAGACGGGATGTCCTTGGCGGATGGGTCGGGCTCTTATGTGGGACGCTACCTGTGTCGACACACTTGCAGCCTCTCATCTTCCCGGGACAAGCCGTGATGATGGTTTGGCTGCGACAAGTGCCGAAAACTTTAAAAAGAACAAGTACAGGCAGATCGACTCCCGGTACCACTTTGTACCGTTTGGAGTCGAAACACTGGGTTCGTGGAGTCCCAACGATATTTCTTTTTTCAATGAGTTTTCCAAGAGGCTAGTTGACATCAGTGGTGACCTAAGAGCTGGCAGCTACCTTGCTCAGCGTATAAGCATCGCTATCCAGCGCGGTAATGCTGCCAGCATCCTGGGAACCTTACCACAAGGACCCTTTTTATAATTTTTGTTTTTGTGTTGTATTAAGTAATTTATCTTAATTTTTATTAATAAGTTGTATATATATTACTAATGTTCCTTTTAAGTTAATTTGAAAAATGGTATAAAAATCACATTTGTAGTATGGAGGGGAGCCCAACGTACCTACTGAAATATTTATTTTAGTTTTTGTTACAGCGTCAACAGAAATACATCATCTGCGAAAATTCCAACTGTCTAGCTATGAGCATGAGATACAGCTTGGTGACAGACAGACAGACAGATGGATAGCGGAGTCTTAGTAACAAGGTCCCGTTTATTAGGGAGCCGAACTTCAGGTAGCACCTCCAGTTTGCCTATTATTTATTCTGTAAGTGTAATTCGTTTAAATGCAAGCAAATTATTCTATTCTATGAGAAGAGAACACTTCTGCATCATAATTTCGGTGATCTCTGCGTAGGGTCGACGTTCACAAACACCATGTTTTTAACAGCCGTTATCACTGTCATTTTAGATTCAACAGCTGTTTCAAAATTGGTGAACTCGGGTCTTAAGGCCTCATATACGGAAAGCGTTTGCTATCGCTAGTAAAATATATATGTATATTTAACTGAGTTAAGTCATCGAAATATCATGTGTCTTTTGCATACACATTTTAACATTTCGATGGCGATAGCAAAGTTTTATGTACAACAGATTGCATATTGTCTAGGGTGTCTGAATTCACAACTTGATCTCAACCTATAAAAGTAGGTTTATCACAGGCAAATGAGATGCCTTTGCCCATAGTGCCCCCACTATGGGCATAGCAGATGGGGGCATCTGCTAGAGGCATTTTCTGCGGAGTATGTCGTAGAATCTGCCGCTCTAAGATTGGTTTAGAAAGCCACTTAAACAGGGTATGTTTTCAAGACGAGACAATGTTTAAATGGCCTGCAATAGACCTAAACGATCTGCGATCACATAATAAATCTTAAACATGATGGCATAGACTTATCCACAAAAAAGATAAATCAAATATTTACGATTACTTTATTTCGCTGTAACTGGAAAACATTTTGTGGATACGGAATCATCAGAGCCCGGATCTCACTCAAACCAGAACGGTTTTATTCCGAAAAAGACCGATGAAATTAATAATTAAATAAACCAGTTTGAATATAAATTGCGAACCGTTTTTGCTTAAATCGAAATTGTTTTATCTTGTCTTGTTGTCGTCGATTCCAATCAGGTTAGTTCGTTGCTTTTATCAAATAAGTTTTTTTTTATTTCAAGCATTTTTCCAGCACTAACTAAATGGAAAACGAAAATAGGTTGTTAAAACTATTCGATCATTATGTGATTTTATTTTTTGTTTGGGTTAAATCTTGTAATCGAATTTTCACCCCCTTACAATTACAGGATTGATTTAATATTTGGCACACACCTTTAGTAACAATTACATATTCAATATGAATGTTAATCCAAGATAGCTGCTGCAATAAAATAGCGGTTCATAATATTTTTTACATCCCCCTCAATATCGGTAACACACGAAAGGCAGGATAAGAATGAACCAAAATATAAAAGAAACTGCTTAAGTGAAAAGTTTGTAAACAAGATATTTCTGGATGTGTTTTACTGAGTTAAAATAGCTGCCAGTAGAAATGGTGGGTACCGACATCATATACCTAAGATACTTGACACTATGACACTGGTGAAAAATGTAATGACTTCCGTAAAAACCTCTAGTTTGTGTTACACAATAAAAGTACAGAGTCGAGCGTTTCTCGCCATAAAATAAAGCTTTCTGAAATTGGTAATTCACTTATAATTTTGGCTTTATCAGCCGTCATAAGTGATTTTTTGAAGTGGTAAAATGAACATTATAATTTAACACGGTTCAACTAAAACAGTAATATGAAATTTCAGTGCTGAAATAACTGGTGATAAAATTGCTGGAAAACCCTTATCAGAAAATGTAATCATTTCCATCATTTAAACTGCATTTTACGCGCCTACAGCACAAAAGGCTGGCGTACCCGTATCAGTCGGATTCAATTAAATTGTGGGATCGTAATGTTTGCACCGATAGGCATTCCATAGTGGGGATAAATCTTTAAAGCGATCCAAACTTCATTACTACGGTTTGCTTTCACTAATGGGAAAGGTCCTCTTTGTCACGAGTTCATTCCAGTGTTTGTGTTCCGTGATCGAACGCTGTTGACAAATTGGTGACGTTTAAATGCAGTGTTTGTACGAGAGCGGCGACAAAGCCTTTGATTTGCCGTTTTAGTTAGATGCGGCGGTTGTTTTTGTTTCTCTCAAAGTCAAAGTTTTTGTTTATCTGTACTCTCTATCTATCTACGCATACACTTGTACTATTTTTTATTCTGTGCTTTTACTAGATATTTCAATCTTCTCAGCACTAGCCCAGAATTTGTCCTAAAGCAGGGGTAGGTAAAAATATATGTTGGGACGTGTATAAGTGCTCCCAGTGGGCCTACATGTATAAATAAATGACTTTTATGACATTCAATACGTATTTTAAGTATTATGTTTTCCTATTTCTAAAACTATTACGCGAAAAAATAAGATAACTATTCCTGTGCAGTCATTTTTCATTGGATATTCAACTTTACGTAATTTCCAAGTTTAATTGAGTCATCTAGCCTTTATTCTCGAAAGACGTCTTTATATCAATGTCAACTCCCCATCAATTTGAAACTATCACTAACTATGTTGACAGCAGTGCTTCTTGTTTTGAGGGTAAGTACAGTCAGAGACAACAAAAGAAGGCATTTAATAAAGGTATTAAGTTAACATTACAGAATAAATAATAGTGTAAATATTTCAAAGTACTATTACATACAAGCGAGTGGAACTCAAATCTTGTAAAATTTTGAGAAAAGGGCTGACAAATAGTGACTGACTTTCTTGCGCTGCCCAAAATTGTCCCGAAGCAGTGGTACTAGTACTAGTTGGGACGTGTAAGTGCTCCTTGCGATTGCGAGTCTATGTACAGAAATTCATACATTTTTTGTTGTTTTTTAACCGACTTAAAAAAAGGAGGAGGTTATCAATTCGACTGTATGTTATTTTATTGTGGCTATGTTACCGCATATCTCAGTCAGTTGTGGACCGATTTGAAAAAAAAAATGTTTACCTAGAGGCTATACCTTCGAGTTGGTCCCATTTTGGCTCAGTCGAGATCTGATGATGGGATATTGGTGTAATCGAGGGAAACCCTCAAATTTTTAAGGCACGTTTAGTGTTTTCGTACTAGTATCTTAATGTTGACATGTTGTTACGTCTGATAGTCATTATGTGGAGCTGAGCTGATGGTGGAACTCCTTATAAATTAGGAGTTTAATAAATTAAACACCAGATGTTTTGTCAGGTACTGTATAGGATGCTAACAAAACAAAGTCAAAGGCGCAGCTCTCTCCTCTTTCTCCCCCCTCCTAACCCCACTCGCCCGCCCCCAACAATAAAAATATATAATTACTTCAAGAAATATATAATTACTGCAAGAAATCAATAACCTCTTACCGCTGAAACGATGGATTTGATAGTTTAAGTACTGAGAAAAGACATAGAACAGTTTTTATCCCTAAAATCATTTGTATAGGGAATCCGATGATACGATATTCAACAAACTAAAATTAAAATGCTATTGGCAAATCTTTCCCTGTTCTTCTTTAAACGGTCTTCCTTCTCGTTACTACTTTCTTCCTAATGACGCTGTCGCATTTGAACAGCGCGTTTAGTAGGTCTACCCATGTTGCACCTTACACTAAATTTCAACTAAAAATAGAAAAATAAATTTCTTTAAAAAAAACCGTCTTCAAAACTGACTACAGTGCTAATTAAAACCTAAAATTTTATAAACAAATTTAAACTAAAAAGTACAAAATAATATTTAAATTACCTGACTGTTCTACGAAATTATGCAAGAAACCTATTTCCAATTTATTATATGTTGTTTTTTGGAGTCGGTGCCAGAAATTCTAATTCTAATGTTTTTTTGCAAGTAAGGACAGGATTAAACCATCTCTTGGCTGTTTAGAGTAGATAGAATATCTAGCTTGGTTGGCACCGACTCCAAAAAATAACAGATAATAAATTGGAAATAGGTTTCTTGTATAATTTCGTAGAACAGTTAGGTAATTTAAATATTATTTTGTACTTTTTAGTTTAAATTTGTTTATAAAATTTTAGGTTTTAATTAGCACTGTAGTCAGTTTTGAAGTCGGTTTTTTTTTAATTTAATTTAAGTGTTACCTTTAATGTAATGAAAAAATCCAATTACAATATTTATGTTACACAAGCACAAGCACAAGCACCTATCCTTTGGAAGAGAGCAGCCTTGTTTCGGCTTAACAACCGTGTCCGTGGGAGTGGCAATGACATTCCGCGCGCTGTAGCTGGGCGTACGGTCTGTCCATACATGCAGCAATGGGTTCAGCTGCAGATTTTGCCAAAATAGTTAGTTACCTACCTATTTCATTTATTTAATTGTTGATTTTTGTGATTGTTTGAGCTGACTGTATACCTTTAACAATTCATAATTTTGCTGTATGTGTCTGAAATAAACATTTGAATTGAATTAAAAGCGGAACGCATTCTATTATAAAATCAGTTTTTATTTTCAACCCAATTGTAGTGATGTGACATTTGAAACACAAACATTTTCTAAACCTTTTTAATTATTAATGAGCCTGACTATACAGTCAGGGCTTATAATAACAGGCAGCAAAACAACGTATGTAGAAAATTAGTTGATCAAAGTGTAGCGAGTTGTGTTTTAGAGGAATTAGATTTGTTATCGCAACTTGATGGTATCGGTACAGTTCGTTAAATCCTGTAAGAGCAACTAAAGACACGTTCGGTATTCAAATAAATCTTTGAGTCAATATCGAATAACGAACTATACAATGCCTGTAAACACCTAGCCTTCAGCTTATACTCGTACTACGGCGATTAGGATAACGGATCTATAGTATATAGATCATTTACTGATGTATATCAGTAAATGATGTTTACACATTATGTTTCCATTGTTAAACAAATTGTGTACTGTGTAGTAAAGTATGTTGGTGAAATTAAAGTCCACAAGAAACCCTTACAATTTCGCCATGTGTCCGTCTGTCTGACTGCGGTCCACCGCAGAGATCCTTAACCCTAGAAATCAATAAATTACACTAAAAATACATCTTGACGACAAATATTTATAGGGTTCCGTACCTCAAAAGAAAAATGAGAACCCTCAAGGAAGGAAGGATAGGAGGGGACTATAATCACTTTCAATGTCAATGCCCTTTTTCGCAGGAACGCGTGGAGGTATCAAGTTGACATTAACATCAAATACTTATGGCTGCAGGATTTTGAAACTGTAAAAAAATCAGTCTTCTAAGTAAATCCAAATGTTGCGAAATGTTAGATTTTATGGCTAGAAAGCCGTAATTCTAGCCATAAAATCTAACATTTCGCAGGGGAATGTCGCAAAACCTATAGATCTGGAATCGTGAAATTTCAAGTCATTTTCAAGAAGGATAGTCTGATTGGTTGTTCGGTTTTTGGACTTTATTGACATAACGTGGACAAAACGTGTACTACCTTATGAAAAAAGTTTAAAAACCGAAAAGTTTTCGTTACAAACTAAAAAAAATCTTTCCTGTATGGAACCTTCAGTGTGCGAGTACGTCTCGCACTTGGCTGCTTTTTTTATATGCCTACGGATGACGGACGGGCACGGAACGCAACTTTGCCATTTTTTTTCATTTTCACACGGTTAAGCAGCGGCCGAAATCTATTTATGTTTGGTCAAGTCTCCCTAATAATATGTGTCACAAACAAATGTAAATCGAAAATTGTCAGGGTTAATCACGAGTACTTACCCAACCCGTCCAGAGGGTTGGATGACCCTTCTCCTAAGAATCCGCTTGGGTCCTTTTCCGATTGATAAAATCTTCCCACCAACACACTACTTAGGCATATTAGCTCTGAATATAACGCGTGCGTGAGATTTCGCGTAACTTAAATAAATAAATCTTGTTTGTTTGTCTGCTGCTCTATTACAACAACTTCAATTATATTTATATTGTCGAAATAAAAAAAATAATATCAGCTGATCAATTCTCAGGGGTTTTGTAGGCAAGTTATCAGTATTTCGAAGTCGAACACGTAAATAATAGTTTGTTGCAATTGATGAGTACAAGCACTCTCAAATACAAAATCGGCGAAAAATTAACTTTTTTTATAGACCACTGATTACCTTTTACAGTCTTAGTATACACACCTAAGACTGTAAAACCTAAGAATTTTTGTTCAGTCCTAATAAAACAAACTTTATAAAACTTAAATGTAAGAAATGAGACATAATTATTTTTATAACTTAAGCAATTATTCAGCAAGTTTTTACGAAATCAAATTGAAAGATGAAAAAATGGGACATAATAATGACAAACGATAGTGCAGCAGTTTAAAGGAAAATTATAGTTTTATTTTGTATTTATACAAAGAAAATATGAACTTAAGTACAATAACGGTACTTAAATGACTAAAAGATTTGCAAATTAGGAATCCGAAGCCATTATACACGTTAAAAACAAACGATGGGAAAATGCACAGGCTTATTACTTAGCGTAACAGCTGACCGTTCATCCCTCATTATGCTGGGAGGATGAAATAAACTCTCCAAGGTTCCGTATAAAATTAAAATGTTCTGTCAAAATGCCTTGTTAATAAAATCCCGGCAATAATTAAAAAAGTAAGGAAAAATACAATGCGTACTATCAATGATAATGAATAACAATAATTAATTACCTACTTGATATCGTCTCGTCATTGAGAGTGAAGGAGTCATTGAGAGATTAACCGTCATAGTCGAAAAGGGCAACACCTGAAACATTTTTACCCGACTGCGAAAGGAGGGTTATGTTTTTCGAGAGTATGTATAATTGTTTGGCACGCCCTACAGCCCAAACAGTACAGGACAGTTTTGACATATGAGGTGTCGTTGAATTCGTCAAAATTGTGAGAGTGACATAGGCTATGTACATTTTAAAAATAGCGCCCGCAATCTGAAATAAAGGGGGGAGGGGGGATTGATTTTTTTCCTTACCATAGCAATATGGGTATCAAATGAAAGCCAGTAAAAAGACCATTTCAAAAATATATATTTTTTTGCAGTCGGGTGTTTTGTTTTTAAAAAAAATGTGTTTATTAGAAGTAACATTCTCTTTGGTGTCGATCAGCTACTTGTACAATAATTTATATAATTTTCGATTGGTGCCGGAATAAGATTCAAATTTCACCCGTGACCCGTTGGTTAGTAACGAGTAACAGGAATTGCTAATGATTAACCCATTCGTTTTTAATATCAGCACATTATCGTTCTCGTTATGAAAGCCATTTTTTGCGTAAAATATTTTACACAGAAGTCCTAATTGTATTTACTGAACCCTCTGTTCCGAAAACTCCCTACGGTAATTTGAATAATATACCTATCGATTACGATCTACTCCGATCGGAATTTTGTTTACAGCTTTTCTTGTGAAACAACTTTGGAAAATTCTTGATGGGAGTAATGATGCCTAAAAGTATAATGCCAAAGTTTAGAAGTATCATACTTTTGACAACTTATAGGCGAAAGTAATTTTTCTTTTACATAGCGCGGTATGTTATGGCCCTGTTTTTATTACGATTTATGTGGATACTTGACGCGGTAAAGTTGGGGTATTAGTCGAAGTCAGTTTTATCACTTTTTCGCAACTTGTAGCGAATTGGGATACAAAAATTAAGCAAAATATTATTTTATCACCAAGTAAAATACTGTGGAACATTCCAATGGGTAAATAATTACTAATATTATAAAGACTTATGAAGTGGTGTTTGTTAGAATTTTATCTCTGTAACAACGCGTCAACGCTAGTAAATGAGCATTTAGTATTGAATTGTTGTATTTTAATAACAATAGTACTCAAGTATAAAATTAAATGATATTGTTGCAACAAAACCATTTTGTGTTGAAATGCCAAAACGCTTTTAGAACCCCAACAAACACAACACAAATAACTTAATATTCTAACTCACTTTACAAAGTCAGCTACAAATCCGCTTTAACCTAATAAAATTCAACCATTAAAATATCATAAATTAAATTGTGGCTCCTAAAAAAACAATGTGATGCTAAACAGACCTTTTCCCAAATCCAATTAAGGTGATAGCAGATAAGCCACGTACTTCCAACAACCTTTGGTTTTAGTCCATTATAAGACTTTTGCTCAAATTACTGAAATACGAGAACAAACAATAAAGTATTATTCAATCGTGTCGTGGTATTGGAAATTGAGATTTATTAGCTGCTTATAATTGTAAAGGCAAAAATTGAAATGTACTCGAATATATTTTTGGGGAGAGAGAGCAGGTTTTTGTACATATTTTACTTGAGAAAAAAATCTTTTGTTCATTTAGAACTGTATTATGTACCACGTATGGTAATTTAAAAAGGGGTGTTTTTTTAAGAATGGTTGAGGAATGAAATGAAGACAGAGTTTTGATTTGAAATTTCAAAATTAAATTAAGTTATTATTGTTATACGTTTGACAAATCATTTAGATCTGGCAAATATTTTCTACCTAAACGTTGAAAATAAAGGGCTAAGAATTTAAAAATTAAAAAGCCTGCAGAATTCTAACAGTCTTGCGGTTATGGTGCCACGTGAAACGTGATCAAAAAAAGTTAGCAATATCTGATTTCTCGGGGGCTTGAAGAGACATTAATAAATTATAAGGTGCCCCGAGACATATGAAATATAATTTTTTTCTGTACTCTTAACTTCGTCAGGCCCGTGGGAAATAAACTTGCTTAAATACTACACAACGTGAAAAAACTTTGTTATTTTACGCAGAATTTATAACGTAGGTACGTTATAAATTCTTCAATGCAGTATACTTTTTGTAAGTAGCTTACCAAGAATATTAAACATTAGTAATAAAATCTGAATAAGCTTTTATCAGGTTAAGTTTGTTTTCAGAAGTGTTGACTATAGTTTTTTTTATAATTGATAAAGTTCACTATCGGACGAATAAAATAAATTATGAATCATATCAACATTACAGCATAGTAGTAATACCCTTAGGTACACGTAGGTATGGCCGTGACGTACGATTGGGACAAGTAAAATCTGGCAACCAATAAAAGACGCCACCAATGTTTGGTCAAAAACGTGTATTCGTATGCGGTCTCTGGGGTCTGGGTAATTTATGGAAATGTATATCGTCGTCCCGATATAAAACTTTCAAGATCCCAAAATTGTGTTTAAGTTCAAAGGTGAGCGCGTTCCTTTTCCTGCGTAAATATTTCGCAAACGACAGACGCAGACAAAATATCAACGTGTATCTGGTTGATTATTTTGCAGGGTTGTTCGGACTTCGTTTACGAAAAAATTTAAGACTGCTGAAGAAACTGTCGTAGCTTAATTAACGCAGCTTCTCTTTGATTAAACCATTTGATTGTATGTACCTCTGCAGTTTTGTTTAAACAGAGTGTTGAATCCAAAACTGCTAATGGGAACTTCATCTCTCACTTCACAGGAATAAAGAAACCGAGCTAGAGCAAATTGAACTTGCGCACTACGGGGTCCGTACAAACAAAAGTGTTTTTTTTTTACCACCAATTGTAGTTTTCAAATTTCTTCCATTTCTTGTGCTGGGAGGTTTTACGTTGTGCAAAATTTGATTTCCCTGCGAAAATAAGGCTATCTTTGAACTGTGCTGACTTAGAAGCTTGATTTTCTTACAGCTTCAAGATACTGCAGACTGTAGTTGATGTTTATTTTAACCACCCAGCGTTCCTGAAAAAAAAGGGTCTTAAAAGACAGATATACATTAAAGTGGTCCTATAAGGGTTTATTTTTCCTTTTGTGGTACGGAACCCTATAGGTTTGGTTTTTGTTTCTTTTTTTGATACTAGTATCCAATAGCTTATATCCCATGTATACAATGTGTGTACTTGTACATTACGTCTACGTTGTTTTCTGAAAACAAACAAAATAAGTAATTACGAACAGTAGGAGATGTAACTCGTTATTTGTTCGTTTTCATTTCCAGGGACGGACTCAGGTAACCTTATCTGAAAACAAACGAAACCGCCGAAGTTTTGCTGGTCTACCTATCTGTTCCGATTGTAGGTTTTTGTACGAATATTGGAAAAGTTTCCAAATCACACGTCAACACATTGTTCCGATTTACATTGTATCACAATGATGTTACACAATCCGTGTTCTTTTATTAGTCTATCCCACAGAATGAGATAAGTTTTTACTTCAGTGTTTTATTTTGTTCTTGTTATTTTATATTTATAAACCTTATATTTCCAGCAAAGTAAGCTTAAAAACTTTTTTTGATTTAAATTTTCGTCCAACTTTTACAGTTGCCAAACTAATTCAAACAAAACACAAACCCGTAACAAAATAAATGGAAAGTTACAATGTAATTTTAAACTTGTATATTTGCTAAATTAAATACAACCATTTTCTTGACATAATTTAGACTAAAATATTGTAAAAACGAGTTCTCTGGCAGAATTAATTAAGATCTGTCCATAACAGATGATGTGGTTGGTAGGTACAATGTTTTTAATCTGAAGTTATTTGTAATCTAGCGGTAAGTCAAAAAAAAACTAAGAATTTGCTTCCTTCTAAACACAATCACATGCTATGATTTATTGAGGCTTAAGGTAAGGTTAACTTGCGCCACCATTGATTTAATTTTAAATACTACTAAGTCAGATCAATTTTAAAATACAGAGAGCGCCAATAGCTCGAGAGTTGAATGGGTGCTTTCACCAGAGTTAAACACACTATTTTTCATTTCGACTGTGAGGAAAGAAATAGTGCATTTCTTTTTTATGTGGTGCAATCAAAGGTGCTTTCCATTTCATATCCGCGAAGCACCGACCGGTACATTTTGGCGTTTCTGGGTACAAGTGGGTAGCGTTGCCGCTCGATAGTCCACTATCAATAGTTTTTCGATATCGATCGTTGAGGCAAAATTAATGGTATCGATAAAATATCGATAGTATCGATAGACTATCGATAGTTGAGGCAAAAGCAATAGTATCGATAGAATATCGATAGTATCGATAGATTATCGACAGTTGAAGCAAAAGCAAAAGTATCGATAGAATATCGATAGTATTGATAGACTATCGATAGTATCGTTAGACTATCGATATTTGAGGCAAAAGCAAAAGTATCGATAAAATATCGATAGTATCGATAGTTGAGGCAAAAGCAATAATATCGACAAAATATCGATAGTATCGATAGTCTAGGCAAAAGCAATAGTATCGATAGAATATCGATAGTTTAGGCAAAAAAGATTAGTATCGATAGTCTACCGATAGTAATGTTAGTATCGATAGACTATCGATGGTAATGATAGTATCGATAGTAATAATAGTATCAATAGCTCCGTTAATATAAATACTATCGATACATAGCAATACTATCAATACTATCGATAGTATTAAAGTTCAATATTAAAATCACTATCGATAGCTGATACAGCTCTGACTTTTGCAATAATTATCAATACTCTCGTTAGTGGCCTTTTATTTAATTGTAGGAGTATAAAGAAGAAGGGAAAAGCTATTTTCCACCCGGCTATCTACACATGAAAGTTCAACTTTCTGACAGGTGAGATAAAATTATATTTCTAATAAGTTTAAAAGTCTAGTGGTAATATACTATTTTGTAAGTAAAGCTTAATTGCGTGTACAACTCCCCGAAATAAGAAGCAGCGTATAATATGACTGAAAATGATAACGATACTTATTATTGTGATCACCACGAAATGAATTGGCTATTATTATCTTTGTCAATGAATCAATACCAAACTCATTAAGCTCCTGTTAATTGTATTAGCAAACGGTGTACCAAATCCAAGATCACAATAGTTTTCATTTTATTTAAAGATATATTTATAGTCGACGAAACTCCCGCTTTCAGATTTCATTATTGTGTTTTATTTGGCTACACTGTTGTCTGAGGAGGATTAACTCGAGTTTACTCAACAACGACTTCATTTCGGTTAGTGCACTAATTAGAAACAAAAGGGTTTCATCGGATCAAAGACAAAAAAAATACAGAAGACCAACTAGAAATTTACAGGGTATAATAAACTGTGGTCGAGTTTAAAGTCTCTTGTCCATGCAACACAGTACTACTAAATTACCTACCTATTTCTTTCACGTATAACTTTGTTTTTTTTTATAAAGGATGTTACGCAAAATGTAAGCTGCTCCGTTACTCCGCGCACTTTAAACCACTACCAAAACTCATGAAAACACAATTTTACGGATTACTTCGCGATTTATTTACATTTTATTTAAAACCTATACCTAAATGTAAATAAATCGCGAAGTAATCAGTAAAATTGTGTTTTAATGAGTTCAACAATTCGCGTAAAGGTTCGAAAAATTTATGTAATTTAGGCTATGTTCGGAAACTAGCACTAATTCGTTGGTTTATCATTCAAACTGCTTTTTTTTGGTTAATCACATAAACTTTTACGTTTACAATAATTTTACATAACTAATTCTATAGATAAGTAAAATAATAAATCATAAATTGGTTCAAGAAACACACTAATTAACTAGCCCCAAACTAAGCGTGAGCTTGTGCTATGGTGACTAGAATAACGGATAGACATACTTATGTACATTTTTATAAACATCCATGACTCAGGTACAATTGCTCGTCCTAATCACACAAACACGGCAAGTGTTGCCTTGGCTTGCGGGACTCGAACCCGCAACCGCCTGGTTTAGAAGTCTGGAGTGCAATCGACTACACCAAGACGGTCGTCATAGATATAAGTTATTTTCAACACGAAATTAATTTATAATCACGGAACCAGTAGTTTACATTCAACAACAAACCAAATAACAAACAAATATGGCGAGTGTCGGGGCGGCGGGGGGCACATAACGTTCAACCAATCAGCGCCTGAGATGCATTCCGTTCTACGCCGGTTCACGATTTGACCGCTTCCCATCGATAGATTACAATATAGCGAAAAACAATGCGTTAAATTGCAATCACATGTTACGGTTCACAATTTTTCGACAGTTTACAATCTCACGAGATAGATTGTAATCAAACGATGTTTATAATCTTACGGTGACAAGTTCAAACAATCATATTGTGCAACATAAAGGGAGCCCTTAAAGTAATTACTGACTTATTTTACAGAGACTTTGATACCTACTTTTAGAATAGTATTCTACGGGATTGCGACCATGAAATTTTAAAACAATATTTACAACATATATGCTTACAATGGTTCCCTCTTACTATTTAAACAATCCGGCCATTCGCGGTTGCAATTTGAATGCGTAATTATTTAATATTCAAGGCTTATAAAAGCGGTAGTTTAGGTTTGTTATTCATAATTAATTGCTTTAGATTTGCCTGCATAAAGTAATTACTTATATTTCAATATCCTGCTGTGGCTATTATTTTCAATTAACGATTAATCAATTATTTAACTACCCAATCAATAGTTTGTAAAACAATACAGGTAGCGTTAATCTTTTTCCTTCACAATTAAATAAATTCAATTGATAGTACAGGAAGGTGATTTTTCTAAAAGTTTTATTATTTTAGATTTTCAGAAACGGGGCTTCTCAGTGAGTGCTAAGAGACGCGCTTAGACTTAGGACTTGTCCACTATTTGTATGGAGGTTGTTTTTTTGTTCCAAGATATAACTTACCACCACAAAACTATATTTATTTATAGGCTACAAAAATATGAAACATGACACCATATAAATTATAATTATAGCCTCGCCTCCACTATTGAGAAAAATCATAATTTGTAGGTATATAAGCATATGGTATAAATTAAAAAAATAAACATACTTACACTGGCTAGCCAAATGTAATAAAGTTACCTATCTGTCACAATCTATGTGTTATCTGTGTAACATAACTTTCACGAAGTCGTGCAAGCCTAAGAAAAAAACTTTCAGGACTACGGTTAATGTCAATTTTGTTGAAAATTACTTTTTTTCAGGAGTTATTATAGCCAAAGGTGCGGTTTGTGTCTAGTTAAACAGTAAAATTTATTATATATTTTTTTTATTTTCTAAATCGTAGGCCTTAAAATTTTATAAAAAATAATCCCTATTTCCCTTGATCACGCCATCACGGGTGAACGGCCGATTTCACTAATTATTTTTTTGTGTTTGTTATTGTCAGGAGAAGGTTCTTATCAAAGAAAAAATCAAGAAAATTGCACGGAATATTAGAAAGTTTAAAGATGCTTAACAACCATATAAAATTATTTCTAATCAAACCCTAACACTTTGGACAATATAAACTTTTTTCATGTAACCTTTGGACGTTTGACATAGAATGAGGGATTTTCCTAGTGTCAAAAATCAGTACTCAAAAATCCGCTAGATGGCGCTGACTAATCTAAGTCAGGTATATTTTTCTTTAGGAAAAAGGCTGGTTTTAGCGTTTACTATGCTATAATGTTTATGTTTAGCATATTCTTGATTCACGCGTACTAAGAGGTCGTTATTAACAATTTAGTGATCGTTTTGTCTATGAAATTTTATATTTAACTGCAATTTGAAACTTGCTAATTTTTAACGTAAGTACTTCCACTATATGTCTGTACACATAATATTATAATAATTTGTTTTTGTTTTATGCTCAATGATATCGACGCAATATTTGTATAACTTAGATAAATAGCGCCATCTATTAACATACAATGAAACTAAAATTTTAAGTTGTGAAATGAAAACTAGCGGTGGCGTTATTGGTTGAAAAAAAATATTCGTTAAAAGTTAATGGTTGAATAAAAATATCGATATTTTTAATGGTTGAAAATATCACTTAATATTTTTATGCCGATACATTATTTTGATATTTTTAACTGTAGTTGAATATGGTTGAAAATATTAGTCAATATATTTATGCAGATACATTTTTTGATATTTTTCACCGTAGTTGAATAAAGTAATTACTTTCACGTTTTTTTATATTCAATGAACTTTCTCTTCATACTTTAACAGGCTTTGGACTGTCTAGCATAAAACACAATGGATACTTTCGACTATGCTTAGTGTAATACACAAATTAAGTAAACAAAACAAGCGAATCCAACGTTCATCGGTAAATTTAATAATATGTGCCTTATTTTGCACGCGTCAGAGCCTTAAGTCGAAAAATTGTATCCGCATAAATATCAGATCGATTAAATATATCGAAAAGAAAGCTGTTCCATACGTCGAGTAACATTATTCTTCCTTAAGCTTACGTAATAGAGTTTAATTTCAATGAAACTGTTTCTATTTGTTTGACTTGCACATTTTATCGCATTACACCTCGTCTCACTGGGGCGAACTGGCGACGTCACTCGCCTCCTAAAAAATGCATTCAAATTTAGGCTCTAATCCGTTTGGCTAAGGCTTAAGTTAACTTACTCTACAAACTAATAAATTTATCGGAAAGATTGAATACAATATTTTTATTCTTTGCGGACTTACGTTAAAAATATTGATTAGGTAATTTTATCAATTGGTAAGATTTATCTATATGAATAAAACTTTTAGTTGCGTTTAATTATCAACGACCCGAATAAATATTTTTATTCGATATGGTTAATAATATTTATTGAATAAAAGTGATATATTTTATTTATTAGTTAATTTTAACTGATGACTTTTAGAGATGGTGAATATATTAGATATATTCACCATCTCTAATGAAAACGCCTGTCGGGTCAGCTAGTTATTTATACAGAAAAGTTAGATTTTTGGAACTCTTCCCCATAGGTTAGAAATATTGACGAATAAAAAAACAATTTTGGACAACTCCTTTGATGTTTTTTATCATAAGTTCATATTGGTATGATTATAACACTAACGGTACAGCACTTTCCACTTGCAAGAAAATACTATTGATAAGGTACGTTGTAAAACTACTACTACGTAAACTTTAATTAAGTTATTGATTGATCCGCTAACTCTAGCTGGTTAATTAGCCGACCAATCAGCACCAATCAAGGGATTAGAAGCGGGGTCTCCATTTGTCACGGCGACAGTCCTGAAATCCCACTCGTCTAGCTAGTAAGAATTCTTGCAAGTAGTAATATACTGAAAATTAAGTAGATAGAAAAATCATTCTCGCGACGGTACGCGTGCGAGGCGGTCGCGTCCAGTATTCGAGTGCGCGTCAATAGTTTTTACCTGAGTTGTGCGAAATAGGTATCTCACGCGCGGCACACCTGCGCGCTTATCGCCCGCCCTTTTGTCTGCGGCGTCGGGCGCATCCGTAATTGTACCTATTAATATGTACGTTGTTTACAACGTACGATATGGCCAGCGAAGATGAGTTAAACAATAACGACGAGATGATTGTTGCGACGGAGGAAAGAACACCAAGCCCTAGTGTCTACCTGAATGAGTATTTATTAAAGTCAGAACATACAAAAGGCATGAGCGAGATGGAGGAAAAAACCACAGGACCTAGTAAAAGAGACAGGGAAGAAGACGAAGAAGGTGAGTGGGAAACTGTCAAAAAAGAGAAAAAGATAAAAAGTACCGGAAAGATCGAAGTTTATATTTCATCAAGAGAGCAGTTACCTAAACAATTTGCACTTGCAAAACTTTTCAAACAACACAATATCTTAGATATTATAAAAATCAAGTATTTAAGCCCGTATAAAATACGCGTGGAATTCGAAAACGAAATTTGTATGGAAAAAATGATTACATGCACTGAATTAATTAATGAGGGTTGGAACTTTCAAAAATCGTTTCAAGTTTCATTCTCTTATGGAATTATTAAAAACGTTGACCTGGACTTATCTAATGAAGAAATAAAAAACTGCATCAAACACGAAAACCGTGCGATATTATCATCTGTCTTTCGACTAAAACGCCGAGCAGCGAACGGGGAATGGATACCGAGTGAAACAGTAAGACTGGGGTTTAAAGGCACCTTCTTGCCGTCGCATGTATACGTAGATGACCTAAGAATCAGCGTGGAGCCCTATATATTTCCGGTATCTCAGTGCTCAAAGTGCTGGAGATTTGGACACACCCGTTCGAGATGCCCAACTGACGTGGTTATCTGTCCAAAGTGCAGTGGTAAACATGAGAACTGCGAAACCCGAACATTTGTCTGCGTGAATTGTGAGAATAACCACATAGCGATGAGTAAGACCTGTCCCGCTTTTCTGAAAGAAAAAAGGCTAAGAGAGTTAATGTCAGAATTTAATTGCACATATAGACAAGCACTCACTATGTACGTGCCGAAATCCCCCGTAGTAGAACAAGTAGACTCCCAGTTATCTTTGGACCGATTCCCGGACCTACGTTCAGAACACACAGATGGCTTTGCCTCATGTAATATGTTCTCCCTTCTGGCTGACGCAAACGAACCAATCAAAAGTGATAGATCTTATGCCAGCGTAGTGCAGTTCCAGGCTGAAGAACATCCTGAAAAGTCGTCTAACAAATCAAGAGTGATGAAAGCGCAGAAAAAGAGACAGGATATACAAAAAGACAGCAATAAAAAAAATACCACACTTCTACCGGATACTCAACATCGCTCTTCAGGGTCTTCAACAAGCAAGGACTTCATAAAATCTCCTCATAGTTCTCAACACGTTCCAAACTTTGAGAATCGATCCGAAAATAACTATCAGAAGGATGTCACTTTTGGAGAACTACTCTTACGTCTGAAAGAAATATATTATGGACGGAACGAATCGACTCAACAAAAATTTTTCAATGCGTTAAAGTGTTGTGTAGAGTGGGCGATTTTGGTGATGGTAGAAAACATTTCGGAGTGGCCATTTCTTAAACTAATTCTAGAATATGTGTGCGGACCTAACTAGTAGAATAACGTTAAATATACTCCATTGGAACTGCCAGAGTTTAAGGCCTAAGTTAGTGTGCTTTGAAAACATTTTGTCAAACGAGAATATCCACATTGCTGCCATCTGCGAGACCTGGTTAGACCCTGATATATTCATTAATATCAAAGACTATTGTATCTATAGAAATGATCGCAATGACTCCTACGGGGGCGTGGCAATTTTTGTTCACAGGTCAGTAAAATCTCAGCTATTAAGTATGAGTCACAACAATTCTGAAATCCAGCTGATACACGTTAAAGTCTTCAACTGTTCCGACGTTGAAAATATTATTGCAGTTTATTGCCCTCCGTCGGTGCGCACTTCTGCTCATGACTGGGACAATATTTTTTTTCGGTGCAGTAGTAAGTCGGTAATAGTTGGCGACTTTAATGGACATCATACTAACTGGTCACGTAAATCTGATACAAGAGGGAGACAGATATACGACGCCCTACTGGAACACAATTTAATTACTTTAAATGATTGCACCCCAACTAGAATAAAATTAGTCAATGGCTTTTTACAACAGTATTCCCCAGATATTTCTATGGCTTCGGCCGACATTGCTATAAGTTTTGAGTATAAGGTTTTAAATGAAACTTTAGGTAGCGATCATAGACTAGTAAAGTTATCAAAATCCATTTCCTTTCCTTTTCCTTCTACAAAAAAACGAAATTATAAAAAGGCTGATTTTAGCGCATATAAAGAATTGTTAGAAAAACTATTTGAAAACTTCTCTTTTTCGAGTGACCTTCAAAAATCGTACGATACCTTTATTGAATTAATAAATATAGCCGCCGACCTACACATCCCGTTTATCAAAATAAATCATAATCCTACCACTAAGTTTCAACCTAAAGCTTATTGGTGCCCAGCATTGTCTGAAGCTGTAGCTCAACGTCGCTTAGCACTTGCGTCTTTTCGTCGAAATCCTACCCCAGGTAACTTTGATAAATTGAAATCTAAAATACAATTCGCTCAGAATTCAATTCGGAAGGCCAAAATCACTAGCTTCCAAAATTTTTGCAACTCTTTAGATCAAACTGTTAATCCTAACGACCTCTGGTCAAAAATGAGATGGATAAAGGGCTATAAGTCATCAACCAACCGTTATGTAAGTGACAAGTTGGCGAAGGAGTTATTGAACAGTTTGGCACCCGAGTTCTCATCCTCTAATCACCCAATTTTTTCATCTTATAACGAAACATTGGACCGTAAAATATCTGTCGCCGAATTAGATTGCAACATACCATCTAGCAATACTACCCCAGGAGCGGATTGTATTAATTATTTAATGATTAAGCATTTACCGATTGAAGGAAAACGCATTCTGATCAAACTGTTTAATGGGTTATATGAGTCAAGTTTTGTACCGTTTCAATGGAGGGAGATTGAGATTGTTCCAATCCCAAAACCGGGCCGGGAACAAGATAATTTGTCATCTCTCCGTCCCATTTCTATGATGTCATGTCTCTGTAAAGTTTTTCACAACATACTAACCAAGAGATTAGAATGGTTTTGTGAGAAAATGGCTTTATTTTCAGAAAACACCACTGGATTTAGAAAAGGATATTCTTGCTACGATAACTTGAGTACTTTTGTGCACAGAGCTTTGATTGGTTTTTCTGAAGGTAAAAGCACAGTCGCATGTTTTGTGGACATAAACAATGCGTACAACAATATTGACACATCTTCTTTATTACAAGCTTTAGACGATATAGGGGCAGGCTTCAGACTGTGCTCATATTTGTGGAACTTTCTTAGTAGAAGATCTCTATCTATTCAATTGACCAATGAACGTATCTCAAGATGCACCAACCATGGTTTAGCACAGGGGGATCCGCTGTCTCCGCTACTGTTTAATATCGCAACGTACAAGATATGCAAAACCATAAATCAGGTATTTGTGTCGCAATATGCAGATGACTTTGTTCTGTATAGTATTCGGGATAATTTAACATCATCTACGATAGACCTGCAGACGGCTTTAGACACCCTTATCCATTTGCTATCAAACGTTGGCTTAGATATCTCGTCAACCAAAACTAAAGCCTGCATATTCAGTAGAGGATATAGGAAAGAAAAGGTACAATTGAAAGTCAACAATAATTCCCTTGAAATTGTCGACAATATTAAATATCTCGGTCTGTGGCTTGATTGATCGTTACGGTGGGCAAAACATTTAAACGAGATGCAGGAAAAGGTTATGAAGTATATAAATTTACTTAAAATCTTTCGAGGAACTGGATGGGGAGCCCACCCCTCCCATTTGAGAAGGCTATACTTAGCCCTGATCCGGAGCAGAATCGATTATGGTAGTATTTTATATGACAATAGTTGCCAATCCCGATTGAATAAGATTGACAGACTCCAAAATAGCTGCTTGAGGCTCATTGGAGGTTACATTAAGACTACTCCCATTCACGTTATGGAGAATGATCTCTGCATTCCTCCCTTGTCAGTAAGGCGTAAATATTTAGCGTCAAAATACTTTCTTAAGAGCAAATCGAGGACCGACAGTGAAATTATTGATATTTTAGACAATCTTCAGGTACTTTGTCGAGGCCGCTATTGGCAACAGAGGAAAATCCCATTATTAGTAGTCGTCAAGGAATACCTTGGTGAGATACATGTGCATCATAGTAAACGGTTAGAGATGTTCTCTCTCGACATTTGGATTAGCAGTGTGGATCTCTCGGACTCTATTCAAAGCAAAATAGATTTAATTGTACAAAGCAAGAAACATTATAGCAAAATTGAATTGAATGACCTATGTATGCAAGTTTTATCCCATAAATATGCCTCATTTTACAAAATTTTTACAGACGGATCAAAATTTAAATGTAAGGTCGGGGCTGCTTTTTATGACCCCCAGGATGAAACTTCTTGTAGACTAAAAGTTAATTCCAATGTGTCCATAATGTTTGCAGAGCTGCTAGCAATTTTGGAAGCATTGTCTTACATCAAGTCAATTAATCATAAACAATTTGTCATATTTTCAGATTCTAAGAGTGGCTTACAACACTTATCTCGCTGTAAACTTAATGTTGGTACTCCGATCGCTTATTTAATAATAGAAGCTCTTCTTGCTTTGACACATGAAGGAAAGACCGTAGTACTGCAGTGGGTTCCTGCTCATATTGGTGTGCCAGGAAACGAACGCGTAGACAGACTAGCCAAGGAAGCTGTTAGTGAAGGTGATCAGTTTAATTGTTTACCTGTATTTACCGATTTGCTATACGTGGCTAAAGAACATTGTCGCAAACAATGGAGTGAATATTTCGACGTAAGATCACTTACCAAGGGCATCTGGTACAAGACAATTCAACCTGGTTTGTGCAGATGCCCGTGGTTTGATGGAGCGGATATGGGCAGGAACGACATTGTTACCGGTCTAAGACTTCGTTCAGGACACATCCCTTTAAATAGTTTCGCATATTTAATGAAAAAGACAAACTCACCGAATTGCACCGAGTGTGACGTTATTGAGGACGTTTATCACATAATGATGGAGTGTGTCCGGAACGAAGCTGAAAGGGTTCAATTTAAAACCCGAACCGGCGTCATCAGCGAAGTCGGCTATTGTAATAGTACTTTGGCAAATCCCTTATCTCAAAACGCTAAAAAACTATATAAATTGGTACAATTAGGTCTTAAACGAAGATAAAATACTTATTTGTTATTGTTATTTTATAAGAAGCATGTATGTAGCACTATGAGAGTGACATTTTCTTTTTAAGAAAAAACTCTCTGTAATTTAATTAGAAATAAAAAAAAAAAAAAAAAAAGTAGATAGAAAAATGAAAAAATAACATGAACGGGAGAAGTATAGGATCTTAATCTAAAATCCATTTTATATTTAGCAGATCATCTGTTAAAATAGTGTTAGACCCGAGTTCGCCATTTTTTAAACAGCCGGTAAACATCGATTGACGGTTAATTTGATAGATAGATAAATAGGCTGATTTAAAACTACGCACATGTTGGTGAACCCAAGGCTTCTATTTAGAAACAACATTTACAAAACAACTGTGTTCATAAATTACAAACTTCGAAACTAAATAAACCATGAAAATATTAATGAAAATGTTAAGCGTTTTCGGCGTAAACGTTGAAAACTATTGCGGCTGAGATAACAGGTAAAAACTTTTGCTTTGCTCGCTGGCGAACTCTAACTTCACCCCCGTTGTTCCGACTTTTGACAGCAAAAATGGCGTTCCAAATGTTGCTTAATTTGTGTTTCGCCAATAAAACGTCTAACATTTTTAAGCGCATTCCTTTTATGGGGGAATTTTGCTGCTATAATATACAATATATACAATTTTTACTATGTGGCCAAAATCTAATTTTTGAGACAGCTAATCTAATCACTTGTTGTGACAGTTTTTATTATGAACAGCAGTATTTCGATGTAGGCACTGCATTAAAACTTGTTGTATTTTAACAGTACACTCTTCTTTATCTATACTGGACAATAAATAAGTTGTACTTAGTACCAGACATTCTGCGAATATTGTTATTTTTTGTTTGGAAACCGGGACCAATTCCATAGTAGCTAAAATATTAGCAGGTAGTAGAACAATACCCTGAACGGAACACAGTTAAAAAAGTTAGACCTTATACGGAAGTTCGCAACTCGTTCGCTCGCCTCGAACATACTAAAACCTTTTTCTGTATCCGCAAAAAGCGCAATGATGCAGCATCAGGAAATAAAGAAACTTTTGTTGTTATTTTGCCTAGTCATTATGTTTTTTTACCCAAATGTACCTTGGTAATAGGTTTACTTTTCTTTTTTCTGTTGTTTTTTTTAAAACTAGATTTTGTATCTGTTTAAAATAAAAAAGAATTAAAGTTACTAATAAAATATGCGCAGCATGCCTCTAGTTTAACATTTCAGCTTTAAAATAATAATAAGTGGATTCCAAAGGATTGTTAATTGCAAACAATCAGCGGTCTTGGAATGGAGACAGATTGTTTTGAATCTAAATCTGACTCCTTTGAATTCTTTGATCTGACTCCTCCTAGCTTGAATCCAATCAGACTAACGAACTTGTAAAACTTTATATTTGGATTTTATCTATTTGAAATTGATACATAAAAATATCGTGCGTTTTTGTGGTGTGAAAATTGAACAATAGGTTACAGATAGGGACAATAAAGACTTTAAAACATACAGCGGTACAAAATTATCAACATCCGAATTAAAAGAAAATTAAATAATTACATTATATTGGTTTTATTAACCAATATAGGGTAATAATCTTCCTGGTTTAAAGAGTCATAAAAACCTTTAACATGTCTGTGCTTCAGAAATTCTGAAAATGCACTTCCCTAAAACTTCGCACCGTTTCACTTGATAGAGCACAAAAGCCGCCCTGGTAAAGAGCGGGAAGTAATAAAGCGAATCATTCATTCATCGCAACACTTAGCTTCTTCCGCTTGACGTTATAAAATGTGCTATTGCACAATAAAATTTACAAGCAACTGCACAAGACAGAAAGTGGATAATGACGAGTCAAACTCGAGTGCCAATGGTTCCGTGCCACTGTTCCTGTTGCGTTTTTGCAGGAAGTTGTGTTTCCATTTATTATCCGAGAATATTTATCCATTTATTATCCTAGAAACCGCAATTCTGTAGTTAGTAGTTTTCAAAAATAATTTAAGACAAAAATGAAAGTATGATAAATAAAATATATTTTTTTGCTGCAAGAACTTGTACAGTGGGCCACGCATCAACATACCCAAATCTGACAAAATATCTCAAGTGATATGGAATCAACTATGTAATCAACATAAGGTTGAAATATGGTTGCAGAAACTTGAGAGATCAGGGTAGGTTGATATGCTCACAATAAAGATGTTGCAAAGTCAGATTGATAGCGAGCTAGCGTAGTGGATTTATAAGGGGTTTCCAAAGCAGCCTGAAAATACGGAACCCTAAAAAGACAGTTGCGTTGCGTCAGGGTAAAAGTCATTAAGTGGCGGAGTGACAACGGGCGCGGCCCGCGGAATGGCTAATTACGACCCCCCATTGCGGCAGTGTAATTATGCGAAGATCCAAAATTGCTGCTACATTTCGTTTGTCTATAGCACTTTAAAGGCTAGGTATAAAGAAGATTGTGCTTCAACCGGCACTCTTATCTTAGCTAAATCCAAGAGTTACGCAATTAACTATTAAACGTACGACCCGTACCTCTTAATCAAAAAATATTGTCTGCTATTCTTTCAAACCCGTTGCGTTTCGATTTTATGAGTACATTAAAAATATGTAATCACTTTGAATCCAAGCTATTACGAAACTACCAGTTGGAAGTATAGGGGTCCCTCAGTAACTACAAAACTATCTTCTAGAAACCTGGGTCAAATATGTCAAAAAAACTATTCTCCATAGCAATCAGCGGGTCCGATTGCCGGTCCGGTGACCGGTTTTTGACCCATGTGTCTAAGAGAAAGTTGTTCAGTTATTGATTCTGATTAGCTCCCTGTAATTCTAACGGGTAGTTAGGTAACACCTTGTATAATCTTGTAAATCAATAGTAACGTGAAGCATCGCGTTATTATAAGTTCGTTTGTAAGTTTGCTATAATACTAAAATACAGTTTGGCTACTTTAATAAGTAATAAGGCTGCTAAATTGGCCACTTATCACAATCATGTTGATTGTTCCTACACCAAGTCTACTACTGTAACAGTTTTCGATTATTTTAATACGGTATAATTTAGGACCGTGATACACTATTATAATGAGGTCGAATTCATTATTTGTGTGGTAGTTGTCAATTAGTGCCAGTCATTTTGGCAGCCTGATGTATTGGACCAACAACCTAGTAACATAAATCGAAAATAATTTATATTTATATGCTATTTACTGTTACGCCCTTAAATATGCTATTCATATGCTATTTACTGTTACATCCTTAAAAAGTTGATGCCTACGCTCTCACTGTGATCTAGAAAAAAGAGGAATAAGCCTTTTTAATTATTCAGTAATAATAAATAATATAATAAATTGTTTCAACAAACACACCAATTACCTAGCCCCAAACTAAGCGTGAGCTTGTGCTATGGTGACTAGGATAACGAATGGAAATATTTAAATACATATAAACATCTATCAATTAGGAACAAATGCTCGTGCTCATCCCACAAACATTTGCCCCTTACGGGATTCGAACCCGCAACCGCCTGGTTTAGAAGTCCAGTGCGCGAACGACTACACCAAGACGGTCGTCAACTAGAAGATCAGTCAGTAAAATGTATTATTCAAACAAAAAGTTAGTGAGTTCTTATTGACTCAATTGATTATTAAAAAAGACTAGCGACCTGACCTAGTGCAAAAAAAATAGTTAAATATAAAAAAAATTGTTTTCGACTTGGTTAAAGAAATTTCTAAATTCATAGTTAGTGTCAAAGATTACTTCTTACAAACTTCACTGTATTGTAATTTTAGTATACGAGTAGATCGCTATGTAAGGTATTTTTCTTTAATAATAATAAAAAAATGACTTACTATAAAGTGAATTTAGCTATACTTAGTAGCCGTGTAATGTGGAATGATGAAATTACGCATCTAGATCCAAAATTCCATTCCATATCCCTATATTTCTGTCTGACAGATTTGGGTCAACCCAACAGCATGGTGGTGGTAACCCGATGGCAACGAACGTTTTATATTCCCGATATCCCCAAAACCCACGGAAAGTTTGGAAATATATTATAGTGTCATCCTTTATGAACTATCGCGTCCTGGAGCCACATTTTAACATGATTTATAGTATGTTTTAAATTTTACGCGTGCATGCATACGAATTTTGATTTGTGTTTATTACCATCGGTTAAGACTTTATAGAATACAATAAATAATGTTTTCTCTCGCAAAAAATACTATTTGTGCTCACACGTTAGCGTTCGGTACGAATAATTTTTCACAGTTATTCCGTTACATGTTTAGCATCTTGTATTTTTGAACCAATAAAAAAACAGTTTCAATAAGGCATTCATGGTTTCGTTCATGATCTTACAATCTGTTATATCAAGTATTTTTGTTATCATGTTACGAAACATTTAATACCTACTACCGCCGATTACCTATTACTGTCAGAAAATTTAAATGGATTGCTCTTCTTAACGAGTGTTTGCTTGATTTCGAACTGCTCTAAATGCTACAACTACACTCAGCGGCAGAGAAATCGGGCCATCGAGTAATTTTCATACAAACATGCTTACTTCATAGATTCACTAATGGAAAAGTTATTTTCTTACGGTAATAATGTTTAAGTCAATCGATTGGATAAATGTTCATCTTTCAACAACGTTTTTTAATCGCCTGCAAAAATTACTCTATTACCTTAAAAACAATAAAGAGTAACTTTGTCTGCGCGTTCCATACAACGTTATATCAAAGGTATAAAGTGAGTTCCATTGCATTTTTGAAAACATGCATAAGGTTCTGTAGCTAATTGGATAGCTATATTTAGAACTGAACATTTACCCCTTCTATTGACTCCAACATGATTTCAGTTGTACAAGTACATTTATAATTTGTGACCCTATGTAGTAAGTATGTTTGTATGAAAATTACTTGATGGCCCAATTTTGTGCCGCTTAGTAGTATGTACTGGTAAATGGGTTTGGTTTGTAACCAGATAGGTACTAACTAGTGTAATTAAACAGAAAACACTCGCACACCAAAATGCTTGGATTGTTTGAAGTCAGAGCCAGAATTTAAATGAAATTGATGTAATATTGCTTACGTGTAATTTGAACATGCTAATAATTACTTCGGTATACTACCTCAACAATTTGTTTGACGAACGTCTTGGTGTAGTCGTTCGCGCACCGGACTTCTAAACCAGGTGGTTGCGGGTTCGAATCCCGCAAGGGGCAAATGTTTGTGTGATGAGCACGAGCCTTTGTATCTAAGTCATGGATGTTAATATGTATTTAAGTATTTCTATCCGTTATCCTAGTAACCTAGGTGTGGGGCTAGGTAATTGGTGTGTTTGTTGAAACAATTTATTTATTTATTTAAAATACCTTTACCATCAGAAAACAAGATTAGCTAGTTATTCCAGAAAGGAGATGGGATGTGTGTTAATTTCTATTATTATTAACTTACGCCATTAAATTAAACTTAAAAGGCGAATCTATAATTGTATTATCATCATCAGTCAAGGTTGCGTTGTCCGGTTTATCGTGATTATTATCTGCTGCTGTAGAGACAAATGTATGATATATGATTTCAATTCACACTTTTAGTAGGTAACTACAATTCGCACCTTAGTTTAATACTACGTGTATGTGCCGACGTGCACGTATCAGTTGTCTTTGTCTACTTGATATTAAGTTTGTATACGTTTTCCCTTATTGCATACGTCTAGTTTTATATCTACCTGATTAATTCCCTATTCCTCGTACATATTTTGTTTAGCGAGTTTGGTTCAGTGCTAGCTCGCAAACTTTCACCAACTAATCACAAATACTTAGTTGATGACAACATATGTAACATTATAAAACACTGTGCCCGGTGATAAACATTTCACATCCACCTTTGGAAAAAGACTACGACTAAATAATTTATGTTTAGAGATCTGTCTGTGTCGCACACTTACAAGACGTTTGTTTTGTTTAAACAATTAATAATTAAATAAACAACAATAATAATAAATAGGAATCGAATAATTCTGATCGATACATAAAAATGAAAATTAATTTAGCAAATGGGTAACATTTACGAGATAATTACCGCATCTGCCCGAATACTTACGTGTCGTATATCAAAGTTAGAGACATTAATTGCCTTAGAGTTGTGTTAAATGATTCTTAAGTGAATTTCGTAATGCTTTGTTTGACGTTCAGAAAGTTCGTCTTGTTTCCCGAGGTCGAAGAGATAACAAACTTAATGTTTCGTGTGTGTGGGGGAGCACGAGCCGTTATTTTTGCTGTAGAAAGTTCTATAAATTGGTTTCCAATCTATTCGCGATTTATTACGCAAGTTTTACCGTTAGAGTTAGGTAACTGTGAAACAAAGAAAAAGATATGCAAATCAAATACAAGTAATAGTGTTTTATACATAGGTTTATGTTTACGTTCTGTACACATTACTGTTTTTTTTAAATTAATAATTGACTTCGTGGTTGTGTAAAGGTGAAACCGCACTAGACGGAACTACGCGGCAGGGGATTTGAGCGACACGACGCTTCAAAATAGGTATACTTTTTATGAAATTGATTGTTCTGCTTCTTTGCCACTGCTGCTTAGTTCGTCTTGTCTCTTAAATAATTTTATAATAAAGCATATTTTGACGCTCAGTTTCGTTGCGCTAGTGTGGTTATACCTTTAAAAAAAACAAACCCCAAAATGGCTTCGCTTTGTGTCAGACGATTGAGCAATAATAAGTAAGTAAAGAATTACTAAATTCGTGCTTAAATATTAAGGTAGGTACTGAAGTTATATATATGCTGCGTGGTGCGTTTCAGTGTGTTAATCGCCTAGTTTTCGCTGAAGTATGCATGCTAAATCAAGTGTAAATCCGCCTGCCTAGTTACTTACCTTTCTGTCCGTGGCATAAGTATAATTCCAGTCACCTGCCGGAGTCTGTTCTCTATATCACCGTTATGCGACAGTTATTCCAGCCGGCGAGATCCAGAATGGCCCTCCAGTGAATAAGCTGCCACTGAAATGTGATCTTCAGATATGAGCTCCGCACGGGGTGGTATATTTGTTTAACACTATCAGGTCCTAGTTATGTGGTAGTCTTCAGTGAAAAAGTTATTATAGAGTACGTAGAACTAAAACGTCGTTATCGTACAAAACTATTTTAAAAGGAAAAAGTCTTATAAATCTTAATGTTGCTCTGTCAGTCTGTATGTTACGTTTCCCAGTCTGTACGGTACGTTGTGATTGAGTTTGGAACGTGTTATTTTGTATTATATTTTATGAAATTATGCAAAGAGATTGCAGCTACGAGTAGTAAAGTCAGCTTATTAGATCCCACTGCTGGGAAAAGGCCTCACCTCACCTATGAGGAGGTACGAGCCATACTCCACCACGTGGGCTCAGCTACGAGTATATGACCTAAATAAATTAAACATTATTTAACACGGCCAACTGGCCCGTAACTACTAAAACACTTCAATTAAATCAACCACTCAACTGCGATATGAATACGAGACTCATTAAAACCGGACTAATAGGAAACACTTCGGGCACGCAAACATCGAACGGGTTAGTTTTATGACGATACCCGATATTAAATGTAGAAGAAAGAAAGTAGGTCAATTTTGTTGCCAAGATAAAAGATCCTACGAAAACATCTAGGAAATAATTTCTTTATAAGGAAAAAAGGGTAAGAGACGAAAGGGTGGGCATGCAGGCAAGTAAAAAAGAGTCGATTCTTCTTAGATGCCTACTTGATTATATTATTTTATGCAAGGTACCACTATATGGTTAGGTTGTATTACAAAAGCTTCCGCTTGCCTTAATTAACTGATTTCAAATTTTCTAGCGGATCCTATATTTAAAATAACGGAAAAAGAAACGAAATTAACAGACTAATTCGCAAATGTTGGTTCGTTATAGCTATTCTGTATTCAGAGGCCTTTTGTAATCATGATCAGTCGTAAAACGCAACGATATCCGATTTGGTAGGGCTTCCAAACAAATTTTTAGGCTACGCTTGTTGGTCGTGAACAAGAAAATTGAAAGGCAAACATTGAAAAACGAGCAAATTGTAGACACGGCAATTTTGTAGATACAGGACTTGACAAAGGACGCTTCATTTACTGACAGATTGAAAATGGCGTTCTTTTAAAAAGATTGCCAAGAAAATTACTTGCATGCCTTCTTAGTAAAATACAGATCACATTCATTTATCAACTAATAAATAAACGAATAAAATAAATTTACTAATGTATGTACATACACTATTTAATTCCTAATATAAGTAGGTACTCATAAATTGAGAGAGTTTTGAGTGAGAAAATCAAATGATATCTAGTTTTATTGCAATATTAAAAGTGTGATACTAATTTTAGTTAGGTACTTTTCTTGTATTGCTAAAGTATTATCATCTGAGATTTATAATGGCCCTCGTAGTTCATCAAATCTCGGTGACCTGGCAATTGTTCGTTTGATAAATAATTTTATTCTGGCCGCTAAAAAATTGGTCTGGTCGAACGCGCCCTCTTTTTTAACCGTCCAGATTTTTCACGCTTTAATGATCGGCGATGGGTCAGACTTACGAAAAAAAACAAGTCTGACACTTTCATTTATATTGACAAGCCGTCCGCCGTGATTACGAGGCCATTGAAATCTTTAGTAAATACGTACAAAAGATACATAAATCTGGAAAAGTGATTGAAATGCCGATCAATACTGACTGTGCATCAGTTAGATAGGGTGGTTGATACTATCACATTGATTGTACTTAATACAAACTTTTGAATTGTAATTATAAATGACGGCACCCTTTCCGTACTGAACTGTAACTAAACAACAGCTAAGTAAAACGTGATTTGGAAGAGAAGCCCAAATTAAACGAGCTGTATTTATTTAAGTAGATAATTATGAAAAATTCTGACTGATAACTCGACAATATCGTTAATGAAACTCAAAATGTGTCGACATTTAAAGCCGGATTAAGCGTGATTGTCAGTTTGAATTTAAATCCTTTTTAAAATCGTCGCTGTAATGAATACACAGTAAATTGCGAAATACGAACAATGACATACCGCTGCGTTTCCCATTGGAGATTCGATCTCGCATTTTTGGTACCTATCTATACGATCAATTCTCGAGACTCAACACAAGATGTACTGACTCAAAAAATCGAAACTCCAGATTTATGCCTTACAAAAGACGGATTGCTTGTTCAACATTGCTACTATTTAACGCATTACTTCTTACGGTATTTTACTATGTTTACCAAGTAAACGTACCTTACGTTTACTTACTTTAGTAACCCAGGATCAGCTTTTTAGAGTTAAAATACCATTCCGTTTACTTCAAGAAAACTAATAGGAATAAATAGATTATTAAACACTGAGTTTAAGCTAACTTTGGGTCAAGAAGGTGACTGGACAGCTAGCAGATCTTACGGACTGAAAAAGGGAGTCTTGTACCAAATATAACGTTATGGGTGTTATTTAAATGGTTAAAATAATATTAGTATTTTTGAAAGCAAAAAAATATTATCTGTCAGCAGTAATAGCTAATTGGTCAGCAACTCATGGCCAGCAAACAATTCAAAATCAATCAGCAGTTTATGTCATTCTGGATGGCTGTAATTATTTTTGTACTGCATATTAATTATATAAGCAGCAATAAGCTGTTTCTGTTTTATGAAATTTGGGTTAGCACTCGGAGAATTAGCACAATAATTAATTTTGTGCTGCTTATAAACGTAGCAATCGCAATCGCAATCCTTACAAAGATTATATAATATAATTACTCTCTGAGTGGATGTGTTTGTAATAGAAATGTAAACTAATAAAAGATTTTATTATTCTTATTTTTTAATTGAGATGAATCAAAAATATGAAATAATCAAGAAGTAATTAAGCTATGATTATTATTATTATCGCGTACTCTTGCACCGCCTACTTTTACAAGAATTGCCGATTTTTCAACAAAAACGCAATCCAATTAGTTATATTGCTTACCATGTTTAAAATATGCATACCAATCAAATATAATGCATATAGACATGTTTTTTCTGCTGCTCAATCATAAAATCTTGCTGACCAAGTAGTTATTTTGCGGACCGAATGTTTATTATGCAACCTCATGGTATTGGTATGCTGCCTATTAATGATTTAATTTTTGACCATAATCAAAATTATTTGCGAAACAAAGATTGCCGCCTGATTTTTATTATTGCAGACAAAATCTTGGTATGCTGACTAAATCATTTAAATGCTCTTTTGGGTTGGCTCACCAAATTTTATGATTGCGTATCATTTAATTACTTCTCTAACTAAAGTCGTCTTTATAGTTAAAACAATATTTTAATATTTTCCAAGCATTATTTTTACAATTCAACCAAGCCATCACAAGTAATCACAACAAACACTCCGTCGCAACAACCACAAACCACTAATAAAAACATTAATCTCGTCTGGCTTATGTTTATTTGAGGGACACGTTGTTTTTCCATGCCCCCAATATAAAGGGACAGGGACACAAAATGGCCGGAACACATCGTCCTTTAATTTCCGTTCATGCTTGACAATTCGCGATTTCGTCCTTTTTGCTTTCACCATTCCGTTTTTGAAGACCAATCACTTGAATTATTTAGTCGTGTTTCTGTAATTGTTATGAAATAACCAGCGAAGAAGAGCATTCAATGATAATAGGGTGACATGCTCGAAAGAATTTCGGTATATGGGATGAATATATTATCATAATAATAATAAATAACTTGTTTCTACAAACACACCAATTACCTAGCCCCAAACTAAGCGTGAGCATGTGACTTAAATAGGATGAATATATAAAATAAAAATAATGGTAAATAAATTTGTTTTTATTTATTTATCATTATTTTTATTTTTTGTTTTAACAGACACCAATTAAAATTAACCTAGCGCAAACTAAGCGTGAGTTTTTGCTATGGCGATTAGGATAACGGATAGTACTTAATATACTTTTTATAAACGTCCATGACTTAGCTTAGGTACAAAAGCTCTTGCACATAACACAAACATTTGCTCCTTGCGCTGGAATATAAGTCCGGGGCTACTAACTACACAAAGACTGTAAGGAATATTGATATTTTCTTTTTAAGATATTTTAATTTCTCACTTTATTTTTAGGAATCTGTAACAAAAAGTTAAATAAAATAAAATAAAAAGGGATATAAATAAAACTGTAGCATTACTTCGAAATCGAATTCTGACAGAAATGAAATGTTTCTTTGTACATAAGTAGCTCATATTTAGCCGGTTTCTCCAAAAAACCCGTTGTCATAATAAGTCCTCATAATGAAGTTTCGCTTGCCTACTTTCCCTAGTTAAATTACTTTTTTTTTCACTCTGAATGAGTCCCTGATAGAATAAAAGAAACTACGAGAAAATGAATTAACATCTTTCCTACAGAATGTCGGGGCGTCTCGCCTATTCATTAGGGCACAATTCGGCCCTTTGAGTTAGCGCCTTTAGGTCTCGTGTATACGTAAGGCTGATGGTACACAAGGAAGTGTCTTTTGTACTCACACCATAAAATTAAGCATTATTGAAGACTCAAACAGAGAATACTTTTGTGCGTGAAAAAAACAGTAAATAAACTGGCTACATTTTATAGCCGAGTTGGTATAATGCCTACACCGCGACGGATACCTTAATAAAAATAATAATAACAACGTAGGAGTTTTCCAAAATAATCAAAGTTTTTTGTCTAACATTTACATTACGTAAATTCTGTAGCTATTGGATATCATCATATCAGCCTATTGCAGTCCACTGCTGGATATAGGCCTGTCCAAGACAGCGCCAACTTTCACGGTCCTCCGCTTCTCGCATCCAGCCACCACCGGCCAACTTCCTCAGGTCGTCGGTCCACCTAGCACGGGGGAGTCCAACACTACGTTTCCCGAGACGTGGTCTTCATTCGAGAACCTTCCTACTACAACGCCCGTCGGTTCTACTACAGACATGACCAGCCCACTGCCACTTCAGCTTACTGCTCCTCTGAACGATATCTATGACTTTCCTGTTTTGGCGGATGATCTATATATCTATTGGCTATCACGTGAATTTAATGTCAACTTGTGAAATCACATGTATTGTACGTTATATTCTACCCTAGAGTCAGTTAACTCACTGGTGACATTAGCACCTCTTGTTTTTATGATAGATGACACATTCACACAGGCCTCACGGCATAGTACACAGGTGCCACACTTACAATACTTCTGTCATGCCCAGTAGCCGGCGGATGTCAATTCGATTCTATTGGATAGTGCGTTATTTCTACACCAGTGGGTATTAGCTTTACATGAAACTGAAAGCCGATTCAATAAACAAGTCGAGATATCAAAGAGGCACTAATGAAGCCCAAGTAGAGATGGAGTTCCAAATCAATTTATCCACAGACACTTTATCGACACAATCTATGTTATTGTTATTAAAGTATTGCAATAGGTAATACTAATAAAGTTGTAAATTATTCTGGGAATTGAGGAGATGATTAGAACAGTAATAAAATAAAGTATGATTTATTGTATTATTTTCTGTGTAAATAGCAGAAAGTTTTTATATTTTTTTTTATCAATTCTTATATAATAGCGACACACGAGAAAATAGCCATTTACTTAAATTACACATAAAATTAGTGTTATTCTAATAATATCTATAAGACCGATTTTTAAAAACAATGGTAATCGATAGACAATTTTACCTAACACACCGCACTAGTTCGAAGTGTTTCGGGATTTCTTCCTTTGTTTGCGGATCTCAGAACCCAGCAACAATCAGGACCTTTAGATGTTCTGCCAATTCAGTATGTGTATCTAGGCGGAATGATTTGTGTCAAATCTATCACGATCGAATAAGTGAAGTGTGCAATTATTTCTTGATGCCGATTTTGCGTTCGTTAATTAAAGATCAATGAGACAGTTGCCTAGGTTACTTTGACTACGCTGTTGGTAATAATTTTTGATTTGGTTTACCTAAAATAAGACCAGTGAAGAGTCAGTGGAGTGTAATGAAGAATTAAATGCAATGAATGATGTGAAGTGAATAACCTTCGGCGTCTTCTTTGAAACTTTTAAGAGGGAGACTGAAAAGAAGTTTTTGGCCCTTAGCTATGGCCTTAATCAAATCGCGTCAAATTCAAGAATTCAAAACCTTAAAACTTTTTGATGAATCTCAGTCTAAACACTTAAGAATAACCTTATTTTTATTATAAATGCGAAAGCGTGTCGGTCTGTTTATTACCGTTTGATGCTTAAACCGCAGAATCGATTTAGATGAAATTCGCTATTATAGATAGTTTGAGACCTTGGAAAGAATTTAGGATACTTTTTTTTGAGAAATAAATACATAAAGAGTGTGGAATGGAGGATGAATGTTTATTTGTAAATCTCACTTTCTGCGGAGGCGAAGTCGCCAGGAACCGTTAGTTTTTTTTAATATATCTGGACGCGTTATGGAACATGGTATATAGACGATTCGTACATATTTTAGTTCCTAAAACTTGAAGAAAGCTTGTTTGAGTAAGTAGGTACTTAAAGAGTTTTTGCATGTCTTTGTAGCTTGGTCGAACAATGATGTCGTTTAAAACGTCTATTGTGCTTTCTGTTGCGGATCCGCATCGGCACACTTCAACTTCGCTTTAGTAAATGGACCGGCCTGAAAGTGAGAATAGAATACTAAATATACTTTTCGATGTAGCTTGGGATATCATTTTATTATGTGGAAGAGAAAATCTGTTAGCGCTGAACGGCGATCGAAAAAATACATAATGAGTAAAGGAATCAGAAGTGGCTTTTAATTGAGCTATTTTTTAGGTACTCAAATCGAAGAAACAAATTGAATGGATCATTTTTACAACTGAACATTCTAATCCTTTTTCGTGTTGCCTTTAATATACTAAAGAACAGTGGCTCTTGTTTCTAAGTAAGTGTGAAGTTGGAATTTGATTACACAGCTAGCACTCCAGCGTGTGTGTTTGTCGTAATTAGGAACAAGGTTCAAGACCTGCTAACTACCAATACAAACTGTAGCTGTTTACGTGATCAGTACCATGTCACCTGTGACACATTGCTATGAAGACCAGGTATTCAATGGTGTAAGGCTCTGCGTAGATGGGCCACTGCCCACCGCCACCGATGCTTGTCGTGCGCCACGCCGCGCCCTTTTGTCCCGCGCAAACGAAGGTGGTCGGTGGCCGCTACAATTGCCACTCATCTGCTAGATCCTTTGACAGATTTTTTTTTAATCTAGCCACTGATGGCTGTGTACTAGCACTGTGTGTATGTCTAGCCACTGGTGTGTGTGTAATACTCACAAGCCGCCTATGCTTAGCACGGGTAAAAATTAGAATGGATATTGCTTCTGTCTTAGCTAGCTTTCCTTATAAGATACTTATTATGTCATAACAGGAATATTCATGTAAACCTGCAAAGGCACCCAATGGTTTTGTTATATCTTAAACGGATTAAGCAGCGTTTCACAATCAATCGTTTCATGTCTACCATTATTTTTATATTTCAACCAGTTTACGCAAACTTCTCATGAATTATTAGATTTTCTGTAACTGTGCGAACATTGAAACAGGTGTTCTGTGTCAGATTCATGTTTTTGAAAGCTAATGAAACAAAATCTTCTACACGTTTAGCTTTATTATATTAGTAGTTAGATTACTGGTTGCTTTTGGTCCCATCAGGCAATGTGTATCGAATGGAACCGCTCGGGATTAGGTCCCTGTGTCAATCAGCGGCGGCTTTACTAATCTTGCGCTCTAATTGTACCGAAGGATCCAATTATAGGTTAGTTCCACCAGAATCAGATATACCGTCGTGGTTGACAAATCAAAACAAAATATCACCTGGCCAATATTGTAAAGAGGTGTAGTCGGCAGCACGTCAGGTTACCCATTCGAACTATGAAAACAGTTTTTATTACGTAGGAAATAGAGGCTGTCACAAGGTAAAAGTGGGGTAGTCTGACGTGCGGCCGTGTACACTAGAGAGTTTTGTTTCAACTTTGTGTGTTTTTTATGAAGGTGAAAGTTATGATCACAATTTTTACAAACAAATACGAAAAAACCTACACCGAATTAAGGGTACCTAATAGGACTTTTCAATGACCGAATTTGAGAAGGGTCAAGTTAGTTAATACGTTGCAAATTAATACAATTTATATGAGTTACCTGCTAATGTGCTGTTTTATTTTAACTGTTTGTTTTTAACCCCCGACGCAAAAACGACGGGGTGTTATAAGTTTGTAAATGTTTGTTGTTCACGGGTATGACAAAAAATATTTTAAAAACCTACAGTAAAATGAAAGAGATGATGAAATATTGTACAATTACTTGTAATGACAACAGTCTGTAGCGTAACCGTTAGACATGTTTCACAAAGGAAGCACAAACACGGAAATCTGACAGAGATATTTCCTGAATTTTCAGGATTTCATGCGAAATATGTCTTTCATGTTATGATCTTACAAGGCGGGTACGAAAATAAATATAAGGCGGGCCTTTGAAATATTTAGGTTCTTACAAAAGTGGTGAAATTATTAGCCGTTTGCTTGCTTGCTTAAGTTGTGTGATGGTTGTAGAAAAATATATTTAAAAAAAAACTCGGCAAAGTGTTGTAACTTAGAAGAAGATCAATAATTAAAATATAATTTAAGAATTAGGATTTTGTACCAAGGGAGGTTGCGAGGCAGCTGTACATGCGCTTCGCACTCTCCTTTCACAAAATCGGACAGAGGTGTTGCTCAAATTGGATGTCAAAAATGCTTTTAACTCAGTCTCCAGGAAATCCTTGTTAAACGAGGTCAAAATTAACTCTCCTGAAATTTTCAATAACGTTAATCAATGTTATTACAACCCTTCAAAATTATTATACAAATGTAATGAAATAGATTCCGCTATAGGCTGTCAACAAGGTGACCCTCTTGGACCTGCCATTGTCAGTTTGGCTATTAACCCCTTCATTCAAAATTTATTCTCAAAATTTAATGTATGGTATTTAGACGATGGGACACTAGGAGGTGACGCTGACACTGTTTTTTTAGACTTTTCTAGAATAATTCAAAAATTTCATACAATAGGCCTTTCTTTAAATTTTGACAAATGCGAAATTTTTATTTCAGAACATCTTCCTCTTACAAGAAGATCTGTGATAATTTCTAAATTTCATAGTTTGGCCCCCAATATTAAGATTCTCACAGACTCAACCCTCCATCTTCTAGGCTCTCCTATCTTCGATAATGCAATACCCCCTCATTTTCAAAAATTAGTAACTAAATTTGATGAATGTTCAGACCGCCTTTTGGAAATCAACGCTCATTCGGCTCTCTTTATACTTAAATCCTGTCTTTTAGTTCCTAAATTTAATTATCTTATTCGATGCTGTCCTATTTGGAAATTCCAAAATTTGACTAATAATTTAGACAATCTTGTTAAAACACATTTGGAAAAGATTCTGAACATTCGTCTTTTGGAACGGTCTTGGGATCAAGCGTCCCTTCCTATCCGTTTTGGTGGGATTGGGACGCGCAAAATTTCCACTGTCTCCTTACCTGCCTTTCTATCCTCATCTTACAGCACGTCCACTCTCGTTGCAAGTATCCTGCAGCCTTCTATTGCAAACTTCGAAGTGGCGTGCCTGGACGAGGCTAGAAATGCTTGGGATATAGCATATCCGAATAAATTCCCTTCAGATCTTAAAATTCAAAGGAGTTGGGACCAAATTTCTTGTGAGTCTATTTTGAAAAGTCTTATTGACAGTAGCACTGACAACGCGGATCTAGCCAGACTAAAAGCAGTTTCCACCAAGGAAGCAGGATACTGGCTTCAGGCCTATCCTTCGGCCAACGTGGGAACCCTTTTGGACTCAGAAACTCTACGAGTCGCGATAGGTCTGCGTGTTAGTGCTGAGGTTTGCCTTCCACACAGATGTCCTTGTGGTTCTGATGTCGGCTCGTTGGGACATCACGGACTCTCCTGTATTAAAAGTGCTGGCCGCTTTTCGCGTCATGCCAGCATCAACGACATCATCCGTCGATCTCTTGCCTCTATCAACGTGCCGGCTTTACTCGAGCCGAGCGGTATCGCGCGTGATGATGGCAAGAGACCAGACGGGATGTCACTTGTTCCTTGGCGGATGGGTCGGGCTCTTGTGTGGGACGCTACCTGTGTCGACACACTTGCAGCCTCTCATCTGCCCGGGACAAGCCGTGATGCTGGTTTGGCTCGTCAGGTGCCGAAAACTTTAAAAAGAACAAGTACAGGCAGATCGACTCCCGGTACCACTTTGTACCGTTTGGAGTCGAAACACTGGGTTCGTGGGGTCCCAACGCTATCTCTTTTTTCAAAGAGATTTCCAAGAGGCTAGTTGACATCAGTGGTGACCTAAGAGCTGGCAGCTACCTTGCTCAGCGTATAAGCATCGCTATCCAACGCGGTAATGCTGCCAGCATCCTAGGAACCTTACCACAAGGACCCTTTTTATAATTTTTGTTTTTGTGTTGTATTAAGTAATTTATCTTAATTTTAATTAATAAATTTAATAATAATTAATTTAAGAATTATTAGGGTTTAGAAATTGCACTTTAAAAAATACCACCAGAGGCCTTTAGCTTCCCGTCCTGTACATATAATCTTTAGATTGCAAAGTGAATGCTTTTGCTTTATTACTTAAAATACCGGCCAAGTGCGAGTCGGACTCGCGCACGAAGGGTTCCGTATCTATACAACATTAGACACTATAATTCAATCTTTTTTATTGTTCAAACTGTAAAAAATCACGTTTGTATGGGAGCCTCCCTTAAAAGTATATATATTTTTTTAATTTAATAAATTATTTTTAATTTTTTTATACAATAGTTTATAATATTTTTAACACTCACAGTGTTCTTTCTTATTTATATAAGTTTAAATCAGAAACCAAAAATTCGCACACAGGTAGCCAAAGGACGTGGGTTCAAATCCTACCTGTGTGCGAATTTTTGGTTTCTTATTAAGTTTTTACACAGCTAAATATTCTGTGAATATTTCAAGCGTCTGCGTGTTGCCGTTTATTAATATCGAGCAATAAACGGTTGAAAAATCACATTTGTTGTATGGGATTTGTTTTTAATATCTGTTGTTATAGCGGCAACAGAAATACATCATCTGTAAAAAAAATCAAATGTCTAGCTTTTACGGTTCATGAGATACTGCCTGGTTACAGACAGACAGACAGTGGAGGCTTAGTAATAGGTCCCGTTTTTACCGTTTGGGTAAGGGACCAATCATTTATTCAAAATTATTTTGAACTCATTAAAACACAATTTTACGAATTACTTTGCGATTTATTTACATTTTATTTAAAACCTGACGTTTCGAACACTTTACAGCGTTCGTAGTCACAGGGAATTATTTTGAAATTACATATTCTTAATCATACGGTTCTAGTTTATTTGTAATTGTTTTATTATTAAATAAAGACTATTCAGTTTGTACCTGAGTCTTAAGAGTATACATAAACATATTTAATTATTCAGAGCAACGACGCTTAGTTTAGAGGTCGGAGAGGTTACCGGATTGCGCGCGGTATTTTAGCTCGTGAAGTGTTGTGAAACAGCTTTGTGCATTCCGAACTAAGCCAACTTGGACTGGGACGGAAACTCCCGTTGGTCACAGGGAGATGGAATTCCATAGAAATGGGCTGGCATTTGTGCATATTTGAAGGTTTGAAGGTACTTGTAGCGCAGTGGCGGCAGCGCTTTGGTAGTGATACCAAAAGTTAAGGAACCCACGGCGCGGTCATGATTGGATGGGTGACTATTCCGACCATTTAAGTGACGTCCATGACAAGCATCTCCGTGCTTCGGAAGGCACGTTCAGCAGTTGGTCCCGGCTAATATCTGTTGGTATTAGTCGTTAACCCTAGTCAGAGGCCCTAGGGCGGCTTGATAACTTCTGACAGTAAGATTTTTCACTTGCCTTACATACACCCCTCCACCAATCCGCACTGAGCCCGCGTGGTGGAGTATGGCTCATACCTCCTCATAATTGACGTGAGGCCTTTTCCCAGCAGTGGGATCTATTAGGCTGACTTTTTTGTGCATATCATACAAGACTTACAAATCAAATTTCTTAGACTTAAAAATCAAAAGTCACTAGCAGACGACGCACTACTCTGCCGCAACACAGTTTTGTTACTAGCGCGGAGGGTAGATGTCATTATTGCTAACAATTTGCGACGAAAAATCTAACTGTAATTATAACTAATGTATGCACTATCATTTTGTTTGGACAAATAAACTTATTATTATTAAATGCCATCTCATTTCAATTATTTAAAAAGGAAAACTTTATTAATTTTAGCGCAGTTCCACAACACTTCAGGAGCCCAAATACCGTGAGCCATTTGGTAACTTCTCCGACCACTCAACTTAGCGTCCATTGCCATAACTATTTTAGATAATAATACCACTAACCATTCTGTAGTGGTGTCATAGATGGATTGGTTCGTACCGTCCACTTTGGCGCAAAACGCGTGCCGTGGGTTAAACCTTTACCTTCAAAAGATATGCCCGTAAATATTTTATACCTTTTGGCGATTTTATCTCAGGACACGTGTAATAAAATCCTCCAAATTGCTGTATTATTAAAAAGTTATTCGTGTTTATGTCCGAGAACGGAAGACTCAATTTTACACACCCCAGAGATAGCGCAATTTTAGCAACGTTTTTAAGTTTATGAGAGTAAATAACTTTTTATGTTATTCAATGATTATTAGATTAAAATATCAAAGTGTAATTTCGTTCTTAACAGTTTTTATAGGCTAGCTACTCTGAGTGATGTATAAGGTGCGTATGGTTGTTGTTTAATAGATGACTTGGTACATATAATTTTGCTTAACCTGTAAAAAACAATGTTTCTGATTCTGATTCAAACCACAGGTGCTTTAGCTGTTTTGGGATCAGATCAAGTAAATATGTGATGTTGTTCAATATTAATAAAAAAAATAACTGCCTCGCTAATAAGGACTATAACATGTTCAACACTAGTTTAATTATAATATGGTTAATTTAGAATTAATTAAAAATACATATCTTTTTGGCAGTTTCAGGGTCTCCTGTGGGAATCAGAATTCGCCAGACTCAAATACACACAACAACACTGTCTATGGATATATGTTATTCACTCAATATACTAAAAAAATATTAAAAATAACATACATGCGTATATTTTATTAATTTTTTAGTAAATTGAGTTAATCCAAAATATTAGACAGTGTTGACTAGTAACTTGCTTACCTTTCGCAAAATCTCAAATATGACTAACCTGATTAAAGTACATTATATTGGGCGTACTAAACCGTTGCTGCACAGTAGTAACATGCCGGAATAGTAAAAGATAGTATTTACGACCGAAGGCTCGTATCCTGTGGTCTCGTTACAGGTGTGTCTCTGTTTTAATCTCCTAATGGTTGCTTTGAGCACTGATATAGGGTGAAGCTGGAAGGAACAAAGGACAAAAGAGCATCGTTTGGATTAAAATATCATTGGAAGTAGTTTGCCTTGATCCATTAACTCTAGCTTTATTTTTGCAAACTATATTTAACTTAGAATTATATCAGCCGGTACTGATTTGTAATATAATGGATATCACTTATGTAGTCTTACCACAAAAGTCTTACAGTCAAAAATAAAAAGACACAAAACTTTTTATAATAATCCATACGAAAAGTTATGTCTCCCGCCTTTAAATTTACCAAAGTAATATATCAACTTAGAAGTCTATTATGTAAGTCTATTATGTATTATGTAAATTTATGTTTATGTACGTATAAATATGTAAGTATATATTATGTCGATATTATTTAAGTAAGTAGTATGTATGTTTATTCATTATTTTGTCTTTACGTTCTGCATACTCTCACTTGATACTTTTGTTGATAATTTTTCTCTTTCTTCTTTTGCACCGCCTTTATCTTCTCTGTGTTTGACCTATGGTTGACTGGTAGAGAATGCTTTTGACATTTAGTCGGCCATTTGTACATTGTTTTTAATTTGTGCAGAAAAGTATAAATAAATAAATAAGTCTAAGTCCAATCTAATATAGAATCGGTAAAAAAAAAACTAATAAAAGTTTTAAATAGGTACCATTATAAGTTACTATAACACGGTATGACGTTACCATTATAAGTTGAACCTTAGACAAACAAACGAGCCTTTCGGTAGAAGTTCAGTTTATAATGGAGTAGTAAACCTTCAGTTTACACCTGTTTCAAATCAGTTAATATTCCACAGAGCGAACTGTGTTTATACGAGAGTGCTGAGCATATTACATGTCAGGCATTTGATCAGATAACGTATGCGTCAAAGGGAAACACATTTTCGGGAATTTTGAGATTCAAAGGTAAATCCTATGTTTATAGCCGACACGTTTTATTTGTACTTAGGTGTGAATATTTGAAGCAAATATTTAAATATGCATATCTGAGTACAAGTCTACTAGTAAAAGACCTGAGAAACTAGCCATAAGTACCTTGGTATCGATTCAGTGTGCGTGCCATGCGTTGAATGTCTTTCACTTCCTAGGTATTTGCTGTCCATTTGTTGAATTTAGTACGTAAAATTTGCATTTACGTGTTACTTTACTTTGTTTGCAGTCCGCTTTTTATGACTTTCATGTCAGGATCAGGAAATCCATGACATATCACTTTGTATTTTTATTTCAGTCAGAGTTTTTATTTCATTTATCTTCGCGTCAACTGACTTAGCTGCAATACGCGCGGCTGGTTTAACGACACACCTACGTATCTCTATATAAAAGGGTTCAGTAGGTTTAGTACATTCTGCAATACATAATATTTTGTGTATGTGATATGACAGTTGGTTTACAGCTGCTGTGGAACAATTGCTGTTTTAAAATAAAAACACTCAGCAGATCTATGTTTTATAAAATGAAACGGAGTCTTTACTTTAGGGTTGACCAATGAACATTTTATTAGCAAAGAGTGTAGGAAATTTTGACATACGATTACATGAATTGTATATCTATTGAAATCAATAAAAATCTCTAAGTAATGTGTAGTAGAATCTTCAATAGTTGATTATTATTTTTTGATGATTACTTTTTAATCACTTACCTGAACATACTGCATCCACTGGCATTATGGTATCTGCCTCTATGTGGCCGTAAAACCAAAGAATAAAATACAGTCGTAACACGTGTGCACCATTTAGATTTTATTAGCAGGTGTGTAAAAAATTATAACCCTTCCAGCACTTTATGGTTCTGATCGGCCATGCCCCCGCTTCTAAAACGCATTGTGAATTTTATCCCGTGCATTCGCAGGTTGGGCTGTTAAAACGTTTGTAATTAAAACTGTGATATTACATTTACTCTGGCAAACAAAGAACTCATTCAACTTGAGCTCCCATTACGAGAAAACCATCTCTTGTATTTTTGAGAATAAACGCTTTGGTCTTTGTTTTGCTAGCTGAGGTGGTAGTTAACTTTTTTAATATTTGACTTAGCCTCGCAGGAGTACCGTATAACGTCTGGCAATTTCGAGTTCGAAACGAAAATAATGAAATTGAAAATGTTAAATGGACCGGTATTTAAATATAATTTGACCAAATTATTTCTATTTATAGGCTTCTGGAAAAATGTTTTTTATTGTCATAAGGAATATTTTAATTGGCGACATCAATCCAATAATTAATTCATTAAAATTTAATCTTATCTAATTGACATTCAAAAAATAAATAAATAAGTAATTTAATTTAATGTAATACTAATAATATAAGTTTTGCATGTCTGCAAGCAGATTGAAAACATATACCTCTTTAAATATTTTGTTACTTTTTTAACTGAGTTTTGGCAAATAAACGTTTGAACTTGAACTTGACATATGAGACTCTATAAGCCATCATTGTGTTCTTGACGTTAGTTTGAAGGCTACTATTTCTCTTCTGAAATCTATAACTAATAAAATTTGGAGACAACCGAGTTAGGACTGTAGGTTCGACATCAGTTTTATGAAAATTCTGTTTATACGAGGGTCAAACTGAAAGTTCTTAGAACTGGCCACTTATAAACAATATAATAAAAAAAATATTCTAAAATTTGAAAATAGAACTCTTTGCCAATATTACTGAGTATATATTTCATTCATTTGTCATTTGTTTTACGACTTGGCGGCAAATTGAAAATTGTCTGTGTCACGTCAAAATGAATTTAACACGAGAAAATTTTCGTGCAATGATTTTTTATGACTTTCGATGTCATTTAAGTCAACAAGAAAGTTATGATAGACTACGATTGGCCTTTCACGATGAAGCCCCATCTCGTGCGACTGTTTACAACTGGTTTAATGAGTTTAAACGTGGTCGCACTAATCTCACTGATGATGTACGTGAGGGACGGCCTTCTACGGCGACGACTGAAAATAACATCTGTGTTGTGCGGCGTATGATAGAGACTGACAAAAGAGTGACCTATCAGCAGATTCGGACAAGCTTAGGCATCGGTATGAGTCAAGTGCACAAAATCCTCCACGAACATTTAGCGGTCAGGAAGCTTTGCGCCCGGTGGATACCTCATAATTTGACTAAGGCTCAAAAACTCCATCGTGTGGATTGGTGCCGTAAAATGATTGAAAGATTTAACGGAGGTGACTCAAATGCTGTGTTCGACATACTAACAGGTGACGAAAGCTGGATTTACAGTTATGATCCTGAAACCAAAAGACAATCTGCTCAGTGGGTGTTTCCTTTCGAGGAGTTGCCAACTAAAGTGAAGAGAGATCGAAGTGCGGGAAAAAAAATGGTGGACTCGTTCTTTGGAAGGATAGGTCATTTCGCAACAATTGTGTTAGAGGATCAAAAAACAGTTTCTGCAGAATGGTACACTACCAATTGTTTGCCACTTGTCTTGGAAAAAGTTCGAGAGAAACGACCTCGCAGTAGGATCCTCCTTCACCACGACAACGCCTCGTCGCACACCGCCAAGCGAACGATCGACTATTTGGCGACATCAAACGTTGAATTACTGGGTCACCCGCCGTATAGCCCCGACCTCGCGCCTTGTGATTTTTATTTATTTCCAAAAATTAAAGAAAAACTTAAAGGAAAGCGGTTTATGAATGCTGAAGAAGCGGTGGCTGCGTATCGCGATGCCATTGAAGAGACCCCTAAGGACGAGTGGGCAAAGTGCTTTTCCCAGTGGTTCCATCGCATGCAGCGGTGTATTGACGTCAATGGACAATATTTTGAAAAGATATAATAAAACTAATAACTGGCTAATGTAATCAGTTTTTGATTTTCTAAGAACTTTCAGTTTGACCCTCGTATAAGCGGTCCTAGATAAGCCGCTGCTAAAATACCTCAGAAAACGGGCCCTTTACAACCTTTATGATATGATTCTTGATAAGATAATTTTACACATGTATAATCACAGGCTCATGTAAAGGACGTTAAACTAAATTGGAGCGATATATGGCAACTTTACCAGTAACCCATTAGAGTTGCCACAATGAGCACCATTTACGTTGAGATAATAGCAGACCAGGCGGTTCAGATTACATGTAATTGAGGAGAGTGGTGTTCTAGATGGATTTAAATGAGGTGACAGGAAGGCCGAGACAGAAAAGTGGCTGGGATTTGAGATACCAAACAATTGGATTGCTTTTTTATGGTTTCGTTCTTTATAAGAAAAAATAGGAACCCTTGTAGGATCACTTTGTTGTCCGTCTATCTGTCAAGACCAGACCTGTCTTTCTCAGGAACGCGTTGAAGTATCAAGTTGAAATTCTCATCATCGCTAACGCCTGCAGTCCCTTGAAGCTGTGAAAAAAAAAACAAGCTTCTAAGTAGACGCGATCCAAAGATACGGCAATTTTGACTGTGTTTTCTAACATTTTGCAGGGGAATCAAAACCTATAGGGTACTTCTCATAAACCTAGGATTATAAAATATGTTGAGAAGGAAGGTCTTGCAGCACAAGTAAAGGAAAAAGTCCAAAAATTTGTAGTTACATCGTAGAAAAATCCTTCGATAAAACGGAACCCCCCAACTCGCACTTGCCCGGTTTTTTATACGTATTCAGCAATACAGCAAGTAAAATTTGTACAACGGAGCTTAAGACGTTAGTATGAGCTTTAACCTCGGCTAAAAGATCGGAGAAATTAGGTCTAAGTTTTCAGCGCCCTTGCAAGGCATAAGCACCACCTTGTCTCGATATTTGATTCCAGCACTATACATTGTTTTGGAAAGTCTCAAAATGGGACTTGTTCGATTTTATGTCAGACAATACTTTTATTTCAATATAATTCCAGAAGACATTGACTCTATTTCAGTATCAATGTAACTGTTGACAAAGCTAATGATTTTTACATTTGAAACTAGTCATACCTACGTTCATACACCGTGATATAAATAATGATGCTTATGTAATTCATTACAATGATATGCGAATATGAAGTTTGTACTTAACCATTTTCAACCCATCTCAAAATGAGATACAAGATATTTGCGGGGGTAGTCTACCCTACCTCCTCTTCAACTACGAGACCCTTAATATCTTACTTATACGAGTAGGTACTTAACTAACATGATCCACAGTTTAAATAAAACAGATGTATGCAGATTTCATAGATAGATATAAAATAGTAAGGTGATTCAAAATAAATGTGTTCTTACACTTTCCAATATCTTATTATATTCTTGGCTCTCATAAAACAAACGTTTTAAATGCATCTGTAAAAGTTTATTCTTTTTGTAATTAAGTGTTGAAAATTCAAAAACAAATTTAATACGAGGTTTTTTAGTATCAGTTATTTGCTTTTAAAGTTTCTTGGCTTATTTTTTACAGAATGGAAGTGTGTTAAGTGCTCGTAGCATACGCTACGGCGTAGGTCCGTAGCACCAGATTGTTACGAAATGATTATACTTAGCATTGCTACGGTCGTAGTATAGTCGTATCGTATAGTAGATGTTCAACAAACTTGTAAGACGTTAAATTTGATCGATACTATATGAGTACGCTTCATTCAAATATATTAATCATGTCGCCCGTGGACATTAAAATTACGAAAAGGTTACAGTTTTCTTGTTAAATTGTGATACGTCAACAAACAATTTTAGTATTTAGACTAATTTTTATACAAGCATACTGGTAAAACTTAGAAACTAAGTTTCTTAAAAGAACAGTGTTTTGAGGTAGATCATATAAATTGAATAAAATATGTACTTCAAGTAATTATTTCTTTAATTTAAGTAACTTTTTTTTGAAAATTTTCCCACTGGAAGACGTTTGGCGAACATTGTGTGCGTAATTTGTAAAATACTTCTACTAAATCTGTAACATCTTGATCTCTTACTATGGTTTTCAGGGTTTATCATTATGTTTGCACGATGATCGTGGAGCGTGCATATTGCATTCTCTAACAATTTATCAGTCACACAAAAAATAGTATCAGAATATTAATATGTTTCCTGTCGGCTTTGAACGTACCAGTATAAGACAACAACTGCTACAAGGCCTTTCTACTTAAAACGTTTCCAACCGACCAGAAACTTGGTCACGGGCCAAACCATTATTAATCGCCGGTGAAATTTATTGTTTTGTATAACGTCGGCGGTTCTAAGTACTTAATCTAATACCCAGAATACTGAACTGAACGCTAAGTTATGGCAGCAGTTTCAGTATTATTTATTGATACTAAAATGGGTTACCCTTATTGAACAATGCAAGTCGCATTATGCGACATCAGTGTTTTATTTTTGATTCAGTGTCGCAATGCGCTTTAGATCAGTTTATTCAGTGTCGCAATGCGCTTTAGATTAATTTAACAGAATTCCGATAAAAAATTCTAAACCAGCTGATTAAAAATTAAAAACAATGTGTTGGTGAACTCCAGGCTTAGTAAACAGACAGAGTATCTAAACATGTGTTATTTCCTTTTTTATGATTCAAACTTGGTAAGCGCTTCAAGTGCTTTATGAATGAGAAATAAAATAAAACGAAACTTACTCGGTTTTTATATGAGCTACAAGTTTTTGTTTTTATATCTCGGATTTATATTCATTAATCGGTACGCGATACTATGCTATGCCAGAAGTAGTTTTAGTGAAAATACTTACGTATTTAACAAGCTTCATACTTATAGCTGAGGTACTTATAGCTGTATATAAAATGTAAATCCGTCATTGGCTGTAAGTCTTACATGTCTGTATTTTATGTTATCATATTAAGAGCTGTGGATTTTGTAATACAAATAAAATAAAATAAATAAATAAAATACTTAATTGTAGATAAGAGCTGGCTGTGGGAATTAGGCGAAACAATTAACTCAAATACGAAATACGCTCATTACAAATTATTTTGAAGAAAGTGCAAATCAGGTAACACTAAAATTTGTAACCTGATTTGCACTTTCTACAATCTTTTACAATTTTTAGAGACCGATATAAATTATATTCGATTTTGTAACGATGTTTGAATAGTCACTCGCTGCATTTTCGTGGAAGTTCAAAATTTAATCATTTTAATATCCACATCGAACAAACGCCACTTTATAATTAATTATTTGAATATTCAAGTGCAGCAGACACAAAGTTTAACAAACAAAAACAAAATGTTCGAGTTATTAACGTTTACATGCCGATGCAATCTCAGTCATTAATGGGTTATGAGTCCGTGACACCTCATAATGTATTGTTTTATTGTAACAATCGCTGTGACATGCCCGGGAATGTCCTGATGTCACTCGCATGTTAAATCGCGATAAACTGTAGTTAAACGAAATTCACCGTAGTCCTGTTTGTTAATCTATATAATCAACAATCATTATAGCTGCAGCTACATTTTCAGGATTAGATTGAGATGGATTTGTAATGTACTATTTGCTTTATTACCAAATTGTTTGACTAATTATTTTATCGACAAATATTTTAAATGGGTAAAGTTATTGCCTACATGAAAATGCCCAGGGTAAGGTTTTATGTATAATTATAAGCCAGATATCTGTAAATCGAATATAGGGACGTAGTGCATTTGAAAAAAAAAGAAATAGTTTTTTAAACCATTCTTTGAGTGTCAGCTTTGTGAAAAATTCACGGACGCTTTTGTCTTTTCCTAAGTCACGTACTTAGGTTCACTCGACAAAGACCACTAGAGAGAAAAGTCCAACAAGCTAGCCTTTTGGCACCGAGTTGGTGTCAGTGACGAAATCGGATAAATCGGGCGGCAACTCCATGCATTGTGTTCGCATTAGGTGAGAATAGACGGCGACATTGCGACAAAAGCCTCTGCAATACAATGATGTAGAAGGAACAGATAGTGCCGTTGTAAAGGAGAGTGCTTCTCGCGTCAAAGCGGATGGGGCAAGGGTAAAGGGCGCGGTTGTAGATCGAAATAACAAAGGGAGATTTATCACGTACATTTACTGGATTAAATTTTGTGAGAGTATCTTGTGTGAAAGGTATCGTATCGTATAGGCTCGTATATGCGTGGCAGTAAGCAGTAACAAAGCATTTTGGCTCGATCCCTATCGTGTCAGTGGTAGTAAGACCTTCTCAAACAAAATAAATATATAATATTATTAAGTTCACAACTAACTGCCGCACTCAGAGACGTCAATTAAATTTAATCTATAATTAAGCCTAGTTCTGTCACTTTCTTTGTCAATGAAATAGAAATGGACGGCATGAGACTTAATGAAGGGTTAACTTTAATTGACGTATCTGAGTACGGCAGTTAAGACTAAGACAAAACCAGAATATTTGGAGGTTTTTAAAAAGAATGATGTGATTCACTTTGTGAATAAATTTTTGAGCTTTATGTTAATTTACAGAGAATTTGTTACCTGATAATATCAGCTGAGAAGTCTGTTTTTTAACATCAAAAATATTAATGATCCACTAGAATCTGTGTTGCAATTTCAATTCACTTTGGCAATATTCAAAATGACTGTCATTTTAATTTAAAATGCCAGTTCTTGTTCTATCTGTTCTCTTTGCCTGACGATAGCCAGTGGCCTCCAGAGGATTTGAGCTAATGCACCGGCGGCCGGCTCGGCTCGATCCGAGGCGAAATCGTCTGCAACGAGAGTGCGTCCCCAAAGCCTCGATCTGAAAGAGGAACGTTTGATGGATTATGGTAAGCCCAAAATGGGTTGAATGAACTTTGATGTGGTTGGGTGAAGATTTTCAGAAGCGAAGAGATGGAAATGGCTAGTTTGAATTATAAAGTTTCTTTTTTTAAAGATTTTACTGTAACTGAATATTAACCTAATCTGCTATATCCTGGATCATGGTCCAAAGCGGACCCTGTGCTCTTGGGTCCAAGTGCACATCCGGGATAACGCTAAGATGAAGAAGAGTCTGTAACTAAAATGCGAAAATAATGATGATTATTAAAATAATGCAACTAATGTCAAAAAGTTATTCAGTGTGGTGTTAAAAAGTAGGTATTTGCTTTTCCTATTTTTCAATATATTTTTTTGTAAGTATCGCAAAAGCTAATGGCTAAACCATTGTCAGCACTAGTTTTTAAATCTACGAAAAAAGTGGCAAAAAATATTTTCTCTCTATCGTTTCGTGACTTTAGAATCACGCGTACCATTGTCGTTAAAATAATTTAAATTCCGAACAAGATCTCCATCTACCCACTAAGTAAAATGCAAACCATTAAAATAATACTGTTGTGTAATGGCCTACAATAAATAAAACATCCACGAAATACAGCAAATTAGCAGCGCGCTGGGGCAGAGCTTTAGGAACTACTTAGGCTATAAAAGCCTTAAAGAAATTCCTTCACTCATTTTAAAAATATAATTAACTATCAAATTATATAAGTATGTGGGAAATCGATCTCGTAATGAGAGTCCGCTCTTTGTTTTTCACTTCACTATCATACACTTATAAAAAACTGTTTGAATGTATCGTAATTTATAGAGGTTCCAATAAAGTTTTTTAAACTTTTAAAAGGCAGTGGAATCCTTTGAAATAAACGTACAAGGCCACTTCGGTAGAATGTTATGACTTTGTGTATCTGGCTCGAATCTGATACCTAATGGTAGTCAATCATTGATATTCTTCTCGCTGGTTTTCAGCAAATTAGCGCATTCTCAAAAGCAAAAAAGTACTGAATTGTGTTTCCAAGTAAACAACCTCTCGTTAACTGTTATCTCTTTAATTAATGGTATCTGACTACAAAACAACAATAACTATTTTCTGTCAGGTTTCTGGACTGTTTTACTATTAAATGAACATTTCCATCTAACTGCACTTGAATCATCAAACCCTCGTCGGCCATTTTAAATAAAAGAACCACGCAATGCAGCGACAAACTCTTCCAAATAATTCATAGCGGGAAGTGGGGCATTTGCAGTTGTAATAAACAGTCTGATATTTACTAACGAAGAGACTTGTTTTGATGAGCAGCTCCATTTGAAAGGCAAACAGAGTCTGTCTGTAAGCAGTGCTGTTGACACAACAAAGATATATGCAGAAAAGTTCTATACTCGGCTCAATTTTACTAAGGTAATCAGTATCAAAGACATTGGAATTCTAATTTTATTTGAATACAAGGAGTATTTTGCAAATGTTAATTAAGCAGATTTTCTAAAGCTTTGTTTTGTTTGGTGTGTTAGGGCATCATGACCCTAAATATGTATGTTGTGAAATAAAATGCAACTAACTCCTGTGTAATAAAAAAAAGGGTACTTCTGATCCCTGGCTATTTTTTGTTTTACGACAGTAATGACAAGACATGGATAGAAATAACTATCCCTTTTACAGTCTACCTTGTTCATTTGGAGTGATCCTGCTGACTGTACGTTTATTATGATGCTGGCCAAACAGTCAGGCCTGTTCCGCTGATTTTGTGAAATTTTAGCAGACTTCTATATTTGTTTTACATAACGTTGTTTGCGTGGATCCGTTTGCTTTATGGAGCGTGAACTCAGATACCGCAGAATGCCTCTACATAAACGGTACACAGGCATGTGAAAGAGTTTTGATATATTATGTGTGCCATGAAAAATTCATTTTTTTCCATGCTATGAAAGTGATATGTTTCACCTTACTCTTAAGCCTTGACAAAAATAGTACAGTTGGCACAATATTTACTAGTGTAAAAAACCATATAAGCTACTTTATTAAATTTTTAATGTTTATGACGTGATTGTATGAGGATTCGTAAAAATTCCTCATACAATGACCCCATTGTATGAGGAATTTTTACAATCCTCCATACAAAGTGTACATCCTGAGACAGGAGGTTTCAAACAGACCATGGTCTAGTCATATAATATGATAAGTAGTTTTTGCGTAAGTTACAATATAATTTCACTCTCCGGTCCATTTACGCATGGTTAGTAAAGATACTCGTAGTAGTATTGGGTAACTACTATATAATCTGTGGTATTGGGCCAATTGGTATGTTTTTCAAATGGTATTTGTCAAATAATTTAGTTAACGTTTTAATTACGACATTTCAGTAGAAAACTCTTGAATGAAATAAATTACAAATTTAGCTTAACAAGTAGGTATCATTTAAAAATGTGTTCGTGTTACAAACATAAAATTGTGTCAAAACACATCCACATGCTATCCATTCTAACATTAAAATAAAAAAAAAACATAATGTTATTCAAATGTATGAACATGTGGGACCACGTGTCTACTACCTATTTTAAGTTCCAAAATAACAACCTACGGTGAAATATGGTTTCAGTACTGCTATATTTTTTGAAAATCGAATTTGTTTTTAATTACTTTTGTACACCGACCCGCTGGCAGGACATTGGATCTGTCTGAATGATCTCAGTCCAATTATTACGTGCTCACTCCGCCGCTATCCGTGTCGGCACGCCCCAATAAATAATCGGATTAAATTCCATCCGTAGACCGAATGTAAGAGGCAAAATGACGCGTCCATCAGTTGCTAAATTACACGTAAAACAAACAGCGCAGTTAAGATACTGAGCCCCTGCTCAGTTTTAGACATTCAGACATCCAGGAGGTTCAGGAGTAGAGAATCCGAAAGATGTCAAAAATTCGTCGAGTGACTAACGTCTTCTGTACCTTAGTTGGAAGTGTAATCGCCCGGATGGTAGGACGGTCGAAGAATTTTTGTAAGCAATAAATTATTTTTAAAGATGTCATTTATATGTCAGCTTGGAATAATGCCAATATATTAAACTACCATGCTGCCACATGTTCATTAGTGAAGGGTTCTCATTTCACGGTGCATTTATACGCTATCCAAGCGGTAAATGTGCTATGAAAGTTAGTTGTCCCGAGAAGTAAGTGGCTTGAGATTCGAGGTATTTTTCTTATAGCTAAGTAAAGCCTTTTTAAACAAGATGTTTTCAATTAACAATATCTCCCAAACGTCCCTACACACCTCTACTATAGTTTATTGGTGACATGGCTGGCTCCGACTCCAAATTCTTTTACCAATTTCCAATCGTTACAATCAAGCCCCATTTTGTACATTTCCCTATACGATTTAGGAACATAATATCTTGCAACGTGCTCAGAAAGCACTTTTTCTGAAAACTAATTTCTTATAATTTTGTACTTACCTACGCTCACCACTTAAGATTGGTGTCGCGGCGCGGCCTATAGAAGTTTTATATAGCTGTTATACTTTTAGCTGTGACCACCACCAGCACCAATGTTTGTGTGTCAATTTGACTAACAATCCAATTAGTCGCCCGCACAGAAACAGAATACTAATTGCTTGTGATGTCACCAGAATTTAAAATAAACAAAAAACAAGGGGCGCGTTACGGGAAGCACTGCTGTCAGATCGCGATTCTTACTTTTTTATGCTTTGACTAGAAAATTGATGAGATGTACACTCAATCATACTACACTGAAAAAAAATATTGGTTAACAGTAACCAAAATTTGGCTACTAGTAGGCCGTAATCTAGTGACTTGCGATTGTTTATATTTAACAAAAATTTACAGCCCTACAATGAAACCTTCAACTAACAAAACTAGTTAAGTTGATCCTATTTTTTCAGGGTAAGATCGTTCATGTTTTTATCAGAATATTACAGAAAGGTTTTAGTGATCACATCTAAAGCACCATCTTATTTTAACTACGTATTACAAACGTCAAAAATCTGTCAAACTCCATACCAAAAATAAACCGCTAGTTAAGGTTAAATAAAGGTGGTGCAACTCGGCCTAAATTGTCTTTTGTCCAAGTAAAATTTGGAAATCGAAAAATAAAGTTATGATGAATATTTGTGTATTTTAGGGTTCCGTACCTCAGAAGAAAAAAATAGGAACGCTTATAGGATGAATTTGTTTTATCCGTCCCGCCCGTCTGTCTGTCAAGCCCCTCCTTCCCAAGAACGCGTGAAGGTATCAAATTGAAATGAATATCAAATACTCATAGCTGCGGTTTTTTGAAGCTGTGAAAAAATAAAGTTTCTAAGCTAACGCAATCCAATGATACCATTTTAGCCATATTTTCTAGGGAATCGAAACCTATAAACCAAACCTAGATGGGTTCTTTCCATAGACCCAGACTCATGAAATTTTACAAGAAGAAAGATCTTACAGCAAAAGTAAAGGAAAAAGTCAGAAATCCGCATATTTATGGGTAAATCGTAGAACACAAAAATTTATCGACTGTGTCATCCGGTGGGACTCGAACCCACGTCCCTTCGCTATCCGGGCGAGTGCTCTTACCAACTAATTGTGAGCGAAAATCAATTTGATTTCGTAAAAACTTGCAAAATAATTGCTTAAGTTATAAAAATAATTATAAATCGTAGAAAAAACCCTTTGTACGGAAACCTCAGTGCGAGTCCGACTCGCCCATATCCGTTTTTTTTGTACGTGATCTTTAATTGGGCTTTTAATACCTAACTAGAGCTTACTACATGGTTGTTGTTGTTGTTTTGTAATTTTGGTTGGATTTTGTGATAAAATTATGCAATATTTCGGTGGCAATTTGAACCATTGGTATAAATTTAACTTCATATTACATTATTATAGTAATAACAGTTCAACAGAACATTTGAAAACCCAAAGCGGCCAGGCGCCCAAAACAATTGACTTCAATTGCGACACCTAATTTGAACTTATTCCACTTAGAAAATTACATGCCGACCCATTTACGGAATAGTTGCCACAGTTGAATAGCAACATTTTCATAATGACGTCAAATTCCGGAATTGTTCACTTGGCTTGTTTAGAACTTGTTAAAACCTTTATAATAGGACATACTTAATTCTTACAGGATAAATAACTATGATATGCCACAAACATACCTCCAGTACAAGGTAAAAAATGTCTTTTCTGAATTAATGACAGATAGATAAAATGACATAGCACAAACATTTATTTTTTTATTTAAACTTTATTGCAAAATAAAAAATAAAGTACAATTGGCGGACTTAATGCCATAAGGCATTCTCTACCAGTCGACCGCATGAGAATGCAGAGAGTTAATAAGTGGCGGGATATTAAGTAAAGTAAAGAAATTAATTTATAGTAAAACTATAATTACTACTGATTAAATAAACATACATACTAAGATACATAGATAGGAAGATACAAATATATAAGCTAAGTATTAAACATACATGACTAATAATATAGTAAATACGAGAATTAGTCAGGAAAAGTAACACAACATTATTACGGTAAAAAAAGACACGTAGTGAGACAGACGAAAGTGGTCGTCACTCCTGAAGAGAGTCAAGGTAGTATTTCCGTAGAGATCTCTTGAACACAAATTTGCTTGGGGACATCTTGATCTTGTAAGGGAGGGAATTCCAAAGACGGATCGCAGAAGTAGTGAAGGAACATTTCAAACTAGCTGCCTCATATTTATTTTAGTGTTATAGCAATGCCAAAATCATTATTATTAATGGGATAGTATCCAATAGGAAATTGATAGACAGCTTCTTACCAAAATTAAAGTGACTTAACAACCATAAAAATAAGTTTCATCGTTTACTTGTGTATGCGAAACGTCCTTTTGTTAGTGGGCAGACTAAACATGGCAACACAAACAAACTTCTACCTACATTTTAGTTTTATTGCTTTAGCATTAGAGATCTAAAGTAATATAAAACTTTGCGCTGTCGCGGTACAGTGAAACTATTACTGTATTATGCTTGCAGTGTTTCGAAGTTTGTTCTCAGTTGGTCTGCCAACACCAAAGCTGGGGACACTTAAATTAATAAAACATGATATTTTATGATACATTACGGCTAAATAAAGAGAATCTACCTATAACGCACCACCACATACTGGTAACATATGATTGATTATCCCTAATCAATTCTTGAGTAACTTAAGCTTACCTAAGAAGTTAATAAAGAACTATAAATAAGTTAATGTAAGTTATTGAAAACTTTTTGTAACTCTGTTTTTTCAATTAACGATTTGAATCGATTTTCATTCATAAGATTGTAAAAAGAAACGTATTTAACTTTCGTAAGAAACTTTTTTATTAGACATTAGTACTTGATCTATTTTACTGTTTATATCCTCGTAACTTAAATCATTAACTTAGGTACCCTTACTATTTAATGCTGCCTCAAAACAATTGGCCAACCTTTTGGGAGGGCCGTTCCCACTCAATGAGCCCGGGAGAGGCCATAAATAAGTGAGAGCGAGAGAAAAACTGCAGCATGTAAAGCCGACCGTAAAACCGGAAGTCCGGACGGAGTCGGCCACATCCTGTCTGCTTCTGAAAGCCTTTTAGTTCAATTTACCGTAAAAAAGAGACTTACCGCCTCGTTCCTGTGTTTTGTGACACTGCCATTCTCTATGCGACAATTTCTAAATGGTAATGGCCAACTTTATCACATTGACGTAAGGGTTGGTTATCAACATGGAGACTTTGTGACACTTCATCTTTGTTTGTCACCATACCCTTTCTTCCACCTTTCCTTACCTCATTCTTTCTCCAACTGCATACTGTATTTAAGCTTTGTACTGTGTTTACTTAATTGTGTTGTCTTTTTTGTTTTAGGTGGTTAATTTTGCTTAAATTGTCAATCTTAGTTTAATAAAAAAATTCAAAACTTTTTGTAAAATCCCTTGACGTGTCAATGTTTCACACGTGACCTTGGCGGAACAGTATACCCGACCTGGTAGACTTATGTTCACTCGCCATATATGAAAAGAAGAAGAAGAAGACTTTGTGACAGCATGACAACTATGGACGAAATCAGTAGAATTTTCAATTACTACCTGTAACAATCGCAAGAAAGCGAATAAATGTCGAAAAAAAAAATGTATTTTATTATTTTCATTGCGTGGTTAACATACATATTTTATCCAAATTACATTTTTCTAGTACCAAGCGCAGAGACGCGCTACCGTGGATAGACAGACAAACGGATGTTATGGCGAAACTAAAGAGTTCCTAGTTGACTAAGAAACCCAAATTGAATTCAGTATGTTTTATTTTTTCACCCTGTAATAATCCGTGAAGAAGAATGAATTTACTGTTATTTTAATTATGTATTATTATTTCTCTTGAATTAGTTGCCTGTTTAGCAAAATATGAGGTTATTCTGGTATGTTCTTTTAACTAACGAGTAAGAAAGAATTAAGTTGAGTTAAAGAGAAAGAGTTAACCCCTTAACTCTTTTAATATGGACATCACAGGCGCACAACAGCACAGTCCGATTGGTTTACCCACATAAATTGTAATTTTACTGTGTTTCATAACGGTGCCATTTACGTTGTTTATTTTCGCTGTTTTGTGATATCCATTCACTAATAAATTTATATTCTTTCTTCTTTCAAAGAGCTTTTCTAAAAACGTCAAAGTCAAAGAAATATAATTTGGTCGTTTCCGTACTATGGCTTGTAGTGGGCCTTCTTTATTTTCACGTTCAGTGCCTCTCCCAAGTGTTTTCTCATTTGGAATAAAGCATAAATTGCTCTCATCATCACAAGTATTGGTAATAATGAGCGTTCTGTACTTCACTTCGGCAGCGAAACGATAAAAGGGCACTTTAGCAAGATGCGATATCTACCGACCGTAAATACTTTATTAAATACCGATGCTGACTTGGAAACCGTTATGAAAATCATAAACGCGGATCAAAAAAGTATCTTTTTTTTTGAGAAAATGTAATTAGGTATTTGATTGCACATCAAATATTTTATAAGCAATTATCTCTAATTGACATATTTTTTCAAAACGGACCTATCGTTAATTGAATTCAAGTTCTTAATTTAAATTAAGCAATAGTTACACTTATTTTTTTTTTCAAAAAAAAAGTTTTTGTTGCATTAATATTAAACGGCAATAAAATATTTGTTATATGTGTATGTTTCTTTTTACCTTTGTATTATGAATAAATGATTATTTATTATTTATTTATTATTATTATTTATTTTTGTATATTTGCAACAGTAAAAGAAAGTGGTATCAGAACGCTCAGACCCGACACAAGGTAGAAAATGTGAATTTCTATATTGACATAACCGGGGATCGAACCCGGGACCTCAGAGATGGCGACCGACCACCTTGAAAACCGGCGTGGAAGCCATTCCGCTACGGAGGTCGTTATTATGTTTGAAAATGTTTGGTAAATAGGCACTTGAAAATACCGAATCAAGAAATATGATTATTTTACGAGAATACAATTACTTATTTCTGTTAGATATTTGCGAATCACCATTATTTTTTATGATGATATAAAAAAACAAAAACACTAGTTACATACTAGGTATGTAACATGGAGGTCGTTAAATAAAAGACAATGTTCTTTTCCATCTCCTCCCTATACATTATAACATACTAATAATAATTCTAATACCTGAATTTATAGCGCAATTTCGAATGAAATTACCGTTCCTATACTGAACCATTTGTACGGAGAGACATGTATAAAAAATAACGGTTTCCGTTAGTAATAAAATCGGCCATCTTCCATTTACTACGCTTATTTGTGTTACGTACGTGATAGGGCGAATAGAGGCAGCAGGGGAAATCTGGCTGATGAGATTATCACGAGTATTATTATGAAGATAATCGTTATCTCGCTACGTTTGCACACTAACGTGCTTAGTTGTTTTGTTAAACACAAAGGAACATAATCTTATAAAAGAAGTTTCATAATAAGATGGTGAGTAGTTTTTCCTAGCTGATAATGAAATAACGCTTTGTGCATGTTTTAACGAGTTTGTTTCCTGTTCTTATTTAGTACGTTGAAAGCTCCAGGATAGATTGTCGGATTTTCATGTTCACGGTTTTGCGGTTCCGCGGTAATATTGCAGCGCAGGAGTTTTTATTGCTCATTCCCTTTGGATTCTGTACTCGAATGAAACGCTTATAGCATTGCATGCTTGTCTGCAGTTGGTATTTTTTGTAAACCATTCTTAAGACTTGGTGGTATTGTAATAAATTTAGTGTGTTCTATTTTTTCACCTCTTAATAATCCGTGAAGAAGAATGAATTTACAGTTATTTTAAGTATGTATTTTTATTTCTCTTGAATTAATTGCCTGTTTAACGAAATATGAGGTTATTTTGGAATGTATGTTCTTTTACCCTTTGACAAAATATTTATTCAGGTATTTAGGGTGTCTCTATCACAAAGTTTTATATCAATAGCAAAAAACTTTTTTCATTGCCACTATCCCAAATTTCCCTGGAAAGCCTATCCAACCTGCATTATAATGGTATTACTCGGCGTAAGTTAATTAAGACCAGCTCACCTCACGAGTACATTAGGATATTAAAACTGCAAATTCTAGACGTTTGCGTGCTCAAACCCCTAATGTGATAATATCGGACTACGAGGATATTACAAACCCATTAAGTGGGAAGGTGCATGCACGGAAAGGATACAGAAGGATGAAAGGGTAATGGTTAGCGCGCCGCAATTATGATGAAACATTCATAATTGAACTCGATCAAACTAAGTACCGGTAAAGGCGGGTTACTTTGACCCGAAATTGGACCAACTTTATTTTCGGGATAAAAAATCTGTCATGGAAGATAAAATAGAGGTTGATTTAAAAAAGTTTAGTGACATGAAAACACCCTAAAACTTACAATAAAGAAACTAAGGAAAAACTAACCACAAGTATTTTTTTTATTTTATTCAAAATTGGGCCAAACATAATATTAGAGTAAGATTAATTTCTTCCAAAACATTTTCTTTTCTTCTTATTTTCTATTTTAAAAGTACAGGCCTAATGTAAAGTATACAGCTGGGAACCTATCCATCCAAACCCTTAAGTGTAAAATAAAACTGTTGATAACATTTATAAGTAATAATAAATAACTAACCATTCAACAAGGTATCACACGAAAAGTCTGCAGAAGTAAATTTCGCGGTACTAGCACTGTCACTACTTCAGTTGTCACTGTGCACTTCAGTTGGTATTGTCATGAAGACTAACACTATCTATGATTTTTAATTGAAACCTCATGGAATAAACTACCCTAAAAGGAGTGGCGGCAAATTCAATGTTTTGGGCTAAAGTTAAAACTTACAGTGATTCTGAGTGTGACTGATTTGTCCATTTGAGGTTACGCTAAGGACAGTGTCGTGTTGTCTCGACACCTGTCCTCCTACCTACCGGATTTTGGCGACAATCACAATAATTGTCGCCCAAAATCCGGTTGGTATAAGCATAGGAAGTCTCCTTCTAACCTTTTTTCTCTATTCTATGGCTGCATGCAATCGCATAGCTAAGGCGACAAATTGTGTGCCTGTACTAATTAATGGAGTAATGGGATCTCAGAAAAATAAAGTAATATTTTGTTATTTTTGTTGTTCTCTAGCAGTGACATGTTCTTTGTTTGTTTCTGTTAATATATTAATAAAATGATAGACGTATAAAAGATTTAACAGATTATTGTTTAAGAGTTTTACTGATATATTTTATATTATAAATTTAAAAAAAAAGCTAATCAACATTGCCAGGGCTTGTTTAACTTAGAAATTCTGTTATTCTAGCCCAGATAGGTATCTGATATTAAAAACACTGGTTGCAAGTTAATAGTTTTTCCATTTCGGTGCGACGCGGGAGGTAATGTAAAAATGCAAAGAAATTCAAGATGCTTCGTTTGCATATTTATTATTTGAAACGTAATGACTGCTTTTAAATTAAAGTGGATACTTATCTTAGCTAAGGTATAAACTGTGCTGCTACATTAGTAGCCGTGTAATTTAACTAAATGCAAACTAATATCAAACTCCCATTTTGTAATTACAATAAGCAATATGGGTTTCATCAAAACACGGACAGAACTTAATCTAGTCACACTCGCTCGTTTCGATTAGGAAAACGTTAGGTCCGCACACCCTGTTACATTTTATACAATCTTTCTAAATTGGTGCATTAAGTATTTGCTATACATTCATTTAAGAGATGGAGAGCTAATGTAAGTATGAGCAGTTAGTTTGAGATAACTCTAGGTACAGATATGTCATGACATGCAATGAAAAATACGTGGAAAGCTTTTCCGTCATTGTTAACGTCTGAAATCGAATACGCTGATTATACTATCGTACCGTTCAGCGTCTTGTATGCGCATTTTATCATGATTATGATTCGTTTTAGTGAGATGATGGTGAATTGTTAAAGTCTATGAACATGATTACGCTATTATATTTTATTTTTCCGTATTAAAAAGTATTTATATTTAAAAGCAATTCGAAGCAACAGAAGACAAAGTAAATGGCGATAGGCTTCATGTCAAGTAGGATCATCAGGAACAAATGGTAAACATATTAGACTGTAAGGTATTGTACAAGGATCAAAAAAATTTTAGTTTTACTTAACAAAAACAAATAACGAGGTTGTTTTAATCGTATTTTTTTTAAAAATTAGTTTTTGTATTCGAAAAAATTCTGTATATTTTTTTCTTTTTAATGGCCTTTCGTCCGTTTAAAAGTCTCTTCACTGGCGGCACCCAATGAAAAGCTCGTCATGTATATCGCATAAATATTGAAAGTGGCTCGCTGTACATCCGTTGCCTTACTTTGTTTTTTGTAGAAACGGAAGCAATTAAGGGGCGGTAGAAATATGAATTCTCTTTTTTTTGTAACCAGTTTCAGAGAAATTAAAATAGATTGCTTTTTAATATTCCGCTGCCGACGCTACTGAAACCGTATAATACCTCTTAAATGAATTATACATACTTAAAAAGCCTTGAGACGTTTTTAAGAAGAGCTCAATGGTAAAAGTTGGATTCTAAGTTTGTGCCTTAAAGTAGTTTTGTTTTAATTCTCGTTTTCAAAAGATGTCTTCCTTGCTAACAATTAAATCTCTTTTTAAATTTTAATGAATTTTTCACTTGGGTTATCTCTGATATCATGTTTCCTTTCCAAAGTAATATAATGTCCAAACTGCATTGCCTTTTTCTGCTAAAATTAGCCCATTAATGAGAATCCGTACGGATTCGCGTGTTTAACAAAAACAAGTTGTAATCAACTTTATACCTACCACTTACGTTCTTAAGTAGGACAATTTCTAACAAAATCCCAAAATTTCGAAACGTATCTGGGATCAATTCTGTTGTATTATAATGCAAAGTAGAGTAAAAAGTCGTGTCGTATACGGTCCACGCCTCGTTCGCGAAGAGCACGCACTGCATTCAAATAAACTTGGTATTTTGTGCCGATGTTGTTCGAACGTTATTTCAAACAAACATAACGTGAATCATAAACAGAATGTACGTACGGAATCATTTGAATTCTACCAAAATTTTCGTGAATTTAAACTGAACATAGAGATGCAAGAATAATTTTATTTATTTTGGACAGTCGAATAGGATTTTGTAGATGGGTTTAGTGTCAAAAACTTTTACGCTGTCATTGCAATTCAAAGTTAAATTGAATGGCTGGACTTATGTATGATCAGGAGGACAAGTTCCCATTTGATGCATAGTTTAAAAAAAAACAGGCGCTCAGGAATTTATTGTTACTGTTTATACTTTCTCGAATATATATAAAATTATATTAACAAAAATAAAAATCGGCCAAGTGCGAGTCGGACTCGCGCACGGAGGATTCCGTACCACTATCTAATACAACATTTGACATTATATTATGACCGACACGTACCTACGTTTGTTTTTGTTTTAAGCGTCTACCTGTTGCCTTTATTATTAACAAGCAAAACCGGCAAAAAACACGTTTTTTGTATGGAAGCGAACCTTAAATATTTTATTATTATTATTTGATTATTTATTTTTAAAGTAAATATAACTAAATATGAATTCTGTGAATATTTCAAGCGTCTACCTGATGCCTTTACTAATATCAAGCATAAAAGCCAAAAGATCACGTTGTTGTATTGGAGCCCCCCTCAAAATTTATTTTATTCTGTTAAGTATTTAGCGGTAACAGATATACACCATCTGTGAAAATTACAACTGTTTAGCTATCACGGTAGATGATGTGCAACCTGCTGACAGACAGACAGCGGAGGCTTAATAATGGAGTCCCGTTTTTACCTATTGGTTACGGAACCCTAAAAATTAACAGAAATGTAATTTTGGGTCACGTCACGCACTGTAGTGAAATGGGCCACTGTTTGTTTCGCGTTGTATCAACAGTTCTGCGTTGAGCGCGGTTTTGCAAGCGTACGATTTGTTTGTCGACTTGCTCTGCTCATGGCTTCCGAATGGCGAGATATTGACCACACGAAACAAAGAAAATAAACAAGCTATGAAAAACTAGCTAGTTTGGTTCTGCGTATTGTAGGTACTCGTATGTTGGATTGAATCACAGTTGTTTGCTTTTTAATCTCAACCACGCATATCCATTAACGCTGCGTGATAATGCGGATCCCTGATCCTCACTGCTCTTAAGGTTTTTAATTATTTAACAACTGCCGTACACCTTCCTTTGGAAGACACTTGAGTGACGTATTCCCGGGCCCGGCCTCGGATCCGCTTTAAGCGCTTAATAAGTAACACTTCATTTACATGTATTTATTTAAACTCAAGGTTCAAGTGTTCATTAACTTGACAGGTGAGTGAGATTGCTCGTTTATTCTTTAACAAGCAACCCGTTCTGACTTTTTACAGGTAGAAGTTAGCACGTGTGTATCGCAATGCTGCGGACTTTATAAGAGAATAAAAGTTTTATATATCCTATGGTAAAACTGTTGAAGTAAGCTCTTCAACGGGTCGATGTTTTCTTTCATGTTCAGCAATAATAAATAATTTTCAACCAATTTTTACAAAACCGTATAATATAGTATACATAACAAACTAGGTCAACTTTTCTTGCACGGGAATTACTCTGACGATAGGGCAACTGCATGCAAATCCGTTCAGTAGTTTTTGAGGCCATCGCGAACATACATACATACAGACAGACAGGCGGGGAATTTTGTTTTCTAATATGCAGTGATGACCTCCGCTTTTTAATGTTAAGTGTTGAGTTTTTAACAATGGTGTGAAACTGGTTGATATCACGTACCTAGTTATATACCTACCACGTGACATAGTACCACATGTAGTGCGTCTTTCTCGAGGATTTTATGGACTTTAAATTCAAGTATCAATACACAATACGTTTACATACATATGTAAACGTCCTCGTGAATGCTCACGAGTTATTTAAAAACAAATCGTGCGATTTACTTTTTAAATAACCATCATATGTCTTCAAGGTCTCCTAAAAATAATTATCTGTCGACGTACGTCCAACAGTGATAATGCTTAATTACTTACTCAGTCATCTCTGCCACTTGCATACGCAGTACAGATTTATGGCAAATGTAATATGCTCTGAGCCGTGCAATCGTGATCATGCCACGGGTTACGGAAGTGCTAACAATATCTATAGTTATAATACCTCACGAGTCGCAACTGTTGAGTTGACTTGCTCTTTTGGAAGTAAACATTAATGTTAATCATCATTACATGATGTTTAATATACCTACATATTAAGACATAAAAATACACAATAACAACAAAAACACATACACACTTATGCAGCCGTCTAAGCGTTTGTTAAGTATAATCAATTTATTTATCTTTGATTAGTCCATTTTTAGTCCTGTTGTGTTTCCTCAAGAAATAAACAAATACTCGTATTAACTGCCCATTTTAACATCTTCCTTCAGACGTCTAATAAAATTATAATTAGGGTACTTATATGCTTCCTTATAGTACGTCCTTTTTTTTCAGGTACATGCCTCGGAATTTTGAATTTAAAAGAATTCTCGATGTTACTTAATATATATTTAAAATATGATGGATATTACATTCATGTTCACTTTTATGAAATGCACGTGTATTTACTTTACACAAAATGTGAAGGTATGCATGGCAATGAGTGTATACTTAACTCATATGTAATTAATCAAACTGTATACCTAATTAGTTATTTGCTTGGCCACTTACTTGTACTTGTATAATATATACAAATTAAGACTTGTTTTCGTCTCAGACACATAAATGTTTCATGGCACACTAAAAACTTGGTAACTTGTTATAAAATAAATGATACTAATTTAACGCGTCCTAAACTAGTTGCAAGTAAAGGGAAACATGTTATTGATTTAACTTATCTTAAGAACCTACCATGTCTGTACACCTTATTATAAAGCTGTTGGTTTTATTAAATAAATAAATAAATCATCATATTAGATGTCCATTGTTGAAGTAACTACTAATCGGTTTTAAGCAGCCTGCATCCATTGTGATCTTGCAACATTATTGACTTTATTTTTATATATGATCATTTGTACAAGGAAAAAGCTATGCTAACCAACGAAATAGCATGGTACTCCAGAATGCCGTGACATTTTTGAGCTCATTAGCCACATAATATAAAGTTTTATTCCACGCAAAATTTCCTCTTATGCTACAAAGAATAAACGTGCGGCCCTAATATACGATTACCCTCAAAGTCCCCGAATGCCGGGTATCCGGGACATGGCACAAAGAAACAAAGCGGCTCCAGTACCGGATCTGACTTGATAAGGAAACCGGATGCTGATCTCCTAACGAACAACTAACAGACAACCAACCCACACAGACCCCTCACGGACCTTTCAAATAGCGTAGTCTGCTCTGAAAATCTAAACGAAAGATATTCACAGGCATGTCATCGTATACTAGCAGTCCTTCAGTATATGCTAATAGTGTAGTCACGGCAGTGACGTAAAAGCAACTTCCTTTGATACTTCATCTCTCAAGTGTGCTTGTCTTCGACGTAATGGAAAGGCTCTTTATTTAAAATTTTACTAGGTATATCGTCGTGCAGTCATATCGTCTAACTCGATTGATTACAACGCAAAATATGAACAAACGTAAAACAAATTGGCTCCATAAAATGTCGTTGTATGTAGTTCGCACTTAGGTTATTTCATAGAACGAACAAATTAATCGAAAAAAGGGTAATTCTTTAAACAACCATTACGGCTATTTATCATAAAAATTCATCCTAACGTCAATATAAAAAAAACCGGCCAAGTGCGAGTCGGACTCGCACACGAAGGGTTCCGTACCTATATAACATACGACACCATATTATATTTTTTTAGTTTTAAATCGGTAAAAAGTTACGTTCGTTCATATTTTTTATTATAATTTAACAATTTATTTTTTAAGTTTACACAAATATTAATAATCTGTGAAAATTTTAAGAGTCTACCTGTTGCCGTTAATAATATAGAGCAAAAACTGCCAAAAAACACGTTTGTTGTATAGGAGCCCCCCTTAAAGACACTTTTATTCTGTTGTTATAGCGGCAACACAAATACATTGTCTGTGAAAATTTCAACTGTTATCTTTATGGTTCATGAGATGCAGCCTGGTGACAGATAGACCAGATAGACTCACAGACAGCGGAGGCTTAGTATAGGATCCTGTTTTTAAAAATAAGAGTAAGTATGACAAATTATTGTTTTGAAGAGAGCATTTGACTTTGCAATCTAAAGATTAAATAAGAGTAAAAATATGCACATACATTTACCCACATTGTCAAACCGTGTACAAAGCACAGAGTTTAATATCTACCATTGCTTTGTCAACGTCAGTTTCTTACTACTTGCTTTCATTAAAGCTGGGACTGGGAAAAAACTAAGAATATGTCATGCCCTATCGCGATATATAATTACGTTCAGAATAACCTTTCTACATGTTATGAAAAATCTAAATACAATATAAAAATAAAGAATAACTGTAACCGTAATAAAATGACTGGATTTCTAATAAAATATTAAAAGCGTGCAAGTACAGGGACAAACTATACAGTCAATGGATTAGGGATAGCAGAAATGTAATTTTAAAACAAACATACAACAAAGCAAGGAATTACTGCAACACATTAATCCAAAAAACAAAAAATAACAAGATGAAGAAAGACATTTATGAAAATAAAAATAACCCCCGATTCTTATGGCAGATACTTAACAAAATAATAGGGCAAATAAACTCATCAATAGATGAGATTCTGATAAGAGCATTCGAAAATAATAGTACCACAGTAACGGATATCGCAAACTCCTTTGCTAATAATTTCGATAAAAATGTAAAAAATATCATACCCAAATGCACTAAACTTCTCCTAAATAAAACAGACTACTGTAAATTGCAAGCGTTTCTATGCGTTTTAAAGCGGCGGAATGTAGCTCTGTAGGAAAAATAATTAGGTGACTAAATAGTAAGAAAGCTCCTGGGATTGATGGAATTAGGGCCATAGATGTGAAAGCGATATGCAGCCAAATTACAATAGCAATTTCTAATCTCATAAATGCTAGCATTAAAACTGGAAAATACCCTAGCATGCTTAAAACTGGTATAGTTAGACCAATCTATAAAAAGGGCACTATGACAGACTACGACAACTATAGACCTATTACAATCCTTTCCACCATTGATAAGGTAGCGGAAAAGTATATTTGCAAACAAATATACGGGTTCTATGCTGAAAATAAAATACTAACAGACAGATAATACGGATTTCAACCACAAAAAAACACTACTCAGCTCTTATCTGCATTCACTAATAGCATCTATAAACACCTTGACAATAAAAGACACGTGCTGGTAATATTTATAGATTACAGTAAGGCATTCGATACGCTGAAACATGACATACTTATCGACAGTCTAAATGAAAGATGAAAAAAAATGGAATTAGAGGGCCTTTGCTGTCATGGTGTAAAGAATACTTCGAGAATAGAAAGTACATGGTAAGGGTCGGAACAGTGACAAGCAACGCCATCAGAGTAACGGTAGGCACAGCGCAGGGCTCGGTGCTTGGCCCACTACATTACCTAACATACGTAAATAACCTAGTTAATGCCATTAAACATTGCGAAGTCTATCAATTCGCCGATGACACTTGTCTTATAGAGCTGGAAAAAATATAAACGAAACCCTAAAACTACTGCAAGAAGATTTTAACATTTTGGCCAACTGGTCTCATGATGTAGGCCTCGTACTCAATTCTAATAAAACTAAACTTATGTACATCAGCTCCAACAAAAATAGATTAAACTACATTCCCACGTTGGTAGCACATAGTCACGAGTGTGTACACAAAAAAATAATAAGCAGTTGTGATTGTGTCATCGAAATGGTAGATAAACAAACCTATCTAGGACTTATCATAGATAGCCGCATGTGTTGGGTTGATCACGTCAACCATGTGTGTGACAAACTGAAATTCATTGTGGGAAGAATTCTTCAACGATCAACTGCAATCTACCGTAACCCACTATTTTAACACACGCGGTGCAACAGACCCAAAATTAGTCGTACCTTCTTACACAAATCATTAAGGTAAGCGTACACTGGAATACATGATTCCATACTTAATAAACCAAATCCCTACATATATAAGAACGCAAATTACACCAAATAATATAAAAAAAATAAACTAAAGAAATACTTAATTAAACATCCTGTATGCGCGCTCGGTGAAACCGGTCGCGCGTCCGAGTTGCGGTAGCAGTGGGCGACGCGAGACGCATGCTTAGGAGGCGTGATAGCATAATGTTTGTTTACTTGTATTGTACGAAACTTAATCTTGCCTTTCCTAGATTGTAATTATTGTTAAGTAGATATAACGGCGCCGGTATGCGGTAAAGCTGTAAAGCTTATGTTCATATCGTTCAAAAAACATGTAACTTAGTGTTAAGATATATAACTGAATAAATAAATAAAAAATAAATAAATATTAAAGCTATAACTGTTGTTTCGTGGTAGGCATGCTAGCTGGTCTACTTACCTATTTGCCTCCAGTTGTTGTCTTTAGGGTTCGCGAAAATTGATAAAAACGAAACAAAACACAAACGTTTGCTCCAGAGGTAAAAATTGGATGGATGTGGACTGTTAAACGAAAAAGGTTTGGAAGCTTTAATGTAGGTACAAACACTAGCACACCGACCTACTACAAAATATAATCTTAACCAAATTAATATTATTATACTGTGTAAAATAGACATATTGGGATTGGTTGATATTGATTTGCTATTGGTACTCGACGTACCAATATATCCTGACCTTTTTTTTCAGAATGAAATTATTTAGCTAATAAATTATTATTTTGGCTAAAAGGTAAAAACGTCTTTTATTCTGACGTATTTTGGGCGTGCTTCGCAGATTTAAAAAAAAGCTGTTTTAGGGTTATCTCACGACAGAAATACCTAGAAACAAAAAAAATTGGTGCGATCCGGGATTCGAACGCGGTCCCGGCAGCGTACTGACCACTAGACGAACCAGTCTACACTTTATTCACTTTCCAGCCTGGTGAACTGAAATGGAATTAAACACATGAAAGGAACAAAAAAGTCTTGCGATTAAATCCACCTGTTTCCGCAATTCTGTATTTCTGTCCCATCGACTCATTAAATTGGGTGGAAACACTGAACGGTTGTGGGTATTTCCAATCTAGTGTAAGTCCGGCCGGACATGTGTTCGCGATCTGAGGGCCTATTCCACAAACAGTGGAATTATAGTTAAAAATGGCAAAAACTCGCAACAGAATAAGGGCTAGAAAGAGCTAGAAGGTCTGAAAATGTGTATACTCCTTCTTAAGTAAAACATTAAAAACATGTTTTTGGATTTCTAGCATATCACCTCCCACCCCTTAAATTAGGGGATGGAAAGTCGAGACCATAAGCCCTAACATTGCAAGCTCTACACCTTAGTCAAAATATGTGGCTTGGCTTTTCTGAATTAGAAGCTTGGCTCTTTATGTGATCTGATAATTTTTAATAGTGCGAGCCATTTGGTCTTGTCAAGGCAGCATTTTACATGAAAATGTTTTTGGTTGGATTATTTTGTAACGACTTTTTAAACGACTATGTCAGACTTTTTTGTTTGTTTGACTTTCTTTCCAATTTTGAAATAATAAACTAAACACAAGATGGAAAATTTATGTGGCCTTGTTGCTTCAGCGACTGCCTATCTCCCTAATGAGACTAAGTTGATTGCAATAAAATACTGGAATAGAGCCTCTGTGTATAATTTGGTTTGCATCAGCGAAATATTACATTCATACGATTTGGGAAATGTATAGTGAGTTAAACACAGCGGCATTCTATGCAGTGGAATAGGAGCGATTATGCGAAGAATATGGGTTGGCAACAACTGTTATCAGGACAATAATCTTCTCCAAAATGTCAAATTGACCCCGTTGTAAACTAACGTTTTTTTTTCAAACTTAATTATGAGAATTGGGAGTTGTCATTTTGGGGTAGGTTTGACGTGCTGCTGCTGTACCTAGTAGTGATTACTGTATTTACAACCATTTTAACGTAATTCAAACCAACAAGTTTTGTGTATGTGAGGTTTCTTAGAAACGACACGATTTGGATATTTTTCAATTCAAACTAGACGATTTTTATTTTACAAAAAACCGCCCTGTATCTCATATAGTCAGTTAAACGTAGGTAAACATAGTACTCTTACCCCTCATTTCTAAAAACGTGATAAAGTTTTGAAAGTAATTAATCTACTCTGATAAAATAAAAGATAAGAAAGTCCTTGAACATAAGATAATTAACTATTTTATCGATCTAAGTATCTCTAAGATTACGAAGGTAAATTTTGCACAAGTTGTAACTTTATCAAAGCCATAATTTCCATTCAATGCTATGTGTCAAATTAATAGGTTGAATGACATTTGTTGGTGCTTCAATGCATTCTAATTACAGCTTCAGCGTTATCGTCTCTATTGCCCATACCGTACGCCAATGTGCTGCTAATTTCACGGCAAAACTGATAGCATCGATTAATGACAATATAGGCAATAGTCGTGCGGCTGGCTTCACAAATCGATATGATCGAAGCTATGTCAGGGTTTGACAACGTTAACAATTAGAAATAGCATTAAAATTAACAGGATTTTCATAAAAATGCCTGCCTACGTCATACAATTTGGTATTATGCACTACGTATTGCGTTTGCTACAAACCGCTATTAATTTGATAGATTAAGTTTTCTTAAACGTAATAATAATTATTGTTTTTCAGCAATTTTCTACGTAAGTTAGTATGCAAGTTTCTACGACACTAAATTTCGCACTTGAAAATGACTGTCTTCTGTTAAGACTAATTAAATTTTAAATATTCCAGATTTAATATGAAAGTAATATTGGATTAAACTTTTATTCTTAGGTACTTATATCAAACAGGGTTAATTTTTTAACCCCTCAAAAACCACATCAACTTTCACACATCACTAAAGAATTGAAATGATGCAGCATCAGTCGGTACTCGGTATCAATCAGCGATTTAGCAAACAAAAACGCTTTATATCGCACCATCGTCCGAAGCCGATATAGCCAGATCTGCCAGAGCCATTTACAAAATTCAGTCTTTTGTTTGGTTTTAAAAGCGACATGTGTCGAACGTTACTTTGGTTTTGATGAATCGGTAAATTACTTGTTCCATTAGCTGGTTTGTTTGGTAAAGTTTTTGCTTATACAGAAAGATTTAAATTAGATTACAGATTTTATATGACTTTTGTTTCAGGAGGGACTGTTATAAGGCTTGCTAGTAATTTACTTTAATTACATTACGGAGTATTTTTTTTAACGATTTTGTTTCTGGTACACATACTTACTTTGTTGGCTCAACGACCCAAAGTGGATATTGGCTCCGACACCAGAAGACGCTAACCTGGTACACATGGATTCTTTGATTAATTGTTTTTGATATTAGTAATAAAACTGTTTATATTTGTAGGTAGAAAGTAAATACCCCATTTCCATTTTAATAACAGGTACTTCACGTCACACTAGAGGGTGGTTTGTATCATGGTTGTAAAGGTGTGTATCAAGAACTAAGTAACAATACAACCCTTTTGAACAATGAACTTACCCTTCAATAGAAACTCGATAATACTTCGAGTGCTACGCTCCTAGCAGTAACAATACCCGAATGGTGTAGGTAGATGTACCTATTAAACGTATGAAGTACCTTAAAATAATATAAAGTTACATTAAACAGAGATAAAGAGGTAAAGGATTTAGCAAATTTACTACTAAGCATAAACACAATAACGCAGAATTGTTGAAAGACATAATACTAAAAATCGCTGAAACCTATAGTATTGTTAGTTATAATTTTATAGAGCATACTTTTTTGTAAATCGGTTAACAGTCGATTAATTTTTGTAAGCGAAATTTGATTTAATTTCGTAAAAACTTGCAAAATAATTGCTTAAGTTATAAAAATATAATAAGTTAAGGTGATTTCATCTTAACTGATGGTTAAATATTTGTAAAAATATTTCCATTGGATACATGCGGGTACATTCCCCAAGTATTGATGAAATCGAACGCCGGCTCACTGGCGTAGCAAGCACTTGCAAAAATTTGTCGACTGACTAACGTCCTCCGTAGCTTAGTTGGTAAGAGCACTCGCCCGGATAGCGAAGCATGGGTTCGAGTCCCACCGGATGACACAGTCGAATAATTTTTGTAAGTGAAATTTTATTTTAATTTCATAAAAAGAGAAGATAAATAAGTACTTACTTATTTTCTTGTAAATTCAACGTGTAAAACACTCAGTCATATAATTTTATACCTTATCTCATGGAACTTAGAGAATGTAAGTTGACACTTTTTATAATAACATCTCACTCGTTTTTGTTCACCCTAATACATTTCCGATCTTTTAAAAACCATACCAAACGACATAGAGTTAACGATGTTTCGGATTCAGTTTATCTCTAAAATCCTGTCTGAGTACGGGAGATGAACGCATATGCATCTTAAGCGGGTATCTGAATACCCATTTGATGTCTGTAGGATGTTTTCAATAATGCTTTATCCGTCGCCGGCATAAAGGCATAGGCACTTAAGCTGTGTTACTCACGTAAAAGCCCCCAGTTGTATTGACACACCACTCAGAACCGACGTTTAGTCGAATCGTAAGATGTGAGCCTTACTACGGAATTTTCACGCTTAGGGAATTAGATGCCTGCGAGTTTTCGTAAAAAGGAACAGTAAATGAGCGCTTCTCCTCCAAGTTTATATGAAGTTTTTCTCTTTTACCATACTGGTACCAGACGAACGTTTGTGTGACAAATTTATGGTACACCTCTATAATTTACAGCTCTGTCTAACCGGAAGAAAAATACTTATAAATAAATAAATTGTTTTAACAAACACACCAATTACCTAGCCCCAAACTAAGCGTGAGCTTGTGCTATGGCAACTAGGATAACGGATACACATACTTATAATATATGTTGATACATCCATGACTTAGGTACAAATGCTCGTGCTTATTACACAAACATTCACCTCTATGTATGTATATAGACATATACCTTTAAGATAATGTCATAAAGAGGTATAAAGTTAGAAATACAAAGGTGTACCGATAAATATAAAACTAAATAATATTTATATAGTGGAAAACAAATTTAATTTTCAAATATTAAGGGGGCTATTTAAAATTCAGAATATACTGGTTATTACTGCCAAATCACAGTCAATTTGTAGAAAAGTGCATAAAAACAGATTTATCAATTAGGTACATATTTTAGAAAACGAAGATGTTTTTGCAGTAATGACTTTATTTGTAAGCGTAGTAGAGTTCATATGTTTCTACAGTCTTTCATTTTTATTTATGGTTAAGTTGTCGAGTATGGAGATTGTCCTTTTTAATTAAATACTTACGATAAGACTGCTTTAAGTGCTCTTTTAAAATAAATTATTCTAATAACCTTTGTCATAAAAGGGGTTCATAGTAGGGCCCAAGGCGAGCGTTTAGTCGTAAGATGCCAGGTAACATCCATCGACAAAACACGCTTTTAATGTGCCCACGGGATGCTTACAAGGGAATCGTATGCTATTTGCGACGAAATTCCCTAGAAAAAGGTACAAGATAAAAATCGCATAAGATCTTGTTACTGCGAAGTGGGGGTGTGGTATTATTTGTATATAGGAACATTTGTTTGGGGAAATAGTATAAATGTTTTTGAGTTTGGTGAAAAGGTTAAATGGACATTAGAAACATTTTTTGAACAATAGAGACGAAAATAAAATGTTGTATTGGTAGTATAGACAGTAAGAAAGTAGTGTAGTTTAATTAAGATCACCTCACTGCGAACAGAGATCACATGGCTTATTTTATTAAAAATATTGGTACCTACATACTTAAAGACTACTAAAATATCTTCAGACGAGCTTGGTACACAAATTAGAACAACGTTTTGAAAAGCCAAGTGAACCAAGAACCAACCCCTAAATCAATCGCACCCACTCCTTTAGTTTTGCTCTTTTTAAATCTAAGTAAAATCCCATGTTAAGGAGCGAAATCACGGATCGGAATAAAACGTCCAGAAAACTGCAGCTGAAAATCGAGCTGCACTAAAGCATTTTCCGATAACAAAAGGAAATGGTTTGCTGTGATATTAAACACTGAAATACATGTTCACGACAATTCTTACATTCTCATAATGTCTTCGCAAAGCCATCGAGCCAAGAACAATGGGGATTTTAGTGCGGCCGTTGGTGGACTTATCGAAAAAGTTTCGCCACTCCAACTGTAGTTCCGTGGACACTAATATTTTACGATACAGAAACAATCAAATAAGTTTATCGGACAAACCGACGAGAAAAACTCCGATAACTTTTGTTATTAAGCTGCAAATGACATTTGTTCAATGTTTCCTTTCAGTGCTTCGCAATTATCGGTGACCACTACTAAAGCATTAAACTTTTTTATGGTAGTAGAAAATCTGCCTAACATACTTTTTAAAGATTTTTTTTGTGGATGCACTACTACTGATTTTTTTTTAAATCTTTATACATTTCTATATATTTTGAACTTTGTCATTATTGATGAAGAAATTTTTACAAAGTAGGAACAAATGGGAATATTTTTTTTATAAATATACAATAACAGATTATACTTATTGTAAATATACATATAACTTGTAGATCGCTTCAATATATTTATTTAATGCTTAACTAATATTATTTTAGACAGAATACCGCAACTGCCATACAAGATTGCGCCATTAACGACTACATTTGAGCTGTGTCCTATTACAAAGATTTAATCGACTATTTAAGTACTTAGTTTACGCTACGTTAAATGAGTTTCAATTTAGAAATTATAAACTACGTCCCTATAAACAAATTTGGCGTACTTGCTTGCCAGGCGAATGGTTTAAAGTAATTGAATTAAGGTATTATTAATTGAACTTAGTAAACTTATTTAATATCTTGTGCCTGAATAAATATTTGTCTTATTGTTACTGTTTTAGAAACCTAAAGAGTTCTTTTAGTTTAATGGGTTACACAAAATTACTTTAAGTAGTTTTCAGGTTTCTATTATAACTTAAAAACTAACTAAACTAAAATATATCTAGTAGAGAAAAAATGCACTTCAGTTGTGCCAACATGTTGTAATTAAAACATTTCAATTTTATGTATTTTATTTAGTTTGCTTGTTGTAAATTAATTTATCTTTAAATACATTAATGACAAAATAGTTATCCTACGTGCAAAGTTACCTGTAATCGCTTTGAAAATGATAATGACTAGTTTGTACTACAAGTCTAAACAAAAAACTTAGCTTACCTACTTAGTACTTGTAAAACGATAAACCCGTGACGCTGACTTCCCGTGTTGACATTGTCAGCCATTTTGCTTTCAGAGAAATTCCGAATTTCCTGCTAGTTTCGGAGACAAAGAAAATGTACCCGAACAAATATAATTTTCAGGAGCATTTGGCGTTATAATCTGAAAAGATTTTCCGTTAGTGTATCTACAGTATTAACAAAGATTTCCATTTTGTTTGGAGGCATTACGACACTCAGTGTAATTCCTACGCCCATTCCTTTGTGTCATACAAAGTCGTTGAAAGCTTGCATTAGGTTCAAGTCGCAGCTACTATTCAGTCTTGATAATTACAGGCTGTGTGTTTACGTAGAACCAAACATCTAGTCGAAGTGCTATTACTGCTCCACCCGGTGCTATTAATTATGATCGTTAATGAAGTTCAATTAACGAATGACGCCATCACTCCTACTCGCAGACAGGGTGATGTATGGCGTATCGATGCGGAGGACATCTGGTGGGGCAATTAGTGGTGCTTAAAAGGTTGCTTGGATTACTTGGGGTTCAATTATTTAGAAAGTTAAAAGTGTTGGTTGTGTATTGGAAAATAATTCGATAATTCGTCACATTCTAGATCAGGGACAGTGTGATCGTTTGCTTTAGTTTTACTCGTAGTAATACAACTGCCTTTATTGTAAAATTTAAAAAAAAGATATCTTATCTAATCTATTTTTATCATGGCAATTAAGGTAATGGCTTTGGGTTTGCTTTAAAAGTAAATTACAATGTTGTTTCACAGACAATGTGCCTACACTACATTCAATTAAACTAGATTCCGAATAATTATCCGAACAATTTATTATACCCTATAGTGACTTAAAAAAAAATCAAACGAAGTCAACCAAAGCCCAATTACTTAGTCCAGCTTTGTTGCATCAGCTCTTCTGATAAATAAGCAGACAACTGTACCATCAAATTGGCCTCTTTTTACATTCAGCCAAGTAAATTGTAGGTAGCCTGAGGCAGCTAGTTGAACTGGAGCTGAAGCTTTGCAAAAGTTTGAGCTGGATTTGTATTTCGAACTGGAATTGTTGTATTTTACACAATCAACTATTGTTTTTGTTTAACCGTTTGTGTGGTAGCTATCTTGGCATTAGAAAAATCATAATGAGATGAAACTATTCAGGGCGGGAAACAAAAAAGATTGACATGAACACCTCGGTTTTTATGAAAACTGTAGGCTTTGAACTGGCGTTGCGTGACTTCAATATGTTAGTTTGGTCGACATTTATTAATAAATCACGTGTGTAGTGTAGATAAGAAAAGTCATCATTGGTCAAAAAAACTCACATAAATAAAAACAAATGAAGTTTAATTTTCGTTATAAAAAAAACTTCTTTTATCTTATACTTATTCTTTAAAAGAATAGAATAGCGTATGTAGAGTATGCAGAGCAAAATAATAAACGCTCAGTGATGAAATGTTGACAAATGTGTTTCTGTAGAATACATTCATTTCAGACTTTGAAACATAATATTTTATCTGTCACATACTTTCCTCACGCACTCGTAAACATAGTAATATTCCAGTGGGATAATTCCACCGACTGACTCAATATAACTCTGCGCGAAGAAAATATCTCAATAAGTTGTGACACTTTCTGTGTCGAGACTTATAAATATTTATTTGAAGGACTCCCAAAGAGCTTACTTAGTAAGTAGTTTATTTTATTATAAGGCCCCGAGGTAGGCATTTGTACAAAATTTAATAACTTTGCTTAAATTAAAGTCTCGCACACCCCTCCTTAATAAGGTGCGTGTTGTGAGTTGGAATAAGTTTTGCTGAACACAAGCTCCAGATGTGCTCAATTTTGTGCAAACTTGAACTTTATTTACATGGTAATAAAAAGTTTTGTCTCTGGCGTTGTTGAGAAAATTAATGAATGCAACGCTTTGCTCTGCTTATTGTAAATATCATTGAAATAATAGATCATTAGAGTTTTTTCACACGTGCTTGTTAGGTGTATAACATGTATCACCAAAATCGTTATGTGAATAAAGGCTACTCTTATGTAGTACTTTTGTTTCGCATTTTTGATTCCAGTGGTAGAAACAGGCACCTAAATTGTACTTAAGGAATGGCTACAGGGAATCGTATGGACTCCGATTTCAGTGAAAATTTAAAAGTGCTGATCACGAGTCCACCACTTTGCTGGCGGATGCCACTCATTACAGCTGTGAACTCTTCCATTGCCAAGAATACTACGTGAGATGCAAGGTAAGCAAAACAGCTCTGGACACTGTCCAAATGACCACTCGGGTGCTTTGGGGGTTTGCGAGAGCAGAGGAAATCTGGGGCTCTACTCTGTATAATGAATTTGCTACATTTTCTAGCCGTCCCCGTCACGCGTGGCAGCTTGGCAGTACAAATGAGCGCGACAGTAAAAGCCAGAAATACGAGCACCTTTCAGAGTAGAAGTGCTTTGAAATAGATTTTCAACCATGTTCGCCGAATCGTTAGACAAAGCATAAAGTCGTTTCTGGCTGATTAAACGTAATTGGAATTTAGCGTGATTCCATTATATTATTACAGTTATTTCATTGAAATCAATTGTATTTCTTTGAACAATAATTAGTTGGTAAGACAGATGAACTTTTTAGAACTCTCTACGAGTAATACACCAAGAGTTATTGGCATTTTAACCTTGTCTAGTCTGCAAGTAGTACGTGTAACTGAAGTAGTAAATGTAACTGAAGTAGTACGTGTAACTGAATCACGGACTGTGTTTTTTTTTTCTCGAAAGACTTTAGCTTAGATAAAACAAAAAAAAAAGAACATTATTGATAAATCGAAATAAACATATTCACATTTTCACTTTGTACTCGTAATACTTAGATGCGATCCGCCGTAGACAGCAACATTTTAAAAAAAAAGGGCAAAAGAAAAGATTTTTATCTGCAAAACATCTTGCAGGCGCGGACGTTACGTTTGTTTTAAATTTTATTTCACAATCACTACGATTCTGCAATAACTCACCGGGAAAACAACTTGGAATATTTAACCACACAAATTGGTGCAAAATAGTCTAGCTCGAACTAGAGAGCGTGGTTTCATATTCACATTCCAGAGCCCAGTTTTTATTTAACCCATGGCTGAATGCACCCTGCACAAAGGCATGTCAACGTACCCTGAACATGGGACTGGGTCGTTGCTCTATGTAGTTACTAGAAGTGTCTTGTTCCTATCACCAACATTTTAATTACAGGTATGCTTAGACTTTTTTTTTCTAGGTACTGATTAAGCTCCCATTTTCTTTACACCTGCAGTCATGTTTGAAATATAGCTAGGTATGTAAGTACAATGTAGCTTTTTCTCAGCAGTAAAACAGTGTAGTCTAATTTTAAACACTTTATTTTTCGCGATGAAAATAGCTTTTGGAGCCTTAACTATTATAATTTGAACCCAAGTTATGATAGCGCTCCTTGGGAAAAATATTTCATTGCATTGTTTGATGACCCGACCCGAAAATATAGTTGTAGTAATCCGCCTCCGCCACATCCAGCATCTTTATTATGTACAAAAATACGTGTGAGTATGTATGGTGTAATCATGGTTTCATCAAAAGAGCGGCACACAGTAGTGCTTCAGAGCCATCACAGCTCGTCACTGCACTATTCATTCCCGTTGATGGTACCCGCAATTATGACTCTGGTACTTGTACTAGCACGTCAACTTACCTAAAAACAACAAAACTTTTCAAGCAGTTGTATTCTTTACGCTTAACACAATTCAGATCATGTTTTTTCTGAGACAAATTGACATTTAATGGTAGTTAGATGTGCTCGTGTGTACTTTCACTTGCATTGCGTGGCTTTGTCACACAACAGCTTTTTTAAGGAGATATTAAGTGAATTTATTTATGTATATACAGGATTGCTGTATATTTATCATTGTGTCAACACGTCTCGAAAATATGAACTGAGTAAATTTATAGAGTATATCAAATGCATATTTTTAAAATGAATGCTATGATTTTGAAAATAGTCAGGGACCCATATGTATGTAACATAAAATTATTAATGTTAGTATTATGATGATAAAATATTTTTTTTTTTCTTTATTCAAATTCAAATTTTTTTGCCTCTTCCTCGCCAGATTAACTTCTTCTTAAGTGAAATAATTGATAAATAAACTATTTATTCAAATATTTAAAAACATAGGATGAGGGTGAAGATGTTCTATGGACACACAAGTCTGGAAGAAATGTCACACAAAGCAACCTGACTGTCACAAATGGGTTAGCAGTATTTATATAAAAATATGGTAAATGAATAGCACATGGAGGTCTTAGTATATAACTAGTTACTAGAACAAACAATAACCTTTTTCTAGGCAGAGATGGAACATGTCTTTACCTCTTATCAATCAGGTGTGATTAGTGTGACTACGGTCAAATATCTGCGTAGAAAGGATTAAAAAATATCAAGGGATTTCTAAACAAATGCTTTTAGATCGTATTGCACACAATGTTTAGGAACACTGATCATTATTTCTATGGGCATTTGCATTGTACAAACGCCAGCATGCCAGCCCACCGTCGACAAAACTTCAAGTTTCCTATCTGACATTATACCCTATGGTGTAAGTTAATATGGTAATTGTGTTTAATAAATATGTAACTTGCAACAGCTGATTTGCACTGTACACCGCCAAACGGGTAAAGTAGGTATTGTGACTATTTAAATTTGTTTCTTCTATCGTTTTGATTGAACTCTATTAGTAGTAGATACTAGTACAGCACATTACAAAGTACCCTAGAGAGATAATTATAAGCTGATTTCATCTTAACTGATGGTTAAATATTTGTTAAAATATTTCCATTGGATACATGCGGGTACATTCCCCAAGTATTGACGAAACCGAATGCCGGCTCACTGGCGTAGCAAGCACTTACGAAAATTCGTCGACTGACTAACATCCTCCGTAGTTCAGTCAGTAAGAGCACTCGCGCGGATAGCGAAGGGACGTGGGTTCGAGCCCCACCGGATGACACAGTCGATTAATTTTTGTGAGCGAAATTCGATTTAATTTCGTAAAAAAGTTGCAAAATAATTGCTTAAGTTATAAAAATAATTATACCCTAGACATGATTTTAAAACCTTTGTTGTTGAAAGTTACGGTTTTTGTAATAATATTGTTTTATGCTGTATAGTTTTGGTCAGGGCTTAACTTTTTAAACAAGAAAACTTTTTTTTATGATTTACGCTTTACCGAAGGAATGTGTGCTAGCCTTTTTTTTCAAAAGCTTTTTCTTATATAACATACATTAGGATATAGGAAAGAGTTCTTGGATTTTTCCTATTGTGCGCCCTTTCGAATATGTTTCCTTGTAATATACAATTCCTATTCTAGAGGGGGCTGCTCGAGTGGTTTGCTTCGTATTCAACCCATTTTCGCACTAAGAGAATATTAGCTATTCTTTTTTATAGCTTTATCTATACTAACAATTATTATTCTATACTTTGTTTTTCAGATTTGCAATTAAATGTTTATTGTTTAAAAGACCCAAATATGTACATTTCCTACTATTCTAAGTTTATTTTATCCATTCCGACGACCGTTTTGGTGTAGTAGTTCGCGCCCTGGACTACAAAAACAGCGATTGCGGTTTCAAATCCGGCACGGGGCAAATGTTTGTGTGATGAGCACAAGCATTTGCACCTAAGTCATAGCTGTTTATGAATTTATAAATAAGTATATCTATCCGTTATACTAGTCACCATAGCACAAGCTTACGCTTAGTTTGGGGCTAGGTAATTTTGTTGAAACTATTTATTTACTTAACAGATATCCAATAGTTGGTTTAGCTATCTAAAAGAACTAGGCGGCTAACGTTCGCCGAAATGGAATATATAGTATTCAAAAAGCTTTCAAAAATATAGGTACAGTTATTTAAGCTATGGGTTTTAGGTATGTAGTACAATATTTAAGAATGAAAAACCTGGCAAATGCGAGTCGTGCTCGCGCATGAAGGGTTCCGTACCATTATCTATACAACATTAGGCACTAGGCTATGACTTTTTATAAGTTTTCAAAACGAAAAAACGTTTGCAGCTTTGCCAAACAGCTCAGTCTTGCGAAGCTAAGTGTGTAGGTTTTTCTTTATTCCTTCACTCATTGTTACGGCCAAGCCTGGCTTTCAGTTAATTATTAGCCACTTTCCTCGACGTTTACTCCTCCATTTGTCAAGAGTTAATTGGGGATACCATCTGATCTTTATGAATGGATTGTCGAAAGTCATTCGGTATTCTGGCTATGTCTTATAAGATACTAGTAACACTTAGATGAGGCTATTTAGATTAAATGTTACAATACAAAGGTCCACGTAGAACACAAGTAATTTCCCTTTCGTTATTCGGTCATGCCTGTATTTTTAATAAGCGTAGGTTGATTTGGTTCTTTTCCAATGTCGATTGAAAAAAAAAGTATCGACATTACAAAAAGAAAAGACATTTTTCGCTAAATATCCTCCTTACCTTAGATCTTGTCAGTAATACTGTTTGTAAGTCGTTACAAGTCCGTTTGCGACCCACTTATTCATTCAGTCGAAATTCACTGCCGAATGAAACGAATTAACGCAATACGCAACATGAATATCAATATCATCGCTTTACCAATGAATCATAGCGGCCCTTTGAACACAAACTTTGCAGAATCGATTTTCAATTTCCACACGCCTTACAAATCTTGATCGGTAGTTTCGCCACGCAATTAACCGTTTATAAGCAATGAACCAAGATTAATAGGGATGAAACTTTTGGATGGCCTTAACACAATCGCCAATTCCGAACAACAAAAGCCATTTCACTCGCAAATGGGTATTAGGTGGATCAAACACCAATTTGCCGCTATCCGGCTGCTCGTTCCGCGACGATCGCATGTTGATGATTAGCATGGGTTCAGGCAGCCACTGCATGACAACGTAATTATCCACCAAGATTGTTTACACGTGGATCACGTGAGCGAGGAAATTGTTTACTAGTCTTTTGAGGTTGCTAGTGGTAACAAAGGAAGAACTTTAGAAATAGGATACGTAAGATTAGCTAACAATAAGTTCAGAGCGCAAATATGATTAAACTTGTGGTTGCCTGCGACTTCGTCGGCATGGACTCGATGATACAGATTGACTCATTCTTCCTATCTAGTCCAGTAATCGTGATCTCTCATTGGTACTCTGTTGAAGGGTGGTCACCCTGTCTGTTTCACCAAATATACCCTATATTTTATATCGACTATATTTAAACTGTGTTGGGTGCATGAAGAATAGTTCATTAGATTTCGAGTCTATAACAGTCAAAGATTGTAAAATATTAAATATAATAAATAATAAATAAATAAATTGTTTCAACAAACACACCAATTACCTAGCCCCAAACTAAGCGTGAGCTTGTGCTATGGTGACTAGGATAACGGATAGACATACTTATATACATTTATAAACATCCATGACTTAGGTACAAATGCTTGTGCTCATCATACAAACATTTGCCCCTTGCGGGATTCGAACCCGCAACCGCCTGGTTTAGAAGTCCGTGGCGTGAACCACTACACCAAGACGGTCGTCTAATATGTAATAATATTATCTATCGCGTGTACTCGTAGAAGAAATCTCCCTGTATCTCTGGATGTACTATTACTATCGAGATGAAACATACCCTAGATTACCACCAGGAATAAACAGGGTGTTTGGTTCTAGGTATAGTAACATATTTAAACTGTGGTAGGTACATTAAGATTCGTTCAGCAAATTTCGAAACTATAACGTTCAGAAGATACAGAAATAAATTTCAAAACCCCCATTTTCGTACTCTTCTGACCTAAACTAAGGCCTGGGAGGTATTTCAAATTTTTTAAATCAATGCAGAGAGTTCGACCTTCTACAGTTTTATTATATGTTTTTGTATATGTAGATAGATATGGGTTTCTTGTATGGGTACTCAGAGACTTTGAAAACGTTCATATGAAACTAAAATTATGAATTATATTTATGCGACGAGATACATAATAGCTTACATCTTGTATTATCCTAAAAATAACATTTTTTTTTGTTTCCTTCTCCTTGGCGTGATATTGTTTATATTTGCTACACGATGGCACGCATATGGCATAAATAATAACGGAAGTACTATTGTAATAATATCGAAATAGGGATTCGTGTGTGAGTCATAACAGGCATCATATTGAACAGCCAGTACAATTATAGTAAAGGCGAGAGTAGGTAACAGACAAAGAATCGCCTATCTGCCATGATGAGTGCTAATAATTACAGAACTTACAAAATATATATTTAAACTGGTCAAATTCTAAAACTCAGACACTGTTACTTTTAATTATCCAACTTTTTTTCTTAACTTAAGTACCTACACTTCTTTGGTATTTCTTTATCTATTAAACGCGTTGTTAAACACGCATGGATAAACTTTTCTTAGCTACGGCATTCCAATAAGTTCGTGCCCGAACCTCGCCAGAGAGTGTGCGGGGCGAGAAAGTACCAATCAAGTACATAATTATTGCCATGGGAAATTCCATTCCCCGCAACGTCATCTGTCCCCGCTGACATCTAGCTGGCTCGGCCCCCGCACCCCTGGCGATTGCATATGGGTCGCGTTAGAACTTGTCGAACGATAGTTCTGAAACCGCTGTTAATATCGGTTGCTGTACAATCTTAATAGAATTGAAATATTTTATTTGTTAAATCTTTCTTACTATTATTTATTTATTAATTTGCAAGTACAAAGGTTGTATAACTTAAAAGTAACACTACATGTGCACACCCGGTAGGGCACAGCAACAAACATGTAACCTATGTAGGTCTACATTTTAGTGAAAATTACTATATTTTATTTTTACATAATAGAAAACTAATTCTAATGTTGCAGTATTTAATTTAAGCTTGATGTGATGTCTTTTGTGGAATACTCTTTCAAATTGTCGTACATTTTGTCTGTGCTGTTCAATCTATCTGATGGAGTTTCCGATGGAGTTTGGGGTGAATATAAAAAATCAGCTTTACTTTTCTTATCTGACTACGTGTAGTTTCACCCGAGACGTGAATGTTAAGGGCGGAACCCTGCTCACGTTTCAAATACCCCATAAGTTCCCATAAAATGGTCTGGCAAGCGAAGATAATGGGCGACAATTTCTTTTAACACCTGAGACTGTTAGCTTGTCTGAGGTAATATTTCATAACTCGCTTTTATTTGGGGCAAACAACTTCGGGCTTACTAATGTGATATCGTGTGTGTTAACGCTATACTTCTATTACTAGTTTACCGGCTAGGCATCTAAGAAACTATATGATGCAACAAAGTTTTTTTTTAAACACGACTGCAAAGGCCTGATGAAGCCACAATTATATAAAATTAGTTAGTTATAGAAAACTGCTAAAACAATTATTAAATTTTCATATTGATGTATGTATGTTACAGTCAAAACTCATACCAGTCAAAACCACTTTTAACTACAAAAAAAAGTGGTTTTGACTGATGCCCTTAGTTAAAAACAATTTTGACTGGATTTCGTAGTCGAAAGTGGTTCTAACTAAGAGCATCGGTCAAAACCACTTTTAACTGCTAAAATATTGGGTTATTACCCATTTAATCGATAAAACTTGTATCGATTAAAAGTGGTTTAAAGTTGGTTCAACTAGAAATATTGAATAAAAATCATAGGTAATTACAAAATCGTTTAATTATTAAACAAATGAACATTAATTGACATACAAATAGAAACATCTAAAATAACGTATTACTTAAGTAAGGAAATATTAGAATAATTAATACAAAAATAATACCTAGCTTTTACTAAACATAGGAGAATATTACGAGAAGTAACTGAAAAAAAAAACTGCTGTTGTACCTATTTATTTGCAGGCACTTGGAGTAACATATGGAACCTTTTTTCTCGCACAAACATCTGTTGTTGTTACATCCCTTGTAACAAACACATCTTGCGTAACCCTGTCCGGTTCCAACAGCAGATTTCCTTGCTGCAGTTCTTAATGAGATGGTGACGTTAGGCATTTCGTCCTGGCAAATGAATTTTTCGAGACAACTGTCAAATTCCGACTTGAAAATCAGGTCAGGTCAGGTCAGGTCGAAAAAATCAGGCAAAACCACTTTTGACTGCAAAAATCAGTGAAAACTGTTTTTGACCAAGGGCATCGCACAAAACCACTTTTGACTGCAAAAATCAGTCAAAAATGTTTTTGACTAAGGACATCAGCCAAAACTACTTTTGCCTAATTTTTGTAGTCAAAAGTGGTTTTGACCGGCTATGAGTTTTGACTGTAACATTTACACTGAGAAACTTTTCTTTAGAGTTGTTTTTATGCTTTGTTCTTAAAGATCGTAGACATATTATTTTAAATGCAATTGTACTACATCTACGTACAATATCTAAAATAAAACAATTCACCGAACACATACAATGTATTACTATTGTCCATCAATAACCGACCAAAGACAAGCCAATTAGTAACAGGGATTGGACCTATTGACCATCGCGCCGATTCCATTTACGCTAGTGACTGTGCTAAGCCAGCGCAAGTGTCAGAACTAGAAACACAAATCTCAGGGGCGGTTTAGCTAAATTGACTTAACAAGGAACACGCATGATTTGGCAGAAACACCATTCACTGTAAAATTTAATTTAATTCTTAGTACATTTTATACAGAAAGAAAATTAGCATCGTGACATGCTATGAGCTGTCAGGGTTTATGCTGAACAGGGACCCTTTTTACACGAGTGTGCAAAAAAACGAGTGTAATGTTTTCAGAATTCATGCAGGTATGAATGTACTATTTTTATTCCTCCATAACTTCTAGGCGTTTAGAAGTTATGTAAAGATTATTTATATCAAAATGAAAAAAAGGCTTCTAATTACTACAATATAGGTATCATCAACATAGGTATCAAGGTTATCAATATACATAGTAGCATTAATAAGCGGGATTACATGCAAATTGTGATAAATTTACTTTTTAGTTAAATTTTTTAACAGCGTGTTTATTAATTTCAATTTTTGTAATTCTATAATGTATCTTATGTAAAAAAGATTCCAGATATAGAAACCAACTGATTTTGAACGCAATATTCGATGCTGAAATTGAAATTGAGGTGGTGGATTACTATATTGATAATTTGATGTTTCAGATGTGATCATCGTTCTAGCGTTTATTATCCCGGTTAAGCACTCACTCGCGAGGTCCCAGGGTCCGCTGACCTTATGTGATCAAGTAATTAATATATCTGTGCATGATAGGGCACGACTATAGATTTTAGTCAACACTAAAAATATTATGATTGTGAAATTTTCAACCAGATATCGATTACAAATCACTGGCTAAACCTCTAAAACAATGTATTTTTAATGAGTTCTCTAAACGAGTTATGTTGAAATTGTACATATTATATAGTTCCTGAAGTCATCATCATTCGCTTGCCCTGTTCCCATTATATTTAGGGTCGGCGCAGTATGTTTTTCTCTTCCATACAATCCTATCACTCGTCATTGACTCATATACATATATAGTTGACTCATATATATATATATATAGTTCCTGAAGTAAAGAGAACAAAGGATGTTTAGAAAGGAAAACAAAGCAGATTATCAAACCTAAGTAAGTTTTCTTCCATTTTCTTATCGTGAGGAAAACGTAACTTCAAGTAAGTTAGTCACGAAAGTTTGTAGGTTAAAAATAGTTTACGAAACAGAAGGGTTTGTGATTTAAAGTTTATTATTTTTGCGAGTACCATCCTATGTTACCTCATTATGTAACGCTCAGGTGTAGTATCTTTTTTCACCATTACAATAACTGTGTGGCCGGTTGCACCATCTTCTAAAATAACTCAAATGCAACCGACGCTAAACATGAAAATAACATCAACACAAATTTTATTCAAGTCACTCGTACTAGATTATTTTAAGTAAGATCGTTGAGCGCTTTTACGTCAAATAATCTAACCCGGATATTTGAGTTTCATATTTCAAAACGGTTGACTTTGCTTCAGTGAGGAATATTATGGTTAGGGCTTATGATTCCTTTAAATGAAATCTTATCTTCCTCGCTTAAACGGAAGATATTCAAATGGTTACCGGATGGGTATTTAAAGTGGATTTAATTTAAATCGCCTTTGAGAGTTGCTGAAAATTTCAACAATTTTACTAATGGAATGACAACGAAATATTTGAAGTTTTTTTTTGTTATTTTTAAGATTAGCGACCCGCTCCGGCGTCGCACGAGTGCAATATGTATGTAAGAAACATATAAACCTTTCTCTCGAATTACTTAGTATATTGCTGAACAAACTGCACTCTCACAAATCTGTTGTTTAAAAAAGTTAGCGAAGAGACAGCTGCAGCAGCGAGTTTATTTCATACTGGGTAAAGATTACTGCAATAGTTTCTATATTACAGATTACTCTACAAAATTCAATTAAGGGTTATCGCTAGTGTGTTATACTTAAAATATTTATGAAAAGCTCTATTACTCCGGTTTGTTTTCGAACCAGCACCGTCAGCTATAATTTTAACCCAGAGTAATCTTGCGTAAGTCTATTTGAAGGATGTCCAAGAAATAAATCGTGTGGGTCGCTCCAGTGTGTGGCCATAAATAATTAACGAGCTACAACCCTGGCAATTATTTCTGTTAATTGACTGTTTCCCTAACAAGATTGCGTCGTTTATTCAGCCGTGAGTGGGCGATAGAATTTCTTTTTTGCAGGCAAATTATTTTCGGACTCAGGAATTCATTATGCTGTTAGAATAATTCTAACAGCATAATGAATTCCTTCTAAAAAATTCTAACATTCAAGTAATTATTGCTTGAATGTTAGAATTTTTTCAGATAATTCCTAAGCATTATTAATTTCGCTTTATGATAGGTAATACAACAATGCACATTTCAATTACAGAGTTTTTAAGCAAAAAAAAACGTGAGGGTAGATTACCAGAATCTACGCTCAAGTTTTTTCCTTAAAATTATATATACCAACTTTATTGTAATTTTGAAAAAACCGGCCAGGGTTCCGTACTATTAAACATTTTAAACGCATCTGCTTGCCGTTATTAGTATCAAACCACTGATTGTAATAGCGGCCAGCAGAAATACAACGAATTTTTAAGTATCTATTAGCTACGCACTCGAGCCAATATATAGACGATCGTTCCCTCGATGTTATGGACTGTATTCTTCAAATAAAACGCTTCTTGTTTCTTTTTTCTTTATTGGAGACCGATGACCGTGAGAGCAGCTAACAAAATCCGGCGCTCACGGCCCTATACTTATACTAATTACATAGGTCTTACTTAGTGACTAAAGCACCCTAGTGTTTACTGGCGAAAGGATAAGGATAGCACCTACGTTACTCTTTCCAACGCGTTCAACAGCCACCCTCAAAACATCGAAATACTGAGGGAGGAAACCGATGCGTATCTCCTATCTCTTTCTACAACATTTCACAACTACCTACCGATAGCCTAACAATTCCCACTCACAACATTCTACCTCTGCGGGTTTTCCTACCTACCCTCGGAATGTGCGAGATGGGGGACAGGGACAGACTATTGGTCTTACCGGTCCCACACTGCCTGAGTGGGACGACCAGATAGGGTCTCCTTCGCCCCTGTACCAAACTACCTACTTTAAATTTTATTATTAGTTCCTACCTGCCTAACTTACTGCAAGTGGGAATCACCTATAGATAACCGGTTTGCTATCTTTATTAAATATAACAAGCCCTGAGCTAATTTACATTGTTTCTTATGCTAAGCCCTATGAGAAAATTAAACTTTATTGAAATCCACAAAATATCCTATACTAAATTACAACATTCAAATATAAACATAAAGTAACTGATTGGGTGTCCGTAACAGTATCTAAATATCACGGTTTATGAGAGATATAGCATGGTAACAGACAGACAGACGAACAGAAGAGTCTTAGTAATATGGTTTAATCCTTTGGCTAAGGATCCCTAAAAACTTTTTACGTTCAAACAGATATTGCAAGATATGCGACTAGTACCTACATATAAGCTTATTAATTTCGACGTTGGTCTCATAGAAACTGGTCTTAGTTGTAAAACCTTGGAGTATCGTGACATCTTGAGGGTATTATCTTGATATTATGAGTATGACATCTCTCCCGTTTAAACGTGCTCTCTGAAGCTTGAAATTATATTTCCTTATAAGATAATCAGGTTGCAGTTGACTTAACAATCCTGCTATATCTCGATAAAATGATAAACTAGGAGGATTTATTATTTTGTTAACTCTAAGGCTCACTTTTACGAAACTCGTTAAACAAGATTAACGCTAAACATGTTTAAAATATCATCCCGGTTCTGTCAACGCAGAATGACTGACAAAGACAGAATGATGTTTTAAATATGTTATAATTATTTTTATAACTTAAGCAATTATTTTGCAAGTTTTAAAATTCAATTTGATTTCGTTTTAAATATCATTAGCGCTAGTAAGTTTACCTGTCTCTAAATCGAACCTAGGACCACGGGGTCCGTGCTAACCGCACCACTAGATCACTAAAGCGTTTAGCGTTGCAATGTGTTATCAAAATGTTGTATGTAGGTACACGTATTAAATCAATACATTTCTTTCTTTAATTAATTTCGTAAATAAAACGTTCGAAAGACGCACCTTTCATTCAGCAAAAGCTTTGTTGCTATGTTAAGTACGGTATAAGTACGAAAACGCTGAAAGAGCAATACGGGTAATCCTGGTTCTAGTTCAATCAAAAACGATAGTCCACTCCAAATGAAACTCCTCATCACATGACATACCAAGGTAAATAGTTTCTCGTTTTTTTTTTGCTATAGACGCCATTTTAAAACTAACGCCACTTAAAAAAATATTTCTTTCCTTGTCCTTTCTTGTCACTCCATAGTCCACATATCCACCTAAACATTCTCACCTCCTCATGCATCTTCATGAAGTAGTAGGTAATGTCTTCATAAGGTATGTAATATGACCAAATGTGATATTTCTGGGCTGACTTATATTTTTAGCTATGAACCAGAGCGGTAACCATTCCCTATCAAATTAAGGTGATTGGATTTCTTGTCAAGTGTGAAATTAGTCTTTCTGTTTGACAGAAATACGATTTAGACATCTGCTGCGAAGTGGACGTAAAATCTAAGTGGGGAGTATCGATTAGGGCCATTTACCTTCCCACAGATCTAATCTAATGTGGCATGGTTAATACAAATCTAATGTATTTTTCACTTTAGTTTACGATACGGCGAGGGCTTTGCTTGGTAGTTTACCAGAGCCATAAATGAGGAAATACGTAAAAAAACTAACATTACGAATTACCCTTGAAATCGAGATTACACTACATTATTTCCAGATACGAGTAGTGAAAGTTTTTAAAAATAAGATTTGGTTTTATGGCATTCTGATACCTAGGTGTAAAATAATAATAAATCTTATATAATATCAATCAAGTCACCCGATCGCCCAAGGCCTAAACCTATACCTATACTCTCAAATATATTTTAACCGTAATTGCCAACATTCAATAATTGAGTAAGTTGACGGACGTATTGCCTTCCGGCACGGCCATTTTAAATTTTATTCAATTTGAACCCGTTGTTTAAGACTTGCTTGCTTTTTATACAAGAACCGGGTTGTGACGTTGTTATATAAGTTATGTTTTAGATGGCTTCCTTTTTACCCCGAATTAGGTACTGCAAACACGAGTTATTCTTTTTTTAAATATTTATTTCCCTTTGATGTTTCTTTACCTTGAGGGAAATTGAATTCGGTTTTTATTTCTACCTATTATACTTTTTGTGATATATTTTTCTTTTCTTTCGATATTCACTACACTAATATGCTTCAATTTTATGAGTTTTTTTGCTACGAATAATTATCTTTGATAACTCAAATGATATTTCGATATCCCTAAGGCTATATTAAGGGGTATGTATGTCTTTGTAACTTAATTATCTATGATTGATAATACAAATTCTCGTTCGTATAATTTATGGATTCGGTAACCACGACATGGAAATGTTCATTGTTATTTTTAATCAGGTTTTTTTTGTGGATAGCAAATCCTAAAAAGTTTTTGGGACAGATGATGATGAAAGAATGCTTATCACTTAAAAACAATAATTTATCGTAATTTTTTATTTGCTAGTTATTTATTGTTTTGAATTTTTGGGGTTGGGTAGTTCAAAAGGGCGTTTTAACTTTCACCGCGTTCTATACAAAAGCCAACGCGTCATATAAACTTTTAATATGAATTTGTGATGCAAATACAAAGCCACACACATACAAATCCGCCGCTGTTAACTGAAAAGTTGTGAATAACTTTTGCTGCATTAAAATATTGTTTTGTTATTTATCGCGAAATTAAAAAAAAAACAAATAAACGGCAATTCGGATTAAATATGTTCTTGTCGTCAAGCTTGGCGACAAAAATCATTTTTGTATGGTACCAGCTATCAGTAAGTACTAGCTAAAAGTTAAAGTTCATAACTAATAGCTCAAAATTGAGCTCGTTTCCTTGTTAAATTACCATTCAACTTTTAACCTGTCAACGGATGCCGAGGAAAACTAATAATGTTCCGTGTAAATCAAGTCGTGGTCTACCCGACCCCTTAATCATCGGGTTCACGAACTAGTGATGTCACTTGTTTGCCCACAATCGATAACTTCGATAGTTATGGTAGCGCAAAATATGTTTAGATATGAAACTTTGTTTCTGATTAGTAAGCGATAGTAATGTTTCCGATAGCGTTGTATAGCATGTAAACTCAGTAAGGTATCGATTAGGAGTATTAACTTAGTATCGATAGTAGCAATATCAATAGCGTGATAGTTATAGAACTAAATCTTTAGGGTTCCGTACCTCAAGAGGAAAAAAAGAAACCCCTAAAAACCCCTGTCAGTTAAGACCCTTTTTCTAAGGAACTCTTGGAGGAATAAGTAAGTTAAAATCTACATTCAGTAGGTACTAGGTTTTACCGCAAAATGTTTGAAAACAATGCTTAAAAGGCCGTAATTTTTAAATGTGTTGACTTTTTTCCGCCTAATTTTTTTTCAGCTTTAAATGATCGCAGTCATAAGTATTTGGTGCCCGTAAAGTAAAATCTGTTAGACGGAAAATTAATCACACCGATTATGAGACTGCTACTCCGGACATCATTAGCATATGGGGGACCTCACTAGAACTGTCAGAGGAGGATACAATGGATTGTCCCGCGCAGATGGCTTTTACTATAATTTCTGTAAGAAAACTATAAAAAAGGAGAGTATCATCCAACAAAGTGTACTCGTGTAAATCAATAAAATCTTAATACCTGAGAAAAAGAGTTTTGACAGATGGACAGACTGACATGCGGACAAAAATTGATTCTATAAGAGTTCCGTTTTTCCTTCTGAGGGACGGAATCCTGAAAGTAGATGACTTTCAGGATCCTTTATCGCACCGGTCTGACTATTTTTTAAAAGCCTTAATTGTCTAACTGCTTCACAGAGCTGTTGGTCTACTAAACAGGGACTGTTGTTTATAAGACTAGGTTATGTTATTACTAATAATAAAACTAATTATTAAAATTTATAATAGAATTACCAATAAATTATTAGTTTACAGCTTGGTATATATAATTTTAAGGAAAAAAAACTTGAGCGTATATTCTGGTAATCTACCCTCAAGATTTTTTTCCTTAAAATTATATATACCAACTTTATTGTAATTTTGAAAAAACCGGCCAGGGTTCCGTACTATTAAACATTTTAAACGCACCTGCTTGCCGTTATTAGTATCAAGCCACTAATTGTAATAGCGGCCAGTAGAAATACAACGAATTTTTAAGTATCTAAATATCATGGTTTATGAGAGATATAGCAAGGTAACAGACAGACAGACGAACAGAAGAGTCTTAAAAGTCATAAAAGTCATTTATTTTTGTATGTAGGCCCACAGGGGGCACTTATACACGTCCCAACATATTATTTTTTAATCCCTACCACTGCTTCGGGACAAATTGTGGGCTAGTGCTGAGAAGAAGCAGCGCAAGAAACTCAGTCACTATTGTCAAAGCCGCTTTTAAAAATAATGTTTAAATTCAGAAATTGTACTAGTGCGAGCTGGTCCACACGTTTACATCATTCAAATAATCGTCTACTTTATAATAACCTTTTGTCATTAGGGTATCCTTAATAAATGATTTGAATTTGTTAATTGGTAATTCTACAATATTTTTCGGTAATTTGTTAAAGTAATTGACACATTTTCCCATGAAAGAATGACCAACTTTTTGAAGCCTGAATTGTGGAATAGCAAGCTTATTTTTATTTCTAGTGTTAAAATTATGCGTATCACTTTTCTTTGTAAATAAATGCATGTTTTTACGCACATACATAATATTTTCATAAATATATTGAGAGGCTACTGTTAATATCCTTATTTCTTTAAAAAAATCTTTCAATGAATCTTGAGGTTTGAGGTTATAAATAGCACGTACGGCCCTTTTTTGTAGTACAAAAATTGATTCTATATTAGCAGCTGAGCCCCATAGTAAAATACCGTACGACATCAAGCTGTGAAAATAACTAAAATAGACTAGTCTGGCCGTTTCAACATCAGTCAAGCGCCGTATCTTTTTTACAGCAAAAGCAGCTGAACTAAGTCTGCCTGACAAGGCCACGATATGAGGACCCCATTGTAGTTTTGAATCTAAAGTAATTCCTAAAAATGTTGTTGAATTTATAGTATTTAGCAGTTTGTCTTTTATCAAAACATCTGTTGAGGCCTGTCTGACATTAGGCATCGTAAACTTAACACATTTAGTCTTATTCCCGTTAAGCAAAAGGTTGTTAACGGTAAACCAATGCAATACTTGTGAAAGAGTATTATTTACATCGTCAAAAGTATCTTTCTCCCTTGGAATTTGAATATAAGTGAAGTATCATCAGCAAATAATACTATATCACAAAGATCTTCCACAAAGTGTGGAAGGTCATTTATATAAATTAAAAACAATAAAGGTCCCAATATCTATCCCTGGGGCGCACCCATGGTCAGAGGTGCTCCAGAAGACTCAACCCCATTTATGCATACTTTTTGTGTTCTACTTGTTAGGTAAGATTCAAGTAGATTTAATGCATTCATTGAAGCCCCATAATGTCTTAATTTTTTCAATTAAGTTTTATGTTCTACACAATCAAAAGCTTTTGAAAGATCACAAAAAATACCTAAAGCATCTTGTATATTATCATAGGCATCAAATATATGTTTTAATAGAGCAACTCCCGCATCAGCAGTACTTCTACCTTTAGTGAAACCAAATTGTTTTTTGTGTAGTAGATGGTTTAAAGGAAGATGTGCTAGTAGTTGATTGAATATTACCTTTTCAAATATTTTACTGAGGACCGGAAGAATCGATATTGGTCTAAAATTAGAGGGTCACTTTTTTCGCCGGATTTAAATAGCGGTATAATTTTACTACATTTCATTAGGCTTGGAAACTGGCCATCATCAATGCACTTGTTAAAAATTATTGCTAATTTAGGAGCTATTGTGTTGATAATTGATTTTATAATATACACAGATAGTCCCCATAGATCCTCAGTCTTCTTCATATTTAAATCTAGAAATGTTTTTGTAATTACTTCGGGACTGACATGCCTAAAGTGCAGTGGAGAATCGCACTGGTCGACATTGGACTTGAGAATCGATTCCGCAAGTTCTGAAGAAGATGCAAGTTCTTTAGTTGTTGAAGGTGCAATATTAGAAAAAAATTACTCAAAGGCATTTGCAACTTCTTGATTGGATGTGATCAATTTACTTTCGACTTTTAGTGAGAATGAGCTACTTTTTGATTTATTTTTACAAGTTTCCTTGTTTATTATGTTCCAAGTAGCTTTTGCCTTATTGTTGGAATTTAAAACTATTCTACGAATATAGTTTGACTTTGCTGCAGCACATACTTTTTTAAATATCTTAGAGTAATTTTTAACATATTCAATAGTATGTGGATCCTGTGAGTATTCTCTTATACTATATAAGTCATACAATTTAATCCTACTTTTATGAATACCTGGTGTAGCCCAGTCATTAAATTTACATTTAGCTTGATTTGTCTTAACCTTCTTCAGTGGAAAGATTTCATTGAATTGATTTTTTATTAATTCAAAAAGGTCTTCGTATATTTTTATTTTTTTAGTAATATGGTTAAATCCTTTGGCTAAGGATCCCTAAAAACTTTTTACGTTCAAACAGATATTGCAAGATATGCGACTAGTACCTACATATAAGCTTATTAATTTCGACGTTGGTCTCATAGAAACTGGCCTCTATATTTGAGCGCCAGAAACGGCCTTAAGAAGGTAATGTATCACTGTTATTAAAATGGCCATGTGTATCATTAGTTGGTAAGATAAATACTAACTAGTCTAAGCTTAAGTGAAGTTTAAATTTTTTAGCAAAAAGTTGGAAAATAATCTTGGTTAGTCTAAAAATATCCTTATATCGTACCTTTTGTTTCGTTGTACAGTAAATAAAAGTAATAAACGAGAATTCTTTAAGTCTAGACGATTTAGAACGCTGTTAAAGCTAAAATAAACACATAAACGAGATTGGATTGGAGCAATAAACAAAAATTGATTGCAATAAAACTCAATTTCGAAACTGCTGTTTCTCTGTAGTACGAAAGATTTCATAAAATACAACAGAGATACCTATTTTATAGCATTAAAAACAGTGTGCAATACTTTCAAAGCATTCGATTTTAATTGAAAACAACCTTGTCCACACACAAAAGTTTAACCTTCGATGTCATTAATAACTCTGTCTAATTTGAAGTCAAATAACATGCTTAGGTCGCAATCGTTTTCGTAGATAGACTTGCTCGTGGTAAAAAATGAACTGAGTGCCAGGCACGGGTTAACACGAAGTTATTCGTGGTAATGATGCCTTATTACTTACTGAAACTATCGATATTTAGACCGTGAAAATCTTGAACAAAAAATTTTTCACCAAAACAGTTTAATAACATTAAATACTTGTAAATACTAAATTATGTCTAATCAAAAAAAATCTTTCGCTTACAACATTGTAAGAAAACTCTTAATTCAACCAAACATAACCTTAGACTTACCATATGATACTACTAATAAAATAAGTTATATTATTATTAGTAACATTATTAGTTATTATTTTACGTGGTTGTTAATTTTTCTTTAGGTGTTGCATACACTTTGCTTATAGCCTTGTCAATGTCCTACTGGCTCGAGGTGGTGAGAGCCTGATGTCCTGTAATACAGGTATTCGATACCTAGCATAGGCATCAGACTCGCACTTACATTACCTAAGATATCTGTAATTATTTTGATTTTACGTCTTCTCATGTGTTTTTCAATGTATGTTTGAGTAAATAAAGGAATTTTGAATTTGATTTGATTTGATTTGAACAATATAAAAATAACTGTACTAGCTGTAAACTAATAATTTATTGGTAATTCTATTATAAATTTTAATAATTTGTTTTATTATTAGTAATAACATAACCTAGTCTTATAAACAACAGTCCCTGTTTAGTAGACCAACAGCTCTGTGAAGCAGTTAGACAATTAAGGCTTTTAAAAAATAGTCAGACCGGTGCGATAAAGGATCCTGAAAGTCATCTACTTTCAGGATTCCGTCCCTCAGAAGGAAAAACGGAACTCTTATAGAATCAATTTTTGTCCGCATGTCAGTCTGTCCATCTGTCAAAACTCTTTTTCTCAGGTATTAAGATTTTATTGATTTACACGAGTACACTTTGTTGGATGATACTCTCCTTTTTTATAGTTTTCTTACAGAAATTATAGTAAAAGCCATCTGCGCGGGACAATCCATTGTATCCTCCTCTGACAGTTCTAGTGAGGTCCCCCATATGCTAATAATGTCGGGAGTAGCAGTCTCATAATAGGTGTGATTAATTTTCCGTCTAACAGATTTTACTTTACGGGCACCAAATACTTATGATTGCGATCATTTAAAGCTGAAAAAAAATCAGGCGGAAAAAAGTCAACACATTTAAAAATTACGGCCTTTTAACCATTGTTTTCAAACATTTTGCGGTAAAACCTAGTACCTACTGAATGTAGATTTTAACTTACTAATTCCTCCAAGAGTTCCTTAGAAAAAGGGTCTTAACTGACAGGGGTTTTTAGGGGTTTCTTTTTTTCCTCTTGAGGTACGGAACCCTAAAGATTTAGTTCTATAACTATCACGCTATTGATATTGCTACTATCGATACTAAGTTAATACTCCTAATCGATACCTTACTGAGTTTACATGCTATACAACTATCGGAAACATTACTATCGCTTACTAATCAGAAACAAAGTTTCATATCTAAACATATTTTGCGCTACCATAACTATCGAAGTTATCGATTGTGGGCAAACAAGTGACATCACTAGTTCGTGAACCCGATGATTAAGGGGTCGGGTAGACCACGACTTGATTTTCACGGAACATTATTAGTTTTCCTCGGCATCCGTTGACAGGTTAAAAGTTGAATGGTAATTTAACAAGGAAACGAGCTCAATTTTGAGCTATTAGTTATGAACTTTAACTTTTAGCTAGTACTTACTGATAGCTGGTACCATACAAAAATGATTTTTGTCGCCAAGCTTGACGACAAGGACATATTTAATCCGAATTGCCGTTTATTTGTTTTTTTTTTAATTTCGCGATAAATAACAAAACAATATTTTAATGCAGCAAAAGTTATTCACAACTTTTCAGTTAACAGCGGCGGATATGTATGTGTGTGGCTTCGTATTTGCATCACAAATTCATATCAAAAGTTTATATGACGCGTTGGCTTTTGTATAGAACGCGGTGAAAGTTAAAACGCCCTTTTGAACTACCCAACCCCAAAAATTCAAAACAATAAATAACTAGCAAATTAAAAATTACGATAAATTATTGTTTTTAAGTGATAAGCATTCTGTCATCATCATCTGTCCCAAAAACTTTTTAGGATTTGCTATCCACAAAAAAAAACCTGATTAAAAATAACAATGAACATTTCCATGTCGTGGTTACCGAATCCATAAATTATACGAACGAGAATTTGTATTATCAATCATAGATAATTAAGTTACAAAGACATACATACCCCTTAATATAGCCTTAGGGATATCGAAATATCATTTGAGTTATCAAAGATAATTATTCGTAGCAAAAAACCTCATAAAATTAAAGCATATTAGTTTAGTGAATATCGAAAGACAAGAAAAATATATCACAAAAAGTATAATAGGCAGAAATAAAAACCGAATTCAATTTCCCTCAAGGTAAAGAAACATCAAAGGGAAATAAATATTAAAAAAAAGAATAACTCGTGTTTGCAGTACCTAATTCGGGGTAAAAAGGAAGCCATTTAAAACATAACTTATATAACAACCTTACATCCCGGTTCTTGTATAAAAAGCAAGCAAGTCTTAAACAACGGCCGTGCCAGAAGGCAATACGTCCGTAAACTTACTCAATTATTGAATGTTGGCAATTACTGTTAAAATATATTTGAGAGTATAGGTATAGGTTTAGGCCTTGGGCGATCGGGTGACTTGATTGATATTATTTAAGATTTATTATTATTTTACACCTAGGTATCAGAATGCCATAAAACCACAACTTATTTTCAAAAACTATCACTATCTTGAAATAATCTAGTGTAAACTCGATTTCAAGGGTAATTTGTAATGTTTGTTTTTTACGTATTTCCTCATTTATGGCTCTGGTAAAGAACTACCTAGCAAAGCCCTCGCCGTATCGTAAACTGAAGTGAAAAATACATTAGATTTGTATTAACCATGCCACATCAGATTAGATCTGTGGGAAGGTAAATGGCCCTAATCGATACTCCCCACTTAGATTTTACGTCCACTTCGCAGCAGATGTCTAAATCGTATTTCTGTCAAACAGAAAGACCAATTTCACACTTGACAAGAAATCCAATCACCTTAATTTGATAGGGAATGGTTACCGCTCTGGTTCATAGCTAAAAATATAAGTCAGCCGAGAAATATCACATTTGGCCATATTACATACCTTATGAGCGTCGGTGGCGCAGTGGCTAGCGGGTGGCTTCTTATGCGGGAGGCGCCGGTTCGATCCCACATGTCGCCATGTACCAATGACTTTTTCTGAGTTATGTACATTAGTTGTTTTACTAACCGATGCTCTTACGGTGAGGGGAAAACATCGTGAGGAAACCTGGACATTCAGACGACTTCATATGTAACCATGATCCAAAACTGGTCAGGTTCCCTTGGTTACAGGGTCACAGAGGTCAGATGGCAGTCGCTTTACTGTAATTACCTGATCTGCCACATCCTGCATCATGGTCAGCGGACCCTGGGCCCTCGTGTGCGAGTGCACAAACCGGGATAACGCTAGGAGGATGATGACATACCTTATGAAGACATTTCCTACTACTTCATGAAGATGCATGAGGAGGTGAGAATGTTTAGGTGGATTTGTGAAATATGGAGTGACAAGAAAGGACAAGGAAATAAATATTTTTTTAAGTGGCGATAGTTTCAAAACGTTAGACGCCAGTCTATAACAAAAAAAAATACGAAAAACAATTTACCTTGGTATGTTATGTGATGAGGAGGTGGTTCATTTGGAGTGGACTATCGTTTTTGATTGAACTAGATCCAGGATTACCCATATTGCTCTTTCAGGGTTTTCGTACTTATACCGTACTTAACATAGCAACAAAGCTTTTGCTGAGTGAAAGATGCGTCTTTCGAACGTTTTATTTACGAAATTAATTAAATAAATGTATTGATTTAATACATGTACCTACATACAACATTTTGATAACACAATGCAACGCTAAACACTTCAGTGGTCTAGTGGTGCGGTTAGCACGGACCCCGAGGTCCTAGGTTCGATTCAGAGACAGGTAAACTTACTAGCGCTAATCATATTTAAAACATCATTCTGTCTTTGTCAGTCATTCTGCGTTGACAGAACCGGGATGATATTTTAAACATGTTTAGCGTTAATCTTGTTTAACGAGTTTCGTAAAAGTGAGCCTTAGAGATAACAAAATAATAACTCCTTCTAGTTTATCATTTTATCGAGATATAGCAGGATTGTTAAGCCAACTGCAACCTGATTATCTCATAAGGAAATATAATTTCAAGCTTTAGAGAGCACGTTTAAACGGGAGAGATGTCATACTCATAATATCAAGATAATACCCTCACGATACGTTTTACATCTAAGGAAAAAAGGTTATAGCAACGGTGTCATAAAAAAACAAATTAATTTAGGTGAGCAGATGCATTAACTGATTACTGTGGCAACTGAGTCTCATGTAAAATTCATGTAGCCACGCGCGTCATAGTAATTTGCACTTCCAGCAGTTTTTGCTGGTTGTTAAATTACCCCCTCATTTCCGGTGTTTGCACATCATGCATCTCTTAGCAGAAAGTTGGTGAGTCAACCGGTTAGAGAAAGAGCGAGTTTAGTTTTTTAACAAAAACATTAATACATAATTAGTATGTAAAAGTGTCATGTTATGAATGTTTAGGATTCTACATTCTCTTTTAACATGGCATTGACTTCTAAGAATTTGTTGACTTGTATTCATCTTCTTCATCATCTAAAGAAAATCTTAAAAAAGTTAGTTCAAAATGATCTCACAATAATCTCAAAACGATTCCAAGAATTGCAAAAGCACTTAAGGTATAAGTCGTCAGCAATTATGGTTATGAATTTAACACAAGACCGGCATCAAGAATCGAATAAGGATAGTACATGACAAAAATATGTTTTGTGATGATGCTGCAAGTTTTGCCTTTGCGAACCAATTTAACACGTTACTGCCATAACAAAAATGGGAACTGATATAATGTATGTACTCGAGTTTTAAAAACATTTTCACTTTTCCATACAACATCAGCCAGAAGCCGGTTTCGTAGAAAGTATTATGTAGGTCTTATTTTCAAGGTTTACGACTCGATAACAAAATTGTCTGAGCTGAGACGATCAAAATATTATTCAACAATCTGCACATAATATATCCATACTACTTTTATAAATGGGAAACTGTCTGTCTGTAACATCTTTACGCTTAAACAGATTTAGATAAAAAAGGTAAAAAGATAGTTTTGTTAAATCAACGTTTAAGGGGGTGAAAAGGGGGGAAAAATCATCATTTTCGCGGAAATCGCTAGAGACATACTCGTATAAAGCACTACCGTTCTTCCGTGACTTTTTTCAAGGCAATTGTTTCACATAACCTGTTAACTTTATCAACCTTCAATAGCAAGTAACGGAGTCACTAATACTACCCCTTCCAAAACAAAAAAAAATATTAGTCACTTTTTTTGTTTATGTGACATTTTAATACACACTTTCTGATAAATAAAATTCACGAATATCGATATTCCGGCGCTATTAACAACCAGCTGGGTTACATGTGGTTCGCCATATACCTAGTAGTCTGAATGCCCTTTATCTCTTATAGAACATCAATGTGCACACGGCACCATATTACCTGATGCTGACCTGAACCTGATCTGACAAAATTTCCGCATCAAAACTCGACCTTATAATGAAGACAAAGAGTTCATTTGGTATATTTTGTCAGGTTTGAGTAGGTCGATGCGGTGCCTACTATACTGTACCGCAAGATTTAATATTTAATGATGTAACTCTGGTGAGCCGATCAAATGCAGCTTTTGACTGAATGATGCATGAGGGAAACGCTACATGCACTTGAGAGCCAACTGTTGCAGATAATAAGTTATGGGTTGATTCAATACGCAATAAATAATTTGATAAATGAATGGTCCTCTCAGTAAAATAGGAACAAAGCTCGTAATTGTAGACAATCATAGGAGGAGGGAGAAAGAATCTTGGCCGCTGAAGAAAATACCAGTTAAATAATAGTTCAAGATCAATATTATAAACAAGCTATGAACAAAAAAAGGAAAAAGTCATGGAGTAAAAAGTTAGTGTTATCTTACATGTTCTGCAAGATTTCCTAATCTATTTTCCGGTTTCTTGTTCGCTGATTACGTAACCACCTGAGCAAATATGAAATTAGTTGTTATTAGTTTGCCGGTGGTAGATCACCAATCAGCCACAACAATTAAAGGCAGATGTGAGATGCCAACATCAATGATCACGTGATTAGTGATCGGAAAGAGTTTCAGTTGCTGCAATATAATGTCGTACTTACTCATGCAATTACAATGAGCCCAGATGCAAGAATCAGATATAAGATACGGTAACGTGGTCATGCAAGTTTAAATGGGTCAGCTACAAGAATCAGGGGATAATGTAACATCTGCTTTAACGATAATACCGAAAGTTTTATGGACCAGCAATATATCACGTTACGATGAGAGCGAACCAGATGTGTAAGACCAATTCGTACATAATTCAGTAGTATAAAGTCGTAAAAGAATTTTAGTGTAAACCTTTTACCTAAATAATATAAAGCTGTTGGTGTGTAGAACAACTATACTGTAAGACCTATCGAACAATTGTAAATGGAATTCAGATAGTTTACGCACTGTCATTCAGATAAATCATTATGCATATAAATGGTGAACTTAAGATCCCTTTGTGTTGAATCAACAACCTTTAGGTTTCTTTATTTGTAATATTTTTTGGGTTATTTTATTATCATTCCATATAAGTAAATCACATCCTTTCACGAACTTCTCGAAACTTTCCTTCAAGTAGATTAACCAAAAGAATAGGACGATCCGTATTCTAAGAATGAAATTGCCGTAGCTTTAGCTTACAATTTCCTGTATTAAACGATGTACCTATCCCAGATGGGAACATGTCGGATGCAGGTTACGACTGAATGATGCATGAGGAATAACACCATCTGTTCGTGAGAGTCAACAGTTGCCAATACTAGACTGGCCTAATTCAATACGTGCGGATATCGTGCCAAAGGACCCAGTATTCAGGTGAGTGTCTTATGATCTAGAAAAGAGGTTGGTTGGTACTAATACTGCCTAACTTTTTCATTTTTAGTGATTAACGATTTATAACTGAACCCTTATAGAATCACTTTATTATCTGTCTGTCACATCTATTATTTTAGGTATCAAGCTGAAATTAACATCAAATATCTACCCACCTATCTCAGCGGTCCCTTGAAGCGGAATAAGTATGCTTCTAAGTCAAAGTGATCTAAAGGTCATTTAAGCCCTGTTTTCTAACTTTTCACAGGTGAATCCTCCACCACCACCTTTAGGGTAGGTCCATTCCATAGCCTAAGTCATGAAATTTGACAAGAAGAAAAGTCTTACAGCACAAGTAAAGTAAAATAATGTAATCGTTAATTTGTTGTTTTACCAAAAATAATAATTCTGCACCAGATTGTACGGAACCCGCAGCGCGCAAGACTGACTAACGCGCAACACTTGTCCAGTTTTTTTAAAATAAAAAAGAATTAATCAATTGTTACTCTCTCTCTCTCTTTCTCTTCCTGGCTATATATCCCACATGGTGGTGGGGTCAGCCTTTTTATTAATCAATTTTTAACTATAACGGTTAATTGTTCAGTTAAGAGTAATGGTAGTTTAAACCAACTTCTTTCCTCTTCGTTTACATTTATAATCGAAGCCAGATTGGAAAATTGACATCCAAAGGTTTAATACAAGATTCAACAGTAACAACATACAGTTTTATGTTGCTCTCAGCACGAATATTTAAGCTATTACTATAAAATTCTCCCCACTTTCATAGAAAACCGTTTTAACCATAAACGTGTACAGCCGAGGTAATACCTATAAAAATAGCGAGCGTAGAAGGCGTGAGTTTCCCTCATAATCGTTATTTGGAATGTCTAAAAATCCGTTGAACTTCCGCATCTATGCTATTTTATCTCACTCTACATTTATAATAGCCCAAAACTTAGACTTGAGGGTGCTCCTTAAAGTTTTCGTCAGACAGGGATAATACTGCGACCAAGGTTTGGCGTCGGTCCAGGGAGCGCACTCGCGACTTTTTAAATTATTTTATTACTCTGACTCCGGGAAAAATGTGTTCCTCACTAGTTTCCACTTTGTTTTTATACCAACATTTATTCTGACAAGAGAGCAAATATGTTTTCCATGTTTTAATTCTCTTGACTATCATCTGTATCGAAGAAAGAAAAAAAGAAAAAAAAAAATTGTACCAAAAACTACAGAACAAGTAATCGACTGTGCTTAAAACTAGTATCATGCTTTTCAAAATCGCTATTATACTAAGTACAGCGAACAAATCGAAAAAATTCAACAAAAATTTCTACGCACCCTACATTACAGATGTCACAAAAGCCGTCTATGTTATACCGATCTACTTACAATTTACAAGATTCCCACGTTAAAATCTAGGCGATTATTTTTACAAGCAGTTTTGCTGTACAAAATATGTAACGGCGATTTTGACTGCCACGCTTTAACTAACCAAATTTGTTATGTAGTCCCTAGAACAGTACATCGTCGGGTATGCCGAATCAATAAGCTGTTCTTTATCAAGGCTTGCAGAACGAATGCTGGTAAAAGATCGCCATTGCGCAGACTGGTAGACATTTATAACAAAAACTTTGATAATATAGATATATTTGCAGTTACGGCACCTAAGTTTAAGGTACTGGTTTATAGTAATTTATAAGCAGATCATTTTTGTAATTTTCTCATATATATAAGTACACCTCAACTATGTCAACTTAAAATTAAATTTTAATATATCTCTATCTACAGTGTTGCAACACCAAGCGACCTTAAGTAAACTCTATTGCCTAATCTGTGGATAACGTAGTGGGTTATACATTTACTAATGTATTTAGCTTAAGACATGTTGTTTTAATGTGAAATGTGTAACTGTTTGTTGATCCTTATAAATAAATAAAATTAATATACGCTTGAACAGTTATACTATGCCTACGCTAATTTGAAAGTTATTGTCATAATTGCAATTCCAAAGCAATATACACCCAAACGTAAGTTAGAAAGCATTAATTGCGTTCCTAAAAGCTCTAACATTTACATTTTGAAAGCATTCGAGTTAGGCTGTAACATTGGGAATGTGGAAACATCAATCACAGTAATTGTTATCTCTTATTTTTTCAATACTAATTTTCTTTTTTACAAAAGCATTTATTAATATCAAATACTACAAAGGTATGTTTCAAAACTCGTTAGAAAATAATGGACAGTTATGTATTCAAAGGCTGTCCCGAACTCCCGATCCGCACCTGAGTACTATAAAACGTATGAAATTTTTCACATTCGCTGCGAATGGTTCGTCGATCCAAACCACTCTGCTGCTGGCGTTAATTCAAATATATGGCTCGGTTACTGTCACAGATATTATAAAGTATGAGGGCAAACACTTTGCAATCCAAAATAGGAGCCCTGAAATAACTTTTACGTTTATACAATATCAAGGACGGTCAGGCATTTGGTTAACGACGAAGTTGCGGAATAATTTCGAATAACGACCGAGTTATACTACGAGTATAGTTCGGTATAGTGACGACCGTAACAATGCTAATTAATAACTTTATGTTTATTTAACAGAGCTCTCATTGTCCTCTCAGAATTGGTCCTTACTGAATATACTGGATACAATTTGGGAAGTAGGTAAAGTTATAAATATTCGTACCTACTTGGTATTATTAAAATATAAATGACAGATTAGGTATTCCTCATTGACATCAAGTTCATCGAAGCACGATGTAGAATATGCACACATCAACACTGTCTAGGGATAAACAAAACATAGTAATATTATATCCAAAATATTCATAGACAGTGTTGATTAGTATACAATAATAATTTATTGTAATGTAATATTCGAACTGATTTAATTTGACGTGGTTTGGTGTCAATCGGTGATACCTCATGGTTTACGTATTCAATCATAATGTACAGCGTACTGTGCATTACAGGCATTCTTTTATGGTTTACCAAAGGCATTGTTTTCGAATTGAGAATTATTGAACACAACTCCTTCTTTCATGGGCTTTTAAAATTAAAAGATCAAATACCTTTTACCCAAGCCTTATAGGTACATTTTCGAAGTTATTACGTCACATAAGTTTAATACTAATGTGACGTAATAATTTAATTCTTCATTAATTAACTTTATTAATAAAAAAATCATTTAGAACAGAATACCATTCGTATCTTAGTATTGAAATACTAGAGAGAATAACCTAACTGTTTCTTTTGCTCGTGAAATCAGAGTGATTCTGTCTCATTTATTGGTACAGTTCGCTTAATATGCTTTAAGTTGTTTTCCAGCTAGTGGTTTGCTTTGGGTTGCAAAGTGCGAACTGAAATAACAATAATGCAGCTGGGAATTACCTTTTAAAAGACCGCCCGCGGCAATGACTCGAATAGAATATGGTAGCTCTTCTTTGTTATGTGAATTAGCAAAACTTAAAAGATTTTAGAGCGGAAAAATTGCTTTTGATACTACATACTTATGTACGAACGAATTACGAATTTCAAAATATGAGCATTAATTTATAATGCAAAGACGACATAAATTAATGTTATGTACAAATAGCGTGCTTTAAGCGGAAGCACGGGTTGATAGCTTTGCGGCTATTGTGCGAAAACGCATAGCATCCTTGATCCACAGGTTACGTAGCAGCTCCAACCGTCTCCTGCAGAGTGTTGCGGCGAGTTTGGACGTGGACAGTGCCATCATGCACCATTGGACACGCTACCAGCTAGCCAAAGACACTACTATTTCATATTAAAATTTATATTTTTATATAGATTTTTAACGTACTAACATAGTTTATAAGGTATAATTGTTACTAACACTTCTAATGGGCAATGCCTGAATGCGTTTTTGCATAAAATATATAAATGTTTTTTTATATATTTTATGCAAAAACGACACAAATCAATATTTATTAGTACATTTGTTCAATAAGCAATGAAACTTGGATCATAATCTGCCTGTGAAAATAATATAATAACAACGGTTACATTACTTCTACTAATTTTCAACGCTGTTTCCAAACTAGCATCACGTGTTGGACGACTGTGGATCTGCCAACTTTCTTCCATCCCCTCTCTTGGCAACCATTATGTTATGTGTTATTTTTGGTCTATATATTTGTCAGTCTACAGTCTTAGGTCTGTTTATTACAATAGTTCTTGAATTATGTGGATCATTGAGGTATATTTTTACACATGTAGGTGAAATCGGATTATTGTGAAAATCTTGAGACGATTGCAAAGGATCGAAAGAAGAAACAACTCTGAGGTTTACACAACGAAATTAATTTGTATAATTTAAACTAACTTTTTTTCTAATTTTTTTTAAAACAATTATTTTTATTATGATAAATATGTTTAAGTTCCTTAAATTAATACACACAAAATGTATTCAGTTGCAGTGCCTAAAGCGCTACTTAAATACCTTAAGCGCTCTTTGCAAAGTCTATTAAGCCGGGTATCCTGATAGTCACACATTAAATTGCGCCTAACTGCTCTCATCCTCGATTGCATCCCTTTAAAGTTCGGCTGGAGTGCAATTGAATTTGCATATTACGATAACGGTGCCAATATCCATTGGGGATACCTTGCTGATTTTCAAATACTAGCATTTATTTGAGAAAAAACGCTATGATAATGAAGTCAAATACGGAGTGCCTGACTACCATATCAAACCATCTTCTAACGCCAGGCTTCTGATGTATCTACTCAAACGACTATTTATCTATTTGTACGGCTATTGCAATAAAAGGCTGTTCAATCACCAGGACGATGAATATTATTGTGTTAACCGAACTCTTTTTATAATAAAGTATTTTCAACTTGTGTTTCCAAAGGATTAGGACCCAAAGACCTTTAAAGTCAGAGTGTACAGGCTTCTTCTGGGTGAGCTCGCTCCACCGTTGACTCTGTCTGCGCCACGTCTGTCTTAGTCTAGAGCCAAGAGCAAACCCATTTCGAAAAAAATAGTAGCAGTAAGTAGTAAGCAATAAACAGTTTATAAAGAATCAAATGATTCTGTCCAAACCATTGATTTTATTAAAACATGCAAAATTCCTGAAACGAATTGGTTCAGTACAAAAGCAACACAGCCGATTTCGATTTGAAACTAAAAATCGTGGTTCAGCCGCATTTTTTTCTCCTATCCAGTGCCCATATTTTTGCCATTGTACGTCAGCATACTCAGCATACATGGATTAAATTTAAAGGTGTCCGCATACATAATGTGTTTTTGTCCGGACAGCATTTCATGACATTATTTCATAGAAAACTGTATGAGAGAGCATCATATATCATGGATACATGGACGGGACGGGAACGTGGCACCCAGTTCTAAGCCACGTCTCCCGTCCGTTGTATTATCCGCTTTGTATGCAGAGACCCTAAACCGCTAAGGCCAAGGCATAGTAAAAGGCAACGTTCAAATGCTTACGTGTGTTATATTGACAGTCTGCTTACTTTCATGCAGTTTATTTTTTTATTACACGTCCGCAAGGTTACCGTCTACATCAATGGCTTTCAAAATTCTGGACAACTGCCTTCCAGGCGTCAGTTCGGAATGTATGCTACTTAAAATAAGTTCAATTCTTCCTCACGGTTTTACATTCAATGTGTCTTAAGGAGACAGAATACTGCACTCAATTTAAATAGCAACGTTAAGATAAACAACTGCTAAGATGCACATACAGGTTATCGAGGCAATCTTCTCAGGAGTCACGTTGGTACACACATGTGATGCAAATAAGACTGTGAAGGAAACGTACAATTGCAACGGGCCTAACACTGGGGTAGGCAGTACAAGAGCAATTATCGACGTCAGTAAAACCAAATGACCTCTGATTTAATTCGTCCGCAGTCAGTTTAACGAGCGCTAGTTTAATAAAAATACAGACTGTGCAGCAACAAAACGACTAATTGCGCATTTTATTATGACCGTCAAATTTTTACGGCTGCAAAATCCATCTATTTTGTTTTGATTGAAGTGTTGAATTCTTTTGTTAAGTATGGGAAGAGTTTCCCATTTGACGTTGCCTTTTTTGCAAAGTTTTAAATTAGCTTAAAATTCTGCAGCTAGTAAGCAATATCATGCATATTTCAAAGTATACCTACCGACTTATAACTTTTCAAGTTTATTTCTAGTGCGAAAAAGGGAAAAATTCACCAGTAACATCCATACAAAATTAAAGCGGCTTTAAGAACGGATCCCCAAATAATGTCTTCCTCCCTCAACATCCTCTCGTTAAATATTAAACACCACATAAATGGTTCGGCGATACGTGTAAAGGAAGCCAGAACAAGTGCAGTGGCTGGAATTGCCAAGGGTGGGCAGACTCATAGTACGAATCACGTCCAGTAATACTGCGGCATTAATAAAACATATATTTATCTTTATTGAATATCCAAATCGATGGTTTAGTACACTAAAATAGATACTGATTTATTCATATATTTCTGTGTAGTCTACGATTGATATACGAGTATAATATACAGGATCTAACAAAATTAGTTATCAACCGACAAAGGGGGGTATCTATACATCATACTGAATACGATGGCAAAAAATTAACCATAGTTTTATAGTCATTTATCGAAGTTATGTTCTCTAACAAAATAACTTAAAATACTGCACGCTGTAGCTGTATCTTTACTTTACGCATACAATTGCATCAATTTACAGATAGTATAGTTACACGAACACAATTCAAAACGCATTATACGAAAATCACACACACACACAGCTGTAAATAGTGTGTTTTTTCACAACTGAGAATTGCGAATATCTTAGTAACTAGTCTGAATTTTTGGCCAAAATTTGGTGAGCTTGATTAGTGTGATGTATAGATAACCCCCTTTGCCGGTTAATAACTAATTTCGCTAGACCCTATATAACTGAGCACATAATAATAAGCAAAATAATGTTTTTGAAACAATTTGCCTACAGAAACGTTTTGGAGGGTTCATAAAAATGCATAATTTATATTTGCCTACAAATCTCTGCGCTAAATTGCAAATGCTGATTTTAACAGCCTTCTTAGACTAGTTAATTTATCCAAGGTCTAGATCCAGAAAAGTCTTACTCGTTTGAATTAAGTATAAAGCAATGACGTTGCAGTACCGATTGTAAAGTTGGGTACGTCTATTACTTGATTTTTTAATTTGCCGAGTGATAAATGCAATATACGCGTGAAGGGTATCCGGACCAAGTGCACTTGTTTCTGGAATGCTCGGGGGGGAATGCGAATCACGTCCCGAAGCATTCCACCGTCTCGGACGATCTCCCAAATTATCCAGACAGAATGTACTATAGTCGGGTAATCCGGGCTGCACGAGAATTGTTCGCGTGTGAACTTGGTAGTGGAATTATACTTTACTAACTTCACTCATCATCCATTCGTAATAGGGAAATAAAAAAATGATACCTGACTAACGCTCTGTTCTGCTACTATTTCCGGAAAAGTTTATTTTTATTTGTTTTATTTTTTAGAAATACAAACAGCTTTTGACAATGCAATATAAGTTACAAAACAATTAAAATTTAGCCTATAGTTTTCACATATATAATAAGGACATAAGTTATGAATAAAGTTCTGATTTTAATATAATTATTTTGATTGATTTTTGTCAAATTGTTGTAGTCAAAGACCGTGCAACGTTATTTCGACGGTTAGGTGGCAAAAACTAAACAACATAACAATATTGTCCGTGAAATCAGAATCAAAATTGAAAAAAAAAAACTTAGTTACAAAAGTTTAATAATATTATTAGCTCCTTCAACTTTTGCATCGTGGTATTAGTTATTTTTACATCGACGTGGCATTAGTGAAAAATTTGTACATCGATGATGAACATCGTTTTATTCTGGTGTGTGGTAAGTGTTATTATAATTTATGGTTAACATGTCTTTTGTGTATTTTCGCAAAATATGTTAGGTGTTAAGTATAGCCGCAATATAATGATGTTAAATTTTCCCACATTATTTGTCAGTTTGCGTCAAAACCACTACCGCATTGTGGTCAAGCGTTTCGCGCCATAAAAATATTTGAGGTTAAAGCCACTCCTAAAAAAATATTATATTTACGAACCCAGTTGACATACTACAATATCTGAAAGTACAAAATTGCAAGATAAGAGGTTTATAGCGTAGCAAACTAAAACTTACATGATGAATTCAAAATTGGTTATAACCTAAATTTAAAGTATGTTTTATTTCGTACCTTAATATTATAACAGTTACTTTAAAAACGATCTAAGTCTTACATTACCTACTTACACGTAGCGCAGAAAAAGACACACGGGCAGACGTAGCGTATGCTGAGTTCGACTTTATCGTAATAACACTGATATTGTCATCGAGCACGTAACCTATGAGGCGAAGTAAGGACGATTTTGCTCCGAAACTTATCAGTGCTTGGTACTGATACGAAATGTGTAAAATTAAGATTGTATTTTTCAATCGATATTATGAAATATGAGATGTTTTGGTCTTGATCCTAAATAACAATCTTCTCACAGCACGTTTATTTTAAAATATGTAAAGATAATATAAAATAAAGAAAGGTAAATTTGCATAACTAAATTTGTTGAAGAAAAAACGGAGGGAAAAAACGGATTCAGTGCCAAGGGATTTTGACAGAATTTTTCTGAAACAAAATTAATGTCATTTCGTTTCTAAATGTTATGTGCTCGGTGGATAGTGTTCACATTACTCCATTGTCCATACAAATCCTTCTTAACACCTTCGCAGTTCTGGTCCGGGTACCTTGATCGGGTGTCCGTGGTCACGTGTTTCGCTAGGACAACCGGATAACCCCGTCTTTGGACACGCTCGCCGCGCCCTCTACGTGACCTGTGTCGCAACTCGACGACGTTGTTGTTTTAAAACGTTAAACTCGAGAGGAAGGGTAATAAACGAACTAGAGGGCGAACTATTTACAGTTGAAACTAACTGAAATAAGACCACAAAAAATGTTTTATGTCTTATTAACAAGTTACGGTCTCACGGGTTGATGTACTCGTAATAAATTTTACGCTATCTATTATTTAAGCGCCATAATAATTACATGTCGACTAAACCGATTGTAATAGACTAGATCGGATGTAACCTAAATAAAATTGGGTAAAACTTTCGGTAAAACAAATTAATCATCAGATGATGCCATAGTAAAACTATTGATTTTCGAAAGTAAGAAATTATATATTTTTGCCGTGGTTTATTAAGTTAATGACTATTTTCAGCCATGAGAGGTATATTAAATATCCAATGAAATAACGTGTAAGCTCTAACAAAACGTCTAACTTCTAGTAAGTTAGAAGAAATAATGCCAAGACAATGCAACTCGTACAAGTACAATTTTTGCTCAAATTAACCGGCAACAGCAGACTAGGGTTACAATAAGGTTAAAACTACATAGTGATAAGGTACTGTTACCTTGCACAATGAAAAACCTGAGCAGTAGGTTTAGTTTTTACTCAGAACTTTTACTAACTGACGATTTTATGCTGCGTATATGTACAGTCGGCAGCACGTCATGGTTAGATTTGATCTACGAAAACAGCTTTTATTACGTAGAAATAGACGCGGCCTCAATTTCCACATGTATAGTCTGACGTGCAGCGATGTGTACTGTGAATTCATTAGGATTCAAAGGATATGGCCGCGGCATACACATTAGTATCTCTAAAAAACGCTGAATACCCATATACCACTGTCGGGATATTTACACTAATAATTATTATAATAAAGAGGAAAGATTTGATTGTTTGTTTTTTTGTTTGTATAGGGTCTCGAAACTACTGGACCGATTCAAATGAAATTTGGTACAGAGATAGGTTGAGACTCTCAGAAGGACAAGGCTACATTTTATGGCATCATCAGGGGGGTGAATTGGGGGATGAAAGTGTGCATGGAAAATCCGACTTCAGGCGCAGGTGAAGTCGCAGGGAACTGTTAGATTGTTATAATACCACAAGTTTGCTGTATCTTACTCTTTCCTCTCTAAATTGGCACTTGACTCACTCTATCACGTAATACCTCAAAATGCTTAAAACTGTTTCTTCCAGGCTCAACTTACTACACTGCCTTCTATTATGCACTGTGCTACGAACTACGGTACTGCTACGTAATAAGATCTCAACCGCCAGCCGTCCGCTATCGCTACGTGGCTGCGAGCAATTGGTAAGGGCTATTTCGAGAAACGTTTGACTTCAATAACTAGCTATGAAAGTAGAATGAGTCTGTTTGGAACTTAGAATACTCCAATACTAGAATAATCGTAGAATGAAAATGTTGACAGGTTGTAAAATAATGGAAATAAAATCGCATCTTTGGGTACTTTTGTTTGGTATTGACATACTTAATATTTTTTGAACCCAACAATCAAACTTATTGGTGACCGTGTGTCAATTTAACTATAAGTAACTCATAGAAGACTTGTTCAGTCTTTGTTCGGTGCCCTAAACTGCTAATTTATTATATTTTTTTTAATAACGGTCGCCATAATTTACAAAGCGATAAGCCTATACTTGTTTAGTTTCGGACAAAGCAGCCGTTATCGAGACCGAAGGCAATAAAATCAAAAGGCTATTTAAAACTGGAATTGTTTCTCAATATGTCTTACAAGAACAAAGGGGGGGGGGGAGATAATAGCCACCGTAACAGTAACCCTTTTGCGTTTAAGGCCCAACAGCCGTAAAAGTATCGAATGTCATAAAATTGATCCCGTAATAAAATTACTGAGCGTGAAGGGCGAAAATGAAATATCGCGCTGCTATTACGGGAAAAAATGCGAAATTTAATAGCACGAGAGGAATTGCCGTTTTATGTTGCCATGGCAATATGAGTTGTTTCCAGTTTTCACAAATGAATTTTCCGAGCCATATTTCGTTCATTTAACAATTTCTTATGTTGTTTCTTATCTCGGTCGGAGCGTCGGTGGCGCAGTGGTTAGCGGGTTGCCTCTCATGCGGAAGGTACCGGTTCGGTCCCACGTGCCGCCATGTACCTATGACTTTTTCCGAGTTATGTACATTAGTTGTTTTCCTAATCGATGCTCTAACGGTAAGGGAAAACATCGTGAGGAAACCTGCACATTCAGGCGAGTGCATGTGTAACCATGATCCAAAACTGGTCAGGTTCCCCTGGTAACAGGGTCACAGAGGTCAGATGGCAGTCGCCACATCCTGGATCATGATCAGCGGACCCTGGGACCTCGCGTGCGAGTACACAACCGGGATAACGCTATGAGGATGATAATTAATTTCTTACCTTTAAGATTTCCGTCGCTTTATTCAGTACTGCTATATTTTTATGACCAGAACTGCCGCTGCAGATTTGAGAATTTTGCTGCTTCAAATAATCAAACAATCCTTCGTCATTAAACAAAGTACTGACTGAACCAGCTAATGGATTACGCTGGTAATTTATGTTGTCTAAAGCGAGACTTGAATAAACCCAACAAATTAAATTACGTGATGTGATTAAAATCTTCCAGAAGATCTTGAGAAAACTTTTAAATTTCTCGCTTGCACTAAAGTATTCCGCTCACTATTATTTATTCCTGAGACAGTGTAAAAAAGGACTTCTGAATGAATCCGGATATTCGGATTTGAGTAAAATAAAACGGTGTCTTGAATATGGCAAGCCAGAATACTTTGCGATTTTCATGCATAATGAAAACTTACTTTAAAGTTCTTAAAGCTTTTCATATAGAGAAGTGAAGTAAAGTTTATTTTTGGGCAACGAAAACAAAACATTTGTTCGACTACTAAATTAATAACAAAAACCTAACAGATACCATATCATTGTAATAATTTGTACTGGATTTCAGTATTGTTTTTTTAATAACAAAATTGTTTAGTAAAATGCTGAACCTCAATATCTCTTACTAGCCCAGAAAAACCTCGGAATGAGACATTCAAAGCTGGATTTATGTTTAAACCTTCATTTTGGAGTTCTAAAATTTGACTAAATAGTCTTTCAAAATCATCGTGTCGTGACACCCCTTCACTATGCTATCGATAGTCTGAATAATCTAATAGGCGCAATTTGACAGCTCTGAGTTATCACATAACGTAGCAGTGTATGCGGAGGGATTCCATAGACAACACATAAAACAATTAAAATAACATGCTATTTATTTTAAAATAAGAAAAGATAGACAGCACTGACTTTAAAGTATGTAATGGGACACATTTTAGTTTATATTTTCTACACAAAGAGTAAAATCAATCAAAATTCTTTACTGCTGACAGACGTTTAAAAACGGCCATGTTCTATTCAGTTTTTTCTTAATGTTAGTGTTGTCACCGTTTTACTCATCAACGGAGGTACTGAACAAATAACATTTTCAGTATGCAATTTTGAGTTTGAAGTCTTTATTTTATTTTTAGTTCATAGAACGTAATTCTAAAACATACTCATGAAATCAATAATCACTAAAACGTAAAATATGTTGTAATGATTAACAATGTTTTGAATCGATTGTAAATAGAGTTGATATTGATGATTCGTAAACATCCGACCCTATATGTCACCTGTCAAATTAAACCTATTAAATTATTTAAACTATAGCAAATCTCTAGATTATACAATTATTTTTCTTGTTTACTGTTATACCAACCAATAGGTATCGTGTTAAAATTGCTTGCTAAATAAATATGTTAATAAAGTTTATCTATTATATTGTGCACTTGAACAATAAAGAAGTCTCAAGGCATTCCTTCGACGGCGACATTCAATTCGAAACGAATAGACAGAGACAATAGAACGTTCAGACCGCACAAATGTTCCAATTACCCAAACTCCTCCGATACGAGTTTCAATTTGTGTAAGTTTCGCGAAGAAAACGGACAGCTTAAGGACCAAATTCGTGTGCACCCACATAAACCGTCGTAATGTGACAGAGTGCCACGGACCAGCTGGTCGGATAATGTCTCTCTACTCTCTTTATACCACTGAGTTTATCTCCGGACCTTCTGGGCGCCTCTGACCCTGATTTATATATGAAAAGTCAAAATTTATTGTGCACCCCGTTCCGGTGGTTAATAGCTTAGGATATTCGTGGGTTAGCCGCTCAACTAAAATAATGAGAATGGGACAAAACAACTAACGTGAATGTGTGGTTTTTGTCGGGTTAAATTAGTTTAGACACGCGCGATGGACTTTGAACTCTATTAGGGTTGTCCAAGGTTCTTTGTGTTTTAAAATAAAAAGTTTGGCGGCGAGACAAAATTTGGCGGCATTAGGTAAATGGATCAATTCATAGAGGATAATGTGCCTATCTGCACTTAAAGTGAACAGAGTACTATGTGTAATCAAATCATACTAGTAATAAACCGAACTAATCTAATCACTTTCAGCAAATTGCTTTGTGTTTCAAATTATGAGTTTAGTTACTAGAAACAGTTCGATTGTTCGTTTTATTGATTGTTAAGTTAACAAAAGTCAATCTAATTTACGACAATAATTTTAAATGTTCTATGTTCTAAAATCGAATTTGAAACCTACTACGTAGGTCTTAGGTGAAAAACAGAACAACACACGCGCATTCCATTTGTTTACAGAACAAGTATTGATGGGAACAAGCACAACCCTTGTCGCGGGCTGCAAACATTTTGAAAAACCAATATAATTTGAGAGTGGGTCGGGCGAATTTCAATTTACGCGCGGTCGTGAGTCGCGATCCTAAGAAATGAAATATTATGCGGGCTCGTAGGCCCTGACCCATGTCAAATCAGCATTCGCAGGTATGCCACAAATTATTTACGGGAAACTCACTGCTATGAAATTTTTTATCGCAACGATAAATCTTTATTAGCCAAGTTTCTTTCGGGAGCCGGATATTTTTCAGGATTTTTACTTACCAATGATTTTATACCGACTCATTTTGAAGTATAGCTTCTAAGTTACGCAATTATTGAGAGCAAGATATATTTAGGCTTTGACCATTATTATTATTTTGACAATACATAAGGTGTGCACTATGCTTCCTTTAATTTTTTTCATAGTGTAGGTGAACACTTAAAGGATTTACGAAAATTCACCCCATAGGATTAAAATAAGGGCAAGGGGAAGTTTGTATGAAACTCCGTCAGTTTTAAAGCTACATCGATAAAAATAGGTATTAAGCTATTTGGTTACAAATTTAGGATTACATGTTTCAGGATTTACGAAAAATTAACCTATAAGGGGGCAAAAAGAATAAAAAGTAAATAAATCACGAAGTAATCTGTAAAATTGTTTTTTAATGAGTGGAATGGAAGTTTGTATGGGAAATGTGACATTTGCGCGGACGATGTCACGGGCCACCGGTACTAACTAGGTAATATAATTCAAGTCGATGACTGAGTTATTATTTTTGCCTTTTTATAATAGTCTTTTAACTTTTTTCATACAGCCTAGAAAACAATTTCTTGTCAAGATTTATTTTAGACAAGGAGTACTAATAAACCTTTATTATTACGTGTCCAATTTTACCTTAATTAAATCAATTGTGCTATTATACTCTAACAAAGTACCAAACAAAGAAACAATATGGCAGAGAAAACAAGACTTGCAATTACAAAGCTTAAATTAAGGATCACAGAAACCTGCGAATGCTGTTTAAATGCACTGAAAATGAGAAACGTCTGTTTTAGGTATTTAAGTGACTGCAGCAAAGGTAACCTTATAAAAGCCAGACAATAAGCCTAACTGCGGGAGAATTAAATTCGTGGGAAATTAAGCGGAAGACAACGGGCTATTTCGCTAGAGTTGTGCTCTAGCATAACTTAAGATACATCTGCATGATGTTTGTGGGACACGGAGTATATTGGGCAAATTGCCGCATTCTCTCCCCATGAATAATTCACAAGTGTACGTATGTTCGGGTGATCACTTTGATAGTACACGCTCCTAATCCTAAAGGCACAGAGGCGAATTTTGAACAAGTATCGGACAGTCCCGGCGAGTACGATCACTTCATCATAAGTTTCGGGATAAGCAACGCATGTTCACTATTTACATAGGATGGACTCGTCCGTTTGAATATACATTACAAGTTTGGTGACGAAATCGAACGCCTTGTAGGCGATAGTTTGAAACGAAACTACTAAATATGAATTTCATTAACTAAGATTGTAGATCGAATGTTTGCACCGATTCTATTTTCGTATCGTTCATCATCATCATCCTAGCGTTATCCCAGTTGTGCACTCGCGCGCGAGAGCCCAGAGTCCGCTGACCATGATCCAGGATTTGGCAGATCAGGTAATGACAATGGAGCGACTGCCATCTGACCTCCGTGACCCGTGACGTGTATTATCGTATTGTTAATGCAACATAATATGAATATTTATAGCATTTCAGCGTAACCTTACGGTATTCAAAGGTCAACGGTCACTTTTAATCTTGTATAATACTCGTAATTAAACATTAAAATTAATCTACTTGAGAAAGCTTGTGTTTCTCTGAAGCCAGAATATATTTAAATTAATATGCTAATCTCAAAACAGATTTTACGTCAACACTGAGTCAAAACGTTGGGTTAAAATCTAAATAAACTGCGAATACATTTTCGGAAGTTTATTGCGTTCCCAATTATCTGCAGACGTTGAAATGAGGGTGTTTTAATTTTGATTTGATTTTTTACTGCTTATTTGGATTTAAATATGGAAAACAGACATGGCAGTTTTTTAAGTCTATTTGACTGATTTTTGGAAATTCATGAGATTTTTTTTTAAATGTATTGATACTGTTACGATATATGTATTATTATTGTATTGTTGTGAATGTGGGAACTAAAATCAAATTCAATTGGACTTGTTATCGCTTGTGGCTTGCGAAGCTATGCCTTGTCTTTCACCTACCCGAATTTGAGCGATACATGTTTCGATAAAACGGAGTATGGTGGCCCTTCTGACTTTTTTCTTTCTTTCTGTCAAATTTTATGCCAACTATCTTAGTCAGAATTTTGTCAATAATAAGCTATTAAAGTTCCATGGGCTAGTTTGCAAGTACCTATCCGTTAAACTTTTGGCGAACTTGGACAATGTTTAACGGACGCAAACTTTGCCTTGCCATTGTATCGGGGCATATCGATATCTCAAGTCTGCAAAGTTGCAAACTTGTGTAGCTACTTATTGGAATATGCTGGTAATTGCGTGGAATATTGGTACAATAATATTGATCTTCTTGGTTATTCGTGTTGGCCAAAAAAATGTGGGAATAACTAACCTTTATGACTTACAAGCGTCTAGCGACGCATTTACACGCAGAAAGCTATAATCGATAAAAAGCTGACATTAAAGCAGTAGTATTTTTCCTAAAAATATTTAGTTTCTTAAAAATATCGTCGATTTCTTTGTATTTATTAATTCAAATGATCACCTTACCTTTTTCAAATATTGAAGTCTAACAAAAACGAGACCTAATGTGTATTAATAATTAATTACTTGTACAATTTAATATACAGTGTGTCCCTGGAAAAAGTGCAATCCCGAAAGGGGATGAAACTAGACCATGAATCATTGACTAGAAAAATATTTAAAAAAAATATAAAAAAATATTGTAGGATTTATTGGTATTTTAAGATTTTCATGTTTCGTTAAGGACTCTATGTACAAAAGTATTGATTTCTTCCAAAATAATGGGTCTATTTCTTTGAAAAAAAAAACAGTATGCCTAATACCTGGCGATGACCATGAAATAATAAATAGTCCGCAAAAAAGTAACTATCTTGGGTAAAAAAATGTATTTTTATGAAAAAAATGATTTTTTAGACGTTTATTTTAAAAAACTTCAAATTACTAAAAAAATGTGCCCTATAACTATGTAATTTTATAGCTTACTTTTATTCTTTACCATTTTAGCTTCCAAATAAAAAAAAACAATGTTCTAACTAAAAAAACACGCTATCTACGAACTTTTAAAGTGGAGCCTAATCGTGTTATCGTGCAGGTAGAGACCGTTTTTTTCCATTGTTTCCGTCCTACTCTGTGCCCTTCGGCAGTGTAAATAACTCCTACCTAGCCAATTTTTGAGTTAGAACATTGGTTTTTTTTTATTTGGAAGCTAAAATGGTAAAGAATAAAAGTAAGCTATAAAATTACATAGTTATAGGGCACATTTTTTTAGTAATTTGAAGTTTTTTAAAATAAACGTCTCTTTTTTACCCAAGATAGTTACTTTTTTGCGGACTATTTATTATTTCATGGTCATCGCCAGGTATTAGGTATACTGTTTTTTTTTTTAAACAAATAGACCCATTATTTTCGAAGAAATCAATACTTTTGTACATAGAGTCCTTAATGAAACATGAAAATCTTAAAATACCAATAAATCCTACAATATTTTTTTTTTTTTTTAAATATTTTCTAGTCAATGATTCATGGTCTAGTTTCATCCCCTTTCGGGATTGCACTTTATCCAGGGACACACTGTATACTAATACAATAGTGATAGAAAACGTTAAGTAGACTTCGCTAGATTGATGCGTATTTGTTTATTGTAAAGCTTGTGGATATCTAGATACAAATCGGGACCATTAATCAACTTCAATAATATTTTCTTCAGTCGCCGTTACTTGTCGAAGAAAATAAATGATAAGAAAACTGATATGGCCTAGTAATGGATTGAAATATATATATTTTCCTACAAACTCTCCCATGAGCTTCAATCATCATATACTAAATCATCATATCAGTCCTATGACGTCCACAGCTGAATATAGGCTTTCCCGATAGTACTCGTATAATATTAGGTAGCTTGGGTTTAATATTCTTAATCCAACCCAGCCAATTCGATTGATAATTCGCGTAATAATAGCAGAATGGGATAATGTCTTCCTAGCCGAATTCGACTGCAGCGGCCAATCTCAACAGAGATAGCCATGTTATTTTGATATTGGCGTTTCTTCTACATAGACCAATATCAAAGTCTTAAAGAGCTAGTAAATTTGAAAGTGTATACTCCCTGAAGTGAAGTGCACCTAATAAAAATAACTCAGTCTTTTAGATCTTTTACAGAAATCCGAACACTACTGTACTGTACCGTACAAGTGATCAACTTCAATGTTTTCGAAGCTTTTTTCTCTGTATATACCTAGGTACTTACTATCTTTATAGGGGCCATGGGCATCGACCCACGGAGCACCTAGACCCACTAGGGTCTTTTGTGACTCCCCATACCTTTACTCTTCAGTGTTCCTTAAAGACTTCCTGTATAAATTTTACTATGTCTTTAGGTCTGAAGAGCCCATAGTCTTCCGAGTCTGGAAAAGCCAATCCAAGAAGACCCATTCGGGTTCTAGCCAGTGCATCGGATTCACACATCAAGTGCTTCATGTCTTCTGGCTCTTCCCCACAGGCTCTGCAGCTGCCGTCCTGAGTTAACCCTTATTCTGAGAAGCATTTTATTTGTGGCGTAGTGCCTAGTTAATGCCCCTCAGCATTCAGATCAAGAAAGGCTTTAGAGTGATCCAGGGCACTTATTCTGGACCATTCCTGGGCATGTTTGGCCTTTATGTGGTTCTTGAATGCCGTGTTAATTGTTCCATTAGACAATCCTATAAAAGCACCTAGGTATACACACACCTATATGCTTAAGCCAGGTATTGTCTGGATAAGAGTCTACATATCGAGAGTTATTGATCGTCGTCGTCTTCGTTTTCTTTTATATTCTTGCAGTATGCGGCGGGATGTGCCCAAGCTAAGTGTGCACACAGCATACCTAAAGGTAGCAGGTATGCTTTATTTTGCTTTTCGCTAATACTAATACGTAAAATATTAAACTTGGAAACTTTGATTCGAAATTCAGAAAATGGTAACTAAACACAATACTTCAAATAATGTTAAAAACATTTAAAATAATTGCTTCACTTGCCGTTCGGGGTCCTTCAGCAAATATGTCCAAATCTTTCTGAGCCAGTATGTCCCTGTCCCTATTAAACACCAGGTACGTTTGTTGGTGCAAATGCTACTCACGTACCGTACGCGTGAAGCTACTATTACTTTCTCCCTCCCGCTACAGTCTCCAGTGTACTAGTTGGCTACCGCTCTTTAATGTTGATTGCACAGATTATAAAATAGTCACTACGTAACCTTAAATGACAAGCGTCTCCGTGCTTCGGAAGGAACGTTAAGCAGTTGGTTCCGAATAATATCTGTTGATAATAATCGTTAAGCCTAGTAAGCCTTAAGGCGACGCCGTAACATCTAACAGTAAGGTTGGTGCTTGCCTTACAGACACACTATCACCAATCCGCACTGAGCCCGCGTGGTGGAGTATGCTGTAAACTTCGAACATACGCTATACAATAAACTTAGGGCCACCCAAGTATCGTCAAAGTCTACAGCAGTTCTCATGACAAATTCTAATGTCTGACTAGTCAACTTACAAATAGTTGTCACGTGATAATGGAAGAGTGAACCTTGTGTTGTACTCGTACAAGTTAAGTTCGAACTGAGACTACTTTTTTATATTTGTACTGTAGTAAGCAGATAAGCCGTCATTTTATAATGTAAACACTTTAGCCCAGAGCCTAAGCATACATGTCATTATGTATAGGAGTTATGTCATGTCCTTTAAGTTTTTCTTCTTAAGGGGTTTATATTGTTTCTTAAAACATTGCTCATATAAACCATTGTTAGTATGTAAGCAGCAAATATGACCATAGCGCGTCATATAAATGTCATACGTTGCCACAAGCAAAAGAAACTTTTATCCCAAAAAAATCTTAGCATCGTTTTAACCTTATGGTTGATGGATTACTAACCTGTCTTAGACACTTTTTTAGGCTCCTGATGACATCCAAAAACCAACAAGTCTGGTCCAAAAAAGCTTTAAAAATATGATCTTATAAATAAACAACGTCACGACACTGATAAACTCTGTCCGCGGTCGAAAGGCTCAGGTTTCAAAGCCAGTTTTTCAACTTCATAAATAACCGACATTCATCTTCGTGACACTTGAATACCGACGCACTGAGCCATTAGCCTTTGAGCGAAACAATGGTGAGAGTGGCGCGACTGTGGCCATTAGGAAAGGTCTCTAGGTGTATTAGCATTATGGACGGTGACCTATCTAGTGGCTGGTGGAAAAATATAAGCACACTCATCAGTAGGGACTTCTAATTTAACTTAAATAAATGTTAAGGTATGTTTTTTACGGTAAAGACTGAATTTAAAATATCTTATAGCACACCTTTGAACGAGCATTTCTTGTATATTTATTTGTCTAATTATATATGTATTTCTGATCTCGGAAACGATAACAACTAAACTAAACGAACTAACAATTTCGCTGAAATTTAGTGTAGTTATTGGGGGTGAAAAATTGATCTAGATTAGCCTTTTGTTTGGGAGAACGCGTGTTTTCGAGTTTTCATGCCATTTTCTTTTACATTGTTTGACGCAGAATATGGTCGCTAATTTCAAACCGATAAGCATGAGCGTCGTGGCCGAGCGCAATATAACGTAGAGCTAAAAGTACTATGTATCTGGGGCTCCAATCGAGATGATGACGAGGATGACGAACAATTTTTTACGTTTGTTTTTTTTTATGTATTAATTCAAGTTTATAGTTTACAACATACACTTACACATTAAAAAAACCTTTTTTTATTAAATAGTAGTAACCTAACAAACCTCGGTCGCCCAGGTAATTTATTCAACCAGCCCAATTCATGTAGCCGTACAGTACCATCAAGATAACATTAGAACCAACATTATTTTATCCTGCTTTGATAAGAGCATCGAGATTTATTCCTTGATTGTTTTCTTTTGATGTTAAATGCTTTTGATTTTAATGCAATCCTTTCTTCATGTTATTCAATTTGACAAAATAAAATTCTTAGAGGATTTTTGCTTCTTCCTTTGGTATAATATTATTTGCAAAATTTCCGAGTAGAGAATTTTGTATGGTTTATTATATTATTATATCTGTTCCTTTGAATAAAAAATATCAGAAATGGGACAAGGTCACAGAAGTATCTATTCATTTTCTTATTTTTTGTTATGTATTATGTATGTTCTTTTTCACCAAATGTTTGACTCGTTGTAAAGCACTAACTTAAATGATAATAAAAATACATGTAATTCTAAAACCACCTGTCATTTTTAAATACAAACATGATTGTTAAAACGATCGGTAGTAACAGTGAACAGAGCCTCGTTGAACGTTACCCTACCAAGTTAAGATGACGCCAATGATTTTTACATTTGCAGACAATTCAGTTCTCGAGGTTATCACGCACACATTTTGCACTCTTCTCATTTAATGGCGTGGAAACTGTGATAAATTACACCTTAATGTCTTTTTTCTTTCACGTGGGCCTATCTAGAGCCTGCTTTATTGTTGGTTGATGTATAGGCCGTTTTTGGTTTTGTGTAAATTTAGATATATATATATATACCGCATATATATATATATATATATATATGCGGTATATATATATATATATGCGGTATATATATATATATGGCGGCATTCAAGAAGCCGAATGCAAAAGTAATTCTTGGTTTTATGTAGCACATTAAGAATTTGTGGAAAAAAAAATGCTAAATTGTCAGACTAAGAGTGAAAGGAAGATAATTTCTTTAAAAAAGGGCTCAACCACGCATAATAGTAAGCACTACTCAGATTACACTGGCTATGTTAAAAAACACGTCAAACCTGAAGAAATAACAGTAGACCCCCGTGCCTGGGAAAGCACGTTGGTCCTGCGCCTGATCTCTCTACGGTCATGTCGGACTGCCGTCTCACCGAATTATGAGAGTAAAGGAATAGAGAGTGCTCTGTGTATTGCGCTTGTGCACTATAATATGTCCCGCGCAGTTGGCTAATCTCTGTTGAGATAGGCCGCCGTAGTCGAAATTCGGCTAGGAGGACATTTTTTATGTTCACATACTATTGTTCGTTGAATCTAACTGTTGCATATTTTATTAATCATCTTGAGTTAGCTTCGGTCTGTTATCTTTGTCCCAATGCTCAGTTCTCTACTTCAAACAGTTGCGGGTAGGACCTTTGAAACTCCATAGAATATTCAAAGGTTGGCCTGTGAAAATATGGCTCAATTGGCTCTGCGATCCGCGCGGGATTTTCACTTTAATATTCAGCGATGAAAAATATCCTGTCATAAAAACCTGGACCGTATGAGTTTTTAGAACCCACGTATTTGAATATTGATGTTTATGGAAGTGGTGCCGCCTTTGCAAGTATTAAACTTATGATTGGTAATACTGATGGCAGATGTGGCGTGTGGGCGGACTAAGTGCTGTAACCTATGAAATAACAATTATACTATACAATTTGGCTAGTCAAGTAACAAAATTGAGTAATGGATCACAAGCCGCTTGCAAACAGTTACCAATCTGTGAAGAGCCTTAGATAGTTCTGTGGCTGAATAATGATAATACTTATTCAGTATTTCAAGATTCTAGTGACTAATCGATTCACTTTTGCAGCATTTAAACCTCTATTTTTATTGATTTTTAGAACAAATATTCGCATCAAATAGTTATAAGTAGTTATAACGAGTTGTCGTTCTCTCTCCCTCTAATGTTTTTTTTGTATATTTCAGTAAAAAAGAATAAAACATCAAATTTTAATAAAAAAACTTACGCGTCACGATTTTATTTGAAGTTCCAACCGCACCCACTCCAGTTTTTCCGTGAACGCACACTTATTTCCGCTATAATATAAGTTAAATATTATCAGTAATAATAATGAAACTATCGAGAAGAGGCGGCGTGACTGTGTAGCCTCATTGTATCGTAACTATCCAACCACGGAATTTACCGTAATGTTTTGGCACAAGTATTTTCTGATATAGTTTTTAAGTAAGTAGCGGGATAATTGACCCAACGTTTATTTCGATTATTATATTAGACCACACATAACAAGAATAATATTTTCTAAAATATGATATAATATATATAGCAATAATATATATGGCAATAAATCAATTTGGCATTCGTTTCTTCTTTTGTTTAAACCTTACTTTAAATGAGTACTTATGTACTCAGTGCCTTCATTGAGCTGCTATAATCCTATTCCATCATCCAATTTAAAAGCTAAGCTCTTGCCTGTTAAGGTTTATTATCTTCCTACTTACTTCATTTTTTCTATTTATTTACTTTAAATAAGTATCATGTTACTAATAGTCGTATTAGTAATTTAATAATGCTCTTAATACTTTTTTTATAACACGTTAGTTGATTTGTATAATTATTATGACTCTACTTAGGTAGGTAGGCTGTGAAAGCTCAATTATAAGCTCCATTATAATGTGAAAAAAAAATCTTGAAACGGTAAACTAGGTGACAAAGATTTGTTTGATTTGTTTTTAGGGTTTCGTACCCAAAGGACCCTGTATGACCCTGCTGTACGGTAATAACTAGACAGTTGAAAATTTTCACAGATGTACTTTTGTTGCCGCTATAACAAAACAAATAGTAAAAATAGAATAAAAATAATATTTAAGGTGGCTCCCATACAACAAACATGCATAATATAGGCTTTAGGATACTACTAACCAACATTGCATAGGCTTTAAGATACTACTTATCAAAACTATGCCATACAATTTGTGTAATAAATAAAATAAATTAATTAAAAAATATACTAAATAAAAGTAAATAAATAAAGCTTCCTCCTCATAGTTGAGGTGAGGCCTTTTCCCAGCAGTGGGATCTAATAGGCTGACTTATAAATAAAGCTTCGAAGAAAATCCAATATTTGCGCAGTCAAAGTCACGGGGTACCGCAAGTACTTAAAGGAATCATGTTCCAATTCAATATACTCTGAAATCGAAATGGAGGTCTGTTTTGTTTATCATGATTAAGCCCACAAAGGTATCATTAGGGTATCATCTTACTAATAGCCACGCTGAGTAATTGCCACAGATCTCAAATTTCCCCTTAAGATTAAACTGTTAACGCGCCGTGGGTAATTTATTTCAATTATTAATTCAACGAAGTGAAGTCTGACAGATTCAGTGAATCATTTTTCTTGCAGGGAATGCGACGACGTTGACAAATGAGCAAATTATTCGGTCACTTCACTATAAATGTATGTAGGTCTATAAGATGACACGGAAAAAATGGTGACTCGATCACATTCGAAGGTTTTGCGGCTATATGTAAGGCTGAAACTCTTGAGATAGATAAGTATTTAGTAACAATTTTATAACACCCCGTTTTACGTCAGGGGTTAGAAATAATCGCAAATATTATATTAACCCTGACTGCAGAAGAAGGGGTTATGTATTTTTATAGGCTAACAAAGTATAAGCAGAGCTATAGGAACGTTACAAATTATATTGAGGATCAAAAGCTTATACGAGGGTCAAACTGAAAGTTCTTAGAACTGGCCACTTATAAACAATATAATAAAAAAAATATTCTAAAATTTGAAAATAGAACTCTTTGCCAATATTACTGAGTATATATTTCATTCATTTGTCATTTGTTTTACGACTTGGTGGCAAATTGAAAATTGTCTGTGTCACGTCAAAATGAATTTAACACGAGAAAATTTTCGTGCAATGATTTTTTATGACTTTCGATGTCATTTAAGTCAACAAGAAAGTTATGATAGACTACGATTGGCCTTTCACGATGAAGCCCCATCTCGTGCGACTGTTTACAACTGGTTTAATGAGTTTAAACGTGGTCGCACTAATCTCACTGATGATGTACGTGAGGGACGGCCTTCTACGGCGACGACTGAAAATAACATCTGTGTTGTGCGGCGTATGATAGAGACTGACAAAAGAGTGACCTATCAGCAGATTCGGACAAGCTTAGGCATCGGTATGAGTCAAGTGCACAAAATCCTCCACGAACATTTAGCGGTCAGGAAGCTTTGCGCCCGGTGGATACCTCATAATTTGACTAAGGCTCAAAAACTCCATCGTGTGGATTGGTGCCGTAAAATGATTGAAAGATTTAACGGAGGTGACTCAAATGCTGTGTTCGACATACTAACAGGTGACGAAAGCTGGATTTACTGTTATGATCCTGAAACCAAAAGACAATCTGCTCAGTGGGTGTTTCCTTTCGAGGAGTTGCCAACTAAAGTGAAGAGAGATCGAAGTGCGGGAAAAAAAATGGTGGCCTCGTTCTTTGGAAGGATAGGTCATTTCGCAACAATTGTGTTAGAGGATCAAAAAACAGTTTCTGCAGAATGGTACACTACCAATTGTTTGCCACTTGTCTTGGAAAAAGTTCGAGAGAAACGACCTCGCAGTAGGATCCTCCTTCACCACGACAACGCCTCGTCGCACACCGCCAAGCGAACGATCGACTATTTGGCGACATCAAACGTTGAATTACTGGGTCACCCGCCGTATAGCCCCGACCTCGCGCCTTGTGATTTTTATTTATTTCCAAAAATTAAAGAAAAACTTAAAGGAAAGCGGTTTATGAATGCTGAAGAAGCGGTGGCTGCGTATCGCGATGCCATTGAAGAGACCCCTAAGGACGAGTGGGCAAAGTGCTTTTCCCAGTGGTTCCATCGCATGCAGCGGTGTATTGACGTCAATGGACAATATTATGAAAAGATATAATAAAACTAATAACTGGCTAATGTAATCAGTTTTTGATTTTCTAAGAACTTTCAGTTTGACCCTCGTATACCTAGAAAACAAAAAAAATATCGCTTGCTATGGATGAGCCTTAAATAAAGCAAAAAAAGTTATACTAGCTATATATGAGATATTAATCTTAAATCTTATCTAACATTCTAAAAGACTTGAGTTTATTAACAGGCTGCATGCCCAGAGATATGGTTGGATGGACCGCTTATATTTCAGAGTGAGAAATCACCGGCGATTTATTTGAGTAAAGAGGCATAGATAAAAATTGACCGTTCTCAACGATTCTGCGGACTGCTGTCAGGCAGAGGTTGCAATTTTTCACGACAAAACTGGCGATGCGAGTAAAAATGGCTGCCCTAAAAAGTAGGCTCGGAAATGTAATGTACTCCGGTCGCAAGTTTATTACAGCCACCGGAAAGTTCCTTGTGTATGGCACTGGAAATAGAGTTGTTGGTTCAAAAATGTTAAGGTTTTAAATTGTTAATAAACATAACACAACAGTTTGTTCAACAGCATCTCGACACCACATTTTTGATGGACCTTAGTTACTCTATCATAAATAAGGGATAGTACTTGCAGCATTTTCTAGTGTTAAATATCTATCATAAAAGTATTTCTAAAAAACCTCTACAGTCAGCCGACTTGCTTTGAAATAGTTAAAATACTGAAATAATATGAAATATATATTTTTGGAACTAAAACAAGATTATAAAATTATGATATACTGAAACCTTTTTGCAAATATCTTTCGTACAATAATTTGTGAGAAACGGGCACACCAATTTTAATGTTGTGTTATATTTTTGTGAAATTCCATGGAACCCATTACTAAATATTGGAATCAGCAATGAACTCCGTAGACAATAAATAATGAAAACAGATGATGCTTTTGAATAGAAAATGCTTGTAGAAAGTAAAATATTTGGCTATTCTTTGTATTTTGCTTTGAACGTTTATGTGGTTCGATGTCTGTGGTTTTGATGTATAAATATACCAAAATGTATCATTAAAATATCAAGAACTCTATAAATATTTAATAATTTGTATACCCTTTCACAAACCATGTCGCTCGGTAGTTGTTTTTTTAATTTCCAAACACACCAATTACCTAGCCCCAAACTAAGCGTAAGCTTAGGTACAAATTATCGTGCTCATCACACAAACATTTGCCCCTTGCGGGATTCGAATCCGCAACCACCTGGTTTAGAAGTCCGGGTCGCGAACCACTACACCAAGACGGTCGTCAAATCGTCGCTTTGAACGTTTATGTGGTTCAGACATCGGTCTGTGGTTTTGATGTGTAAATATACTAAAATGTATCATTGAAATATCAAAAACTTTATAAATATTTAATAAATTGTATACCCTTCCACAAAACATGTCGCTCGGTAGTCAAGTATTAAAAGGTTTTTTTATTATTTGACGTAAAGTTTTTTATCGGCTGGTGTTGTAATGTTGGTCAGCCAAACGTTATTACCAACGTAAATATTATAGTAAAAAAAAGAAAACTTTAATATTTATAGGTGGTTTGGAGATTTAAACAGTAATAGGATTAATAATCTAATTTAGTAATATGATTTAGGTGGCTCCTTACTGAACAATAAACATTACGAAGGGGCCTTATCTAGAACGACGACGGTAATTCCAAATGCGTATTCCATTTGCTGAAGCGTAGCCAATATTACGTCTATTAAGTTGTCCCATCTATTAATATTGAAGTTCTCTATATTCGTTAATATCAGTTATTGTTATTATGGCTACTCGGAGGACCCATAAACTCAAGCCGACTGCCACTGTCTTGGACTTCCGTAATGGGCCATATTCCAAATTATGTAAGATTACGGGATCAGAGTAACGACGGGAAAGGGACCTCTAATTATGTCCCCTAGTTTTAAAATAGCACCAGTTTTAAAGCCATAGCTCAGAATATTGCCGTTAAGAGGGCCTTTACACTTTTATATTGGTTTGGCAAGTGGGATTCAAATAACGTAACAAATATAAAGTGTAGATAGCCGCTGGGTTTTGTAAAATACCTACATTTTTTAAGTACCTTTTTACCTTTAACAGAGTCAATTTAAGTAGGTGTTGAAAATCAGCGTACTAGCTTACTACAATGGGTAATTTATGATAGATATTACATGTCTAAAATCACACACGGGAACACGAGTATTTTTATAATTTCGGCCACACAAATGAGATTTCATTCCTATTATAACTCAAAAAACCCTTTCCCTGTAAGTCATCACCGGAAATGAGTTCTTCACACAATTTCAAAAGGCCTACAATCCAAAGCCAAAACAGGACAAACATGTTCAGCTTCATCAATCAACGTCGGTGCGTGAGCGAGCAAGATATAACTGTGACGTAAACAAACTATCAGAATATTTGGCATTGCAAATACCATCGCGTGTTTACTCTTCCAATTTAACCCTTATCGCCTTGCACTAGGGTTTTGTGGCATATTCAGTAACGTCCCTCGATTGTAATTGAAAGTAGGAACCTATGACATTGGATTCTCAACTTTATTGTCACAATTACTGAGCCTTTCGTGTGCCGTGTTCATTACAACGTGATTGAAACCAGGAAGATACTCGATGATATAGGGATCTAATTGATTGCCTCATCACGTTACAAAGGTGATTAGTCGGTCAATTAGGTGCGTGTCTGTTTTCAATACGTATGAAAATTACATTTCAGTTATTGCATACTTTTTGTAGAAAACCAGAATATGGCCAAATATGCCCGATGCCTTGCCTTGAATGAGAGGGAAGGAGCGCGTTCAAAATGTTATTTATTTTATAATAACTAATTTGATTGTAAGAGTTTTTAATCCTTTTCTCCCAGAAACTTCAGGACATCGTGAAGGTAAATATATTATTGCACTTGAAAAAAAAAACGACCACCAGAGGCGGGAGGCCGGTTTTTTTTAAGTGCAATAATATATTTAGATTGCATAGTGAATGCTTATCACTTAAAAAACAATAATTATCTTATTTGCAAGCTTCATCTTTCGATTGATAAATACTTGCATTAGTATTTCTTTCGAGTGTTGAGGGTATAATCCCAATAACATTGATGAAAGCAACGCGGCATTACAGCGTTAAGAAGCACTTGAAAAATTCGACAGGCTCTGCCAACGCCAGGGTGGCCGAGAGGTTAGGCAATCGCCCGGTATGCGAGGAACGCGGGTTCGATTCCCGCCTCTGGTGGTCGTTTTTTTTTTCAAGTGCAATAATATATTTAGATTGCATAGTGAATGCTTATCACTTAAAAAACAATAATTATCTTATTTGCAAGCTTCATCTTTCGATTGTTAAATACTTGCAACAGTATTTTTTTCGAGTGTTGAGGATATAATCCCAATAACATTGATGAAAGCAACGCGGCATTACAGCGTTAAAAAGCACTTGAAAATTTCGACAGGCTCTGCCAACGCCAGGGTGGCCGAGAGGCTAGGCAATCGCCCGGTATGCGAGGAACGCGGGTTCGATTCCCGCCTCTGGTGGTCGTTTTTTTTTCAAGTGCAATAATATATTTAGATTGCATAGTGAATGCTTATCACTTAAAAAACAATAATTATCTTATTTGCGAGCTTCATCTTTCGATTGTTAAATAATTGCAATAGTATTTCTTTCGAGTGTTGAGGGTATAATCCCAATAACATTGATGAAAGAAACGCGGCATTACAGCGTTAAGAAGCACTTGAAAATTTCGACAGGCTCTGCCATCGCCAGGGTGGCCGAGAGGTTAGGCAATCGCCCGGTATGCGAGGAACGCGGGTTCGATTCCCGCCTCTGGTGGTCGTTTTTTTTTCAAGTGCAATAATATATTTAGATTGCATAGTGAATGCTTATCACTTAAAAAACAATAATTATCTTATTTGCGAGCTTCATCTTTCGATTGTTAAATACTTGCAATAGTATTTCTTTCGAGTGTTGAGGGTATGATCTCAATAACATTGATGAAAGCAACGCGGCATTACAGCGTTAAGAAGCATTTGAAAATTTCGACAGGCTCTGCCAACGCCAGGGTGGCCGAGAGGTTAGGCAATCGCCCGGTATGCGAGGAACGCGGGTTCGATTCCCGCCTCTGGTGGTCGTTTTTTTCAAGTGCAATAATATATTTAGATTGCATAGTAAATGCTTATCACTTAAAAAACAATAATTATCGTGAAGATAATTATAGATCACTCAACACAGTAAATATGATTTATATATTTGCTGGTGCTTAAATTTCTTTTTCTTTTACTCTGTGCTTCAGTGCAAGAAGACAAAAACATAGTGATGTGTAGTAGTGAGTATAAGTATTTTAGGCATTTTTGCCAAAAACCTTTTTTCATGTGCGAAATCTGCGGAGTGACGACGCAATGGGACAGCATGCATGCAGTTAATTGATTTTTGAAAAGTCACGTTTACAAAAATGCCCATTTCTGTCCATGGTGGAACGCGGTGACGCTCTAAAATTAGTTTAGTCTCACACTCACTCGAAGCAAGCCGTGTATATGTCACCGTAAGATCATAAACATCGTTCGATTACAATCTATCTCGTGAGATTGTAAACTATCGAAAAATTGTAAACCGTAACATATGATTGCAATTTAACGCATTATTTTTCGCTATATTGTAATCTATCGATGGGAAGCGGTCAAATTATGAACCGGCCTAGAACGGAATGCATCTTAGGCGCTGATTGGTTGAACGTTATGTGCCCCCCGCCGCCCCGGCACTCGCCATATTGTTGTAGTTTGGTTTGTTGTTGAATGTAAACTACTGTGTTTTCGTCATTATAAATTAATTTCGTGTTGAAAATAACTATAGAATTAGAATATTAGAATCTATAGAATTAGTTATGTACAATTATTGTGGACATCAAAATTTATGATTAACCAAAAAAAGCAGTTTGAATGATAAACCAACGAATTAGTGCTAGTTTCCGAACATAACCTAAATTAAATATTTTTTTCGAGTTTTAATATTTTTTTAAGTATTTATTTAATTTCTAACTATGCGGGGACTAAGAACGGCTGGTCGTGATTGGTCGCTCTTACAATAAGACCTACCAATCAGGAAGAGCTTTCGGACAGTTGACAATTTGACGCGGGACAGATTGTAATTTAACAGTTTCACTTCGATAGATTATAATATAGCGAAAAATAATGCGTTAAATTGCAATCATATGTTACGGTTTACAATTTCTCGACAGTTTAAAATTTCACGAGATAGATTGTAATCGAACGATGTTTATAATCTTACGGTGACATATACACTTCAGAGTAAATGTATCGAGCATCCTGTGTTGTGTTCGTATCTTTATAATTATTTTTGGAGCTACGTATTGTATTAATTTAAAATTAATATTCGTTTAAAAGGTAAATTCATAACATCTAAAGAAGGTGTAGTTTAATGCCAGTATTTTTTTGTAAAGAGGTTTTAGTAATATATTCACTTAAGTTTATTCAAGTCATGTAACAAATAAACCGCGAATGGCTCGAAGTGTATTTTTTATACAATTAAAATATAACTATTACATTTTATAAAATTCTTTATAACACCATAAAACAAAGGCAATACAAAATAATTAGTTTACATAATAATACTATTATTTTAATTTCATACTGAATGACTTAATAATGGGATACTGTATCCCACTCTCACTTCCTGTAAGAGTTACCTTATTCAAATACCTTATTTTGAGTGGCCTAGATAGATATGTAGATAGGTCGTTAATGACTATTTACTGTATTCAACTCATGTGACTAATTTCTAATGTAACATTCCACCTGAATAACATTGAGGTAATTGATAGTCGCTTCCGCTACATGAAAGTGATATTAGATATGTTAGGTGCTTCAGCTTTTGATTACCTATTCATTATAACATATTTGTTTGTGTATCACAAATATATAGGAACCTGAAAGTACTTACGCTTTTTTAAACATTCTTTAAGTTATTATTCGCAGTAGTTCCTTAAAACAGCAGATTTTATTCAATACTTATTTTATTACGGTCATATCCCGACATATTTGCAGTTTTTGACATACTGTCAGTGCCTTTCCTACGAGGTAATAAGAGGGAAACAGCGTTGTTTATATCTTTGACTGTAAAAACTGTTTTTTAACCGACTGCGGAAGGAAGGTTATGTTTTTCGAGAGTATGTATGTATTGTTTGGCACGCCCTACAGCCCAAACGGCTCGACAGTTTTTGACATTTGAGGTGTCGTTGAACTTGTCAAAATTGTGAGAGTGACATAGGCTATATAAATTAGAAATAAAGAAGGGAGGGGTGATTGATTTTTTATTTAGCATAGCAATATGGGTATCAAATGAAAGCCAGTAAAGAGACAATTTCAAAAATATAATAATTTTTGCAGTCTCATAATAAAACTAAAAATAATAGAGTAAAAAACGGTAGTTTAAAAAACTAAAAACCCCGACTGCGTTTCTGTGTAATTGGAAGTAGTTAAAATTGTAGCAGTCGGGACCCATGCTAGAAAGTCAGCCGTCTCGTCAGTAGATTGGAGTAATCTGCAATGTAATATCATGTGCTCTAAATTCAAGCCTCCATTTCTAGAATGGGTCCCGACTGCTACAATTTTAAATATGGGTACCAATTTAACCCGGGTATGACCTCTTTCTTGTTTTAGGGTTTTTTTTAATTTCCAATCACACAGAAACGCAGTCAGGGCTTTTAGTTTTTTTAATTACCGTTTTTTACTGTGTTTTTAGGCGCAGAAAGCAGGATTTAGATGATTTAGAATAAAACACGTAAAAAATGTTTTTGATTAGTTCAGTATTCGATTGCGTACGATTCTTTTATTACGTATCCGTAAAAAAATCAGGAAATAAATGACCTGAAACATCCCACGCTTGCCAAAACACGTTCCGTAGCTTACACAGCCCTGCCGTTATGAAATCGCCGTGACCGCCCGTCGGGCGCAGCTGACGCCGTCCGATTGGATGTCCTCGCTCTGATTATGAAATTAAAAAAGAAAAAAACAACTCGTCAACGTCACAAACTGCAAACCGTTCAAAAACAAGAAATTAAATTTGGAATCACATTCCTAAATCTTTTCCGGAACAAAATATGAATTTGAAACTAAAATGTATTTTTAGAGGTGAAGGCTAAAGTAGATTTTGGGATGTGGGTCGCTAAGCCATTAGTAAATAAGTTTTGGAAATGTCATGTCCAAAATGGATCACGTTACTACGAACTTGCTTTACTTTACTGTTCGAGGCCATTAAAAACAATATTTTACCTTTAAATAACACTTTACCTAAGTGAATATAGCGGGAATGGCTAACAAAAATGTCTAAAACGCTGGCGCACATTTTTCGTGAGTTTCATGTGACATTCAAACAACCTGACAAACAAAACAAAAATACCCCTGAGTAACGCATGTGAACCTTTTTTGCGTACACTGGCACTGGATTTTGTATGTAATAAAATTGTTAGAATTACCCACCCATTTAGCTTGTGTAAGGAATTTGTTGATTTTATTGATGGTACTTACAACTGAAACTTTAAGGTTGACCAACCCACATTTCTAATTACATCTATCGAATAATCTTTATTTATTTATGTGTCAAATCATACAAGAGATAGTAAAAAGTTGCTACGAGTTAATATTACGTAGCATGAACCGTATGTATCTATCTTCATGTTGTATAGTATTTTATTTTGACGCATTTAAACTGTTAACACTAATATATAATAATAATAAATACCTACATGAAAAGGGAGTCCCATACAGACATGAATAATTCTTGATCATAATCGTTACTTCTATTTTACTAAAAGTTGAAATATGTTGAAATATATGTCATAGCCGGTCATGAAAACGAACACTAAACGGAACGCAAGCGCGCCCCCTAGCGGCGTAGGCCACGAAACTACGTTTTGGCGCGCTTCGACAGAGTCGTGGCGATACCGGCGGACCCGACTGGACTCACTTTCGATCGAGCCGCCGAGGAGAGAAGACATCACACGGAACTGTCCCACGTTTCGTATAGTGCCTAGATGTTCCTAAAGTACTACGTTTCAATTATGTTTGCCTTGTAATTCAAATAAACTCTGTTCAAGTGAAATTTATCGTTCTCATTGCACGATCCCTATGTCTGCCCACACGATGTTGAAAGGCTCGAGCCCAAATCCTGACGTCTGCCCCGACATATATTTATGTAAATTAGTTGACAACTTAGATTTTGAGTTTTTATAATTAAGTCTATCTAAAACTTAATATCTTTTCATAGTCCATAATCGTATAAGAATGCAATTTACGTAATAAAATTGATTTTTTCATTCATTTAAAATAAACTTTGCCTCACAACTTAATCATAACGAAATTTAACTATAATTGTATTTATTTATAATATATATATATATATATATATATAATATTTCAAAAGCAAATAAATTTCATAACCAAGCATATTTAGTACTCCGCCGTACGATGTGCCTCTATGTGATAAGCAATGATAGAGATCATTGCTTATCTCTTGCTACGCACTACGGGTACGCGATGCTATGTCGTAGTCCCGTAGTCTTACTATGCCGTAGTAGTCACTTCAGCAATCGTAGAGTGAACTCGCTTATAATTTCCTAGTCACCGTGCTGACGGTGCTAGCGGTAAATATATCGAGGGGGTGTCACGGTCCGTATCACCCATGAATATTACATGAACCGACCCCTGATCGCCACATACCTACCGACGACAACCTTCGCCTAATTGAGGCACGATCGGACCTCGCAAAATCGCTATTTTAGTGTTCAACGTGGTTGATGACGCGACTAATTTATTTGATAGTGTACAAAGTGTTGACATGTTGGCGTTGAGAAGTGGAGAGTCGCAGCGTTTTTTAATGAAAATGTTTAAACATTTTGGTTCAAGCGCTTACTGAAAATAGTTGGCTATGTAAGCAATTTTGTTTATAATATAATTATATTTCTTTTATGTAGGTAGAGAAAACTATTATAAAAACTAAACAAATATGGAAGGTGTAAGTTATAGATATTGCTTAATAGATGCAAACATACACTTCAAACACTGTTTATTTATTTTAGGGCAACCAGGGTTTGAATATGGATCATATTAATACAGTCTAAAAAAATGACCATAGATAGCAGTAGTTTAAGATAAAGAAAAAACTACGTACCGAGCACAAACTGAGCACTGAGAAGCTACTAGGTATACATGAACAATTGATTTAAATAAATACTACCCAAAAAAAAAATATAAATAGTATTTCACATATGTGAAAATTTGTGTCCATGTTAATGCCATTATTAGATCAGAATAAAGTAACAGAATGTCAACGACTTCAAACAACCAATTTCAGCTACTTATGCACGCCGTACCTGCTTCCAGTTTAGCTGCACGTCAGCTATCACCGCCTGAAAGTAGGTAAGTATTCCACTTGTACATTACTATACACAAGCACGATCGAATCTCATTCCAGCGCCTCGCGGGATAAGCGACAACGGGCTTGCAACGTGCCGTGAATGAATGCAATGATATCATACTGTAGGTTATTTACGAAGGCAATCATACTGAGTAAGAACAAACGTTAGGGAATTTAAGATAAAATGCGCTACTTTTTAGAGTAAGATTACACATGATTTTAAGCATTATCGATTAAAATGTACTTTGGGCTACTAAGCCCATGCAGAATGGTAAGAGGGGTATCTAGTCTTTATTTATTTATTTAAACGTTATTGCACCAAAGAATAAGTACTATTGCGGACTTAATGTCTTAAGGCATTCTCTACGAGTCAACCGCATATTAACACTAAAGTGCCAAAAGCTTTTTATAATTTGGCAAATGTTCTCAACCACTCCCATGGCAGAGTGGATTGTACGCCAGTTTTCATAGTGTCATTTCTAAAGTCCCGGGCTTGATTGCCGATCAGGTCAGTGGAGTTAGTGATCCACATATTTTCTATTTTTGCTCTTGGTCTAGGTATTATGTTATTACTTGCTTATAACTAACTTCGGGGTCAAAGCATTTTTATATTGTTTTTTTTAATACTATGGTAAATTCTTTATCGTCAATATAGCACTTAGGTCCACTTGCAGCAAACGCTAAATCTCGGATTAGCGTCATTCTGTCTCTGTCATATGTTCGACGATGACAGAGACAGCATGACGTTAAATCGAGATTTAGCGTTTGCTGCAAGTGGACCTAAGACCCAAGTTTATCGATTTTTTAACAGCCGCTGAACAAAAATAGATGTTTTTGACATAATTCCCGTACAAAATATGTCAAATAATAGAATAATAGTTATTAAAATTAAACGTGTGTTGATGAACTCGGGTGTAAAGGTTGACAAAATACGTTGGAAAGTAAGCGACTACTTTGCCATAGTGTTTTCACCACTACGCTACAAACATCTCTATTCTCACATTAATTTTATTTTATTACCCGACAGCCCGCATTGGGTGTAAGGCCTACAAGGAAAATAACCTTAATTAGCTGCACGTTGAAAAGAACGAAATTCAGAGGGAGGGACAGTCAACATAAATGCCCGGTTTGCTTACAAGTCTTGACGTTTTCCTTTACTTTCAATGTAATTAAGTGGCTTTTTCCCAATCTTTGTCGATCAAGTCTTGGATAATTGGGCACCGTAACAAGCAAATCATGTTTCCTTTCCAAATACATAATGTGAATTTTGATCCACGGTAATTTTTACTGAAATAGTTTGATGTATTGGCATCTATGTCATTATTAGCACAAACACTCATTGTCGTACAAAATGAAGAAGAAAAGTGTATTTTAAACCTATTTGGCTATTGTACATTTCTTCGAGTGTTAAAATTTGAGACAACTACTCGTACAAATACAATTAGACGCTATACTACAAACAAGTTTCTTTTATTTTAAATATGATAGGCAATATAGGCAAATTATAGAGGATATTTGCTCGTACCTATGTAATTAGTTTGACCTATATAAATTTTCATCAAAACATTTATCTCGCGAAAAGCCAGTTTACCTCCAACCTTATCACCTCTAGCTTAGTTTTTTATTTTATTTGATCTCGTACCTACCTTCCCTAACAACACCTAGATAAGGTTTTCTCAAGATAACCCGTTGCAAGTACCCTTCGCGAAGCAAGATTAACAATATCTGTTCTATTCCACTTCTGCATTCCAAAATGACGAGCTCATTTTGCTGTACCTGTGGGACGATCGAGCAAGCTGGCAACATGACGCAAATAATTTGGAGGACTGATTCTGCTTCGAAATACACATTGTTTCGCCGTTGACTCGTAGTTCATACGAAAGGTTTATACTACAAAAGGTAGCTGAATAAGGTTGTATGGGAAAATTCCTTATACACCTTCCCTTTAATCTGACGACCGTCTTGGTGTAGTGGTCCGCGCTCCGGACTACAAAACCAGACGTTGCGGGTTCGAATCCCGCAAGGGGCTGTGGGGCAAATGTCTGTGTGATGAGTACGGGCATTTGTACATGGATGTATAATTATGTATGTCTATCCGTTATCCTAGTCACCATAGCACAAGGTCACGCTTAGTTTGGGGCTAGGTAATTGGTGTGTTTGTTGAAACAATTTATTAAATTATTAATTATTAGTAGGTAGTTTTCAAATAAAGGTTTTTAAAAAAAAGGTCCCATATCTTGTTTTTGCAAGTCCTATATCAGTGTAGTGAAAAAAAACACTTTATCAACCTATATATACTAGGTATTATAGCTATTTCACTCTGAAATAATGTTGCTTGGTAATCGGTGCCGTAGTTCTAGAGATACGTACCACAACCAATCTTATTTTCTCCTATTTATAATTTTAAGGATAGAAAACATCCGATGTGTCTTTTTTTGCAAGGTAATCAGCAGTAAGCATAGTTCGAGTAATAATACCTACAACATAACGAGTCTCACTGATCATATCTATCGAATAACCTGTAGTACTGTTTCTTGTTCAACATTATCGACTGGATAATGTTGTACACAGTTATAAGGTTTTGCTCTCTCTGTAATTATGGTTATATAGTATGCCAGTGCCTGTATTCGGACATTCAGCGAATGCACATCAACCTTGCCATTCTTTTAAATGTATGTCTCAAGCGATATTGAGCTCTATGTAAACAGTTTAAGGTTGAAATTTAGTTGCGGAACTTTGACAGATGAAGGTAGGTCGATGTACTGCATTTGGAAACACAGTCTCTGGGGATTGCGACACACAGACGTGCCGCGAATGATATGTAGCGTGCTTATTTAACTTGCAATCATTATCATTCTGTAAAACAGTCAGTGGGTGATATGACACGCGTACCTTACGACCTACGAGTATATGTTGATATCATTCCATTATCCTTTTATATACTACTGAGTTTGTATAAATCTTAATATGTTCTCACGGTATGGTAAATCACTCCTTATAAATTGCTAAAAAAGACGTTGTGTGTGTTACATTCCACATCATAATGATCACGACCCCTCATTCATGACGTTCATGGGGTATACGGCTATGAAGAAGAGTTTGTACATTTTTATGTGTAAATTGTATTGTTGTTACTTTTATAGTGTGCAATAATGAGTTATCTGACTATCTACTTAATCAATGGTTTTGTGTTGTTTAGTATTTATTTTTAGCACTTTCATACTTACCCACTTATTTAAACTGAGTTATTAGTCTTATATGTGTCATTAGTTGCGTGTTTGAGTAAAAGAAGTAAATAGGTTAATATGTTTAATGATAAATATGGAGCTGAGTTGAATGTCAGCAGATCCTATCCATATTGACACAACCTGATACAATGATGCAATTAGTGTACTACTCGAACTAATTACGTCTCTGTCGTAATATTACGCGCCTATCCATTTTCCTCTTGGAATCGAATATGTCGACAACGTAATGCGGATACAAGAATAACCGCAAAATATTATATTTTGTTGGATTAATATAAGTTTAAATAAGAAATCACTAATTCGCACACGGGCAGATTTCTTGGCTAATTGTTGGTTTCTTATTTGACGACCGTCTTGGTGTAGTGGTTCGTGCCCCGGACTTCTAAACCAGGCGGTTTCGGGTTCGAATCCAGTAAGAGGCAAATGGTTGTGTGATGAGCACGAGCATTTGCACCTAAGTCATGGATGTTTATAAATGTAAATAAGTATGTCTATCCGTTATCTTAGTCACCATAGCAAAAGCTTAGGTTGGGGCTAGGTAATTGGTGTGTTTATCTAAACAATTTATTTATTATTTTAACTAATTTTATATAAATAAAAATTACACTGTAGGTGTAAATAGATCTAAAATGTAGTTTCGGAATAACATAATATGATTGAATACAATATTTATAGACATAGGATAGTTTTAAGCTAAGATTGCTCTAACAGATTTATGGTGAATGCTTTGCAACAAAAAGGTTTATTTTGTAATTTACTTGTGTTAGTTGTTTACTTACCAACAATATCGTAATTAAAAATAGAGACATGATGCTTTTATCTTTTGTACGGGCGACAACACATTAAGGTTAGCACTGCGGCATCTTATGTAGTTGTAATAGGGCTGATTTTGCAACGGTGTTGTGTAGCCCGATGTGCTGGCCACTGTCCTTCCGAAAATTTGCAGGTGAAGTTGCAGGTTTGAACTGTCAAGTTGATTTTTTTTATGAACTAGGTAATTGCGTACTAAAAGGAGATGATGAAGAATGTAGATTGTATCTACTTAAACTTATAGAATCACTAGCTAAAATCTCAACAACCACACGTTCTGGGACTCGTATAACCAAAGTATAGGACTCGTGCGATAGGAAGTTACAATTTTATGAAATAAGTATGGGACATGTGCCAGCAATAGCGTTTCGATTCTTCGGAACTCGATTCTTCGGAAAAACGGACTTTTGTCTGTGGGAAATTTAAGGATTAGCCAGTGCGGTTTTATTTTATGTATGCGTAGTATTATCCTACTGTTGTTATATTTTTAGTTATATTTTTTTCTAAAATTTACTATCAAAAAGTAATAAATAATAATAATAAATTGGTCCAACAATCACACCAATTATCTAGTAAGTCTAAAGCGAACTAAGACAAACTAAGAGTGAGCTTGTGCTATCGCGACTAGAATATCAGATAAAATATGTATACATATACATTTATTAAAAATCCATTACTTGCCCGCAACCGCCGAAGCGAACCATCACATCAAGACGGTCGTCATCATCTTATCAGAAAGTACGTAATATAAATAAAAATAAAATGTTAAAGGATTTTATTGTGATACGTGATTGGAACATCCACAAACTGAAACTAAATCACCAACATTACTTGGAAGTATTTACATTTTACACATTTTTTTCCATTTTCAAAAATCTTATCATAAATGACGAAACGCACCATTCGTATTAATAAAGTGGAATACTGGATTGCATTACTCTTATCCTCCTTTCGTGTGAATATTGCGTGTGGCACGACTGAATTACGTTAAGACTGACGGTAATGCTGTTATTATATTTAATTATGTTGATAAATAAAATAACCGAAATAATCACGACTCGTATTAATGGCGGTTATTAAATGGCTCGCGTCTCGCCATTTTGTTTCATAAATCAACAAGCTGATCACGGATTCATTTACCTACATCAATTACTAGTATTTATCATGAAAAATATGAGGACTAAATTAATTCACACTCGGTTACAGATAGTAAAAGCTGTATAGTACAGTAGGTTGGAACTTACCCAAAGGTTGGCAATGATGTGAACTTTGTGATATTTTTTTATTAATCAGAGTACTCAGCCATAAAAGAGTTAGTAATGAACACAGTTAAATCTAGCTTTTTCCGTACTCGTATGTTTGACAGTCAATAATTTTTACCTACGTATATTTTTAATTTGATGTCTGCCTTTCTATTACCTTCCGATGAATTGTTACACGTACCTAAACAGATAGATGTGATCGTACATATAGGATGAAAAAAAATGCAATATGCGAATTTTGTAGTGAATATAAAATGTAAAATGGGGAATGAAATGAATGGGTATCGGACAATTGCGCGCACCAAGTCACGTGAAAGGGCGGGTGTACGATAAAACCTTCATCTAAATTGCGTTCGAGTTCAATGACAATAGAATCTGTCAAAACGTTGTTGTTATTTTTCTGTGTACACATTAATATTCACGTGGCAACCCTGGGGATGTGATGCGACATGAGACTGGGTTTTTCCACCCTCACCCCGGCTCGCATTACAAAGGTTTCGTTCACCGCATACAGGAAAGGGCGCATTCAACAATGGAACAAAAGTATCCTGAATGCGCTGAATGTTTTGTTTCGAGTGACTCATATTTTCATGTTTATCGCCGATGATAAATTGTTCTTCATTTTTATCCGGCCGTTGATAAGTCCGTCAGAAAATTCAAGCCATCAGAATAAAGTGAGTGCTTATATATTTAACATGGGCGTTTTAATAGATATTTATTTTATTTAACACTTTTCGGGAATCTTACAGCTAGGAATTGAATATTTAATACAGTAGAAGAATAAGGCCATTTACAAGTTTCCACTTATAGTTAATGTGTTAGTAATTATGTAACATCACTACTTTGCACAACATTCAATTACCTACATCCAAAGAACACATCGCTCAAAGCCTTTTTAAGTGTTGAGACACTATGGTGGAAGAGGTCTAAGGTTAGATGGTCATTTAGCTCATTGATACTGTCAGCAGCCCCTATGAGGTATGAGTTCTGTCTATAATTTGTCCAAACCAAGGATATGCTGTGAAGTACTTTGTAAGCAGTTTACATTATAGACGGATCTTGCTTCCTTGTTTTTTTTATAATATATCGACTTGTAAGATTACAATGTCAGCAAAGGGCTCAGGTTTGATAAAATTTGAACATTAAAGGCTAACTAGGCTAACTGTCAGGTAAAAATGTTCACAATTTTTGGAAATGACAGGTCTCCGATCCCGATCCGTCGCGGCGTCGCTATTGGAAACAGTATTAGGGGCAAGTATTGAATTCATAAAACGTTTGAAGTATAGATACTTTAGAAGAGCTCAGTGCATCAAAGCCGTGACAGTTTAAGCTATAGCTTTGATCATCCAGCCACCTGTCACTGGCAACTTTCATATCCCTTGCTTTCATATACCTTGTCATGCAAGGTATATACGACTGCTATACTCGCAAATGGATTTCATTTTATTTGATATACGATATTTGTTTGTGTAAATCGTATAGGAAATTCAATGGAACCATATTTTATCCAATCAAAATGAGTAATGTACTCCTTGTTACATACTTAATTTCAACAAAATCGTTAGAGCCGTTTCTGGGAAAGCAAATATATATAAGTAAATATACATTTGCTTGTTAAAAAGCATAAGGTAAGCACAAGCTGCCCTCAGGGTAAGTTGGTGCTACAATTGTAAAACTGATAAGAAACGTCAATAAAAACAATAAACACGATGGTAAAGTATACGTTTTATTTTATAAGCTGCAGTTTACAACTCTTAACAACATACAGTTTCCATGAAACTTAAATGCTTTTGTGTTTTATTTTAATAATATGTACACTTACATAAAGAAAAGATTATATTACTGTTACATTCACCTTGACAGATGTTAACATACACTTCTTTGAAGCTTAAAATAAGAAAGTCATTCACAAAACAAAGAAAAAGGTATAATCTACATGTTACAGTTACAAATAATAAAATATATACCTTATATTTAGTTTTTACAACGCTCAAATATTTCGTAAAAATTTTACAACAAGTGGTTGGAACCCATCCTTATCATAATAGTTTTGATTTATCTACCTAATAACTCAATATTGTTGTTTGAATACAAAATCTGTTCATTTACAAAGGTCGTTTGATATTGGAACTGATAAAATGTGGGACTCGGTCTAATCAGAGAAGTCAGTCTTTACCTCGCTAAATTACAAAGTGCCAACTACACATGACTGTAAGTAAACGCGTTCACGTTATTGAGGCTCGACAAGTCGGGTAGCCTTGAAAACGAAATGTTCGAAGGCAATTTAGCTTTGGCTCTTGTAAATTTAGACTGCATTCGCAACCCGTCAGTTTTCTTGTCGTCTGACAGCATCTCTAGGAACTTATTCCAAAAATCTGCCTGGCTCCACAAAACCGACGATCGCTCGTCCCTTTGCTGCTTCAAGAACGCGTATATCGAGTTCTCGGGACCAACATCGGCGAAAACGTAAACTGTATTCTCTGCCTTTAACATTTCACCGTGTATTTTCTTTATGTTCACGTGACTGTAAGTTGACGTTAAGTAGTTCGGAGAAAAGACGACGAGTGTTGTATATCTGTGCACATCCTTAACGCACATCTTTAAATTGTCCATAAATTGCTTGTTCTTTGAGTTCCTGATCGGATTTGTATGTACTTGAATTCCCTTATGGCTTTTCAGTCCCGGTAAAATCTCTTTTAAAACAAACTCTTCGTCGTTTTCGCAATATTTAACAACTATGTTCCTTTCACTCGGCAGCGAAGGATTCTGTTTGTTTTTTCTTTCAAAAAGTTTTTTCTTTACTAACGAAGTCACTTGTTTTCTATAGGTAATGTAGAGTATTAACACAATGATATACAATGATACTAAAACTGTCACGATTGAGATGAAAATAGTAAATCGAGTGTAACATGTCTCCCTCGACCAAATATGACATTTGAAGTTATGCATGTCGACAACCTAAAATATAAAAACATATTATAAAACCTATAATTTTACTTACATTTCAACAAACTTCACTTAGAAAACTTTACCTTTGTCTTCGTATGTTCGTCAATGAAATCGAGAAAGTAAAAATTCTGACATTCGCAACTCAATGGGTTATGTGAAATCCATACTTCTTTTAACGGCTTTTTAAAAAAGTCGTGGTAACTTCGTCTTAAATCAACTGCTTCATCAAGTGGATGATCACCGTCCTAAAAATAATCACAAGAATAAACATTACAAAATTAGATGTAAGTCAACACATACGAGATGGAGATATCATGAATGAGCTACCAATCGGTTGTGCTGTTCTGTATCACTTATGCTACTAAATAATTATCCCTAAAGACTCGATTAACTTAATTATTTTCTTGAACTTACCCATAAAGTCCTGATATGATTATAACTTAGATCTAAATGATCATGTCCATTAATCCACCAATCGTCGAATACGGATTTGAATTCATTGTGGCTCAAGTTCAGTAATCTCAAATTGTATGTGTGCGCAAAAGGCGAAACTCTATTTACAACCCACGAATTGTTTACCAATTCTTTGTATTCAAAATCGAGTTTATTGTACGCGAGCGATATAGACATCCTCTGTTTATTGTTGCTGAACAAATACGACGATATTACTTTCAAATTGTTGTTTTCCATGTTCAGGTAAATAAGGCTGAGTAGCGATGAAAATGTTGAACTGAAAGTTACGAATATGATTAGAATCCAAAATACGTACTTACGTTCCAATGAACGTAATATCCAATGAATAACAATTTATTCACCTAGCGAAATAAACTTAAGTTGTTAATAGGTTTTCTTACCCGCTAATATCAACCAACGAGTTGTATCTCAAGTCTAGTTTTTCCAATCTGACCAATGAAGAAAAAAGTTTAGACTCTAATTTTCTCAATCTATTGTGGCTCAAGTCCAACTCTAGCAAGTTTATTTGGTCATTGAATACTGATTCGGGTAAAGCTGCAATATCATTGTACGCTAGTGATATGTTTGTGATCGAAGGCGAATCAGCAAAAACATCGTACGGAACCCTTTCTAGGCCGCACCTTTGAATGTAAATCAACTTCAAGTTTGGCAGGTTCCCGAACAGATACTTCGGGAGTTCTTGTAATTTGACATCGTTGTTAAGGATAACGACAGTTTCTAACTCATCGTTGGTCTTAAATAAACTCTGTGGCAGCGACGAGAACTTATTTGAGAACAATGTTAATTTCTTTAATTTTCTGAGCGGTTTGAATATCGAACCAGGAAGTTCGTTAAGTCCATTAGAGCTTAAATCTAATTCTTCGAGCACGTTGACCCCGGTGAAAAAGTCTTTAGAAAACCAGGTGACGTTACTTTGCCACAATGAAAGCTTTCGTAAGAATGATAAATGGGAAAATAAGTTCGAAGATATATTGGTCATGTGATTGTGGCTAATCTCTAAAGTCTCCAATCTTTCTAGTGGCTTGAAGAGTTGCTCGGAGAGATTAATACTGTTCGATCTTATATTTAACCATGTTAACTTATTTATATCAGCAAATAAGTTGTCTGGTAAATGCGTTACACCATTTATTGACAGTAGTAACTTTGTTAAGTCTTGTAGTCCGGCAAAATGTTTTCTATCGAAATACCCAGATAGGTTCCTGGCATTTTGAAAAATTAATGCCATAGTTTTGGCCACTCCCATGCGTGTTAAGACATCTTTGAAAGATGACGTTGGTATTGGACAGTCTTTGAAACTGACTGACTTAAAGGAATTCGTAATATTGGCACACTTTGGTAGTCTACTATAGTCGAGTTTCGTGGTGTTCTCGCATTTTATGTTGATGTATGTGTTTGGTAATAAGTTTATTTTGACAATTCGTCCTGCAACAAAAAAATAATTATCTCAAAATTTTGTCGGCTCAAATTCAACAGGATTACTACCTAACTCGATTGGCTTTCAAGTTATTTTGAAAGCTGTCGAGTTAGGCCATAGACCTGCAGGTGGGTGCTTATTTCAAAAAAAGATATTATCAATAGAATAGGGGCAACCGGGTGTAAATTTGGATTTAGAGCACTTTTGGTAGGCGGTAAAAGACTATCTGAAATTTAAGTGCACTCACCGTCGATGTTGCAATTGAGTTCGACGGCGAGCGTGCCGCCACAAACGCAGTTAGGGTCACTTGGACACATCAGCGTTGACGCTCCAATTATTTGCAGTACCAGTGCTGTGGTCAGCACGTACACATATTGTCGTTCCATCTCTGATCTGGTTAGTTTTACATTTTATTTTTTCGAATCTTCATCCTGCATTCATCACGTTCATTTTTCAGGTGAAGTTCTCATCTTCGTTCATGAGATCTGCGAACAAAACCGAATAGTTTATCACAGGAATCTCTCTGTGCCAGGCATGGAATTGATTCTGCTATTCATAATTTACGAGGCGGGTAACAAAAAGCGCAGCGAGATAAATTGCTGCGACGGCAAATACATATAATGGAACTGTCTAACCGATAGCCAGTTATCTCGGTCCGTCGCACCGCAAGCGATTATTCGCGATTATTATTTAGCTTTGGCTACCATAATTTACTATCGAATTACCATATTGAATTATTGTTAATTTTGAATTGACGTTCATATTGTATTGCCTAATAAAGTAACTTAATGTCAAGTTGATGGAAATTACAACCGTAGGGATTAGGTTTATTTTTCTTAGATCACAGCATGAACGCTGTGTTTAGTTTTCTCACACGTTTATTCTTATATATTTTTTATTTCTCATCACAAATAGTACAATAGTTTTATCATAGGTTAGCTAACTAATACTGAGCGGAGACCTTTTAAGTACACTTTCCTAGATTTATACCTAAGTTGTAGGTTTGTTCTTATTGTTGTCAGTTGTTTTTTTTTATTTTTTATTTACTCTGTCTTGTGTGGTGTGCCAAATAAATTTCTATTTCTAACATTTAGTATATTAACCACTTTTTAAATTAATTGGTCAGTGGCAATTACAAGAATAAGCTTCGTTTACAAAGTAATTTAGATTGGTATTTAAGCCTGATTAAAATTCTGATTGAATCATATAAGTTCTTTTAGCAAAGTGCTAAACCAACTTATCTATTATTTAAATTGTGTTTTACTTCATAGAATCTTAACCATCACGATTATTAACAAATCCTTACCTTGCTAGTTTCGGGGTCTCTTATTGATCCGATTGTCTATCAAATCAAGAATTATGACTTTTTTTAAAGCTGTTAAGTTATTGAAACAAAAAATACATATCCATTAGTTTATGTAAAAATAGTACGTGTAGTTATATATTTTAACAAATAGAGGCTCACAAAAGGTAATTAATTATTAAAACTTGATTCGTGATGTTTAATTAGTTATGAAGAGAATGTATGTAATCACAGCTTGATTATTATTTTAAAAAGCACAGCGTGGCACGAAATAAACATTCATAAACATTTTCTACACACGAATATTGTGATGAATACCGTTACGTTTATCGATCATACTACCACTGTGCTGAAATATACGAGTGTTGTCGATTCAAATATTTTGTTTCAATGTGGCAACAGGGCTAGAACATTCACATTTTATACACGTTAAAAGTTAAAATAGATTTTTACGATACAAAAAACTTGGCAAATGCTCTACTATCATGGACAATTTCGACAGTAAACCTCTCAAAAATAAAACTTTTATATGTAACGCTGCTATTGTGTTAAGGCAACAACACAGTACTCAATCTCTTTTTGTACCTAAATATTGTCTGTAGCGTCTTGCTACACACAGAGCAAGAGGTGCAACTGGATTAAGAGATTTGACTGCTGCATTACAGAATTTTGTGGAAACACATGATTCAGCTGTTGTAGTACAGTGACCTTAGCGATGCATATCAATTTAGGTCTGATGACACCATGTAAAAGCAAAATTATCACACTACGCATCACCTATTTACGTCTAAGAAATTGCTCACTAAAGCCAAATGGTCAGTCAACAAAACTACTTGTGGACTAAATTTTAAAAGTAGGTCCTACCAATAATTTGAGTATTTGTTAAGTGTATCAAATCACATCTGTTGACAGTTTATCCCAACTTTTATGAACACCGACGTATATCATATTCGAAACAATGTTTTTTTTGAGTCCGATTGCAGTACTATGATTGATAAAGAATAAGAAATACACTCGGAAACCATTTCGCAATTATCTGTGAGTTTCTTTCAAATTTCACATTCTCCGTCGAGCAAAACAGCCTTGCAGTGCACGTCTGGCGAGATAAATGGCCTGCATTACACAACTTTTATATTAAACTCGCGTCAAACTTGACGGCAAGTGTAATATTGCGTTTAAAGCTGACCTGCATACGAAGCATAAGAAAAAAATTATCATAAGATAACATAACATATAATTTTTCATATGATAAATTTTATGTTATGATAGTAATAAAAGACATATGTAGATGAAACAAATAATGAAATGCCATTAATCATTTATGCTATCTTTTTAAAGGTTTGTTGGGTACCACTCTTTTCAAATTCAAATTTTCGTTTAACATACATTTACTTAATATGCTTGTTAAGCCCTGGTATACATAGTTTAGAATCATAATAATTATATTTACATCAATTTGACGACTGTCTTGGTGTAGTGGTTCGCGCCACGTACTTCTAAGGCAGGCGGTTGCGGGTTCGAATTTCGCAAGGGGCAAATGTGTGTGTGATGAGCACAAGCATTTGTACCTAAGTCATGGATGTTTATAAAACTATTTAAGTATGTCTATCCGTTATCCTAGTCACCATAGCTCAAGCTCACGCTTAGTTTGGGGATAGGTAATTGGTGTGTTTGTTGAAACAATATATTATTATTATTATTAAATAGCTAGACATTTAGCCGCAATCTCAGCACATTGCCTAGGTGTGGGCAAGGATGGATCCTGTCTTTAAAGTTACTCGCCTGATATATGTCCATAATAAAGCAGGGAAATAGTCTAGAGAGCTATTTCTGCAGGTGTATATTTCATCAGCAGACCCAGCAACAAGTAACCACGTAAAGTAAAAAACAACGTTGACCGAAGGCACGTGGGTGGAGCTTTCAAGACAAATGACTGTTGAAGTACTCGTACTGTTTAAATTTTTAACTGGCCGTAGTCGGTGATATAATTTACACCGTGGGAAGTTACACGAGGGCCTAGCTCACATTTACACATTGGTAAGGTACATTAATATTTTATTTCATTAATTACAAAAAAATCTTTTCGCTTACACACATAGTTGATGGTTAAATTTACAAATTTTTAGAGAGACGTTTAAGATGGCACGGGCGTAGGTGACTAAAAATTCCCTATTTTAATGGAAGTTGTTTTCAATTCGTGTAGATATTTAATACAGGTACATATATATATTGCTATTTATTTTTTTATGTAAAAGACACGCTTATCAAGTTATGAAATGAAAAAAAGGTCAAAATTGTGGTTGAAACTTGTACACGTTGTGGGCGGTAGATGATCCTATTAAAGCCATTATACAAAACTCTTATAGTCAATGACAAAAGGTTTAACAATAGACTAGTCCATTCTAGCATAGAAAATGTTTTTAGATAAGCACTAAACTACGAGTTTAATATAAAAGTGTAATGCTAAGGCCATTTATCTCTCACGCCAGACGCACGTGCCGTGTCGCAGCATTTCGGGCAGCATTACGTTGATATGTTTTTGTGTGCTTAGCTTTAGTTGTAAACTTTTTAATTAAATGGTAACTAAATTAGCAAAGAGTGCATAACTACTTTATAAAGTAAAATAAGGAAATTTTTTTTACTGACATAGAATCCATAATTGTTTATCAGTAAAAAACCTTTACACCTGTCAAACCTATTTAGACCCGCGGGCGGTATACATTTTCTATTGTGTCTGGAAACATGGTAAGTGCAGGTTTAACAAACTTTAAAAGTTCCAAACTAAAAGACCGCAACGAAGACAAGTAACAAATCTAATCTAACAAGTTCAAACAACTGCCGCTACCTTGTTAGTTAGCACCTGATAACCCTCATTGATACACAAAGTCCTCAAATAAACAAGTAACTCACAAGAACCCTTCTAAACTGCGAAGGTGCTTAGTTAGTTGAAATACAACACCTGGTGTGAAGCCTTTAATCCGAAGGCTCACCGGTACGTGCTATTAAACAGAACAGTTGTTGTGAACTTAGTAAACCAGAGAGAAAATTAAATATCACGCTTACAGACATCTTTGCAACATGAGCGCCTTTAAGTTTGTGTTTTGTTTTTTACTAGGCAGACATTTGACCGCAATCTCACTCGATGTCAGGCCTGCCTACTCCGGTTGACGATGTCCGTATTTACGAGTGTGGCCGTCTCTTTCACCCACGACAGAATGACAACGCGAACGAGCGTGATGGCTTGATTCGAAAATATGGACATCCTCAACAGGGGTAGGGCCTCTGAATAAATGGGGGTTGTTCCCAGAGGTCCACGATTCTATTGTTTTTCTCTTCCTACCGGGTTCATGAACATTTTCAATAGTGTTGTAGTTAAATGTTCATACATGAATTCCCAACGGGTCCATGAGATTTTCCAAAAGTACAGTCAGAAGAAACAAATCCTTATCAAAAAGAACAATATTTTAATAAAATTCTATGTTTTAGGTGAAATTTTCAAGATTTTTAATGGTTTTTCAAATTTAAATTCCTTTATTTATTTGGCACGGAAAATCTTTGGATGGTTGGAGGTTATAGTAAGTACATTAAAGATCAAATGTGTGCCATAAAGGTCCCTGTTCAGCATAAATCGTGACAGCACAAAGCATGTCACGATACTGATTTTCAGCAGGAACCTTTTTGGGCACTGTGTACACACATACCAAGAATTAAAATAAAACAAAATAAAATAATAGGTGACAAAACAAATTCAATTATTATTAAACAAATAAAATAAAAAAACATTTCATATTAAAATAAATAACAACATAGAATAATAATAACATAATATTAACAATTTAATGAAAGATTTTAAATAATAATAAAGACTTAAATTTACCATTAACATTTAATTAGGGAACAAATAAATTTATCCACCGAGAAGGCGAGAGCATTAGGAAAATTTAATTTAAAAATAAAATTAAAAAATAATATTAAAATTTTAAAAATAAATAAAAAATAAACAATATTAATCATAATACTCCCTATGGGGAGTGAGATTGTAACTATATGTATTATATAATCTGTGGTTCAACTATGGCTTCGTATTATCAACCGATCCGCGCTGAACTGTCAACCAACCGAGAGAAAAGCGGAAGGTAAATAAAAATAAATAAATTTAATAATACCTACATCAGAAAAAAACAAAAAAAAATTCTTGTGTCAAAACGGTTCCTAATAAACTACGGTATTGTGAAAGATATGTCATTTAAAATCATCGGCCCACGAAGACTTGGCTGTATGGACCTGAATCCCTTACCCATCAAAAGGGGTGAACGAGAAAAAACAACACAGCACTAGCCACCGCCCACCAGCCATTTTGATTTGTATCAGTCAATGATAAAGCATTTTTGCTAAGTGCCATCTTGTCCACTCGCTAAGTATGGTGCCACGCCTCGTCCACGTAATCAAAAACGTTTACATGTAAATAAAAAATAAAATGATCGGTTGCAGGCGCAAGGTTAAGGAAAAGCGCATTTCTGAATAACGTATCACTTCGTCGCACGCTGGGATTTAGACATGCCTGTCTTCGTACATAAAACGGCTCTATACTATCATGTTTTTCTTATTTATTTGCTTTCAAAGTTTGTGAAGTGGTCCCTAGGACAAGTTTGTGTATTCTTTTATTTCATAGAAATATACACTTATCCCTTAGCCAAGCTTTCATTGCTGACTGTATCAAACATTCTCATGGACCCAACGGGAAAGAAAAACTTACTAATTTATAAAGTCGTAAACCCGTTTGGGAATTCAAGTATGAATTTCCCATCGACCTTTGGGAACAACCCGTTAAATGAGACTTGTATATGATAGTAATAAACGATGATTTTTCGTTAGAATGTAATGTTGTAATGTGATGTCCTCCTAGCAAATTTCGACTACGGCGGCCTATCTCAACACAGATTAGCCAACTGGGCAGGACATATTATAGTGCACAAGTGTGTGCGCAATACACAGGTGCACTCTCTGTTCCTTCGCTCTCATAATTCGGTGAGACGGCAGTCCGACATGACCGTAGAGAGATCAGGCAGTCGCAGTTGTAATGTAATGTAATGACGGATCTAAATACGACCTAAAAGCGAGTCATATATATGTATTTTATTGTTTAGATATAAAATGCCCATCTGTACAAAAAAACCTTTAAAAAAACTCTGCGACTTATAAAAGTGATACAGTCGCAATGCAAGCGCCCAGTATCAGTACACATAATGATCACGACCCCTTTCACGAATGTGGCGTGGAGAAGAAGTGATACTAAAAATAACAAGTTATTTTCTTGCACATGTCTTCTAGGAGTATAACAAGCATTGTCTGTTTTATACAAAAGATTTACATTCCTAGGTATATGCAATTTTAAGTAAAGTCAAAACTGAAATCCGATGCAGAATATTTTAGAAATGTTCTGAGTAGCGTCCAATTACGAGTATGCAAGTCGATGCAAGGAAACGAGGGCAACGATCCTCGCTTGGGGAATTGCGTACCGAATAAAATTAAACTTTATTTATAAAAGAAAACACTATTTCCACTTCGCAGAACCCAGTGCTTGTACTGTCATGAACGAGTTATTCTTATTGTGTTTCCAAACTCAGTTCCTTATTAAACTTTATCTACTTATTTCTGAACTGTTTCTTCAGTGTGGAGTTTAAAGCAATTTAGTATTTTATTTAATCGTTTGCACATTTAAATAACGAGCTTTGCAAATAGTGTTTGTTTTTAATAAAACACATAACAATTTCTAAACATTGATTTTGTTTGAAAGAGATTGTGCCAGTCTTTGTTTTCTGTGACACAATAATAAGTAGTAAGTACGAGTTCATCATTAACATCTTGAATCGACCTAATTGGGTACATTAACCTCAAAATCATTAGCTTTTTTTACGATACCATCCAATCCAGGTATCCAGGTATTTCTAGATAGAGCCCAACTACGAACCGCTGAAATAGCACATGCTAAAAGCTCCTGACAATCTGACTGTATTCGAACCTCCGTAAAACAAACACAGTCTTCATCGCGCGCTAACATCCATCTCCGACATTCAAACCAGAAAACGAGGTCGTGAAAAAAGCTAAGGTATTGTTTATCAAAGAGCCCCCAAGGGGACTGGCGGCGTCATCAAAAGGCCTAATTAATTAACTCGAGCACTCGTTATGCCTGAATGTGCCCCAGGGCAAGTATGAATAAGTAAACAATAGGCGCTCACTTGTACAAGAGAATGGCACGAGGAATATGTGCCTGAGTTTCAAGTTAAATATTCGATTACACAATACTCGAGTTATGAACAATTGAAATTCCTAATCGATTGTAAACTAATTTTTGATTGTGTTTTGGATAAAAAAAACTATCTTTACTAGTGTACAATGTATATAGGCCTGCCTTTAATTTATGTTTTCACATTGCTAATTCTTAAAGCTAAGATAAAATCTTTGAATTCAAAAGGTAACAAAAATTTAATTATACTGTGCTAATTAAAACACAATGTACAGAGATACGACTATGATGAGGGGTGAGACTTCCATTCAACTCTTCAAAGAACTAATTAATTAACTGCTGCCTTCGTTATCCCTGATAATACTCGGGTTTAATAATGTACTTACTTACATTACACAGGTATACGTACTTACAATGAGGGCTTATATTACATTTGCGACCAAAATACACATTTCTTTTGACGTAACTTTTAAGGGTTTTATTGCAAAGTTTGATTTTAAAATTAATTTTGCTAAAAAAATATCTTTTAAAAAAAAACCGACTCCAAAATTGCCGACAGTGCTAATTAAACCTAAACATTTTATAAACTAAACTAAAAAGTACAAAATAATATTTAAATTACCTAACTGTTCTACGAAATTATACAAGAAACCTATTTCCAATTTATTATCTGTTATTTTTTGGAGTAGGTGCCAGCCAAGCTTTGAGTAGAAAGAATATCTACTCTTTTTTTATTTAAATCGGTCCACAACTGACTGAGATATGAGGTAACATAGCCACAAAAAAAACAATCGAATTGATAACCTCCTCCTTTTTCAAAGTCGGTTAAAATTAGTCTAACTTAATTTGTTCACAGAAACATGGAACAGAACAAGTTGATATTGCTTTTAATATGGCACACCAAAGAGTTTATTTTGTCTAGGTTATGAGGCAAAATGGCGTCAAATAACGTTATTCCCACTCGGGAAAATATTTTAATTTGTTCTACTATTGGTTTGTATTTTAAAATGTAACAATAAGTCCAAAACTACACAATTTCCTCATTTTTTATGCAAATAATAATCTTAGTAGTAAACATTTAGAAAACACAGTGAGTTAATAAAAGCGAAAAAGTAAGATACTAGATCAAAATATTGCAAACAAATGCTTATTCTCTACTTTTGCAATCATTGATTGTCAAATGATAGGTAATTTAAAAAAAACACGAATAATATTTTTAACTGTGCTTAAAACTACTGGCCTTCAAAACATCAATGTGCAAATTAATAAGTAATAAGAATATCTTTATGTTACTTTTATCTACGCGAAACCTTTTAATCATCTATAAATAAAAAGTCGATAACTCACCTGTTGAAATCAATATCCGAGCACAAACGAATTACGAGAATTGTTCAAACGTTATCAGTAAATTTCTTAACACCAAATTAGAGTCGCTTACAGTGATTACAAGCTATCGTCCATCAATTATTCAAGTTTCGTCGAACGCTCGATCACACTACGTAGCACGCGGCGTAGTCGTGCTACGAGGGCTACGTAGCAACTACCGCAGACTGTCGCTACGAACCGTAGTCGACTGGAAGTAAAATCGTTCGGGGTGGTTCGTGTAGCGACGGAAAGGCCCGAACGCAGTGCAAAGTTAAGTCCAAATTCGCCCCAGCTAAGATGAAACGGTAAGTTTTTTTACAAATAGTAGCTTTGCATTTTTTTTAATGATAATGAATGTTTCATTTGCATATAGGCTTAAACGTTAAAACTAACGCTTCATCTTACTTAAACCACAGAATAAATTGCTTAAACTATAACTAAAATCTTATCACATGACGACAGTGAAAAACATGGCTGTGTAAGCTGTATTAGCCTATGGAGCCAGGGAGTGGCAAGATTTTCCGCACGCCCTACAGTGGTGTTAATTGCCCTGTCGGCACGATGAGTTTATCTGATAGCGTCTCTTTTTTCTCTCTCTTATAAGCTAGTAGTAGCTACCTACAGCAAAATAGCGTTGTCATTAATCGAATTTTCTTATAAATATACAGTGTGAGTCTTAATTTAAACACCCATTTTCACATGTGCACTTTGCACATGTGAAAATGGGTGAAACTAGACCCATTTTTATCGAAGCAAAAATATTTTAAAAAACTGAGTTTTCTTTTTTAATTTTTATAGATTTTACAAAGTTCCTTCCTTCTGTTGACTTATTTGCAAAGAAAACGTAACAACTTTTTATCTAAGAGATAATATCCCAATAAAATAAAAATAATAATAATGGTAAATAACAGATTGCTAAGTAAACACATAAAATGCCCAGAAAATGGCAACAAGTAATAATAAAATGTTACTTTTGAGAAAAATCTGTATTTTAATTCGTGTTTTTTTATTATTACGTTAATTCCTCTAAATAATGCCCATATTATAGGTGATTTTATTACTTTGTGTTATTTTTCATCGTATCAACTTTGTAAAACTAAAAATTCTATGTCTCTATCCTTATCACATTAGCAATAAGCGTTTGAACTAAGTATCTCTGGGGGTGCTATTCAACGCTTCGTTGCTAAGGGTGGCTCTAGATTTGATTTTGTTTCGTTTTCTCATTTTTTATGTATTTTATTAGAATCACCTGTAATTTACCTATATTACTGCTTTTGCTTTATTAGGATATACCTCTTAGATCAAAAGTTATAACGTTTTCTTTACAATAAGTCAACAGAAGGTAATTAAAATAAAATAAAATAAAATTGTTTGTTTTTTTTACATTTTTTCCGGCGATAAAAGTGGGTCTAGTTTCACCTATTTTCATATGTGCACTTTATGAGGACTACCACTGTATAATAATGAAAACTAATTTACTGACTGACTGATGGCTGGCTAGGTCTAGAGACCCCAAATTTGGCACATAGGTTTCTTATGAAGTCTAGGGGTGCACTAAGAAATTGTTTTTGGAAATTCATCTACTAAGGGGGGCAAGTTTGTATGAAACTTCGTTAGTTTTGGAGCTACAACAATCAAAATTGTTATTTTGCTATTTGTATAGAAATCAAGAATGATGTATTTCAGGATTTTTGGAAACTCAACCTCTAAGGGGGTGAAAATGGGGTGGAAGTTTGTATGGAAATTTCGACGTTTGCGCGAAAGAAGTAGCGGGTAACCGATTTATACTTTAAGTGTTGGTATGATGGATGTCGTGTATTGTGTTTAGTGTAGTACGCCCGAAAAAACACATTTTACATCATCCTCCTAGCGTTATCCTGGTTTGTGCACTCGCACACGAGGGCCCAGGGTCCACTGACCATGATCCAGGATGTGGCAGATCAGGTAATTACAGTGGAGCGACTGCCATCTGACCTCAGTTTAGATCATGGTTACACATGCAGTCGCCTGAACGTGCAGGTTTCCTTACGATGTTTTCCCTCACCGTAAGAGCATCGGTTAGTGAAACAACTAATGTACATAACTCAGAAAAAGTTATTGGTACATGGCGACATGTGGGATCGAACCGGCACCTCCCGCATGAGAAGCAACCCGCTAGCCACTGCGCCACCGGCGAAAAAACACATTTTACACTGAAAAAAAAATATTGGTTAACAGTAGACAAAATTTGGCAACTAGTAGGTCGTAATCTTGTGACTTGCGAACTTCTAGCTGTCGGTAACAAACCAGTTTTGTTACTGATAACCAAAACATTGTTTACATTTATTAAAAATTGACTTCCCTACAACAAAACCTTCAAAAACAAAACTAGTTTAGTTGATCCTTTTTTTCAGTGTACATTCGACATGCACATATTTTCGGCATGTTGGGTAAGCTGTTCTGCGCTAGGCTGTGGTTAAGTCCAGCTCCAGACTGGCTCATTTTCGGTTTCGCTAATTACGCAACTCGAATTACGCCTGAATGACTTGTGTCTAGTTTTATGCCCACTGTTATTCTTTTGTGCTTTAGATATTTAATAGTTGCACAAAAGGGTGTGTTACTCGTAAGTTTAACGTGTGTATCTGATTCTTAGCTTATGTATTTGTGTCTCGGTTTGATCCGATTTGGAGTACTTACATTTATTCTAGATGAAGCAACACAGTTTTCAAACAAGTCTTGTTAATCTTTATGAAGATCTTACACCAAGAGTATTTCAATAAAAAAGAAAACTTTTAGTTCACATTAACCTTGGATGAACCAGTCTCATGAACGTTATATTTTATAGGTAGATAATTTATTTCATAACTATGGTTGTTTTACAAGCTCAGAGCGCTGACAGAAGGGGACGTTGGGGTGTCTGTAAGGCGATTAGTGACCAACCCTGCTATCGGATATTCACAAACAGTGGCATAAATTTTAGCCGAGACCAACTTTGAAGGTTCCTGTTGATTTTATAGTTAATCTATAATGTATAGTAAATGTTTATATCAAACAACGATTATGACCGAATTATCTACCACTGCCACTACCTTTCTCAGATCATTTCACATAAATTACAATAACATAATTGATCAAAATAAAACGAGGTATGAAGTGCTAGTGTGAGCTACGAGTATATACATTTAATACATTACATTCTTTATACGCACTAGCTTAATACGTACGCAACATTTTTCTCATGATAAAGAATTGTGTTATAACAAAACTTTTCGCATAATCCTCGTTTATACCGAATTCCTAGGTACCCGACCCTACACACGCGATCACAAAACGACGGAATCAAAGCTAAATACATCGTTATATTTTTTGTTCCCCGCGGATTTGACCGTTTTTATTCGACTCGATTCTTTTATGACGTAAGTATCCAGAAGCGATCAACGTTAAGGTACGACTGTTGTGGTATTATGAAGGCCTTTGAAACTTAAAAACAAGTACAGAATATATATTTTTACTACATTACTTACTAATTTAGATATACAGAACACAGAAACTATCTAACTTCTGTCATCCATAATTCTGTCCTAAAACGTTTTGTTTTGTTTGCTAGACATCACATAATAAACTTTAATATTAAAAACGCATTTAAGATAACGGCAATAAACAGTTTTAAGTACGATGATGATATTTTGCAACTTATTTGTCATATTTTGTTTGACAATATTAACAAAAAAGTGGTGGTAATAAAAGCATCTAGGTATGCTTGAGGCCGGTTTGAAAAATTACCTTTATTCTCTTACTATTGAAATTTTCCAGTTCAACATTTTAAATTATAGTCCCATATTGGATCTAATGTACTTCTAGATGCATCGCAACGAAATCGTATCTATTCGGTAGGTAGAATCCGTAAACCGATTGTTGGAAATAACTGGGATTCCGATAATCTGTTTTTATGCGAAGCTCCAAACAGATCGGGGCTACTATAAATCATTTTCGAATGTTTTGCGGTTTTATGGGGATTTTCGCGCGGCCAGTTTATCTTGTAACGATTTAGGATATCGTGATTTATAAGGACCTCTACGGGACAATGCGGTGGGAATATGTGAAGTCTTTACGGTAAGTCGAGTTTGATTTGTTTGAATATAATGTGGTTGAATCCATTTGGTGGTGCGGGCGCAATATAGTTGTGAAACATTACTAAGTAGATACTAATTGTTAGAAATCAGTTGTTTAGAGGTATAAGTAAGAACCACGTTAAGATTGCACTTCGCTTGCAGGTTAAAAATCAAAATGATACAAGTTAGCACTTCTTAACTTACTACCTATCACAATAAGTAAAAAAAGTACAATGTTCAACCAGCCTTGGTAACTGTACAGGGTTGTAAATGACACAATATTATGAATGAATAAATTGTTTTTCTAACAAACATAGATGCAAACAGTCATTAATCTCTAGATGTCCCGCTGCGCTGACCCAATATTTTACGACACTACTAATGTTATTTCATTATTTACGAGTACGAATATTAAAGATATTACAAGAAGAAAAACATGTTTTAAAAAACAGATGCCTGAGTGGCTCACCATACGCAATTAAGAATTAAAAAATAAACAAAAGTTTTTTTAATCCTGGGAGCGAGGGAAACACTTTTACAAATCTGAAATAAATTGCCCTAAATAAACCACACGAGTTTCGTTAATTTCATTAATTATTTATCCCTGAAGTTTCATTCGCACTCAACATAAATTTGTTGTTATTTATGCTTTGCGCCAACGTGACTAGACAAACAAACGCAGAGTTAAAAGGGTCCTGCTAATGTCCTTACGCCGAAAAGGGGTCTTTCTCTGACGCATGAATAGCCTATGAGAAAACCCAATATTCCTTTACTAAAAAAAACTTTTACCTAGTGTAAAATTGTTGGCCTTTTTTGGTGTGCATTTAATATTAATGTTACGGTACTAAAATATTTCCCGTATAGTATACGTGGGCTTAATTCGAGGCATTCATTACGCTTTCTCGGGCGTCGAAAAAGAGCCACCTGTGTCCTGATGAAACGGTGGCGGGCGTGTTTTTTTTTTGTCGTGTTTGCGATCGACTTAGCAACAGTGGCACCTCTTAAAATCCTGTAACTCCTGTATTTGCATAAGTTATTTGCGAAGGCGCGCTCGGCATATTGCTAGGAATATTTAATGTGATGCTCTGCCAGAAAATATTTCTTTGAAGCGTCCGTAACACTATTCAGTCAACTACGCTCGCTGAATAAAAATTTCAGCCGAGAATGCGTGTAACGGTGCGAGCTACCGAGATGCTTTTAACGGAATCACTCTATCGCGTGCTCTATAAACATTAGTGAGATATTATTAATAGTGGTGTTCAGTAATACAAATTGTCTGTTCGTTACCAAAAGCCTTTGAAATGTATCTTAATATGCATTTACATTGATGGAATAACTAAGGCAATTGTTTGTCGGCATATAATAGCTCTCACTATTCAAACACTTTATTTTGACACACAGATGTCAAAATAAACAACTGGCACATAGAACTCATAACAAATGTTTTTTTGATGGTGTTTACACTTGTGACTGATATTTGGGTATTTAGAGAATTGGGACAATTTGTGAAGCGTATGTTAATATTTATAATAAGAAATACCAGGTATAGTCCAATCTAAAACACGGTCCATGTAATGTCAACAGGTACTTTCATAAATAAATGGTAAAAAATTACTAACTCTATTTTTTTGCGTTACCAAGTTTTAGACTGTATTTGAGCGAAAAGTGTTATTATACGATAATAACAAATGCAAATACTTATTAATTTTTAAAACAGGGATTATTCCACCAGCCACAAATAATTCCAGTAACTCATATATCAAATTTCATTTTCAGATTCACTTATCATTTTTAACTATCTGTAATATTGCATTTAGTCGAGCTCAAACCGTAATACAGTATATACACCGTTGTATATTCCCATACCATATATATGGGAGAATAGCATTTTGATAGTCCTTAAAGAGTACGTCAATAATTGATAGTGGCATGTACCCTATTTTCTCCATTACGTTATCCTATAAGAGCCGATTAGTACCTATCGCCAAATAAAATAGTCCAACAGGATCCCACCCAAGCAGACTCGCCTCGAACCCTTCACTATACTCGTACGCAAATTGGCTCTTACGTCAAATGAAATTGAATTCGCGCAAAGTGGTCCAACTAATGTACCTATTGTACTGGCGCGGACATATATCATCTTGCCAGTACCTGCCTCCGAGTTCTGGAGGATTTGAATAGATACCCCATATCATTGCGTCGTGAATTGTTCATAAATCTCCCGATGCCGCTTTTGTTTAGCTCACGCCGACGCCGGCTGAATACTCCCGAATATCCTACGAGCTGGGAGTAGCTGAAGGTTCTCAACATTTCGGGATCGAAACTACCGAGCTAAGTGGTGATTAAACAAGTATCAACCATTTACTAACAACTAAAACATTTAGTTTAGACACAAAATTGTGTTGTTAAAGAAGATTGGCATAAATCGACCCAATAGATGGAGACACCGTACTAAGTGAGACACAAGAAATATAAATATCACTTTATTAGCGGGCTTTTGTATGATTTCATGGTAATTAAAAAACAATGAAATAAATTTAAAATATTTTCAGAATGTACAAATTATTAACAACCAAACGTCTTCAAGGATGCAAAAACAAAACAAACGACGTGAACTTCGACGTGTCAGTCAAACATGAAGTATATGTTTTATATCAAACGTCAATGTTGACCGGATCATACATTGTTTTAATGTTAGTCTGACATAATGCACCAAATTAAATGTCATTCCATATCAGTTATATTATTTTTTTACTCTATACTGTTTTCAGCTTTTCACCAAAGACTAAAACACGCCAGCATTTGAGGCTGAGCATCAAAGAACTTTGCCGTTCTTCTTTATCAAGTTGCAAAAGCAAAAGGCACAGAAAATGTTGTGTGTCAATGTAACATACCTAACGATTTATGTTTTAGTACAACAATTAATAGACTATACTTACTGTCATTAATAGCAGGAACCTAAAAGTAATAAAACTCACCATTAACCTATTGTAACCATTTAATTGAAGCTAGAAAGTTAATAAAAACGGCCAATTACGTATAGTAAGACCAATTACATCGTTATTGTCTACGACTATTAAAAAATAATTTGGTTTTCTTTGTTTGAAATTCATCCTTTCGAATTGGATCGAAAACCTGACTGAAACAAATAAATGAATCCACGATGTAAATTTACTTTTGTTGTTGTTGTGTACATACTCGTACATTACTTGTAAGTAGGTTGTAACTGTGGTAATTGAAGCCAAAAATTAGGAATTTTGCATAGTACGCAAAGTTCCTAAAAAACAGTCCTCACTAAATCCTTTGATAAAGTCAAGATGGTGTCTACGATTATACAAATAGTAAGTTTCTAATGTTTAAGGCAATGATGATAACGCAAACTAAACTTTGAATCTACGTCATTTCTGTTCTTTTAAGTTGCCAACAATGATTCTGATATCAAGAGGAGCCGAAATAAATAACTTTAAACAATTTAGTTAGTGGATTATCTTAATGTAACAACATCTCATTCGTCGCCATTGTTCCAATACCTACAGAAGGTTGTGATGTTTTTTAATTCAAAAATACTATGGGTTTTGCCTACAATAACAAACTAATCATCGGTACTTAGACTAAGACCGAGTTCACCAATTTTAAAACAGCGGTCGATTTCCGTTTAATTTGACAGAAATAACATACATATAATAAATAAGTATAAGTCAGCCTATTAGATCCCACTGCTGGGAAAAGGCCTCACCTCAACTATGAGGAGGAACGAGCCATACTTCACCACGCGGGCTCAGTGCGGATTGGTGGAGGGGTGTATGTAAGGCAAGTGACAAACCTTACTGTCAGAAGTTATCAAGCCGCCCTAGGGCCTCTGACTAGGCTTAACGACTAATACCACAGATATTAGCCGGGACCAACTGCTTAACGTGCTTTCCGAAGCACGGAGATGCTTGTCATGGATGTCACTTAAATGGTCGGAATGGTCACCCATCCAATCACGACCGCGCCGTGGGTTGCTTAACTTTTGGTATCACTACCAAAGCGCTGCCGCCACTGCGCCACAAGCACCTCAATAATATACAAACCGAAATAACATACAAAATATGTCAAATAATGCTAAATCAGCTGGTTAAAACATTAAACATACGTTGGTCGTACGTCCAGGCTCGAGTTTATCAACACATGTTCAATTATTATTAAATTGCCCTTTTGTTATTATTTGACATATTTTGTATGGCAATTGTGTCAAATGAACTGACAATCTATATTTACCGGCTGTTTAAAAATTGGTGAACTCAGGTTTATGAGTTAATCCATCACACGCGTAAAGTCAGCCTGTTCGTAGCTCTGCCAGTTCGTAACAGAATATATCCTTGGATTCAAAAGTGGAGGTATCTAAATTAATTTGGCGCACGCCTGAGCCGAGGCGTCAGACCGCACGCCCGACTTCTATACAACTCCTAATTTATGAAAGCTGCAAGACGGATGAAGTTAGTATAAAATTATTATCATAATTTCTCACCAAAAACTTCCGAGTGAGTTTGCGCTATGAATATGCAAAGGGAAAGTTCACCGCGTGCCAACTTTTCATGAGGCCTGTCAGAATTCTTGTACTATTGTTGTAATTTGCATTTTTACTCCACAACTCTTAATTGTTTCCTCACCGTTTAGCCGCTAATGTAGGTACTTAGGTTATTATGCATAAACGCCTATTAAACAGATAAGCTGCTTTGGTGTTTCACTGAATTTGAATATTTGAATTAATAAGCACGTCGAAACAAAGCAAAGTTTGAAGTTATGTTAAAATTGTTTTAGAAGCGAAAAAATGTTGCGTTTTCCATAAATATTAAAGTGAATGAACACATGCCCAATACAGCCGTATTTTGTCATCTATACTGTGTAAATTTAATTTTATATTCCATACACAAGCAATTTCGTCAAACATTTTTGATTGACACCGAAAAATAAACTGCAAAATATTGTGCCCAAACTCAACATTATCCATATTTCGAATTTGATGCAAAAAAATAGTGTGTTGCCCATGCAATTTATTTTTAGTATATTTTTAAAGCCGTTTGAAAGGTATACGCTGCGTCCATCCTTTAATAGGTTGGCTAGGTTCACATTTCAGTAAAAGCTTTCACACATATATTTTGGCTGAAAACACTGCGACCCGCTTCAAGTCTTTTCACTGCTTTCGTTCTCGTAAAAGAAAGCAATAAAGTCTAGTTTTCTATGGCACCTTGAAATAAGAAACAAAATGTGGTAATTTCGTGAGTGCTAAGATATAAGGCGCTTGCTTATTACAAAATATATATTTATGATAATAAAGTGTTATAGGTATTTATAAAAATATTTCGAATAGTTATTAAAAGTAATTGACAGTTTGTATAAGAAAGTACCAGGGGCCCAATTCACACGCCTTCGATATTATGTCACATACGATATTTATCGAAAAAACATGCCGGATATCACAAAATTTTTATGTTACGTATTCTCGAAGAATGAAAATGTTCAATATTTATCACATTTTGTGATATCCGCCAAGTTTTTTCGATAAATATCGTATGTGATATAATATTGGAGGCGCGAGAATTGGGTCCCCGGTCCCAAACTAATCTAGATCGATTTTTCACCACCGATAAACACACACGCCGAAACGGCTCTAACGATTTCGGTGATTTTTTTTAAATTTCACCGAAATCGTTAGAGCCGTTTCCGAGATCACAAATATAATATATACAAGAATTGCTCGTTGAAAGGTATAATTTGCTCGTATAAAGGTATAAGAAACAAAAAACACACACAACAATTTTCTCGGATTTTTTTTATTGGTAAATAGAAAGCTATAAGACATTGCAATTTAAGCTTTCAGAGTAAAATATTACAAGAAAAATCTTAATTCGCGTTTTTCCAAAAAGTGAATATTTTGCCATCACGCCCTCTAGGTGGTACAAAAGTATACGAACACACATGACGAAAATTCCACTTCTGAGTTATGGTAACGTTCATTTAACTGTAAATTGATTTTCGGCACAAAATTAATCAATAGGTAAACATCTGAAAATACGATTAAAGTTTTACGTTGAAAGTATGCGTGACCGAAAATTAAAGAAAAATTGTTAACATGATCCAGTTTACGTGAACATGCTAACACTGTATTAAAAAAATATATTTTGAACACAACTTACGTGCCGTCGCTAAATTATTGCAAAAAACCTTTTATTAACAAATAAATAAGAGTCCGATGACTCGAAAGCAAACCAATGCACTACGTGACACGGAAAATACGTCACAAAGAAGTAAAATTGAGTGGTTCCTGGAATGCTGAAAGCAAATCAAGCTTAACAATATGACATCTTAGGCCGTTGTGATACCGGCGACTTTTCAACAAAACTGTAAGTCTGACGTCCTAGCGATACACAAGCCCACATGCATTGTGGAATCCCGACGGTGTCACTGACAGGCGGGGAGTAATGCGACGGATACTTTTACACTTTGATCTATGGCGGCACTCGTGCTCAGAAATGCCCTTACGGTCTTTGCGCTGGGTTACTAGCCTTGGGAGGTTTTCCCAGATTTAATGGGATGTCTGATATAAGTTTAACTCAGTAATAATTTTCAGAGAAATTTTTGGTGACATTTGATGCAAGTTAGAAAAGTTAGTTAATTAGAAAGTTTAGGTTCGATTGACCAAATATATTTATTCTATTTGACATTTTAGACAATTTTAAGCCTTGTCTATTTATAGGACGCCCAATTTCACTGTCCATTTAAAATGAGTGTGTTGAATGCCAGGGGGCGTGTAGTGCTGCAGGTAGATGAAATAAAAAATGTTCTTTTGCACAACACCAACACTGTCATTTATTTTATACTTTGCTAGCAATACAAGTTTACACTTTTATGATAGCTCACGACATAAATAACGTGCTATACATAAGTTGCAATGTCTACTCCGCACAAATATAAGTAATTTAATAAATATTGACCGGGACCGACCCGCACGCACCGCAGTTGAATCGAACAGAGTGAGGGAACCATAGAGTATAGTAAATATACCAAGAGGGAACCCAGCAGAGGCATAGACAATGAAAAAAAAAACTTGTTATAATAAACTAATTACGGCCTTGATTCAAAGCTATGTTTATTGTTATTTTGTTCTCAACACTGACAACTAATGTTTTCTGTCAGGTGCTTAATAACACCGTAATTGTCTATATTCTGCCGCTTATCTGAGTCCTCGCCTAGTTACAAGAGTGCGGGAGTAGAGGGAAACGGGAGGCCTGAGCGATGCGGGCGGATGGCGGCGTTGGATTGGGTAACTCGAATTTTGAATTTGAAATCAGAAATGCGCACTCTTTTCAACGTTACTATTATTATTTATTCTGTGTTTATACCCTAATGAGTAGGTACATATTTTTTGACGATTTTCGAAAAGATTTTTTGGCTCAAGCTTCAAGATAAGCAAACATAAAAACTGGCAACTCTATTACACTAGGCAGGTACTAGTTCGTAGCTCAGTCATTCGCTGGGGACTATGGGTAGAGCACTCAAGTTTTTGGAGTGAATCTAAAATATTCGCACATCAATGATGCTGTATGTAACCCTTCTTTTATGTCGCCATTTTATTTTGGAAGACTTTCTTGCTTGTGAGATACTGCGACCATAGAGAAAATAAGTGCTCTGACACAACAATTTCTACACGATGAACACTTATTACTGTAGGATTTTGTATTGAACTATAATTTTTCCAAATATATACATGGTAAACAGAATTTATCAACTTTTGAAATGCTAAGGACTGCTTGGGTACCTGCATTTTGCAGTCCATAGTTAAAAAAACAGCAATCGAATAAATAAGATAATATTTTTGTCGAACAGTTAATCGCGCATTTCGGAACTTTACCTTGAATTCTCAATATCCAAAAGGATAAAAATACATCGTATTTGGTACTTCAAAAGTAACCACTCGTGAAATAAAACATCGATCTCGGTAGAATCCCAATTTCATAGAGTGCTTGTCTATTGTATGGCAAAGATGTGTCTCGTCGAATACAAATCGAGCGCCAACCAAATAGCACTTTTGTTAAATGACAGTAAGAATTTGAGCTTAACTTTATTTCAAATTAAAAAAGCGTAAGTATGTAGTAAAAATATTCTTGATATAATTAAATTCCTTTATAAAGTTGTCAGAAGCCGGCATCAAGTTCGTGTTTGCAGTTAGTTTAGATTGCAGCTAGGTATCATTGAACTAGTTCAATGAAAACAGTTAAATAGGATCGATTTTATAAAGAGCATTGCAGGGCCACCTTATTGCTCTACAGCTACAGTGATTCGTGGGAGAAGCTTATAACTTAAAGAAGAGATTAAAATTGCCACCAAACAGCTTATTTATCAAAACTAATAAATAAAGTGCTATCGCAAAATTGTGACACCAAACGCCAGATCTGAAAAAAAAACAAGCTTAAGCATTAAATCTACTACACTACACCTAGAACTCAAGTGGGAAGTGGAAGTGGAACCCTTTATTGTGTTTGCTCTAACAAGACTTTCAAAACCAGGTCTGACTTTGCTAGTCACACTCGCGATCATGCAAAAACCCAGGATACCACACGCTAAGGGTGTCGCCGAAGACGGATCGGTCTGATAGGACATCATCATCATAATTGAAAATGATTTGAGATATCAATGAAATCAAATTCATTACACAAAGTTAATTTATCAAAAAGAGCATTAAGCTTTCCGTCGTGACGTGTTGAAACTTAATATTTTCAAAAAAGATAATATTGTGTCCTTAACTGGTACAGGAAATTTCATGTATGAAATGTCACGTGTTCATTTTATTTCAAATGTGCATAACTTTTTATTACCCGTCGAAGTTCGCTTTTTATGCCTGAGTTTTAAAAATAGTATTTTCAGGCTGCAAACATGAAAATAAAACACAAAGCGTTTATTAGAGCAACAAAATGGAAACCATTGCAACTAGTTCATTTGTTCGATCAGCAGAACTCTCTTTCATTACTGTAATAGAGCTATTAAGTTAAACACGGAGGGTGAGGGAACGAACCACTGGCACGCCAATATCCGAGATGCCTTAATGATGGCAAACACTGAAGCAATACTTATGGTTATGAATTATTTATACTGCCGCCTTGGAGCAATGAACTTCGGAATAACCGAAGAATTAAAACTCAACAATGTATTTTTAAATTGGAACACTCGTATGCACATGGTTCGCTTTTGAAGACGATGAATAAAACAAGAGGAAAACGCGGATTTTCCAATATGCTGATAAGAATATGGTAAGCATTGTACAGAGTACTACATACGTGTTGAAATAGAACAAAGACTCCTGAAAGAATCTGTATTTCGTTTATAAAACGCTCCTCATATATATTTATATTCAACGACTATCTCACAATAATTGCAAGTAATAAGAACAATAGTTAGATAAAAAAATAGTAAGATTAGGTACTCTAAAAAGGCATTGGAACAAAAAAACAATACACACTTCCTGCTCTTTTCTTTTGCAATTTTCGTGGTACATAGTTCATGGAATAATTTCACCTACGCGGCACCAAAGCAGAACACTGTTTCAACGTTTAAACGCGCCCCGACTTTTATATTAAGTAATGTAATTCAATATTGAAACGGGTGACAGAGTGTTCGTACACTTTTTATTTAGGAGAGCGGAGCGGGCAATTTTTGACTATACCCGGAAGATTTAAAGTCGAGTCTAGCATAAAAAAATCACCCCGCTTGGCTTTCACTTTGCTGAGTGGCACCGCGCCTGGTTTTTTCGAAGGCCTTAATCCAACTTTTGTAAGTTTTTCATTGAGGTCATTAAAAGTGGATGACTTTGGCAATCTAACTCGGCATTCTAATTAAACAAATCGTAAGACATGCCGAGAAATACGTGGCACATAAAGGCAGCCGCTACTTTCACCGAAGTTTTTAACGCTGATGAGTTGTAGCTTGAGGCCGCAATTTAAACTTTGAATTAATTATGAATTCCTTGACTAAAGATGCACGAATTTTCTCCTGTGACGTGTAATTTCGGAATTTTCCCCGGGCGTAAGCATATGAAATAAACATTTGTATTGCGCCATGCCGAATTTAACTTACTACAGTAAAACTTTGGTTAGAGAGAGCTCAAAGGAAAATTTGAATAATTTTGGGCTATCATTTATTTCGAAGTTTCTCCTTTTGCATTAACTTTGACTCGTTTCTAAAAAATGCAAAGCATTTTATAATATAGGTGTCTTGCTAAACAAAGAAATTTTCATGTGAAAGAAGTATTACACGCCTAATTAGTCAAATTTCTTTTACTTAATATTTATCCGAACGTGTGATATCTAGTACCGTTTATTGGAGTGAAAACATAATGCAAATATTTTTTAACTGATATAAGAAGAAATATAAACATCGCAAAATATTTCTCTGGGGAAATGTTGGTTGGTTTATATTAAAGGTATAAAAATAGCCGCTTGTTTACGTCGTTGTAAAAGCTTTGAGAGGTCGGAATGTCGATCAAATCTGGCGTTGTCGACCATTTCAGAAAATGTTATAGTAAAATACACGTATTGAAATACATTGTAAAAATATATTTAAATATAATCTAATTTTTAAAAACAAATCCATGACTTTTTGATTGCTGCATGTAGTGTGCTTGGAATTGTTTAGCGAAGTTTTTCCTCTGAACCTTTTTAATTTTTAACTTATTTAACATAATAATATTAAATCTTTGTTTTTTGATCTGCTTTAAATGTTTATCAAAGCAGATCAAAAAACAAGGACTATTAGATAGGAAATCTAATTGGTTAAGGTATTTTTTTTCTATATTATAACTGAATATTTCCTAAATATTAATAAAATAAAAAATTAGAGTCGCCCAAAAGTATAAAATCACTTTCTTTTTAATAATATTTTGTCAGAAAATATGAGATGACACTGTTGGTAATATCAATGACAGGGAAAGACTTTTTGGCGCAACTGTGTTAGGAAGGCAAAGGGAAGTGCTTCCTACCTACCGGTTGTTATGGTCGGGGACCAAGGTCCAATGGTCACCGTCTTGGTTTAGCTATATGTAGTCAAGCTCGTGCTAAATCTTACATATCGCGGTTTGTGTTGTATGGAGCGGGCTAACAGTGCCATCTAGCCTATAGGAGCTGAGTCAGGACGTCGCGTCTGGAAGTCGCTTGCTGATGTGGGCGACAGTGGTAAGATGTTGCTACACCACTCCCCCCGAAGAACCGGAGGTTGATTGAGCCATGATGGTTGAGAGCTCAGCAGTCTGTGCGTAGTGAGCTTGCAAGTGCCAGTGCTTGTTGAGTCCACGATGTGCCGGGATGAGCATGCGCGATGTCCACGGTGAGTTGGGATGGGCATGCGTAATGTCCACAGCGAGTCGGGATGCGCGATGTCCACGGTGAGTCGGATTGAGTGCGCGATGTCCACACGATGAATCGGGATGTACATGCGTGATATCCACAGTGAGTCGGGATGAGCATGTGTGATGTCCATGATGCGTGCGGGAGAGCTCGAAGTCCACAGTGAGTCGGGATGATGAGCTGGATGAGGCTGCCAAGGAACCAGGTAGAACCCGTGCGGTCTGCGGTGGTGTCCTTAAGGCTGGTGAGCTGGCTTGCAGGAGACTGCTGACTGGATGCTGCTGGCTGGGGGCTGTTGGCAAGGGAGAAGGCGACGATGATGATGACGACGGTGAGGCTCCATGCTCCATTGTTGATCACGTCGGGTTCACCACTTTGGGGCAACTGTGTTAGGAAGGCAAAGGGAAGCGCTTCCTACCGACCGGTTGTTATGGTCGGGGACCAAGGTCCAATGGTCACCGTCTTGGTTTAGTTATATGTAGTCAAGCTCGTGCTAAATCTTACATATCGCGGTTTGTGTTGTATGGAGCGGGCTAACAGCGCCATCTAGCCTATAGGAGCTGAGTCAGGACGTCGCGTCTGGAAGTCGCTTGCTGATGTGGGCGACAGTGGTAACATGTCGCTAAAACTTTATTAAAAAATTTGCCTGTTATTACAGATGAATAATGTTACCACGTAAACTAAATAACGTCCTAAAATAAAAACAAACCGTCGCGTATTTACGGACAAAAAGAGGGTTTTCAGGTAAATTGAAAAGAATTACATACTTAGAGCCAGGAGAGACTTTATTAACTGATTAATTCAGTCTGTGAGGACATATTTTCGCAATTTTGTTTTTACTGTGAAGGTTGCGAAGCAAGAAGATTGTCCCAGAAGTATCCGTCTTATGTTTATGATACCAGTGACATGTTTTTACCTACTTTGTTTTGGTTTTCAGCACAACCAAACAATTTCGACTCAACAAATATTTAAACATCCAAAACATTTCCCGAAAACACTAGGTTTTTATTTTACCTAACAGTACCTACATTCGTAAAAACTGTATAGGTAACGCTAGTTATAATGCTCTGTAAGTCACTGATATTGGTCTTTGAGGACCCTGGCGTTATATCCTCAAAGATATCTCGCCGGAGTCGTCATGCTAATAAAGAAGACAAAAAGGTATTTTTATTTACGGAAACGATCCGTCGATAGTTTGCAATAACAAAATACCTTTTACTAGAATTTTCCGCCGAAAATGTGACTAATATATTTGTCAACAAGAAGAGTAATTCAGAGGACATCTGTTATTGATCCGGGGGAACTTCACAAAAACAGTGGTCGAATACTTTTCGGACAGTCCCGTGGAACAGACTCATAAATTTAAAGGCAATGGCGTCGACCTGCTGTGAGTTTTATTGTGATTTATGCCCCCGATTATCGAACAAACGACTAAAACTGGAAACCGTTCTGTGAATGTCATTAGTATAAACAGATAGGCATGCAATTGAACGGGAAATCTGTTATTTTGGCACGCAATTTCGTTCACAATGATCAACCGATCGCATTGGATATAGATAAAAATTGTTGGGAAAAATGTGTCCCACCGGACGACACGGTCGATCGGTTTTTGTGTGTAAAATTTACACTCGTTGCCAAGAAATTGCATAAATTATAAAAAAATATTATAAATAAGGCCTTAAAGTTTTTTTTATAATATGTAAGAGTCGCGTGCACAAAGAATCTGATAATTGAAAATACGATTATATTGCTGTGGTACTATTTTAGTATTGCTGTGGTACCTCTCACTTATTATACAAAACAACGTTATACGAGTACCTACATTATGGGTTTCCAATATTTAAAATATCAAAGACTTTTGTAGATGTAGGTATTCGACGTAATGAAAAAACGCAGTCACCTGTTCCGGATTTTATATTTCCCACATAAAATCTATATTGGAGCAGGTACAATCAAAAATCCCGCTTGGTATCTCCAAATGGCCGACAGCATTTATCAATTTTACCTAACCTGTTTCATTCTGAGCGAATTACTGCGATAAAAGCGGCTCTGTGGTGAAAATTATTCACTGGGAACAAAAGCGACCTCCTCGGGCAGGTGTCTGAAATTCGGAATTCATTGCGTCGTAAACAAAAGGACGATTTTTAAAGCCTCGCCATGTACGAGTTTTTCGCTCATATTTCACCTTCGAGTTCCATTGCAGATTTGTAATCCGTCTGCGTCACTTCGGAGGTTTTAATCTTGTATTGTTTTTATTGGTTCTGTATAAACAAACCCTTTTTTGGGCGCGGTTGTAGAAATTCGTGTATTTTTGTTTGAGTAAGTTCATATATGAACTTACTTAAACAAAAATAGAGTATACTCTATTGGAAACATACTCTAACCATTTGTTTTGTTTTCCTATCCAAATAAGTAATACGACTAACTAACAAATTTGAACCACTACTGCACTATATTTTAAAGATAGGTCACCTTGCATGTCTGGATATACTTATCCTATTGAGATGAATTAGCCTTGGTTGTGTACGTCCAGTATATTATGCTAAATCAAACTACATAGATGACTGAGTCCTTAAGGATCATATTTACATACGTGGGACACTCAGAAAGTTGTGCGATACAAAAAAAAATAGTTCTACAGGTACATATACTTTTAATTAATCTTTTCAAAGTACTCTAAGTCCAGAAAGCAGTCCAGCTCAGAAAGTATTGCGAAAAAAAATTTTTATATGGGAAACTGGTCGGTTAGAATCTTTTTCGAAAATATGAATATTAAAGTTAAAATAGAAGTGTTCCATTTTCAAAATTTCCCTTTACCTTTTTTGCAAGTTAATTTAATGTATCGTGTCTGATTGAAAAATGAATCTGCGCCAGGAACATTTTAGAGCTATGATTTTTTATGATTTCAAGTGTCGTGCGGTGGAGTATGGCTCGTACCTCCTCATAGCTGAGGTGAGGCCTTTTCCCAGCAGTGGGATCTAATAGGCTGACTTTACAAGTGTTTTCTGAAACCGGAAGAATCGTTCGAAATACTTTAAATGGCATTTATGGATGAAAGCCCCTCCAAGGCCACCGTGTATCGTTGGTATAACTATGGACTAACGAATTCAAGCGCGGTCGACCAACCTTGGGGGATGAAGAACGAATCGGTCGCTCCTTGACGGCTATTACGGAAGAAAACGTGCTAGCTGTGAAAAATTTAATCTAAGATATGGGAAGATAGGCGAATTACATATCAGGAGATTCAGCACATATTGAAGATTGGATCGGGAAGCGTTCACGAGTTTCTGAGATTGTACACGGGCATCTTCGCGTGAGGAGGATAGTATTACGCTGGATGCCGCACTATCTCACCGACGCTCAGTAGCAGGCCCGGGTGGACATCGTTATAGGTGATGAGTCCTGGATTTATCAATACGATCCAGAAACCAAGCGCAAGTCGACAGTTTGGGTGTTTCAAAATGAACCAACGCCTACCAAAGTGAAGTGATCTCGGAGCGGGGGAAAGATTTTGATCGCCAGCTTTTTTGATTTGACCGGCCACTTGGTGTCGATTCCCTTACGAGATCAAAGAAGCATCAACTCTTCGCGGAATACTGCTCCACCACGACAATGCGCCTGCACGCCGCGCTCAAAACGAGGGACTTCCTAGACAGCACGCCAGTCAAACTCCTGGGTCACCCTCCTTACAGCCCTGATCTAGCACCGTGTGACTTCTTTTTATTTCTAAAAATAAAAAATCAGCTCAAAGTGATACAATTTTCAGAATGCCGGAAGATGCGCTGGCTGCGTTCGAGCAGGCTGTAATCGAGGTGTCTGCGGCAGACTGGAAAAAGGGTTTTAAAAACTGGTTAAGACGCATGAATCTTTGTATAGAGGCTGGTAGAGAGTACTTTAAAAAGGTTTAATAAAAATATATGTACCTGTAGAACTATTTTTTTTAGTGTCGCATAACTTTCTGAGTGTCCCACGTACGTATCGGTTGCCCGCGCAAATTTTGACTTTCCCATATAAACTTTCATCCCCTTTTTGACCCCCTGAGAGGTTGAGTTTCCAAAAATCCAGAATTCGGAGTCTCTAGACCCAGTGGTTTGGGCAGTGCGTTGATAATATGTCAGTCAGTCAGTTTTCAATTTTGTATATTTAAGAATATAACGTAGAAGACACACAGAAAAAACTATTGCATAAAACGGAACCGTTATACGCATCTACAAATCCAAACAAACGGGTCCCAAGCCGTTATGATACCTCGTTATCTACCCCACCCTATAACCGGTGAATATGCTTCCTTGACATTTCGCTTCGCAAACAAACAAATATTGGATACCCATATCACCGGCCTACTTGCCCACTTACAGTTGCGTCGCCTGTCAAACTGTCCAACTTGTAATACAGGTACTGTATTTACAGTTAACTCTATCAATGGACGATAAAGACCAATGTCCCGTGGCTGACATAAGGCGTTCAGGGTTAGATAGATAACAACCATTCATAAATTCGATTCGTCTTTTCACTACGGAAAAAATGTGAGAAGATAGGGTATGGTGAAGTAGGACGTCGATCGGCATGACCGTCAGGCGTCATTAAAAGTCAAAAGGCCGAAGTGACGAAGGTTTGATGGTTAGTTGCAAAACAAAACTGTAATCTTAACTTTTTCTATTCATTTATTAAATTCACGTATAAATAAAATGTAAGACAACGCGTCCTGTCGACTAAGTGCCAAAGTATTAACTCTGATTTGTATGTTAATCTTTAGTCACTGCGATACAAGCATGCTAACTGCATAGACCGCCGCTATTTTTTGGAAATTATTGCTATAAATAAAACTTCGACGTCAGTTGTACGTGATAAACGAAACAAGTCGAAAGTGTTGTATTTTACTAATCAGTGCTTCTATCTACAAAAGAAAATAAGTATTTGTATCATCTATAATCTCATACATTAGGATATCAAAATAATTGGTTCTCAGCACCGCAAGAAGTAACCTCAGTTTCAACGCGACAGACCCAACGTGGCTTGAACACACCAAAGGTCGACTTGAAGTACTGTAAAACTCGAACGATGTAATTTTGGATGACAATAATGTACGTATGAAGTCCAACCTACACTTAACTGTTAGATGGAGATTGACAATGACAGTAGTGACTGAGTTTCTTCGCTGCTTCTTCTCAGCACTAACCCACAATTGTCCCGAAGCAGTGGTAGGGTTCTTTTTTATGTTGGGACATGTATAAGTGCTCTTTGCGAGCCTATGTACAGAAAAAAATTAATTTGATTTTATTGAGAGCTAAAGTGTCAATGTATAAAATTAACATTAACGATACATTATCGAGGTGTAAAAAATATTCATAAACAAACGTTTTGCAAAGTAACCATTCTTATTCCTTTTTTACATTTTTATTATTATTTATTTATTTATTACCAAAAACACAATACTGTTTACAATTACATGTCTGCCAAACTGCTAAACAGTTTGTCGGCAGTAGTTTTCGTCCTTATGTTCTAGTTATTCTTAACTTGTTAGATTTTGAAACGTTCTGAATGTGAAAACCGAAATAATACAAGGAATAAATAGCACGACTAGCTACTAGACATGGGTAGTTCCTGAATGAATGATATAATTGAACTACTTCACCTATTTAGTTCATATGTATTACTCACTCACTATAATCCAAAGTAGTTCATTTAGTTCGTTCAGTAACTCAGTGATATGAGAGTAAAAAGTACGGATATATTTCTTAATACTGCAAGAGCGAGACTGCAGTATTCTGCTACTGCACTGCAGTTTTCTATGCAAAATTTTCGGTACTAATTAATACGTTTTTAATACGTAACGTACGTACATTACGTCCATAAATAACACTTTACATCCTTTGTTAATGCGTGTAACAATATCTTCGAATTTAATGAAAATGTTTTTAATTCGTAATTATAAACTGCCTAAATATTATAAATGTTATTTTTTAGTCATTAGAATTCTCTTTAGTACGATACATTTAAACTAAATGAAGTAGTGAGTGAGATTTTGATAGTGGATCTGCTGAACTAAATGAACTAATTGAACTAGATGAGTGATACATATCTTTAGCTCCCACTGAACTATATCACTCATTTCACTTTAGTGAACGATTTTGCGCATGTCCACTAGCTACCTGATACTTCTAGTCATTGTTGTTTAAGCTCAGTGGCTAATTTGTTATTTGGTTTACGTGGTATAAGGCAACTAGTCTGCTCCACAACTACTAATAATGATAGGATAACAGTTCGCCAAATAATGCAGAAGTGTTTACATATGTGTGTGTGTGCGCTCGTGCGTGCGTGCGTGTGTGTGTATGTGTATGATAGTGTATAAGTGTGGATTATGTTCTCTTACCCAAAGGTTGTCCGGAAGAGATCGCTTATAGCGATAACACCGCCCAGATTGTACATTTTTCTGTGTAAATCATTTTACATACTGTATTTTTCTGGGGTACGTATTACAATACCGAATTTCATAAGCCCAACGAACGGAAGGCCGAATTTTAGAATGCCGAATGTTTATATGATCGAAAGTTCTAAATACCGAAAGTTTGAAATCCCGGAAATTCAAAATACCGAATCTTATAAGACCTATAATTGGAATGCCGAATACTAAAATGCCGAATTTTAAAATGCCGACTGTTTTTATATGACCGGAAGTCAATATACCGACTGTTTATATGACCGAAAGTCAATATTCCGACTGTTTATATGAACGAAAGTTTAATATACCGAAAAATTTAAAACTGATGATTACAAATACCGAATTTTACAAGACCTATGAACGAAACGCCAAACAAATTGTATACCAATGAGATTGAGGTTCATTAAGAAACACACATTTTGATTGACCCCGACTCGCCGTGGTCCTTCGCCGTGCTACTAGTCTGCCCGATACTAGAGAGTAATTTAAAAGCCGGAGGCGCGGAGGGAGAGCAGCCCTCGCCCGCTGTACGCCGTGGGTGCCTGAGATTCGCTACGCTAGGGCAAAAGGGCTGCACTTACCGCAGCGCCGGAGAAGAGCAAAACCTATGCATGCTGCTTCATGCATGTCTGTTTGATTGATTGCTTGCATGCTGCATGCTGCATGCAAGCAATCAAGCAAAGTTGCAAAGTTAATCTTACATTCGGGATTTTGAAGTTCGGTATACTAACTGTAGGTATATTAATCTTCGGGATTTTAAACATTCGGGATATAAACCTTCGGTATTTCAAACTTTCGGTATTTCAAACTTTCGGGATATGAACCTTCGGTATTTCAAACTTTCGGGATTTTGAAATTCGGCATATTGAGCTTCGGTATATCGGGTATAGGTATTTCATTTGTTCGGTATTTTGATTTTCGACGTTTCAAGCGTAGGTATTTCATTTGTAGGTATTATGAACTTTCGGTATTATAATACATACCCATTTTTCTGTTATGGTGTGCATTTGTGCAATAAAGAGTTATCTATCTATGTGTGTATATGCCCTACGGGTGCAGTTCCTTGGTCCCATTCAAACGATGATATTGCATCTAACTTTACATGTTACCAATCTGCCAATAATATCAACCCTAAAATGGTTTTATTGTTAGGTTTTTTTAAACTAAATACCCGTGAAAGTAGAACATACATATTTTGTCAATCTCGAGTAGTTTAGTTTTCACAGGATTCAAGCTATGAGATCAAGAAATAAATAAACACATGTTCTGTTAAGCTTATGATTGTAATAAATTCAAAAATATCAAATTTATAGCAAACTTAAGAAAGAACCTTACTAAATAAATCAATAGCTATAAAAAATATTGTTCACCCTACGCTAAAAAGTTGCCAACATACAACTTGTTTGAAATGCGGTATTTGTGAAAACGTGAATAATTTTTCCAGACCTTTCTAGTGTTAACCAAGTCATTAGCGGTCGCGAAATAACCCGTAGGCGATATTTATTCAAAGTTCCGCCGGTCGTCATTTGCGTAATGGCTTAATTGGAAAGTTTCGTTCAGTCAGTCAATTTTCATGAGAGCGAATATAGGGTTAACACTCATAGGCACGCGTTAAACAAAAAAATAACTATTAAATATTTATTTATTTATTAAGGACAACGAACAAAGCAAACACTATACATTAGTACGCAATGTTCAACTAAACACCTACATTTCACAGCGTTGCCTTACTTAAGCCCACTTGCGCACGTCCAGATTGGTTATTCCGGACTTTTTCAAGGCCTATTATCGGAGTTGAAAGCCCACTTGCACAAAGTCTCGATTAGCCAATCCGGAAGGTCTACTTGCGCCAGTCCATAGTAGCTAATCCTTAAGTGCGCAAGTGGGTCTCTGACATATTTAAATTATTTAATGAAATAAAAAGTAACAAATAACTTTACTATATCTTACTGATTTAGTCAAATTCTGGAGACTTAAAAGTTTCGTTTTTACATTTTTATGAGCAATTCGGAAAATACTTATATTTTGTTGTTTAGTACTAGCATTTGCAGGCTAGTGTATATTTGGGATGCCAGTACATTTACTTACCTATCATTGTCTAATAATTTTCATTTTCGGAAGTTTCTTTAAACAAATGAATACAAAACATCAATTTTTCTATCAAATCTCCATAAATGTCTATCAAAAGAGTCTACCATTCAAAGATCAAGTTTCCACACACAATAGAAAATCACAAAAGACACAAAAGAAATGTTATGCGACCGCCAGCGGTCTTATTATACTCAAGGAGTTAAAGTCGTTTTAGTAATATGCGCAAAGTCAATAATCATTAGGTAAAAAACAATTTTGTTCTTTGAATAATGGTAAAAAAGTAGGTACAGGCTAATTGTACTTTCATAACTGAAAAGAGATTAAACTTTTTCAACATGGCAACCCTAAAGAAGGCGCGTCAAGCGACTTCTCGCGTGCCGAACGTTTCACGCCCTCTCAAATGAACTCTGATTTTTGGGTTCAACACTTCAAAGGGGCTAAAATTAAACTTTTGACTTTCACGAGAAAATTATGTTTCTTACATCGAATGTAGGGAAGGTTTGAAGTTGATGTTCAGATTGTTTGAAAGATAACGTGTCTATTAGTCAATACGTTTCCAGGTGATTAGTAATAAACTTACTTTATTTTATTTTATTCCAGACACCTTCCCAGTCGTCTTAGTGAAACACATATTTTAATATTCAACCAATTATTAATCCTTTGTCTAAATTAAATTATTCTTGCAATGCATCGAGTCTATTTTCAGACGAAAAGATGGTCAAAACTGTCATTTAGCAACCAAGACTCATTAGATACAGAACCCTCATCCCATAAAAACCAGTCACACGTAATTATCCTTTTCATAAAAACTATACTTGAGCTCTAATACCTAAGATCCGCTACACATTCTTATGTCGAGCGAATAAGGTTGGAAATTGCATAGACAAACTTAGTGACCTCGCGTGCCTCGCTCAGCTGACCGATGATGGCTGAACGTCTAGGTTTATTTACACCGATGAAGCTTGATAGCGAATAAACGCGAAACGACGTGTTTGTGAACATTTTGCATGACCTTTTAACCCTATGTAGTTGCTCTTCAGTTTATACAAGGTAATTTTAATTTGACCCTGTATAGACAGGCTTTTATATAATCTGTGGTTCTGAATGCATTAGACACTTTGATCCTCTTTGATTTGCACTAACCAAGGCAACCAAAATACAAACTAATGTATAAATTGAATTTGAATACAAAAAGCCTTGATAATGAGTCTGCCGGGCACATTTAAGCAGGGGGCGTCGCGACGCAAACTCAAGTTCTTAATTAATTAATATTGATCCTGGCCAAAGTTGGGTAATTAATAGAAACGTGGTCCCCAAAACTTAGATAACCCTTTGAGAAGTTCACGTATTAATCCAGCGAGGAGACAATGAAAACTTTCTTTGGAACAAAAGTTCCCCGCTTGTCTATAGAGACTGGGTGAAGTTACAATCTCGAGTGCGCTAAGAGGACACTTTTTGCACTTTTTAGCGCTATACAGACTTTGATATCACGCTCACGGAACATTTAAATAATCGGTACAGTAAAGTTCTTACTAAAATTAATTTTTTCACAGGAGAGAAATTGTAGTTCATAATATTTTTGGTCGATTGGCGTCTTGGCATACTTACGATGACTGCGTATTTTCAATGGAGTTGAAAACAATGTTCTTTTGTGAAAATATTTATATTTTTCTATTCGTAAAATATATTTATTGAGTAAATTGATTCTTCGAGCGAGACCTTCATGACTTGCGTGTAATCAACATTTGAGTGTCATTTTTTCTACACATCTACACAGTGTGTGGCCATTTAAATATTTCTACATCGATTGATTTTTTTATTTGTTATTTAGATCTGAATCGTCCAACTGGAAATCCTATGCCATTTTGAACAATTCAATTTCGGCACTTTTACCTCTGTGCACTGTGCCGTACAGGGACAGACATTTTATTTAACGTCGGGCGAGATTAGTCCTGCGGTGATCCACCTCAAGAGGATTAGTGAACACTATTTTATGCAACGGCGGGTGTTCATCAAATGCACGAAAATTTTAAATTGAACGACTTTAGTTGGCAACACAGAACATACTGGTGAGCTGTTCGTCGAATCTGAATGAAGAAAGAAAACGTTATCTTGTGTTGCCTGGTTTTTTTGCTATCTTTTTGCTTTCGTTGCTTGCTAGGAACAAAACAGTCATGTATTTTATTTTATTCAATCATCTTCAAGGTGTGCGAATGAAATTCTAAAATGGTCTTAAAAGATAATATAAGTAGGTTAAAAATAGAATAAAACTACACTACACACAGACCATTGATTAAGCATTTCAGGAAAACCTCTCCGATTGTTTTTACCGATCAAACTAAAATGTTTACACCAAATTCCAAACCACAACGTGTCGTGTATCTCGTTTAATCAATACTTTCATATCATAGCCCAACACCCGAACCAAGGCGTTATGACATGACTGGTAAGAAAAAACATTTTCTCATACCACAATAAAAGAACTCAAGAATTTAGATTCTTGGCTCGCTCCCTAGCAACGTAAGCACTCTCAAGCACCCTTGGCATTGTTCACCGCACCATCAAAACCAGTGTGTCAAACTATGTAATCCCGGGCGCCTAGTTTAACGAAGCGTTGTGGAACTTTTTGGACTTTGTACACGTAAACAACTGTGTCACTCCGCCAAAGCAAACTACACTCTATCACTTAGTGATATGATACGGTTTGGAAGACCCGAACAGGTGATTACGTCCGCCCCTTAGCGGGTACTGAACGTACTTTTTGGATGTCCTCGTTAGACGGTACGTCTTCAATTACTTCTCTAGACTTGATTTAATGCTTAGCTGGGTTTTAATAATATTGTAACTATCCAGGTCCAAGTACAAGCTAGGTGTTATGTAATTGTTAAAAAAGTATGTTATATAGAGTTACATAGAAAAAATCTTAAAAGTGTAATAAATATATAACGTGTTTGTGAAAGCTGAAATCTTTTTTAATTTAGGCTGCAGCTTGTTACCTGCACTAGAAATTTTCATAAATATTTTTATTAGCAACATCAAAAGTTAATTACGGCATATTAATTAAAAGTAAACCAATTATAAGCGCACGAGCTAGCATTACTGGTATTTTGTAATATCCACATATTTAAGAGATTTTTTACAGTGACTAAAATACAGAGCAAGTTTTCTTTATTATTTAAATTAATATGATACGCTTTATTATTTCGATTATAAATTATTGAATCACAGAAATAAAAACAATCCAGAGATTTAAACATGTCTAACATTCAGCAATCATTTAGCCATTTGAATGGAGACTGCCTGCTCGAGGTGGCGTAGGCCCATCAAGATGCAAAAACTAATATAAGATAAACTCTTGTCATTATGTATGATCAGTACAAAGAAAGTTCAGCTACAACTTAACCTGATCATAGCATAATAACGTCTTACGTTTTGTTAGGCATATACATATTATCAATACCTAGACATGGTATTGCATAATTGCATCAAAGCTTGATAAAGTTTGGTTAGATGAGTAAAATAATTCTGTGTATGGTACACAGGGTGTCCGGATTTCGACTAGCGATAATTTAAGGGCCTTTTATTTATTAAATTTTAAAGACATAATCCTTATAAAATTTGTATATCATCAACCTTTAATGTATTTTTAACTGGGTCCGTGGCGTCCCAACGCTATCTTTTTTTAAAAAGATTTCCAAGAGGCTGATTGACATCAGTGGTGACCCAAGAGCTAGCAGCTATCTTGCACAGCGTATAAACAAACGCTACCCAGCTTTTATTTATATTAAGTTGTGTAAATTTTCTTTAAAATTTATTTATGAGTATGAATATTACCTCACCAAACTTTCAAGCCAGGGCTTGAACCCGAATCTTTTTATGTGCAGCTGCTTGAACTGAACATTTTTAATAAGTATTCTCTTTGTCCCGATTTAGCAAAATAATCATTAAATATTCAATGACGTAAAATTGTTCATGTAATGTATAAATATTATAATTGGATAAGGATATATTGCCTACTAGCCTCGTATAAACACGTTATATCTAGGTACAGCAATGCCAAAGTAATATATTAAACCAACGTAGAATTTTAATTGGTTTCATATATAAATTCAATAATTTCTGCCGTAATTACTGTAGTATCTGATAGCGTTTACCAATTTCATATCGATCACAGCCATGATTATGTAAATATTCATCATTAATTGGCCTCGTTTGATCGCACATTTATTAAATTACTTACAATATTGAGTTGCTCGATTCACGAACCTAAATATTGAGCATATTTACTTAGTACTTCATTTTGAAATCCATTTCCTCTGGCTTTATTTAACCTTTTTATAATAAGTAGGTACTTTAAGGATTAAGAAGTCTTATATTAAATGTAAGCTGATATTCTAAAAAACTAATATTATCTCTTGGCAAACTTTTTGCTACGAGAAAGTTTCATCATATTTTTTTATTGTAATATTTTCGCTTTACAGAATTTATTCATTTTCGAATTGCAAAATTAGAAATACAAAAAAAAGACAATTTGTTTGGTTATTGATTCTTAGTAAGAAAGCATACTTATTAATATGTTTTGGTTACTTATATCAGTATCTTTCGTTCCTGCGCGTAGTTTGTGTTACACAATGTTAATTACGCATATTATACTAGTGAACAAACACGGTTTCATATTTGTTTAAGTACTTGTGGATTCCCTCTGTACCTTAAATTAGTAATACAAAGGAATTATTCATTTATTTGCTTCAACTGTAAAATAGCTCCGTATATTAATTAATGTCATTCTTAATATTCGTTACATTACATACAATATACCAGTGTGAGTATACCAATATTAGGTTAGTTATTTTTGTACTATTTGCTTTAAACCGAGTAAGCTGTATGTAATAAAGGATTTTTTGTAAAACGATAATAACTTCTTAAAAGTTAATTTTGATGCTCAAATTAAGCAACGAGAAAATGATTTATTAAACTTCCTAATACTTGAAATGTCGACGTTGGACACATGAATAGTTATCTCCGTAAAAGAATCAGCACCTATGAGGTTAAGTGTCTTAGAAATAACCTAATGTGTACCTAATATGTATATTTTAAGCTATTGAAAAAAGATTTATAGATGATGTTACGGCCAAGCCATAAAGTGAATACCTACCACATGAATTCCAATGTAAAGTGCACCAGGGAATAAAACCAGAGAGGCAGAGAGACTTATTCTATTGTTACCCTGCACGTAGCAGTTCGTAATTTTGTACTCAAATACAAATCTCCTTGGAGAAAACTTCTCCCATCTCACGTTTCCGAAGAGCTCATGCAAGTTTTGAGTGAAAAATTACGGTAATAATTTTCGTTGAACTGCGGACGTCTGCGAGCCCGTCTTTGTAATTAGATCTCTGGCGAGCTCGAGTTTGTAACATTCGTTTTCTTAATCGTTTCGTTCTGTTAGTTCATTCGATAATGTTGGCAATACGCAACTAGTAAAAGTACTTTTAATTAAAATACGTGATGTACGTATTTCTAGCTCTCAAGATCAATGACATTTTAAGTGAGTGGATGAGCTCACTACTACTTCATATATTTTGTAAATGAACGCTAAGGCTGTTAAAGTTACAAGTGGAGGTATTGCTTTATATCTTTACTTATGTTTACTTATTAATATATGTTTATTTATATTCCTACGCATTTTCTTTTTTAATAGTTTTTTAAACAAAACTTAACCCTTTAAAAACGCAATTTGTTGTCGTTTCAAAAGTTAACACCGAAAAACAAATTCTTACCGAAACGAAATTGTTTTCTATTGGATATAATCAAGATAGACACGCTACAGGAAATTTCCTTGAAGTGTGAATTATGTCTATTATACTAATGACCTAGTTAATCCACTTGACAGCTTTGATTAAAGATAAGTTAAAGTAATTCTAAAAGAAAATTATTTTAGAAAGAAAGAAACAAACTTTCTCTTTTAATTTCTCTTTTAAGATGTAGTAGGTAGGTATATTGTCCACTACGAGAAAATAAAAATAAATACCCCATCATCTTCCTATCGTTATCCCGGTTGTGCACTTGCACGCGAGTGCCCAACTGCCCAGGGTCCGCTGACCCCAATGGTATTTATTTAAATTTATAAAATGTTTCCGCAAATATTTCAAGAATGCATTGTGCATGCATACAGAGTTTCCATTTGATTTCTAGCCTGTCCGTCACAAGTAAAAAAAAAACCTTATCCATCCAGTTGGATGTTACTAATTAAATAGCAAGATCAAAGCGTTTCGGTATATTTGCCAAGTTTGTATCATCTGTGCAATAAATCCAACAAAGCCGGCGTACCAGCGTACCATGGCAGATTAATGGCCAAAATTTGTTAGAAAAACAAACAAACTTGCTTTATTAGTATCCCTATCTCGGTGTTCATTATTTTAAGCTGGAAGCTTCCCAATTGAATTTAATTAAAATAAGTCGACCTTTGCGCGGTACCTACTAAATTATGCGTATGTTATATCAAAATTAGATAAATAGAATTTAATACTAGCGGTTCCCTGCAAATTTCAAACTTTCAGCACGCATTTTACACTCTCACAAAAAATAGCCTTGTCATTTTCCAGCTTTCTTCATCAAAATCAGTAAGAATAGTATAGTGAAAGAATTGAATACTTTCAGATAAAAATATCTTCTTAGTATTTTATTTCATTCCCAAATGTTTTAGTCTTATGCAATCACAAAACCTGTCACCAAATATAATATCTTTTCCTCGTGAGGCCGGAACGGAAAATTACCGATTCGCACCACGTACGTGCTCGCAATTTTCGCTTCTTTCCTTAAGCTCGATGCGTATTATATTGCTATTAACATAAAAACGCAGAAGAGCGTGGAGTTTTTTGAGCTCCTTAATACTTAGATTATATTTATTTACACATAGTCAGAATTGTATTATACAATTTAATTATCTTGTCAATAAGCTAATTTAGAACAAGGTATTCTTATCATAGCATCGGTTTGTATGTAATGCATTATTATATTAATGTCCTCCTAGCCGAATTCCGACTACGGTGGCCTATCTCAACAGAATTAACCAACTGCGCAGGACATTATAGTGCACAAGTGTGTGCGCAATACACAGGTGCACTTTCTGTACCCTCACTCTCATAATTCGGTGAGACGGCAGTCCGACATGACCGTTGATAGATCAGGCGCAGGACCAACGGCTTAACGTGCTTTCCGAGGCACGGGGGTGTTAACACCACCAACTTCCTGACTCCGGAGCTGTGTCTGAGTAATTTCAAGACAGAAAAACCCAAACAATCACGGCCTGACCCGGGATTCGAACCCGGGACCTCGTGGATAGTACCCAGCGTGCTGACCACTAGACCAACGAGGCAGTGATTATTATATTACTAAGAATAAGTATACTTACCAAGACCCGAGTTCACCAATTTTCAAACAGGGTAAAGTTTAATTGGGAATTCTGTCAAATTAACCGTAAATCGATGTTTACCAGCTGTTTGAAAATTGGTGAACTCGGGTCTAAGTATTGGTTTTGGAAATAAAAACAGATAACAAATGTCTGCTGGTGGTTTTGCGATTTTGTCCTCATGTGGTGATAATTAATTATGAATCTAGCTGATTCAGTAACTATCTTATTCATCTGAGTCAAAGGAGCAAAATTGCTAAGCAAAACTATATAATGAAGTAGGTATTTAGGACTCCATTGTCACTTTTTAATCAGAGCAATTTATTATTTTACAGAAAGAAAAAAATACTAAAAGTGTTCGTCATGTTAGTATGTACTTAGTGCCGGAACCAAAGCGATGTAGGTACGCGTATTTCGGTCACGTACTCGCTGATCAGGGAATTCAATTTGCAGCACAAAATAATACAATTTTACGATGACAACCTGGTATCGATTTAAGCAGATAATTAGATTGTAACCTGCTTTAAACGAATTATGTCATCTGTTTCACTACACGCGCGGCAATTATTGCAATATTTTCTTTGTGAATTTTAACAACAACACCTACTGGCAGTACAGTGACGTTCACAAAGGATGGCCGATATTATATGGACATAACCCAATATTGTTATGGGTATGGGTAGTCTGTGATATGCTTTTGCATTTTTAAAGAATCTTTTTTGATGAAAATATAAAAATTTATTCCTAAACAAGTTATTGACATAGCACCTAACATTTTGAACTACTACGTTCCTCTTACGTACGGCGTTACGTACGTTCGTTTGCCGGCTGAAGTGTTTCCTAAGCCCTATAACCTGGATAATGTCTAAAAAGATTGAAAAAGCTGTCAGACATGATCCATCCTCGGCCGCATCGACACTTACCATCATTTTACAATTTGCCTCATAACGAATCAGATGCGTTTTTATGCCCAATAGACTTGAGAGTGAGAAAGAAAACGCTAACAAAAGAACTTACAGTCGGTGGCGTACCTAACAATGTACGACTTTGCGAAGTGCGATGACTGCTTCCATGTAATTCTTTAACCTACTTTCTAATCTTAGTAAAATATTGCAAAAATGAGTACTTAATACTTAATAAAAACTTTTCAATGATAATGGCCCTCGAAATTGATAGCCTTTGTGAGGTGTTATGTTAAATACAGTTGATAACAGTTTCAAAAGCACATTTTTTGAAACAAACAAAATTATCATAAAAGGGTGGCTGAATTGTAATTTTTTCGGAGTTCGTGTTAATTTATCTCTGGGGGCAGTAAAGTCCTCTAAACCCCGAAACAGGGGGAATAAAATTTCCTTTTTGACAACCGTAAAACAAGAGTCGTTTAACTTTTCGTATTAGCGTCGTGATTCCGCCTTTGTTGGCGACGTCGCGATGTTGCTTGGAGCAGCACTATTTATCTCATGCCTTTGTACTTGAATCTTCGTACGGCACGGTCCTCCCACCATTTTTCAAGGAGATACATTGCCATTTTACATGCACGAGCTACGCAGGAAATAAATGGTGGAATCAAACAGAAAAATACGGTGACGCGAAATAATTTCGTCTCAGATTATATTTCACTCTGATATGTGTTGTTTAAATCCTGTTTCATACCTCACTTTACTTGTTCATGTTAATATAAGAACATATTTTGAATGCTGTTGTGCACCCGGGTTTTACACTATTACAGCAAACTATCTATAAATCCAATAGTTCGCCAACGAACCAGAGAATAATGTAGTGGCAGAGTACTAAACAAGACAGGAACACAACTTTTTAATACACGACCATAATATCCCGAGAGAGAATTTGCAGGCAGAGCGGGAATAATCCGAGGAAGAACTTTCTAATAACGCCTCTTAGATTCATTGCACCTTGCAGAAAAATTTTACAACTTTCCAAGACTTACGAGATGTTTGTGAAACTTTTAGAATGACATTAATCCGTGGTAATTTCTCGCCCGATTTTAAAATTAAAAGTCCGCCTTTCTACGGAGTTTCGAGATTGCGATATTAATCTCCCGTAAAGTAACGTCGCAAAGTATTATATCACGTAATTGTTGATGGCGCTTTAATGCTTCAAGAGAAAATGAGAAGAAAGTTATAAAAATATCTAAATACGAAAAAGCGTTAACCATGAACCTTACTAATTGTTACCAAATTTAATATAGCAAAATCAACAATAAAATTTTACGCAGATTCATCTTCTCATTACAAATTGCTATAAAAATGAAGATTACAACAACCGACAGCGCGCTTTTATGCATTAAAGCAAAGTCATAAAACAAGAGAAAGTATTATGTTTCAGAAAATAAAATGTTACGCTTCATCTTCATTTCACGAAAATAATGGTCTTGGGTTAAAAAGAAAACACTCGACGTTGGTAAGTTGAAAAGTTAGTACCGCGCGGGACGTCTCCCTAATGAACTTATGATAAAGAACTTCATTTTCACGAATTTCATTTAATATAGCTGAAATTCCTGGGTGAATGTTTTGATATAATATGCAGCGGTGAAATCATTCTACCCTGTTATAACCGCGCGTTTGAACGACATGATTTTTAAATTAAGCAAAATATTATGTATTTTTAAAAGTTAATAAAATAACTAAAACAAAGGAAAGGTTCACTGTTAAATTATTATTTAATTTTCGTAAATCACAATATTTTGTATACATACTGTATAAAAAATATTGCGGTGACTTTTATCATGGTCACCCTAAAACTACATCCAACGTTGAAATTATAAAAAATAACGAGCTATAATTTTGCCTCGGCTTATTACAACTGACGACGCGTATTCTAACGGCGAAATCATACAATTGGCCTGTTACATGTATAATAATATTATGATTAGATCGTATAACATATTTTGTTTCAGTATAAGTTCTACAGACAGTGGAAGTAATGTACCTCTATTAAACCATGTCTCACCATTAGACTACAGTAGCAGGGAGGCACGACTTAGATAGATAGTGTTGGCCAATATTAAGTCCTGTTTTCTTGATCCAAGCTTAATTCCAAATTACACTCCGATTTCCGCGACCCCAGACGAATCGTGCGGACGGTGGCCGAAGTGAAATATCGCAGTGGGTCGGCAGACAAATCTTGTGTTATTCCTTACAACCCGAATACAGCCAAATGTTTGTTTGAACGTGCTCTTGGCATAGGATATTTGTTTGGTTCATTAAAAAAATGAGTGCTCTAGTTAGTACAAACTTAAGCTTAGAAAGAAGCACAAAAATAATGACGGGTTTTTTTTTATTTACAACTTTTTAAACTTTTATTAATAAAAGATAGTTATATCTAGGGAAAATATAACATTTAATACAGCGTTTTCTAACAACAACTGTAGTAAATAGCATATTTACCTACTCAAACAAAATATTTAATGGTATAACTTAGGTACATCTTATTTTCTGAAGTATAATGTTACACTTCGTAAATTTATGTACTTACATAAATTTACGAAGTGTAACATTATACTTCAGGAAGACTTCTTCCTCGATAATTGGATCTTCTTACTAAAACTTCCGAAAAAACTAGACAGTTCTCTCCAAAAGTTCCCCAGGCTATCAGTGAATTAATATTATATTACTAATGTATATGCACGCATAGACCGATTATCGCCAGTACCCTGATGTTTTTTTAGTAGTTACATATAGTAGGTGTTAATAGTAGTTTATATATTTATTTACTTAATAATATTTAAATACTCATACTTATGTAGACAACTTAAAAACGCTCTGATTTCTAGTGGTATTTTTATTAAAAATCTAACCACCAACTCCACTATAACCACTTTAACTAAATATTTTTTAAGGCATGCAAAACATGTTGTGAAAGGAAGTTAAGAGTTTCGTTCTAGGTAAGAATCTTTCATTGTTGTGTATTCACTATCAATTTCGAATGTTACCTGTACTGGTTTTTCCAATAACAAAATAATAATAAAACTTTCCGGGAGAATACCGAAGTATGCAGCAACAAATTCTAACAACTTGTTTAATAGAGCTCTCTACTCTACGTCATAGAGCTGTGAGCCTGTGATTTCGATCTAAGATCTCGAGTAAGTCGAATATTTTTTAGGATACTGCAACTTTTATTTCTGTTACTCATTTTGGTAACACACGAACAAATAGACCGTAAAGCGGCATTCCATAAATTCCACTTACTTTCCTGCTATCCAACGATTTAGAACTAACTCGTAGTTATAAATTTTCGGATACGCTACCGAAAATAGCTCTGCGGCGAAGGCTGGTCTGCAGCCAAACAGATGAAATGTAGCCCCGCCGCTCCATTAGGAATTAATGGGCCGATTCCAGAAATGTCATCTTCCTGTAAATACTTGCTGTAATTTATTTCCCACCGACAGCCTGCCCGCTCACGGCTCGCTCTGCTGATTCCCCGCAAAAACAACGACGCAAAGCTTCATCTGCAAATGAAAGCGATTCATTCCACAAATTAACCACAGAAAAGATGGTTTTTTGTTACCGCAATTCCCTCGAACCAAATTAATTCTTTTTCAACCCTTTAAACGTCTAGACATCAAAACAGTTACACTACAAGGCGAGAGGTTCGTTCAAATTGTAGATATATACCTTGCTGCTTTAGGATTTCCATCATTAATTATTTAAAAGTACCACCAAGATTTTTCATCGGGTAAACATTTTCAGATAAACTTAATTGTCGTTTAATTTTATCACCCACCAATTTATTAAGATTTATGAAATTTAATGCACAACAAAATAACTAAACATTTTGTATGATGTAGTAATTATTATAGAGCTATTGTTGTCAAATTGATTACTTACATTAATTTTAATAGCCATTGAAACTCTTGTTTATATTACGTACAATGTTTGATTAATAGACGATAATTGCTTTGGACATGCGTTCGTACTTAATCCATGAATTGCTAATGCGACTGCCAACACTTACCTAAAGGGAAGCCAGCCATTCTAGCCTATGGATATTGTATTGTCTATTTGTTTATATTAGTATTCGGCTCACGGCGTCCAGAATGCATAATGTATTTTCATCATGATTCAAATAACGAAATAAATTTTAAAGCCTACCAATAAAACTCACGAACAATATAAATTGAAGATAAAATTAATTAACGGCAGCATATTTTCAAAACCTAAAAACTGTTTCATTACACCCCTTTAATTAAAGTAATAAATTCGAGAAACAAAGACAATTTTCTCTCAGCTAAATCCTAAGATTAGACTGATTGTGCAGAATGTATTGCAAATGCAAACTTAAGATAAAAGTTTAAGAAGAGAAGATTCTGAAAACGTGTTAATCAGCTAACTGGAAGACAATATCCTTGAAGGTTAATTTTCGTTTTACAATGAAATGTTAATATTTTTCCCTGATTATTTTGCTTACACGCTTTAGAAACTTGTGTGTGTTGGGTATCATCAGGGTGACTATTTTGACACCGATTGTATTTTGTAGTTTTTGAGACGCGTGGTGTCGTGTCGCAGGGTGAAGAAAAGGGCAAAAAGCATAGAAAGTTGAAAAAGACAATAATAATAATAATATAATAAATTGTTTCAACAAACACACCAATTACCTAGCCCCAAACTAAGCGTAAGCTTGAGCTTGCTTGTGGTGACTAGGATAACGGATAGACATACTTATATACATTTATAAACATCCATGACTTAGGTACAAATGCTCGTGCTCATCACACAAACATTTGCCCCTTGCGGGATTCGAACCCGCAACCGCCTGGTTTAGAAGTCCATGGCGCGAACCACTACACCAAGACGGTCGACAACTTTGACAAGAGCCAAATTAGATGATAACAGTTTAATGTTTTAAGAACCTATTTTTTCTAACTCTCAAGTAGCTCTGCTAAGAAGCTAAAATATTCATAAAAACTATTTTATGTAATATACGTAAATAGAGGTATGTATGTGTCTTGTTGCTATCTCTGATAATAATGTTATATATTATTTATATTGTTTTCAAGTTCAAAAGTTATTACAAAAGTAGTAATTTTTTTGGCTTTCCCAGTCGTATTAGCATTACAAATATTGTAATATTTTGTGTTTACTATTTCATGAGTTGCAGTCCAGTTATGTTAGATAATATTTTATGTTAAGCACTGTTTTTATACCAAAACAAATATAAAATACGATTTAACGATAGAGCAGTAGCAACAGGAACATTTTGAGATTTAATTACCGCAGTAATGGCGAAAGACGATGGCCACGAAGTGAATCCTTAGTAATCTGAACGTACAAAACCAATCTGAATACGAAAAGTTTGTAGGAATGTAGAACAAAAGAGTGATGAGAGTATGAAAGCACGGATTATGGTCCCGGGAGCCACTGTTGAAGACAATGGGTCCAAAGAATTGAAGATTGACTAGTTGGTCTAATTTTTTTAGAAGAAAAACAGCAAATCGCTACTTTTCCGAAAAAAAAAGATTTCATTTTTGTTTTAATAGTGCGAGTAGCAAGTTACTTTTCCAGAACATAAAACTTTGCCTTTCGCCTGGATTTTAATGTAATCAATCACTAGCAAGCAACTAATCACGTGTCTTAATATTATTTGATCATGAGCCAGTCAGTTTCGGCAAAACCTCACAGTGCGTTTACCATGGGAAGCACTTATAGGTATACTCGTACTTCATTAATTTAACAAAATTTTTTTTTTCGACTTGCAATAATTAATATAGATTTTTTAAATTTATTTTAAAACTAAAACGTATGTATGTATGTAGTATGTAAATAAATAATAACTCAAAATGCGAACGTACCGCTCGACACGCCAAACCAATCCATAAACGAAAGGTTTGGATAGAACAAAAGTGTGATGTTAGAATAAAAGAATGGATGAGTCGGCGTTCGAGCGCGTTCGCGTGAAACATTGCCACGTCGGGCGCCCTGACAGCGCTTCCTTCACCGCACACTCCAATATCAATTTCACAGATTGAACTTTCGATAGATGATTCTCAAACTCTTCCAGATGTAGATATACATGGTGGAGCATCGTTTGCCAAATAAATATGGTGCCAGATTACTCCAGCAATTGCTTTTCACTTTAAGCGGATGTTTTCGTTGATATTTTTTTTATAAGAAAATTCCGAATAATGTTATGATATGACTTCATTACATATGTATGAACGTACCTATGTTGGCTCGGGTCTGGGTATTGCGTTGTTTCTGATTTCCAAAACACAGGTACATTAGCTACTTAGTTTGGAATCAGAGCAATGTTTTGATGCTGTCCTCGTGCTCGCTTGTGCGCGCGTGCTCTCGTTCACACCCTGTATACTTAAGTATTGAGGCGTCAGTTACGGTAAAAGCGAAACCGTACATTCTACATCAAAACATTAGACATACCTACATTTCTCTAAGACCGTCTTGGTGTAGTGTTTTGCACCCTGGACTACAAAACTAGCAGTTGCGGGTTCGAATCCCGCAAGGGGCAAATGTTTGTGTAATGTGCATGAACATGTGCACCTAAGTCATGGATGTTTATAAACGTCTATAAGTATGTTTATCCGTTATCCTCCGCCATAGCACAAGCTCACACTTAGTTTGGGACTAGGTAATTGGTGTAATTGTTGGAACAATTTAATTTATCTCATTTCTAGCAAAAATAATTTGTGTCTTGCCAGTATTACGAACTCGTGAATATATAGGTAGTTTGCTGAAACTTGTCGAGTCTGTGTTATTGTCAGTAATGGAAATGTAATTACGAACCAGTCTCTCCCAGGAAATCTCTCAAGATGAGATACAGACAACATTAACCCATTTGCATTCCGTCTATGTATGTGTACTTGTATAATATGTGTATTATAGATACTTTCCTTTATTGATATTATGTAGATGCGTCTTTATAAAGAGTATTTAATACCTGTATATCTGCTATTCTGTTTATATTGGAACGTAATATCAATATTACGATCAGTATTATAATTATCATGTAACAACCCTTCAATTACAACTTTTATCAACACGGCAACGGCTCTTGTTAGTCCGATATCGTGTTTCTCAAAATCTTTGGGTTCTATTAAAACTTAACAAGAGGTTCTAAATTAATTATAAAATTTGGGATCGAGTTGAGACATCAGACCGCCACCGTAACAAGTTTTGTTGTGCAAAATTCCTTCCCCGCAATATGGATTAGGTCAATTTAAAACGATTACCATAATTTCTTATTAAAAACTTTGAAGAGAGTTTCGGTCATGAATATTCAGTTGATTATATTTTGGCTGTTCCATGCCGTTTTGAGACTCTTAAAAGGTGGTGAAGGGGGAATATTGTCGTAAAATAAAATTATGTTAAGATGAATTTGGAAGCATTCCTTGAAGACGAAAGCAAACATCAAGAAAAGTGAATTAAGAAGGATTTTGGATATAAGCAACAATAGGGGTTGGGATGCGCGAGAGATGCTTACTGGTCACATTTTATTTATTTATTTACCGTATAAAAAGACTTATTACAAGAGAACTTAAATGATAGCAACTAAAAACCACTGAGGTTTATAATTGGAGTTTATGTTACGTTGGAGTAGATCTAGGACTAAGTAGGTAAGTGCGCCTAAACTACACGCTTAATGTATTATTTGATTTATAAATTTATCGGCTCAAGAGTTTCAAAAAACCGATAGACTTTGTAAAGCGTCAAATAGGCCGCAATAAAACTTTCTCTGTGTGAATATGAGTTGACGGCAATGAACTAAGTTGAGTGCTTAGTAGATTATGCACTACCTGCTTCAGATGCTTTAATAGAAAGTCCGAACAGCAAACAAGAACTTTAAAATATAATGTATCGACCGCCGTCAATATTCATCCGTTATTATTTATTGCTGAGCTGTGCAAAAGTTTGCGGGCTCTGCCGGTAACATTGTGGGGTCTACATTAATAGCCTCTGGCTAGCCACCACATACAGATTTACCATTTTTATTCAGCAAAATCAAAATAAAAAAATGTGTTAAAAATGATTTGTATAGTTTCCCGAATTAACCGGCACACACTTAAAACTATCGGTTTATTAAATTTAAAGCTGACTCAAATATATTTTTTTTCGAAAACTGTAATCTTTGCCTTAAAATACAAACTAAAATTATGAAAGACGTAGTTCATAATACTTGAATTAGTAAAGATTGATGACACCCCTACGAGATTATAAGAGAAAATATCGTAGCAAACCTGTTTTACGTTTTCTTTTCAAAGATCTTCACTTTATTAGCCGAGGCGTTTAAAGGAGCGTAAACAGGGTCACCAAACGATCCAAAGTAACTGAATTGACAGACGATCTTATTTTGAACTTCAACATCGCAAATAATAAAGTAACGATCGATCGGACTGTCAGAAATTTTCTAAAGATGCTCTTAAGTTAACCTTTCTTACAAGCAGCTTAACTTATTTGAATACTAGTCGTAGATAATTGTAATTGTGTGAAAATTTAATACCTTTGGTTCTGAAATTGCAATTAAAGGATTATCATTTTGTTAATTGAAATGTCTTATATAACTCCAAATAATTTAAGCACATTCATTTGGTACATTTCAAAGTATTAATGAAGGTTTTTGATGTAAATATGATTCTCACAATTACGCGGCATTATCCGGAATAAAATTGGTAAAAAAAACATGAAAATCTCACTAATCCAATCGCAGAATGTAAGAATTCGTAAACCGTTCCGCTCCACAAACATCTTGCCCAGAGGAAAATGTAATTGTAAAACTTGGACTAGTCTGCGCCAAATAGGCTATTTTAATTAAAAAGGCACCCAGAGCCTCGTGTTGGATAGCAATTAAATGTAATGGCGACATTCAAAACACTCTTTTATGGACGATTCGGCCTCAACCTGCATAAAAAATGAACCTCAACAGACAATTTGAAAAGTCTGTGCTCACTACACAACAATAACATGACCATGCTATAAACGTATTAGGCACGGAAACAAAACATAAACTCGTGTTGGTCGGAGATGAAACTGTTTAATGTGCATCGCTCCATACTTTTCAATACAAAATATATTTTTATACCTGACACCTTATAGTACGTTTATGCTATGTTATTATTAGGTACTGGGTACAACCCTTCTACCAAAAGTCGTACCTCTCTCTTTGGCTCCGTATACTTAGCAAGCTTTAGACTCATTTGTTAAATTATTTTCCTACATGATTACCGTTTTATTTTGTACGTTAATTAAGTGGTCATTACCTTTGTAAGCCTACATTTGTAACAGACTAATTAGGACGTAAAGTGTTTCAAGGAATTACATTGCTCATCCCTTTACGTACGTATACACCTGTTTAGATTAGTATGGTTTAAATATAAAATTAACTCATATTATTAGTTTGCCGATAGCGTTCCGAAATCAGACAGTATAATAGACCTTATAAGTAATAATATGTCATGGACTTAATCTGTGTTTGCCTACCTAATCGACCGTTAGTTACTCTTATCACTGGCTAAGTGTACCTACTGAGAAGTTTAGTCTGAAATGTCACGGTACGGATTCCATTTAGGCCTAGATGTTTCGAGGCCTTTCTGTATTCACGTATAAACAGTACGCAAATAAGTCCTTATCTGTTGTGAGTAAACTTACTTATTCAAGACACATAACCTGATTTACATATGATTCCAATGTTTTTCCACCTTTGTTTACGGGTACAAAGAAAATGCAGGGGGTTGCGTACCCAAAAAAGATATAACGCCCGGTGTAAGGCCAATTTGTTTCGGATCTGAATTTGCCTAAACCCTAAAAGAATGGGACAGAGACAAAAGGTCGAGGTCTGAGATTTATGAAGATTGCGGTCTCTTACAGCAGCGTACGTCGACTCGACTGGATGAAAAACTTGCGGAGTTCGACAATTTATTAGAGCCACGTCAGCTAATGAAATCATGACTAAGGTAAGGTCTGACTTGATATCAGTCTTTGGACCGCTGAGTTCAGACTGGATAGGATTAAAATAAATAGTATTATGTATTCAGGATCAGACGTACTTTGTTAGATAAATGATTTTTGACAAAATATTAATGCTTATCTAGCCATTGAAAGTAAAATTTCTGTTTGCAAACAGATGGACGAAGTCATATATCATTACATACTCAATAAAGACAAAAATACAGAAAATATTTTCTAAAATACCTAGAGACTGCATATTATTCGTTCTTTTAAAATATTTTCTTTTTTCAACATTTGCAAAATTGTGCGAGTATATGAATGCAGGTCGCCTACAACAATTCACTTTGAAAATCGTCGGGCGAGGCTTATGTTTAGAAGAACACGTCCTGTGTACTCGTCTGTATTTGTCGGTAAATCTCCCAAACCCTCCAATGTCAGGTGGTGTTAGTTAACTTACGTAGCCAGAACGGAATGCAATAAAACTGTAATGCAAATTCTGCTCCTCCTGCACTCCGAATCGGATCACCCACAGTATAAAGTGACGATATGAAAATCTCTGGCCCCGCTGACAGGTAAGACTCAATTATCGATGGCGCTTCCATCGATGAATATTAATAGAAATATTTGCATGCTCCCCGCTTGAACCCAGTGCAAGGAAAAATAACGAGGGCCGCCGATAGAAGAACTCTGCGTCTCTACATCCTGGTAAAGCCAAAGTCGTTATAGGAACGACGTTTCAGCGATCAGCTTTTGAATTAACATTCCTTTGTATGCAATTGTGGCGTCATGAATTTTACACTAGCATTTGTAATGGAGATAAATGATCTAAAACTATATCTACGACGATGAAATTAACATTATTTGTGAAACCACAGTAACTTTAACCCTAAAATTATTAATGATCTGAAAGTTGAATCGCAAAAAGGATAACCATTTCACTTCTAATAGTGTGTGAAGAATAGTTTGAAGGGCTTAGTTAGCTAACAAAATTTTCAGCAGTGAAACATAAAACGAATTGCAATTTATTTATTCAAAATTCAGATTTTCAGAGGCAGGGAGATTTTGAAACTGACTTTAACTTTAAAGTTTTAAACAAAATCTAATTAACGCGGTCGGATTACAATCATTAGCACTTGAGAGTTTCTTAATTAAGCAACCCGTAAATATCCCTTGTAATGAAATTAAGTTGCAAACTTTAATGCTAATTATTTTAAGGATTCGGTGGTAAAACGTGCATCATTACGAAAGTGTGGTTATTTGTTTTAAAATATATTATTTATTTAGCCCTAAAGCTAGCGCATAATATAGATTTACACTTATGGATATGGATTAAAAACGTTCGGTCTTTTTAAAAAGCGGCCCTTAGCATTTTATTTTACCAATTTCGCAATACCAACAAATCGTTGTTAAAAGTGGGCAACACGACCCTGTTATGAAAGTATTAATAAACATATTGAAAAAAAACAGCGCAAATATACTGATTCCAATTCAATATTTGGATTTTGTACGTGAAATAACAGTTAACAAGCCTGTCCACTATAACGTCCACGTAAACTCAGCGAGCAAACATACACAGCACACATAATTTGTTTAAGCCCGCATGACGTTCTCAGAAACTACGCCTTAAGCTTTGAATAGTCTTGGACAAGTCCTTGTACTTTATGTGCAAACAAATAACTTTATGCTATATTTAGATTTGTAGACATAAATCATAAATTGTACCAACAAACACACCAATTACCTAGCCCCAAACCTTTGCGGCATTTGAAGGCATTGGAACCCGCAACAGCTGGTTTTGTTGTCCGGAACACGAACCACTACACAACGACGATCGTCGAGTACGTGAGCCGTACCCACACAACATGAGATACTATGTTTCGAAATAGGTCACATTCGTTGCCGAAAAAAGACGCAACTTTAGGTAGGTAATGCATATTTTTGTTAGTTAGCCTATCAATCGAGAGGCAACATGAAAAGTACAACAATCAAATACCAACCGACTAAAATCGAAATTATGCATTCATTATACAAGTAGATTTAAAACTTTATTCCACTTAAGCGATTTAATAGAAATATTTAAAGTGTTCCAAATTCAAATATAACTCCATTTAATATTACGTTTGAAAACGAGAAGCATAAAACAAAATGACGGTAATAAAATTGTATGACTGTATTTAAAGAAAAAAAGTCTTAATAAACCCGACCCTCGTGCAAGAACGAGATGAATTTTCCCGTAATACATAAGATATCTTCGCGCGAATGACTCCCATCGCGGAGTTGATGGTATAAACTGATTTTCTTATTATGAAAATTATATCATGCCGCCTCCAACAAGATTACGCTTTCACAAGTGAAAATAAGTATGCCTTTCATGCATAATTTCCTCTTTGCTATAATAAAGTCATTTGTATTGTCAAGGACGGCGTAACTCTGGACTTGTGGGAATATTTCCTTCCATGGAAGACGTGATAAAACAAAGAATATGCATGGAAGAGCCCAATTCTTTTTGAAACCTTGTGTTGAAAAAGGTAGAGACCATGAATGGCAACATTATTTAATGACGCAATCCGTCCAAAGATTGTGTCACACTGTATCGTTACCAAGTTACTACACAGTAAAGGAGAATAAACCCGAGTGATATACTCACACTGATTGCTTACAAATGTTACGTGCTTGACTGCATTTTAACAAAATATACTCAGACTTTTTAAAAGGAGATACCGATCTCTTGGAATAATTTGTGAAATCTCGAGGTGGTTTCGAAGAACAAAATTTTTACATGCTTGAAGAAGTTGCAAAAAAATGGCCACAATGAACTAAGAACAATAACCAAAAGTAACCTAATGCCGCAGTTCAATGAATTCCAAATATATAAATATATATTTGGATTTATATATATATAGTGATGTCCGTGAAGATTGCAATAAATGGGTCAGAGAGAAAATTGATCTAGAAATCCGCTCCTGAATATCTTCAAGTACCTACCCGAAGCTGTAGATTTTGTGCATACATACGAGTATGCACCAGGAGTAATGATTTAAAAAAAAAAATTGCTTCTGAATGTCCTATCCTACAGGTATTTCGAACCTGCAGATTCTACGGAAAGAATTGCCCAAAAGTGGGGCAAGTGCTACAGTATTTAGCAAATACGCCTCCCGGTCAGCACTGTTGTATTTTTCATCAGCTCGAGTAGACGAGTGACGAGAAAGGGTTATAAAACAGACGGGACGTAAACCGGCAAGCTTTAGTGCTGGTTCGGTCGGATTTAACAATTCAAATGCCTGGAGTAGAGAAATCACACCGTATGCCCGGTGCACCTAATGGCCCTGGAAGAAATATTATTAATTTTGATTGCGCGTATGAATTTAAATCCGCTCGACTTTTATGGGCCATTTTTCACAGGTTATCCAATTATTATTTGAACTTTTTATAAATATTTGACAATTCAATTCATGGTGAACTTCTGTTGAATTTTTCAGTTGTATTCTTTATAATTTTATTATAAGTTAAGTGTTACTTTATAAGTCAGCCTATTAGATCCTACTGCTGGGAAAAGGCCTCACCTCAACTATGAGGAGGAACGAGCCATACTTCACCACGCGGGCTCAGTGCGGATTGGTGGAGGGGTGTATGTAAGGCAAGTGACAAACCTTACTGTCAGAAGTTATCAAGCCGCCCTAGGGCCTCTGACTAGGCTTAACGACTAATACCACAGATATTAGCCGGGACCAACTGCTTAACGTGCCTTCCGAAGCACGGAGATGCTTGTCATGGACGTCACTTAAATGGTCGGAATGGTCACCCATCCAATCACGACCGCGCCGTGGGTTGCTTAACTTTTGGTATCACTACCAAAGCGCTGCCGCCACTGCGCCACAAGCACCTCACAGTGTTACTTTATAAGGTATTTATAATATGGGCCAAAAATGTATGTAAAGTTGTCTACAATAAATGATATTATTATTATATTTTAGGTACCTTTTTTTTTACTTTTCAGCTGGCTATTCAATATAGAGTTGGCTTTTACAGCTTTGCACTAATTTGATATTTAATTTATGTAAAAAAAAATGTTGACAGTTAAATGGTTATATTTCGAAGGTCTAACTGACGCAGTTATCATTTAAAGGGTTAACAGTGCGCCTGCTGAAGACATACTGTTGTATGGCATGCCCCTGCGATTCTCTGTACCTAACTCTCAAGTTCTCAGAATGTTACGAGAGTACGAACAGAACCAACCTATGAGATTTTGACTGCTCTAAGTAATATTCGTGTAAGTACTCGAATCGTATCATGAATCTTAAACAAAATACTTGAGGTGTTTGGTCTTACATATATATATTTTTTTATAATAGGTATTTGAACGCTCACCTGGAATCCAAATCATTGTGTTTAGGAAACACTTTAGTCTTCAAAGAATTCCACTCTTTAGCCGTACGCAAGGGGAACGTAGATTTAAAACGTTTGGTTCGTATTAGTGGTATGTCAACGACATAAGATTGGTAACCCCGCCTGCGTATTATGTCCCGATAGTAAAATAAGACCGGTGGAATCTATTCGTGTGATTCCTTCGTTCGCCGATTGGAAGCCTGTAAAACACTAAAAACTGAAAGGCAGGCCACTTTACGCCTATGTTCGAGGCTATGCAGCTTATTTTCACAATTTGATTGATTAAATATGGTGCAGTAAACATACTACGCGAAGTTAAGAAGGAAAAGTGTGATATTTTCTTTTCATTGAAGTATTTCCTCACCAAAACAGAGAATGAAAAATTCAAACTGAATTTAAGACCATTTGTCATGCCGTGTCAGATGATCAGACTAAAAAATAAAATGAACCTTCAAACAATGTTAAATTCATTTAATAGCTTTCATAGCAACATATTTTATGAAATAAAACGAAAATGAATGAAATAGAAAAACCAGTTCGAATAAGAGAGAAAAACTACGACGATGACTGTAATTCCACAAGCCGTTGTATAAAGATCAACTCGATATTACTGGGAAACTCAAGAGTAGGGTTGTTCGATGTCGATCTTTATTTGAAAATCGATATATAATCTTGTATCACGATATTTTCGAATCGTTGTTACCGAGGGTGAGACTGAGCTGGACCAAGTAAATTGTCTTCCAATGATAGTTCTTAAATTATTATACTTTTCACTATGCTAAAAAAAGTTAAACCCAAACAAAAAACGTACAAGCAACATCTAATTAATTTTCTGTGCTTTCACTAGTCTCAATACAAAAAAATACGTATAATATTTATAACATAATTAATGACTATTTGAGTTTATATAAAATAAGTTGATGATATGCATTCTTTAACATAGTAAAATATTTTAAACTTTCGCATTGCATTGCATTAGGTACAATAAGCATTAGACAATTCGGGTCTAAATACTTTAAATTACGAATAGATATTCGATTGTCGTATGAACTTAGAGCCGTGAGAATTTACACTCATAATTTAAATTCGTGTTTAGACTTGTTATGTCCAATGTTTATTTTAACATAATAAGTTCCTAATATACACTTAACGACACAAACAGGATGAAATGCAACTAAATACTTTTTCAAAGGGCAATTTGTATTTTATATACCTTCCCGATTTGAGTCGAACCGCAACCATGATTCGTGCAACCGAATTGAAACGTCGAAAAGGAAAACACAAATGTGCTTTTAAAAAAAGTATTTAGTTGCATTAAATCCCGTTTGTGTCGTTTATAATAAGAAATGCAACAACAAAGTTTACAATTCCTAATATGTTATACATCGATGAAATACTTACTGACTAACTACACTATGAAACGCTACTCTAGCGCATTGTTAGCAACTGAGCCTGGGATAACGATGTCATTCAGTGGCGATATGAATAACGATAAAAAGTTGCAAACAGACCCAACAGTTCGCTGGCATTTTGAAAAGCAAGATAAAAATAATGCAAACGAAAACAGTTGGAATCTAGAAGTAGTTTTTCTATTACAATCATTTTAGTTGCGTAAAATGAAATGAAAACACTCAGTTTTAAAATTTGGATGATCTTAATTAAAAAATAACGGGTATTTAAAATACTAAAAAACCCGACTGTGTCTCTGTGTAATTTGGATGTTAAAAGACCGTAAAATAAGAAAAATGACATACTCTGGTACAATCGGTACCCATATTAAAAATTGTGGCAGTCGAGACCCATTTCAGAAAGTCAGCCATCTAGTCAGTGGATTGGAGTAATCTGCAATGTAATATAGGTATGTGCTCTCAATTCACTAAGCCTCCATTTCTAGAATGGGTCCCGACTGCTACAATTTTTAATATGGGTACGATTACGATTCCGAGTATGACGACTTTCTTGTTTTACAGTTACTTCATATCTAAATTACACAGAGACGCATTCGGGTTTTTAGTTTTTTAAATTACCGTTTTTTTTTGTTACCACTTCGCCGCGTGGAGGTACCTAATTCCAGCTTATGTTTATTTATTTGATTGGGAACACCAACATCTAAACGAAGTTGCATCTGGAATGCAACCCAATTATATATCAAAAATGCGCCATTTGTTTTTTTTTTTTTGTTTTGTTATACACAGTGTCACTCTCACAGTAAATACCAATCTAACAACACCTCTCAAGCTAAAATCGATCGAGCCGCTTAGGCTGCAGAGCGTGCCAAACATTTGAATTTGGATCTAACAATCCGCCATATTTTATATTGATATACTCAGTATCACTCTCACAACAAATACGAATCAAACGACACCTCTCAAGCTAAAATCCATTGAGCCGTTCAGGCTGCAGAGCGTGGCAAACATTTGAATTTGGCGCCAACAATCCGCCATTTTGTTTTTTTTTATTTTGATGTACCCAGTGTCACTCTCTCAATAAATACGAATTAAACGACACTTCTCAAGCTAAAATCCATTAAGCCGTTCAAGCTGCAGGGCGTGCCAAACAATTATACATACATACATACATACTCTCGAAAAACATAACCCACCTTCTGGCGCAGTCAGGTAAAAAAATACGAGTTAATAGTTAACAGTTAGACTTCCTTCAGTTTAGAAACTGTGTAAAATCATTAACTTTAATAGAGAGTGATTGTTTTGTGTTCATTACAGAATGACAACAACACACAATGAACATTTGACTTCAATAATGAATAATGACAAGTGGCATTCTCTTTCAGTCATAGCTATGGGCTAAGCAGAAATAAAAAGTTGGCGCCAGTGGGTATTGGGTACATGTAAAAATTTGATATTCCATTCGAAAAAATGTCAGCTATTCAAAAAAAAAATTAACCAGCGTTCCTTACATACCGGGACGTGATTGCCTTACAACTTAGCATGTAACGTGAACATGTAATCTTACCTAAAAAGACTATTTCATCCTGTCGTGTTGTCACCTCGAATTTAGTCCTTTACTTCTTATTGCGCGAAGAGGAATACAGTTATCTACCTACTGTACAATGTAAGGCCCGGACTATCTATTATTCAACAAGGGATTAGGGTTCCGCTACTCTAAAGAAAAGGAGCAAGGAATGTAGTTAACTTCATATTTACATATCCGAAGTGCTTGTCTGACGGAAATCTTCATAGTTGCTGCGAACTCGCTAAACTCTCCAAGTTACGGAGTCTAAGTTTAATCCTTTTAGTGAGGATTTTCTAAACTATAAACTCCTCTAAATTGTTTCAGCTCAATTAAATAAGTTGTTAAACATGTTGCAGAGGGTATCATGAAACTTGGCACTTAGGTTAAGAAATTTAATTCATTTTAGAACAATCGGTACTTGCTTCTTTAAATAGGACGTAAAGTGATTTGTTTGGTTCCTGAAAAAGTAGCTTTCATACAAATGTTCCAAAATACGACGGAATATTTCTACAGTAAAGCAAAAAAATGCATGTCACATTTTTACCTACACAAAGAAAGCAGACAAAATATGACAACGGCACTGAAGCCAATCCAAGTAAGTAGACAGAACAACAAGACTATTTAAAAATGCATCTCGAGTACAATAGAATGCCGCAATGCTATATTGAAGTGCCACTTCCCTGCAGATAAATCAAAAGCTAATTCGTCTTTCACAATACTATCGGCCAGCTCTAATCCGCTAGCCACGGGATTGTGGTCTTAACTAGCTCGTAATAAAGCCCAGGCCTTCGATTAAGCCACTAAATCAGGCTGTCGACTCGCATAGATATAGAGGGTTAACTCCTGATTTCACGTGTCCCTGCTTTCTATCTCAGTGGACGGAAATTGCCGAGAAAAGATGGCGGGACTTCTAAGTGTGTACTCACGGTAAGTTAAATATTACACGCAGCGTCTGCTTTTTGGGGTTCCGTACACGAAGAGTAAAAACGGGACCCTATAACTAAGCCTCCGCTGTCTGTATGTCTGTCTGTCACCCGGCTGTATCTTATGAACCGTGATAGCTAGACACTTGAAATTTTCACAGAAGATGTATTTCTGTTGCCGCTATAGCAACAAATACTAAAAACAAAACAAAATAAGTATTTAAGGGGGGCTCCTAAAGGGGGTAATCTTCATTTCCCTCGCTAACTGACAAACGGTTAAAGGTTTCCTCACAACCTTTTCTTAAATCGTTAAGTCTTAAACTGCCCTTAAAACTAGACACAATAGAAAATAACATATTGTTTGATCGGTGACGACAATGGCGCTCTATGTGGTAGCACTACCTCTAAAAATAGTTTTATATGATTTCAGTGGTAGGTACACTCATGGCTTCGAACTTTAGGATGAAGTGTAAGTTTCTCCTCTTGATCTACTATCGGCAAACTTGCGCGCACGTTAAAATAATAATAGTTAGAATGAAGGGGCTACAAAAAAAAATGAATTATTCGATTTACATATTTGTTTCTTACGTTTACGCGATTTGTTGAACTCATTAAAACACAATTTTACGGATTACTTCGTAATTTAACGTCAGGTTTAAAATAAAATGTAAATAAATCGCGAAGTAATCCGTAAAACTGTGTTTTAATGTATTCGATTTACATTTGAAAATGCTACTACATCAAGAAACAAAAGTAATTTATTTAAAATTTGGCCAACAAGTGCTAAGAATGAACGCCAGAACTAACTGTCGTACCGGGCGCGAGCGCAATAATCTACCCTGTGTTTCCATCTTCTTTCTTATTTATTTTTATTTCCCAGGTCCCGGCATTCGGACGATGCGGTTTGTAAATTGTGGTTTAGTGTGCCGTAAATTATTGTGCCTATTGTCTATGAGGAAAGTAATTACAATAGACATCGTACTACTGTTTCTGTGAAATAGTGTCAATAAATAAACAGAAGACTAAGTAAAAATTAATCGTTTTGCTACTGTTTGCCTTAGTAGTTATAAATGGAAACCAATGCAGGAAGTATCACAATAAATATAAGTACTATACAGGGTGATCCTGCATGGTTCAATAAAAAATATTTTTATTGAACCATGTAGGTTCACCCTGTATTATATATTTTTTAAATTATTTAGGAGACCATTAGTGCTTTATAACTAAAGGTTTCAATAACTAGAACTTTCAATAAAATCATCATATCAACAATTGCTTACTTACTAATATGTTATAAGTAATGCATAATTAATGGCAAAAGCACAATTTGCATTCGATCACGAGGCCTAACCCTAACCCCAGCTCTAAAACAAAGGGCGATAAACAATGTATGTGTATCTATGTACGCGTAACGTAAATTTAATAACAATGCACTGGCAAAACAAGCACATGTAGCTTTAGTGATCACAAATTCTAATAATGCAGCGTCAATAACACTGAAAGCACAATTTGTTTGCAGTCAGCTGCGTGACGTGGTCGCGTCACCGAAAGCGATCGCAACGAAACAATCGAGTAAATTAAGGGTTTTGTACGCGTCACTCGCAAATTTGTTGTAGTCACTAATCACTCTCCTTCACAAAACTTCTCGCTAACTAGTGTCATCGGACTCAGATGGGGTACAGGGTAACTTTGCAAAGAGTTCCCAAACTTGTAACATAATCTATTATGCATATATATATATATATATATATATATATTTATATATATATATATATATATATTTACATTTAATTACATATTCCTATCTGCTGGCAAAAAATCGTCGTCATCATCTTCCTAGCGTTATCCCGGATGTGCACTTGCACGCGAGTGCCCGGGGTCCGCTAACCATGATCCAGGATATGGCAGATCAGGTAATTAAGAGCGTCGGTGGCGCAGTGGCTAACGGGTTGCCTCTCATGCGGGAAGTACCGGTTCGAACCCACGTGCCGCCATGTACCAATGACCTTTTCTGAGTTATGTACATTAGTTGTTTCACTAACCCATGCCCCATGCGGTGAAGGAAAATATCATAAGGAAATCTGCACATTCAGGCGACTGAATGTGTAACCATGATCCAAACCTGGTTAGGTTCCCCTGCTAACAGGGTCACGGAGGTCAGATGGCAGTCGCTCCACTGTAATCACCATTTTTTACTGGCAAAAAATCGTACGCGTGGATAATTTAACACATTCGTAGAAAAATACGCACAGTATCAACCGAAACCGCGTCACCATCAACTGAAATGTCCAATATATTAACAGTCATTAAGGCATGCGAAGTTGCATTATTTCTATATTTACTTTAGTTTCGAATATATTAAATTAGGTAGATGTTATTTGAAATATATAAAGTCGTTTCTTTATATTGTTTCCTTGGTGTTATTTAAAAAAATTGGCAACTGAGTGATAAGTTATATTTTTTATAACTTAAGCAATTATATTGCAAGTTTATACGAAATTAAATCAAATTTCACTTACAAACACACAGTCGATTAATTTTTGTAAGTGAAATTTGATTTAATTTGAGTGATAAGTGACCCTGTGTTATTATAATATAGAAATAGTACCTAACGTACTGAAAAAATAAACCCATGCATAAATATAAATCTTTATTACTCTCAACTTAGTAGCTGCCCAACTTTTATACGAGGCGGTAGACTGCCGCGACGAGAGTCTGTGTGCGCTGACCCTAACTGACCGCGGTCCTGTAATGCGACTTTAATTAAGCCCAACGTGTAAATACGTGTGTACACATTAATATGTAATTCACAGTAAAGAGGCGTTGATCAGTGGCTGCAAACATGCATAAACCGTACGATGTGTAATTTAGTGTATGTATAATTTAGCTGAGCAAAAAGATAACCAACTGTCGAGCAAACTAAATGTTTTAAACCAAAAGTAACGTTGAGATATTTAGGTCTTTTATTGCATCTTTCACTAAAATCGCATAAAACATTAATGCAGTATTGCCAATAATGATACGAAGCCTAAATCTGGATGGCCATCACGCTTGTGAGTAACAGGGACATCGTCATCCGAAGTAAGGCCTGATGTATAATTTCACTGTCGAGATACAGTTTCTCCTAAATTTTAAAAGCTCTGTAATTCAAAATCCCTATGTAATTATGACTGTGCCTTATCGCTCAAGCCAAGGAAACTGTCTGCTAAATATCTCACTCTGGTCATGCTTCCAGCGAGATAATGTCTCAGACATTGTACCGAAGAACACAGGTATAAATTAACCTGGAGTAAGATCAGGTCTCATGATGACTAACAGGGATTAGAAGCCTGTGGGGTTAAAATAAGACCTATTTTTGCATACAACGCACTGACGTGGACTACACCACGTTAGCACGCACCGTGTAAATGCATAGCCCAAAAAGAACAAAATGGTGCCACTTTCAAACTGTTAGTATCAAATATAGGGGAATATTTAGTCAAAGACGTATCACCTTGGTTGGTTTTTAAATGCAATTATGATGATACAATAAAAAATAGTAGTTGCACCATATCAACAGAGCAGTGCTTCAAATCACAGTTAGCAGCTAAATTATTGTACGTTCCGACATAATATAACATATAAGGCTGCACTTTAAAAATTACGTAACATAATTATTAAACCTGTGCTTTATTTAGGAACAAAAACTCATGAAAATTTTGTAGTACGGCAATATTTACTCTATAGACGTACATTTTTACATTACATATTTCTCTAATTTCCCTTTCTTGAGAACCTGTTTATTATTAAAGATACCACAATCTAAAATCTACAAGAGCAACGTCAATATTTTTGTTCACAAACACGTTCTCTCCATAAGGAATGGACTGTTCCAATTCTTTGAGATGGGTAAGGTGGGTACATAAGATTAATCTCTGGGTGTACATACAGGTATTATTTATGAGATGCCACTGCTCGGATGTTATATCATGCTGCCGCACCTAGGCAAACAAGGCCCACGCCCGTATTAGCACAGAGGTCCAGATTAATAGATTAAGATATGCAAATTTATTTTAAACCTTCAGGGGAGGAAGATTACTAATGCTCTTTCGGTAGTCTTGTCAACATTGTACAGTTTGACTTAGCCTGGAGTTCACCAACACATGTTTAATTTTTTATCAGTAGATTTAGTTAGCATTTTTCGACACATTTTGTATGGGGATTCTGTCAAAGTAACTGTCAATCTATGTTTACTGGCTGTTTAAAAATTGGTTAGCTCGGATCTTAAAAGTATGTTATTTTCCAATCTCCCAATCGCGTTGTTTTCCTACGTTGTGTTTGTGTGCAGCAACATTGTAACATAACTATGGATTTCAACACCTGACACACAAGTATGTATACTAGACCCAAGTTTACCAATTTTTAAACAGTCGGTTAACGGGAGTTGATGGTTTATTTGACACAATTGCCGTACAAAATATGTCAAATAATATTAAAACGGTTGTTTAAGAATTAAACATGGTTTGGTGAACTCGACCCTAACATGGTCACCTAGACTGCAACTATTATTGTTCTTGTTTCTTTTTTATTCCTTAATATAACACTTGTCAGCAACTTTTTATTTATTTGCAGTACTCAATGACCTTATCTACAGATTTAATTTTGAAGCAGGATAATGTTAAGCCTAAAGATTATATAGACGAAGGCGATTCTCTGCATCTGACATCATGCTAGCTTCTATTGGAGCGTGCCTTTGTTCCCGCAAATGCTGTTGGACTTACGGCTTACATCCACCCTCGCCCTAGAGCTGCGCTTAAGAAATTTTAATGTTCCAAGAAAAGTCCGCTTTAACCGCTTATTCCAGTCTTTTTATATGTACAGTTTAGAAAATAATACGGCGTAATCTCCGCTAAAGTGAGTATCTTGTTTTGTTCGCGTTTTTTCTTTTGTCGTAAAATAATACCGCTTTAGATGATATATTTAAATGCTCAAGTTTATAATTACGGAAATAAAAAGTTTTGTGTAAAAAACAATAGTAAAAATAATTATAATCCGAGGCGCAATACTCTGAGAATTGTAATTTACTCATAATATCGCAATATAATTATTACGTCGCATTAAATGAACTACAAATATTTAATGAAATTGCTAAATCATTTGGTCCACGTCCAGCGGTAGCTCTCACAAGGTTAATAATGATTCGTTTCTAATGGCCCGGCAGCAATTTCAAATCTAGATTCCAATAGTAGATTAAATCAGTCTGTAAACTGTTCTAAACAGATTAAATTGTCAGGTAGAAATAGGGTTAAAAAACAGAAATGTTTTTATAATAATGTACAGCTGAGAAAGGAAAAATTAGATTTACTAGACAGCTTAGAAATATATCAAAATAAATTACAAGAAAGCAGGTCCAAATATGATCAGGATGTAGGAAAATTGCAAACTGATATCTCAAGGTTGCAAGAGTCATTGAATTATATTACAAGTAAATAGAACTCTTCACAGGAACAAATATCGGAGCATATCCTGGCTGCTAATAAGCTGTTAAGAATGGGCATTCCAAACACAGATTTTTCTTCACTGCCCAACATAAATATAAACTTACCTAATGACTTACCACAACTAAGAGAGGTTGGCTTGCAAAAGTGCCTGTCAAAATGCAATTCTGATAATTTTAAAAAAAAATAACTGTTCACAAAATTTTATTAACAAATGTAACAATGTTATTGTTTTTTCAGATAAATTAGGGGTTGGTTATGGTTCCTTACTACATAAGAAATTAAATTGTAATATTATAAATAATTGTATGCCCGACGCCTCCTTAGATCATATAGTAAACTGTATCCAAAGTACTGACCTAAATTCCAATTCAATACTTGTAGTTATGATAGGAGATAGTCAAAATCTTAGTAAAAAAAATATTATAAAAAAATATTCAATATTGTCAAGTTTAGATGTTCATAAAATCATTTTTGTGCCCTACCATTTTCTAAAAATCATACAGCACAAGAAAATAACCGTATTCATCTAATGAATACTTTGTTATTCAATTTAACCCAGCGTCATAGTGACAAATTTGTGTTTTTTGACACAATTAAATTTACTAACAATTTATTTTCACTGACTGGCGGCTCTTTACACCTGCCTAATAGAATTAAAAAATGAATAGCTACTTTGCTCGCATACAATATTAATTGTTTAAGAAACAAAACCATCATATCACATGGTTCTCAACTTGTTAGTAGTAATACTAATTTAAATATTGTAAATTTGACAACCTCTTAGACTTTAAACTAAGAGGGAAGACAAAAGCCAGGTCTAGTTTTAACTTAGTTCACCAAAACATACAAGGCTTGGCTGGCAAAGAACTAGAAATTTCGTTAGTCTTGCAAGATTTAAATGTGCATGTCATGTGTCTGACAGAGCATTGGTATAGAAATTTTGAATTAATGATAAGTATTGATAATTATAAGGTCAGTAGTTCGTTTTCAAGAGAGACCACTACTAGAGGGGGGTACCTCATACTCTAAAGAAATGAATTAAATTGGAAAGATCGCAAGGATATTGTGTCACTCTCGATGGAACGAACTATTGAACTAGCGTGTGCGGAGCTGGATCAGTATAATATAGTGTGTGTGTATAGTCCCCCAGACGCAAATTACCAACTTTTTGAACCCATTATGGAAGAAGCATTAGATAAAGTTTGCAGATCAAACAAAAAAATAGTTGTATGCGGAGACTTTAATATTAATATTTTAAAACAAACACAGATATCTACCCGATTTCTCAATCTCTTTGCATCTTATAATTTATTTAACCTTTTTAAGGAACCAACTAGGGTGACTCCCAATACTGCAACTTGTCTAGATAATATTTTTTGTGATTCCAATGCAATCGTAATCGACAAATGTATCTTACGTAATCTTAGTTCCGATCATAGAGGTCAAAAGGTTTCATTTCAACACAGTCATGCCTCAAGTGTTGTGGAGAATGTTTATAGGCCTGTCACAATAAATAGGTTAGACAGATTTAGGGATACAATGTGTAATAGTGTAAACTCAACTATACCCAATAATTGCGATAATGTTGATAAATTATACGAAGACCTTTTTGAATTAATAAAAAATCAATTCAATGAAATCTTTCCACTGAAGAAGGTTAAGACAAATCAAGCTAAATGTAAATTTAATGACTGGGCTACACCAGGTATTCATAAAAGTAGGATTAAATTGTATGACTTATATAGTATAAGAGAATACTCACAGGATCCACATACTATTGAATATGTTAAAAGTTACTCTAAGATATTTAAAAAAGTATGTGCTGCAGCAAAGTCTAACTATATTCGTAGAATAGTTTTAAATTCCAACAATAAGGCAAAAGCTACTTGGAACATAATAAACAAGGAAACTTGTAAAAATAAATCAAAAAGTAGCTCATTCTCACTAAAAGTCGAAAGTAAATTGATCACATCCAATCAAGAAGTTGCAAATGCCTTTGAGTCATTTTTTTCTAATATTGCACCTTCAACAACTAAAGAACTTGCATATTCTTCAGAACTTGCGGAATCGATTCTCAAGTCCAATGTCGACCAGTGCGATTCTCCACTGCACTTTAGGCATGTCAGTCCCGAAGTAATTACAAAAACATTTCTAGATTTAAATATGAAGAAGACTGAGGATCTATGGGGACTATCTGTGTATATTATAAAATCAATTATCAACACAATAGCTCCTAAATTAGCAATAATTTTTAACAAGTGCATTGATGATGGCCAGTTTCCAAGCCTAATGAAATGTAGTAAAATTATACCGCTATTTAAATCCGGCGAAAAAAGTGACCCTCTAATTTTAGACCAATATCGATTCTTCCGGTCCTCAGTAAAATATTTGAAAAGGTAATATTCAATCAACTACTAGCACATCTTTCTTTAAACCATCTACTACACGAAAAACAATTTTGGTTTCACTAAAGGTAGAAGTACGGCTGATGCGGGAGTTGCTCTATTAAAACATATATTTGATGCATATGAAAATAGACAAGATGCTTTAGGTATTTTCTGCGATCTTTCAAAAGCTTTTGATTGTGTAGAACATAAAACTTTATTGAAAAAATTAAGACATTATGGGGCTTCAATGAATGCATTAAATCTACTTGAATCTTACCTAACAAGTAGAACACAAAAAGTATGCATCAATGGGGTTGAGTCTTTTGGAGCACCTCTGACCATGGGTGTGCCCCAGGGATCGATATTGGGACCTTTATTGTTTTTAATTTATATAAATGACCTTCCACACTTTGTGGAAGATCTTTGTGATATAGTATTATTTGCTGATGATACTTCACTTATATTCAAAATTCCCAGGGGGAAAGATACTTTTGACGATGTAAATAATACTCTTTCACAAGTATTGCATTGGTTTACCGTTAACAACCTTTTGCTTAACGGGAATAAGACTAAATGTGTTAAGTTTACGATGCCTAATGTCAGACAGGCCTCAACAGATGTTTTGATAAAAGACAAACTGCTAAATACTATAAATTTAACAACATTTTTAGGAATTGCTTTAGATTCAAAACTACAATGGGGTCCCCATATCGTGGCCTTGTCAGGAAGACTTAGTTCAGCTGATTTTGCTGTAAAAAAGATACGGCGCTTGACTGATGTTGAAACGGCCAGACTAGTCTATTTTAGTTATTTTCACAGCTTGATGTCGTACGGTATTTTACTATAAAAACTTGCATTTATTTACTAAGAAAAGTGATACGCATAATTTTAACACTAGAAATAAAAATAAGCTTGCTATTCCACAATTCAGGCTTCAAAAAGTTGGTCATTCTTTCATGGGAAAATGTGTTACTTTAAAAAATTACCGAAAAATATTGTAGAATTACCAATTAACAAATTCAAATCATTTATTAAGGATACCCTAATGGCAAAAGGTTATTATAAAGTAGACGATTATTTGAATGATGTAAACGTGTGGACCAGCTCGCACTAGTACAATTTCTGTATTTAAACATTATTTTTAAAAGAGGCTTTGATAATAGTGAATGAGTTTCTTGCGCTGCTTCTTCTCAGCACTAGCCCACAATTTGTCCCGAAGCAGTGGTAGGGATTAAAAAATAATATGTTGGGACGTGTATAAGTGCCCCCTGTGGGCCTACATACACAAATAAATGACTTTTATGACTTTTATGATTACCTACTATGCTTGGTAGTGCGATAAAAATATTTTTTTGAGTATCGGCCTGTACGCATAAAATTACTTTCTTTTTACTTATTAATTGCTTTCAATAAAATTACCTTTGAGAAGCACCCCTGTATCAAACTAATACACGTATACCTAGTGTATTATGCATAGCTTTTATGAAAAAAACTACAAAAATCTTCGTTCATTTTAGTAAAAGGCTTGCATGGTTATTTTTGAATGAAATTTCAGTTTGTATAAGAGGTGACTCTAGAGAACCATAAAGCGTACGTAACGATAACGAGTGCGCCAACCTTCCTCGTGTAAATGTGTAAACACATAAATTGTGTGTGTTTAGTTCATTCACGTCGCAATTACTCATTAGAGGTTTTGTTAATAATACCAACGTGTTTTGAAGTAGAACGGTTTTGCTACGAGTATATGCTCACTTTTTCATGAACTTTGGTTTCATTAAGTTTTTTAAGAACATTAAATATACCCTTTGGACTTATGACACAAAAAAAACAATAAGTAATTTAAGCAACAAGAGTGCTTCTTTTAAACTGAGGTAACTACGAGTAGATATTAAAAATAAGACAAATACATAAATCAAACTTATTTAATCAATCCATCTTACGCACTTTATAATCTTCACAGTATATGCAGCTTCCTTCCCAAAACCCGATAGTTGAAATTATCATTAGTGTGATCTTTATATCTGATATTTGGTGTAAGGAAAACTATGAATAGAACAATCAATTTATACTCCTTTAAAAGGGAACAAAACATAGACTAGCAACAATCGAGTATAGGTATTAATACAATTAAAGCTCTTCGCTTTTCCCTGTAAAAAGATAATTAGTAAAAGAAAACTTCATTCCCTGGGTAATAGATCCAAGCAAGCTCCTGAACAAATGTAAAACGAGAAATATTTTAGTACCTGCTTCTTTTGGTCTCTCTATTCAGATATTCCCGAAGGTCTTATTTCTTACTTTTGTTACTAAATGGGTACTTTACACCTGACTCTCAAAATGTTTTAAACGATAAAATAACCGTAGTTAGAGAGATAACAAAAAACTCACTCTCCGAAAAATCTGGCGATTCCTGGATAGAATGGGCATCCATATCCATACTAATATTATAATTGCGAAAGTCTGTCTGTCTGTCTGTCTGTTACCTCTTGACGCTTAAACCACTGAACCGATTGAGATGAAATTTGGTATGGAGACAGTTGGAGACCGTGGAAAGGACATAGGCTACATTTTCTCGCGATGTAAAAACATTAAAGGGGTGAAATGAGGGATGAAAGTTTATATGGAAAATCCAACTCTTGCGGGTGAAGTCGCGGGGAACCACTAGTAAGTAATAAGCTATAAGGCACCGAGCATAATAACCTCTAGAGACGAAATGTCATTAATTTTGTTCCAGAAAATTCCGTCAGAATCTCTTGGCAATAAATGCCTCCGTTTTTTTAAAAAAACATTTTGTTTTACTTATTTCTATACATATTTTAAAATAAAAGTGTTGTGTAAAAAATTTTTATTTACGATCAAAATCGAAATATATCATAGTTCACAATATCGATCATAAATACACGCTTAAATTGAGAGTTCTCGTATCAGTACCAAGCACTGATAAGTTTCGGAGAAAAATTGCGCTTACTTCGCTTCTATAGGTTACGTGCTCGATGGCTATAGGTAATCAAAGGGCTACACACGCACAATAGACCAGTGATTGGTCGAGTTGGCTTTCATATAACCCAAAAATAAAATAACTTATCAAATTGCAATTGATACCATTTTTTTACAACAAAAACTACTATTCCTAAATATCAAACCATATTATTTTATACTAACTTAAAACTATAAACATCCATCTCCACACACAAAAACTTTACATGCATTTTAAAAGCAATAAAAACAGGTACGTGCATAAAATTACGCGTATCACAGCATTTTCAGTACACGTACGAGCATTTCATCTGTTTTTCGGTGAGGTAAAATAAAATATACAAGTGACAGAGTGATTTGTGCAGCGGAAACTGGCGTGCCGGCGGCGTAGTGACGTACCTCGACCGCGTCTGCCTTGTTTGACTTGTTGATAGGGTAGCCAGAATTCAAGATGCACTTGAGACACTAAGACCCGAGTCCAACAATTCTTAAATAGCCGGTGAACCTCGATCGGCGGTTTATTTGACAGAATTTCATACAAAATGTGTCAAATAGAAGTAAACCAGCTGATTAAAACTTAAACATATGTTGCTAAACTCAAGGCTCCAAGCTATTGCACTTCAGCTTAAGGTGATCTTCGGTTTCGGTATCAATGCTGCTTCCAACCGCGTGACGCAGACCCAGGCCTACCGCCTAATTTAATTGCTATAGTGTTATTAATCGCAATTCCAAAGGAATGGCTTTAGTATCCTCATTTTCTAGTTATTTTAAAAAGCCACTATTTCTTCTCTGCCGTTGTGAGATAATAATTGTGAGTTATTATGATAATTAATTGTGAGTGGCCGTTGTGAGTTATGAGCTAATATTGCTTTTTTAGTCCCGCGCATACGATAGTGGTCGGTCACCACCAGGGGTCGGTGGTGATCACCAATATCCATCTACAGAAGTTTTGTCATAATGGCGAGTGGCCGCCACAAGCCACACCGGTAGCGTGTTGTGGACACTGAGCCGCGTCTGTTGGTGCCACTTGCTTCACGTGCAGCGACTTTATACAAAATGTATAAAAAATAATGTAAACAGCTGGTCGGTAGCCACCGCTTACCGGTGGCTGTGGTTCGTGGCCAATCTTCGCAGCCTTACGTACTTTGAAAATCGCTTTAACACTTCAATGCTAGTCTGTCACAATCTGCAAACAGAGTATCCCAAATAAAATAATAATATCGTTTTTTTTTCAGATTATGTGGTGAACTCACCGTCTGAAATGATGAACCGAAAGCGGATATAAGCACAAACGCTACATTTTGCCTTTTTGTTTTCTCATTCCACACTACCCCGTCGAGCGTGGTAACATTATTTGTGACGCCAGCGCCCTCTATCCGACAGGAATTCTAATACGCTTCCCCTTTCTTAAGTGGGTTAAAGCCACACATAAACATTTCGCAATTTAAAGACTCTTTCCTATAAAAGCTTTATGTCAAAAACTAAAACCGGTCAAGCGTAGTTCTTTTACTACTTATGGAACCTTTCTTTTAGTTTATGGAGCACCGTTAAAAGTCACTTTAACAAAAGTTTTATTACGAAAGAGCTTTGTCTGCATAACTTTACATCAGTAATAACAGTGTCGAATAAAAATGAAATTATTAATACAATTTAAATTACTATTATGTTCATTGTATGCTATTAAAAGTAAGAGCTTTTGTGCTGTTTCGTTTTAATTAACCTAAAAACGTTGTCAAATTTGCGATGCAAATTTTATAACCTATAATATAAAATGGGTAGAGTCCGTGTTATTACTTTTTACTGTGTCTATATAATTTGCCGACAAAAGCTTTATTGAAATTAATTATTAAATAATTACTAACATGAGACATGCATATATTCTGTAACGTCGAATCTCGCGCACACAAACATTCGTTGTCAGTAAACCACGATCATTGTTCAAACCTTGCCACTGAAACGCTGTGGTAGATGCAGTGGCATATTTGTCAAATATAAAATAAATTAAAGATTCTCCCATCCGTTCTTATCGGAACTCTCTCACTAAGATAATAATGCGGTTATGAATTGCCGTCTGCTATTTATAATAAATAAACTGTTTTTAAAGCCAAAAGAAAATCAACAGCTCGTTTTTCTCACCTCAAAGACATCTAGGGCAACAAAAGGGTTGAGCACTTAATAATAATTTACTGGCTCAACCGCGGCTTTGCATGTCGTATAAAGTACGATTTTATCGTGTTTACCCTGCAACAACTGTATTTGGTGGGCGGGCCCAGGTGTGAAGGGGATTTAAAGTTCATTGCACAGCTAGAGGGCGGCACCTACGGCCGTATATCTTGGAAAACGCTTTTATAAACCTTCTACAACAATGTGCCCCAAAGGACCCGAGTTTAATCTTAAAGAACTTATCGAGGTAGTCGCAAAGTTCTCATTTCAGTCGCTTTGTTTCCAAGTTATAATTATCGGGGAAAGTTTTGTTGAGAAAGTGATATGTATCAATAAAGCCCGGCTGATCTTCATCTCGCAGCGTTTGCGCAACAAACTTGTTGAGCAATCAAGGATGCCAACTTGAAAAGTAACAAGTGTCCTGTCTGATACTTTTTTGATTGCTTTAATAAGATTTTAGCGGGCAAGTTTTTTCGAAATGATGGAGTATCTCTTGAGACGGAGCAGAAAATAAATTAGTATCGTCTGTTTTTGTTTGCTTTTTCTGTGAGGTCTTCGGTACTTACTTGCGCGGCAACGGAAATATTTGATCTACTAATGATATTGAAAAAGCACTTATGTCAGCGTTTCCACAAGAAATTAATGAATGAGCTTGCAGCATACGATTCGAAAAGTTGTGCTATTTTTTCAATAAGTAATCACAATCTATTAATGCTTTGTTAGTCACCGAGTATTGGTCCTCAAAAATATAACGCCAGTCGACACGAAAAAAAGTTATCACAAAATTATTTATGTCCAATAATATGAGAAATTTTCAACGTCATTACCAAAATAAAAAGGAATTGCTGACCACCTGATTACTATTAGTTATTACGCTGATAATCTCCCAATCTATCGGCCTTCCAACAGAAATCGTGATTTATAAAGGTCCGGTGGTTTCTGCAGCGGAATCGCGCTGACAAGGCGATCTCATTAAGCTAATAATGGAACAGACAGGTCGTAAATCAATGCATTGTGTTACCGATGGTGTTCTTGTGTGCGGTCAGACACATAAACTGGACTAATAGCCATTACCGATCTGCAAAAATGATATAAGTATTCTACCACATTTTTTTTAAATTTAGTTTATGTGGTGAACTATGCACACAATGTTGACTGCCTCGTTGGTCTAGTGGTCAGCACGGTGCGGTCTTGCTGTGCGGGCGGATCTTGCGGTATGTGATTTGATTTCAGCATTAAAAGCTTACACAGATTTTTACGTGAGGCAATTTGGTAAGTTGATAGGATAGAGAAGGGGCATAAATCAACGTATTGTGTAATGTAAACCAAAGGTGTGCTTATGCGGTCTTATTATGTCGTGGTGACATATTGCGGACGATACTTCTACGAATTACACTACGACCCTTACTTGTGGTTTTGTTAAATTAGCGACCCTACATGGGTTTGGAAGCAGTTTTTGCTATCAAATAAAACAGCATATCAGCGTTAGATTTATGACTCGAATTCTATAACGCTGTAGGTAGGGTTTACCCAAAATACTGACAATATGAAACTATTTGGCATGATGCTGAATGGTTCAGCAATATCAGAGTCTAAAGACTACCACTAAGTCAGCTTGGGTACCTACACTATTATACAAAATAACGACGTAAGTATAAGTACCATAGGACCATACACATTTTCGATACAACCCGTCAGAAAAAATACTTAACTATTCCAACATCCCTTTCAGAAAGTTTGAAAACACCTCCAAACAGAATGTTATTATGTATTAACCTATACGGTTCCAACAGGCAAGAACAACTAGTCGTTTTATTCTCAAAACAGACAGCTCACCTGAAATTCCGAGTGAAAATATGACAGGGGATAGACCTCTGTCTATTCGCTGTCAAATTTGAAAACCCAATAAGCCGAAATTACTACAAAACGATTTTGGACTTACACACGTCGATCTTTATCAGTACGAATGGAGGAAGCCATACAGAAGCGGAAAAATCCATATCTTTTAAAGGTAGATCTGAGTAGAGCTATTTTCGGAGATAAAGTTCGCGAACGAGTATTTATCAAAGTGGCATGCGGTTTAAAGGATGTATGTTTATTTTTGTACTCTCCTAAAATTAGTTATCAGCATATTGGCTTCGTCATTCTTCTCAAATCACAGAATAATTATATTTAATTATTCTGTGATTTTAAAATTCTGTGATGTAAAAATATAGTTTGTATCCTTATTCCACGAAAAATTTTGAACTTGTTGTGTTTGAAATTTGGACACTTAAGGCCCATGGTGATATAATAATAAAAATATTCGAAAAAAAAATATAATATTGCAATGTAAAAAACACCCGGGTATGTAGTTAATATTTAAAGCAGGAAAACATACATGAAAACTAAATAAAAAACATATTCTCCGCTCTCGATCCCGCACATTCTTTTTATCCCATCAAATACTTTCACTCTCAAAAACACGTTACCCGTTATTTAAAAATAATAAATCTTTACGACTCTGTTGCGCTGGTGCGTCCATTTTATATTCAGAGGGCATGAAATAAACCGAAAGCGTTTGCAATCTCTGCATCCAGTGATTTATGAATTTCATTCCAGGTGGAACAACTGCTTCCTTGCTTTTAAAGAAGTAAATGAAGATACGGGCACCTTGCCTTAATAATGTAAACGCAGGGGCTTAAAACCTGCATACAGAAGAGGAGAGGAAATGATAGCGCAATCTCTGTCCTACCACTTTTTTGGTAAACGCGGTTTCACGTTTTTTTAATTGACGAGATTTTCACTTGCCAGGTGTGGCAATTACTTAATGGGAAGTTAGGGATTTGGTTCATAAAATAAACAAACGTACTCGTAGCAGCAGTGGGCAGCCAAAAGTAAAACCTTTAGGCAGTTATCCCACCAGCAACGATGGACGAGAAGCGAGTAGAACTAAAAACTACAAACGAGTTGACGAGTCGCTCGGCTATCAAAACGAGTGTTCTTGGGTGATCGGCGATTTAAATTTGGAATAGAATTGGCTACTAGCACAATAGACCGATTTGCTACTAGATATTCGCCAATGCGAGAATCGCCGAGCGAGTGTTATTTTATGATTACTCGCCGGTAGTGTAAACAGTCAACGATCAACTTATTTATGTGTGCATCTCTGTTGTTTACACGGAATTTATATTTTTTTTGTACGTTTCTTGGGCAAGATAATCGCCAAACTTACTAGTTGGCCATGAGACAACTGCCTTAGATAGAGCGGTTTCGCACTACGTCCGATCCGAGTTTGTCACAATATGAACTGCAATATGTAGCTTTAAGATTTTTTAACAATCAGTATTTTTAACCTAATTTTTTTGGTTTATTATTATTTAAAAACTTAAAAAAAATAAAGGATAATGCTGATTACAAATATGGAAAACTGGAGCGTGAATGACGGACGACGTGCATAAAATATCATACAAATAGTTCTACGAGTACGCCGATTATTAAGGACTCGGATCTGACGTAGCGCGAAACATTATGGAAATCTGAAACAACAGAGTGGAATCACAACACCCAGACCCGAAACAATATAGAAAATATAAATTTCTATATTGACCGACCGGGGATCAACCCGAGACCTCAGAAATTGCGACACCTTGAAAACCACTCCAACCAGCTACGGAGGCCGTCAGTCCCGTAGTAAGTCCAGAGTAAATGGCTACTAAAGGCGCCAATACTCTTCTATATATTTATTGTTAGGAAAATATCGTATTATTTCGTCGAGCGTCCTATCATCATCATAGATCCCATTTCTCAGATAATTTGAGTAGCATTTACATTCAACAATACTTCTTAACTATTTTTAAAAACAATTTAATAAAATATCTCCATTCCACAGGTGAACAAAAGAGAGGAGTTATTAAAAAGAATTTCCATTTCGATTTAATTCTGCCCCGACGCCGCCTTTTATCTAATACGGAATGGAAACGGAGTTCTAGAGTAAAAATAATAGCTATCGATGCCTCGTGCCGATATGATTGGACTAGAAAGGCGAAATGAAAAGAACCGCTTCATGGAATGTAAATAAGAGCAGGTAAGACTAAGAAGGTACTTATTAAGACAGTTCTAATAATTATACAATAAATACTTATAACAATATTACTTCATTAATCCATATTATGTACAGATATAAGATAACTAGTGGTTCCCCGCGACTTCGCCCGCAAGAGTTGTATTTTTCACCCCTTTAATGTTTTTGTAACGCGACGATATGTAACCTATATTCTTTCCAGGGTCTCGAACTGTCTCCATGCCAAATTTCATCTCAATCGATTTAGTGGTTTAAGCTTCAAAAGGTAACAGACAGACAGACACACTTTCGCATTTATAATGTGTTGCCCGCGACTTCGCCCGCGTAAACTACTATTTCTGTATCCTACAGGAACTGTGTTTTTTTTTCATGATAAAAAGTAGCCTATATGTTATTCCAGACTATAATCTATCTCTGTGCCAAATTTCATCCATATCCGTTCAGTAGTTTTTGTGTGAAGAAGTAACAAACATACACACTCACACACTCACAAACTTTCGTATTTATAATATTAGTGGGAAGCATGGATATATTAGCAATTGATTTATATTAATTAGTTAGATTAAATATACGTTTAATTAGTAAAAATATTTATCTACTCAATTGATTTTAGATATATTTTTGTATATGTTCCCTTCGGGTAAACTCCCTCTAAGGTGAGCCGCTCATTTTTGTCTTTGGCTGTGGTTAAAAGAGCGAGACACTAAACAAAACTGTAATAAATATTTTTTTTTTGTCAGCCGTTTGTGTCCCACTGCTGGGCAAAGGCCTCCCCCAAACTACACCACGCGTCCCTGTTGCCGGTAAGAGTTTGCCAGTCCCCATAATATTGGTCAAGATCGTCGCGCCATCGCTTTCGTGGTCTGCCTTTCGGACGGCGTCCATCGGTAGGCAGCCAATGGGTGGCGATCTTGGACCATTTTTCAGGACACATCCTAAGAACGTGGCCCGCCCAGTCCCATTTAAGTTTTGCGGTCTTTACACCAACGTTCATAATGCCAGTTTGTGATCGGATTGTGATGTTTCGGATCCGATCTGTTCTAAATATAAAATAAATTAAATTAAATTATTTATTTCAGGATCTTGTCTTATAATGACATAAGAAAACATTCACAAATAAGAATTTTCAATAACACTAATAAATGACAATAAATTAATGTCAACGTGTTTGCAATTTTAAATTATAGTAATGGATCAATCTGGAGCAAGCACAGTAATAATTTGTTTCGGGAATATTGCTCTTAATTGCATCGTATATTCCACATTGCTTATTGAATATGAATTGCCGAATTTGCCGAAAAAAGCAGTATTACCTATTTTTTAGGGTTACGCAGTCCTGACAAGGAATCCTTATTGTTCATCATGTCCGTCTCTCTGTCTGTCTTAATTTACGTATTACTAATTTATACAGAACCCTTCCCGGCAAGAAAAGTGTTACACGCAGTTGGAAATACATATTGGGTACAAAATAAAATTGTTGTTAAATTTCCTCCTCCTGGTTGTTCCCTCAATGCTAAGGATTGTGACTGTATGTCAATTTTCTCCACTCGGTCCGGTTCTGCGCCATATGTACCGCTCCCTGTATCTGGCCTCCAGTCACCTCCTTGAGTTGGTCCACCCATCTAGCTGGCGCTCTTCCTCTAGCGCGCTTTCCCTCCATTTGTCCGAGAATGATGAGTTTCTCCAGGCTGTACAATTGGGATCGCATTATGTGCCCAAAGAAACTCCGGATCCTTTCCTGGCACGTAGAAATTTAAAGCCCTATAAATAACATATAAATAAGCTATTTACTTATAAGAACTCAGTTATCTGACTATTTTAGTTAAAAATCATTGACGATTAAATGAAATGAATTCTTTCCGGGAAGCGACAAGGTTTTAGCCATTACCTAACAAAAATATTTTAAATCAATTCAACAAACAGGATTCTTCATCCGTTAATAAGTGACAAACTGACAACCGAAAGGGGATGTGGTAAAATATAAGGTTTGTATTAAATAAGTAGCTACCATTATTATTCCTACTGCTGCTGCTGGTGGTATATAAATACAAACATTTAAGCCTTAGTACAAAACGGTAAATGGAGCCAAAGAACAAAGAAAAACGTGCCAGAGTATTAGTATTTGCATACATGTTAGCACTGCAGATTAGACCCTCCTATTCCCTATGTTGTTTAAATTGGCTTCAAAGCAAAGCCAGCAGTATGAATTAGGTCATCAACTAACCAATGTAAAATTATACCAACTAATCGGCAACTAATAACAAAACATGTTTTTTCTGTAGACAAAAGTCTTGAGTAAGCAAAATCGTCACTCGATAGATAGTGAGCGCGCTTGAGATGACTGCCTCGTTGGTCTAGTGATCAGCACGCTGGGTACTATCTACGAGGTCCCGGGTTCGAATCCCGGGTCGGGCCGAGAGTGTTGGGTTTTTCTGTCTAGAAAAAACTCAGACACAGCTCCGGATTCAGGAAGTTGGTTGTGTTAACACCCCCGTGCCTCGGAAAGCACGTTAAGCCGTTGGTCCTGCGCCTGATCTCTCTACGGTCATGTCGCACTGCCGTCTCACCGAATTATGAGAGTTAAGGAATAGAGAGTGCACCTGTGTATTGCGCACACACTTGTGCACTATAATATGTCCCGCGCAGTTGGCTAATCTCTATTGAGATAGGCCACCGTAGTCAAAATTCGGCTAGGAAGACATTATTAGTGAGCGCGAAAAAAAAGTAGTTCATCGGTACATAACATGCCGGTACCTACCAACCAATCAGAGCTTGGGAAAATAACATGCCAAGCCAATCTTAATCAGCAAAAGAGCAATCTAGAGCTAGCTTGAGTCAACCATGTGACGATTTCTATGGAAATTCGTAAACACTTAGCGGCACGTTAGCGAATAATGTAATCTTTTTTTACTTATTTTTTTTTTGACAAGGTCGGACGAATAAATCCTCTGGTCGGTAATATATTTCAGCTTGTTACTTAACCCAGAGACAAAATTAAAAAAAAAATTCATGAAAGCAAAAAACTTATACCTATGGTATCTAAGGTATATAATATACGTAAAGCTGGAATTGTCCTATCCATCTAATAAAGCCATACTGAATAAAACCGCCGCTAAAGCCTGAGAGATTGGCTGTTAATATTTTAACATATCATTACTATATTAGGACTCCTAACTTATTTTTCAATGCTTTTAGTTTTATAAACACCAATCTCGTTAAATACGAGCGTTATTCTTGTTCGTAATAGTTTTCTTAATGGAGTCGGTAAACTTTCATAGATTAAAAAGTTTGTAGTGCTGAGGTGAATCCCTCAGAAGATTTTATAAGATTAAATCCTAGACGCGAGAAACCATTCTGAATATTACAACGCATTGTTCGTAGTTTAAAGTATTTATTAACATGCAGTGTGCATTCTCGACTATGTGTGAGCAGCAATGGCTTCAAATTGCCTATTTTTCAAACTTTATTGCCGAGAATGAGTTACTATTTCAGAGAAAACGGGAAAGGTATGCCAGAATTGTAAGTTATGGATGTAAACAGCTTTTCAGCTTAAGTTAGATGTACTTTTATCATGTGCCTTCTGCTTTACAATAAAATTTCCGTATGATAATTAAATAAAAAGAAATAAATATGTTCGCTATAGTGGCTAAATTCTTTCGCTAAAACTTTAGTGAAGTGCTTTTATAAAGAAGATGTAAAAACTCACTAAAAATACCAACTAAAAACGCTGTATCAACAGCATCAATTGAATAAATATAGAGAATCAAAAGGGAATCCCTTTTATCCAGTTAAAAACCAATTTGCCACTTTGGATGGAACTTAGTTTTTGACATCTTTCCTAGTCCAGTCATGCTAACGGAGCTCACACAAATTGCGCTGCATGGAACCATTCCAAGTCTTAAGTGGGACGCTCTTATGCTGCTAATTTATTGAGCACTTCTCGTTACGCCTTTCGAGAGGTAACCAAGGCTTTAAAACTTGCGAAGCTTGATTTATCTACTCAATTCTGGTTTAAATTGCATTAATACGAGTAAAAAACGTATAATGTGTTACAATTTTAATAAATTAGTCATCTTTCCTTGTATTCAGGTCTTCACAGTTACCACGTTCACAGGCAAATGGTAATAAAAGCAATTTGTACGTAAAAATTCAGTTAGATCTTATATGAAATAATGATAATGAAAGTTTTTACATTTAAAAATTGAAAGAAAGAAACAAAATACATTTATTAATAACTAGAAATCACAAAACATACGAGAATAAATAACATTAAAGCTCATTAGGTACGGTATTAAAGCAAAAAATATAGTACGAGGTAACCAGTGCAATTGTTTGCCTGTAATGTCCACTTAGGAGGTCGTGGTTACCCGCTAAGGGCCACGCTCGTTTTCTTTCAGTGGGCCCTAGTCAAGTGAGGCCACGTCAATTGTAACTAGTATGATCTAAAAATGATAGATTTTTTGCATTTTAAAATTGTTTTGGAAATATGAAGGATTTGAGCCCTCAATTCAGATGTAGACAGCTTTCTGATGCTGATGTATATTTTTGTATAATTTGTAACGCACTCTTACCCTTTTATACAGAAGACTTAAGAATTTCTACATCATTTTAATTTGGGCACGTAGTAACTAGAATGCAACGGATACGTTGGCCATTTCCGAACGCTGGAGTAATCAACGGAAACAGAGTCCCAGCCTAATCCGATGACGTCACTAATTTGAATATTAGTTACAGGAACACGGCATCAGTGACCCCGGCTTGCCGGCTCACAGATATTGTTCGAACATTAAATCGGTAGATTAAACCAATTTCATCTATGTAGATGATACATTATGCTAGTGTTAAATAAAAGCAACACTGGGTGAGATTTTAGATCAGATCATTCTTAAAAAATATATATACTATGCATATAAGAACATAAAATAAATACACAATGTAACAGAGCTTAAGTAATATTCCAAATAAGAGTAGTTCGTTGCAAATTGAAAGATATAATACAAATCCCAATGGAAAACACTTTTTGTATCTTACAAATTATTCCACATAACATGTTAAATATTACCCACTTATGTTACAAAACTACCAGTTAGAACTTAAGAAAGCTACATAGTATCAGCCAGCATCTAAACAATTTTCCTATAGAAACATGTTTGGGGTTTTCAACCTATGTTTCCAAGAGAAAGTTGTTTAGTTATTGATTCTAAGTAGCTCTCTTCAATATTAACGGGGTTTTTTTGTAACACCTTATATCATAACATAGATTAATAAATAGTTTGCATTGCTGGTAATATTCGTTTAAAAATTGAGTAATATTTCCCATTTGAATTAGTAATTTTGCTCAATCTCTTGAGTGACCGTTTGTAGTTTTAATTTACATCCAACTGCTAAAATAGCTCTCCAGTCTGATACTCATTCAACTCCGGTAATCCATCCAGGAGCATCGCAAGTACGGTATTCGGATATGAAACCATTACATTAATATATAACGACGTTTCCACCGAAATGAAATTCCACGGCGTCGCATTAGCAACGTCGATACATCTACGGTATCACGGGACTGAGTGGGTGTAATTAAGTACGAACGATGACGTCACTAATTACAACATTCGTTACAGCGACGCTGCTACAGTGGCCTCGTTTTATGACGTTTATTCAGAGATACTGTGACCACTGTGAACATTACAGTACACACGGTATCTATACGTAATCTAACTTCATCAGTTTCCCTATTTTACGGGACAATTTTATGTGATAAGGTTATATGCAATAGCTGGTCGTCTAATTTTTAAGGTAATAAAATAGGTATCGCCTTAAAAACTATCAAGATGTGGCCAAAGAACCGAATGAAAAAACAATATTAATACACATCTAAGCCCACTTTTAGCCATTATATTATTACCTCTACAGTTCTAAATCTTCTTCGTAGATTTTCTTCTATTTGGGTCTTACAAAAACGTTGACACTTTCTGAGAATTTGGATCACTACGTACAAGTTGTCTTAAATCTTAATGACCCCGGCAAAATTCGAATAGTTCAGCGAAACTTTGTAGTTCAAATATGGAATATGTACGGCGGTTTATGTTTAATTAAACTAATCCTAACTATGCGATGAGCGGAATGTAATAAGCTAAGTAATCTACGTTAAATCCACTTGACTATAACGCGCCTTTGTATTCAAATGTTTGCAGTTTAGAGGATAACGCTTACTTAAAAAATTGCGTTTGTTTACATTTTTAGGGGAAGCTCACCTTGCTAAGTATTTTCATCGTCAAGCAACATAGTTGTGCTATTCTAAATTGAAGGATACCGAAATAGACGGATAAGTCTCTACTACTATTTGACTACTAAACATATTTTATTAAAAGGTAATTTAGTCACGCTGAAAGCAATCAAAAAAATAAACATAACAAAACTTTATTTCCAAACTCTATAATGGATGATTTAAAATGAGTGATATTGTTACATCAACCTAACCATTATTGTTTTTCATGAAAGCAAATAATGTTACCATAACGTGCGGTTTCAGTGGCGTAGCAAAATAAATAAATTTACGAACACAAAAGAAAATTTCGCCTTCATTGTACGTTATTGAATAGCCGATAAGCACAATAGCTGTTAGGCATAAATATTGCTAAGTTATCGCTCGAGAGATCTATAGAGGTAGGTGTGAGGTCGCGTATCGCTCTCTTGACAGTTATTGCGTTCTTTTATGCGTGAACTCTGGAGAAATTCTATTTACTGGCAACATTGTTGACAGTAACGTAGAAATATAGCTCGTGGAGTAATTTGTTTGATGTCGTTATTTGCATGAGTTACTCGTACAACTCAACAAGTAAATTATAATCTTGCCAGCTGCTAAAACATCATAAGTCGTAAGTATCTATCTCTTCGCATATTTTGAATTCTGCTTATAATAGGAGTCATACTCAAAAATCAAACAGTACTCAGGTACAGTCGCCCAAATTGAATCATGACCCACCTTATGGTCATTTTTCTACTGTCATTCTAAACAAGTAGGTTGAAATTAGCTTGAACATACATTTCCTAGAAACGAACTGTTAACATTTTATTAGACACTGACAGTTACTGACAAGGCTAGGATCGCTATCTGTACGAATAAGTTTGTATGAAAATCGGCGAGAACTTAGGTAAGGGTTGCAATGCAACACACAGGTAGGTAGGTAGATATTCGGCATTCGGCACAGCCGGGCGCCAAGTCTGTATCGGGAACCAGTTTCTTCATAAAAGTTCCACTGGAACTTGTGTTAGCCATGATGAAATAAAACAGTATACTTAGTTGAAGAATATAATATTTATTTTAGTTATATATTTAACAAGTGGCATTAAATTGGTAAAGTGAAAAGTGACCCGATTAGACGACTACAAATGTCACTTCCCCAATCCAAACCCCACAAATTTTCTATTGGATTAAGATCTGGAGACCTAGACGGCCATGGTATACAAGTGAATTCATCTTCATGCTGGGTAAACCAATTCGCGACAATTCAGGCAGTATGCACTGAACAGTTATCATGAACAAAGGAGAATACTGTCACTTCTTCACGCAAGTAAACTGTTCGCAAAGTCGGTAACATTGATTCTTTCAATAAATTGACATAGTTTATGGTGTTCTGACGAGGAGAAATTTGAACAAGTTCTCCGACACTTCCGGCGTCCATCCAGGCACACATGTTAGCTGAAATTCAGCCGGATAATTGGTTGGGCACTACGTGATCCTTTGTGTATCGCGTGTTATTGTAACGCCACGAAGTTAAGCGACCATGTTGAGAAGAGCGAAATGATTTCTCGTCTGTAAAGATGTTATTCGTAATAGTGTTGCATTTCCGCTCTCTGTTGGTTCGTGATTCAACGAACGCCATGATTATGTCGTCGTTTGTCTTCGAGGGTACCCTCTTTAGCATGCCGTCTGATCCAGGTTCTGACTGTGTTCCGACTTATTCTTAGCTCTTTGTTCTGCCGAATTGGCCATTATACGATTTGTTTGTAGATATTGACTTAGATTTTTATAAAATTTCAGACTTACTAGATATACTTGACATCTGACACACGACGTTTTTTATTTTTAAAATTATAATACATTTTTCTTCGTAGTGAAAAGAGTTTGGATTATGGACTTATTTTAAATTCATATTAAGACTGGTTTATCTAAATCATGTCTAGTGCAGTGATAATAAAGGTTAAACTTGCATAGATCTCTAACCCGTAATGACGCATTTTTATTCATATTTAAAACGTACTATGTGCAACATGCATGACAGCGGAGAAAACCTTACTACATTAATGAATACAAAGGAATAATCGGCAAAGTGGGTCATGATTCAATTTTGTCGACTGTACATCCAAATATATTAAATAGACTCTTTATTTCCTTTTAATCACAAACGGTATCATTATATTTACTTCGATCTTAGTTGAAGTGATTTTCTTTTTCGAACATCAAAGCGGAGGGTATCAGAAGAATATTTCTCTGTGCTGACAAAAAATATATCACGGCTCTTGCATAAATCAATAATGAAATATCACGACGTCGTGACGAATTCGTGATCATCTTGCGCCTTCATTCATAATAATAGTCCACTGAGGTGTCATCATCATCAAATTTAAGAACTAGGCTCTTGTCGGTGGAGTTTTTTCCATTCCTCTCTGCTTTCCGCCCTTCTCTTAACCTCCTGATACGACCCGACATTTATATTTTCTTTTATTTGCTCCACTGTGGTGTACCTGTATTATTTTTACATGGAATTTAATCAGTACCTTTCTCTAATCTTTTGTTATGACTGCCTTGTTGGTCTTATGGTGAGCACGCTAGTTACTACTGTTCACGAGGTCCCGGGTTAAAAACCCGGTTAGGGCTGAAAAAAGATTGGCATAAATCGACCCAATAGGTAGAGACACCGTACTAAGTGAGACACATGGTATATTTATCACTTAATTAGAAGGCATTTGTATGATTTTATGGTAATTTAAAAAGTAGCAAAGCTACTCCAATATTTTAAGAATGTACAAATTATTAAAAACTAAACTTCTTTAAGGATGCAAAAACAAAACGAACGACGTGAACTTTGACGTGTCTGTCAAACATGAAGTATAAGTTTTAACAAACGTCAATGTTGACCGGATCATACATTGTTTTAATGTCAGTCCGACATAATGCACCAAATAAGATGTCGTTGAAGGTTTTTCGCCAAAGACTAAAACATGCCAGCATTTGGGGCTAGGCATCAAAGAACTTTGCCGTTCTTCTTTGTTTTTGTGTTTTAGTGTCCTGGAATAATTAAGACACAGCCTCGTAGTCCAAAAATTGGTGGTGTTAACACCCTCGTGCCTCGGAAAGAACATAAAGCCGTTGCTCCTGCGCCTGGTAGTAAATCGAACAACGTACTCTCGTATCGACAGTATATATTCGACTGGCTTATTATAAAACAATGTCATCTGCTGCAGACTACGAGTTAGAGTATTCTGCTACGGTTTGTTTATACAATGCTACGATGCTACGAACGTGGCGGTCACGGGATCTCTCACCGGTCATGTTCATCTCACCGAACTATGAGAGTGTGGGGCCAGTTGAGCATTGTGCTCTGACGAATCGTACACTGTTTATTTTAAATAAAACAACTTAGGGTCGAGTTCACCCACACAAATTTTGATACAGCCATTTTAGTATTATTATTTAACGTATTATGTATGGGAAATGGGTCAAAGTAACCGTCAATAGAGGTTTACCGGGTGTCTAAAAATTGGTTAACTGGGATCTTAATAGAACAATAAAGTGTACAGTCACAAACACAATTTCCACTTCGCTTAATGCAATCATTGACCACAGTTAATGGATACCGCACTGGGGTCGTATATTGCGAACAGATGTGTCGTTATTATTAGCCCAATTTAATCTTGAGTTATAAGCATTTCAATAACCGTATCTTCCTTACCGACCAAGGGTACTCTTTTTTTATAATATAAATAAATCAATATTGAACTAAGCTTTCTATTAGTAAGCTCAAAGACGCTTTCTCAAAATTTGGTATAACAATACCGAATTGCCGGTATTATAATACCGAATTACGTAATAATAAAAACACTTTTTAAGAATATTACAGTTATCTAGAGCACAGTCTCAAATAACATCGGAAATAGACGATTCAAAGTACATATACTCGTACTATTTTCAGCTCCTAGGTCAACAATCGATTAGTAACTCCAAAGTAAACACAATAGTTAGTATAGCTAAAGGTCGCTTAGTTCCTAAACGCGTTTATGTAGATGTACCTTTATAGCTGACCCCTTTGACAGTACCCTTAGCTGACTTATTCTGTAAACTTGCACATTTTGTACGATGAAGTAATAAAAATATTGGACAACATCGCATACAATGCTTTGATACCAAAGTAAGTAGCTAAATCAGTTGTGTTATGAAAATAAGAAACAACGGTGGTATCACTACACCCAAACCCGAGGCAATATATAAAATAATTTTCTAAATTGACTCGACCGGGGATCGAACCCGGGACCTCAGAGATGGCGACACCTTGTAAATCGGTGTGCAAGTCACTCGGCCACGGTGGCCGTCAGCAGAACAGAATGTTATTGAATGGGGTTCCTTATTGTAATTTTTTCCTGTCAGGTAAGGCATCATCGATGCGGCAATTTCTTTTATAATATCTAAAAACAAGAAAGAATTCGACAAAATCTATCTAAATTGTGGTTGAAATGAACAACGACTGACATGCCCGTCTTGATGTTATTGCAGTAGTTTCTTATGAAATACTATGAAATATTTAACAGAATTAGTGAATACCTAAATATTATATAACTATTGGACTAGAACCTAGTTTACAAAATTTTTAAACAGCCGTAAAACCTCGATTAACGGTTAATCTGTCAGAATATCCATACAAAATATTTCAAATAATGCTAAACCGACTAATTAAAAATTAAACATGTGTTGGTGAATTCCGGGCTAAAACACCAACAAAACAGTTGATAAGGGAAACTAGGTCCGCAAATCTGTAATCGATATGAGCCGTCCATTAGAATTAGCTTCCAGTATAGCTTGTACGGTCAGTCAAATACTCTGGCTATAATCCGATAATGGCTATGTGCGCGACCTTCCTGCGGTCGCCAGAGGTGCGGGGGGTGTTAAATGACCATGACGGCATGTTAAATGACATCAGGAAGGGGTGGTGTTGCGCTGAACAAAATTACCTATAGATGACAGTCGCGTGCGATTGGCGAATCCTTGCCCCCGCACCTCTTGTAAGGGGTCACGCACGTATTTGACAGACTGAAGCAAACCAATAAAAAAACTTACTTATATTAAATTAGTGGTTTCCTGTGATTTCTCCTGCGCTATTTGATAATTTTGCCTTCATTTTTGCGACAAAAATGAGCTTAATTAGTGTCCACTTTCAAGGTCTAACCCATTTCCCTGCCTTTCATCAAATAGGTTGACAAATGGATGACAAAGTCTCTCTTTTCAATACACTTGTCTTACACTTGTACGACAATCATGCCTCTGTTCGGCCAGTCAAAATTAAACACGTCCCTGCTCCATGGCTCTCCGACGAGCTAAAATTGTTGAGAGATAGGAAGAATACCGCTAAAACGAAGTTCAAACTGGACCCGTCCGACAAAAACCGCGTAAAATATAAGACCCTTCGGAATCGCTGCAATACTTTGTGTAGAGACGCCCAAAGACGCCATATTCATGAATCTGTACAAAATGCAGATCCAGCTAAAGTCTGGAAATTTCTTAGATCCATTGGAGTTGGAAGACCTCGTAATGTTTCGACTTCGAACGATATTGATATGGATATCCTAAACAAGCATTTCTCCACATCGGCTGGTGCTGATAGTACTATCAAAAATAATACGTTAAGTCAACTTTCATCTCTTCCAACTCCTAACCATCCACCTTTCAATTTTCGTTAAGTATCTGATTGTGATGTTGAGAAGAACATTAAATCCATAGCCTCTAATGCCGTCGGAACCGATTGCATTAGTTGTCGTATGATACTTCCCCTTATAGATATCCTTACCCCAATAATCTCCTATATCCTCAATCAATCCTTGTCGTCGAGTGTTTTTCCGTCCATGTGGAAAGACGCTCAAATAACTCCTCTCCCGAAAAAGTCAAATCCTTTTTCCATCTCCGACTATCGCCCTATATCCATACTACCATTTCTTTCCAAGGTGATGGAACGCATTGTTCATCACCAACTAAGTACCTTCCTTTGCGAAAACCACCTCCTTAATCCTTTACAATCCGGTTTCCGCCCCGGTCATAGTACGACGACCGCTTTGGTCAAAATTACCGATGACATCCGGCGTGGCATGGACAAAAGGAAACTCACTGTCCTAGCTCTGCTGGATTTTAGCAACGCATTCAATACAGTAGACTTTGACATTTTACTTGGTTTGCTTTGTTCTCTCAACATATCTCCAACAGTGCTTGACTGGTTTCGTAGTTACTTGCATGGACGCCGGCAGCGCATCCGTTTGGAGGATTAGTTCTCTACATGGTGCGACATAAGTGCTGGCGTGCCTCAAGGTGGCGTACTGTCTCCTCTCTTATTTTCAATTTTCATTAATCCTATAACTTGTAATCTATCATCTTCCTTCCACTTATATGCAGACGATCTCCAAATATATTCACAAGGATTCCTTGAAGACCTTCCTAGTGTTGTAAGGGTGGTTAACACCGATTTAAGTCGTATTCTTGACTGGAGCAAATCCTTCGGTCTCAAGGTTAACCCTACCAAAACGCAGGTTATAATCGTGGGAGGTTCTTGGCAAATTGCTAGAATTGACTGGCCGGCCATGCAACCTATCACATTTGACGGTGTCCAAATTCCTTTTAGCGAGTCAGTTAAGAACTTGGGTATCTACGTCGACTGTTCACTTTCTTGGGTAAAACAAATCGCAGAAGTAAGCCGAAAATTGTTCGCCGCAGCAGCTTCTCTAAACAGACTCCGGAATTTCTTACCAATACCCACCAAAATTGCACTTGTTTAGGCTATTTTGTTTCCAATTCTCGATTATGCAGATTGCTGCTACTTAGACCTGAACGAAAACCTACTCAATAAGCTGGAGCGCTTACAAAATTTTTGCATACGGATAATCTTTGGTCTTCGAAAGTATGATCATATTTCTGAATACCGTGCTCGACTCAAGTGGCTCCCTATTAGACTTCGGCGAAACTCCCACCATATCTAAAAGAGCGTTTCCAATTTCTGCAGCCGGCACGAGGTCACGACTTGCGGACATCCAGAAAACTCCACCTCCAAATCCCCTCTCATTCCTCTAAATGTTATTCAGATTCGTTCACTGTTCAATCTGTGCGCTTGTGGAACTCTCTACCCTTAGCTATCAGACAATCCGAGTCTCTTTTCATATTCAAAAATCGACTTAAGGAACATTTTCTTTCACTGTAAATTAATTACACTGCCGTTGGTTGAGTACTTGTCATATTGGTATAATAATACGTATATTATGTATGATTTATATGTAGGTATATTGATATTTTTATGTATATATAGTATGTGTAGTATATTATAGGGATAGTATATAATATGTGTATGTATGTCTGTTTCGTACCTATTATTTTATAATATGTCATCATGTGCACCAATCACCCCCTTCCTGTGATTAAGTATTTCCTATACCCAAAGGTTGTCTGGAAGAGATCGCTCTTAGCGATAAGACCGCCTAATTTGTACATCTTTCTATGTAAATTGTATTGTTGTTACTTTTATGGTGTGCAATAAAGAGTTATCTATCTATCTATCTATCTAGGTTTGTAAAGGCTAAGGTAGACTAACAGACACAGATTCTTTGGGACTCACTATTAGATCTTTTAAAAACCGTTAACCAGTAACTTACCGTTAGTGCCCTAATATCGCCGTTTGCCAAGCGGTCTGATTAACAAAACCAGGTTCAGCAAATCCTCAATCGATAAGCTTTCGGCCCAGCCAGTACCACGATCCAGTACAAGCTGACGGTCTGATTAAACTCATAAATTCGCTCGCCAGATGTCGCCCGCCGTGCTGTAAATCCACAACCAATACGACATTTGTCTCTATTCCCCTCTGTAAGGCTATGATCATTACACTTTACTTGCTTTACTTTAATAGGTGGTACGAATCTTATGTGTCTAAAACATGCATATCCGTCTCAGAAACGTTCGTTTCATAAGCAAATTTCATTGCTGATGCAATAAAAAACTAGATTTGTGAAAAAACCAATTGCAAACCAATCATTAAAAAAGGCAGTTTCTCATTTTCATAAAAACGTATTCTTGTATGTCATTTGAGCATTTTCAAAAATATACGCTATTCCAACAATTCCTAGAAATTATAACCATGTTGCTTTACGCTGGGAATGAAATGTAGGTATTTTGATATTAAATGAGAATGTTTGAGTAAGATTATTGGAAAATTGGAAAGCGAATTGAACAGCTAATATGATTTACGATATCGATGTTCTGAACAGAAACAAACAAAATTATAAAAAAATAACTTAGTAAGAGAATTTAAACTCGATTCAATATTGTCGTAAACAAGTTACCCGTTTAAGATAGTTCAAATATCTTCAAGTATAATTTAATAAAGAAGAACCTGGTAGTTACAAAACTTAACTTAAAAAATAATATAAAATAAAGCCCCCCGCCACGTCTGTTTATATACATGTATTTAGTGTTGCCGTACATTACACAGACTAAAGTCTACTTACACTAATCTTGTACTGTGCGATACACACGTTATACCTAATAAACTTCATAAACTTAACAAAGACCAATTTAAAGTTTCCGATTTATGAATTCACACACTTACGGTGTAAATAACACGTTTTCCGTGATTGCGACGTCTCGTTTGAGCGTTGCTATTGTTAGTTAGCAAAATCCTTGAAAATAGTACTAGAATTGGTATTAGAAACTAAGAAGCCATAGTACAGTCAAATCCTATACAGAACCAATAGTAGATTATTCACCCAGGGGGTAAAGTGATGTCTTACGTCACGGGCGTCATCTTGAATCTCGAGTGTAACGAAGGATTCAAGAGTTAACTCCCGAGCGCAACGAGGGAGTTAAAAGTAGAATCCTGAGTGTAGCTAGGGGTTTAAGCTCGCCCAAGACTAAGACATAATTTTATCCCCGAGGAGAATACCCTGCTTTTCACACTTCCTACGAGGCAATAAAAAATGTACTACAAATAACTTATTTTATATAGGTACAGGTACATCCTTTGACATTTCTGGAAAGAAATTATTATTATTAACAATACCAGCGGTTTTACATCTAATGGACTCCCTCCGGTGTCAAATAAATTTCGTCACTCGATAGTTTTATGAAACAATACATTGTTTGGAATTTCGTAAAATACATAGTTTTTTTTACATTTATTTCTTTTTTTAGAAGCGCGCGCTTTTTTTTCATTCCATTCAGCTAAAATTCTTGGCTGCCAGCTTCAAATTTTAAATATTTTCTCTTTGGTGCGGGACGGGCTAGTGTGATCATGCCTACGAACTCTTATTCGAAATTCAAATCACTTTACCTCCTTAGGGGCGTAATGAAATTTCATACAACATTACGTCCCATGGGATGACAATGACTCACTTTTTTGCATGACGTGTAATTGAACATTGCCGAGTAGGTAGTTTGGAAAGGTACTTTATAACAATATTCAAAGACCTGCATGTGTTGGTCGGGACTCGGAAACTAAGAATTTAAAAGCACTACTTTTTGGGCGGCTGAATGTGAAAACTTTGGACAAAGAAGATTCTATGATTACTTAACTTGAACTGAGTTTCGTTTACATCACCTAAGTTTTATAGTAATGAATGATCTTAACTAGTATCATAATTGTATTTTCGCGACTAGACACCTTATTACTTGTTTAAAGATTTTCTTTCACTACAACAGGTTGTTTATCATTTTCAATACGAAAGACCCTGAATAAGCTATTACGTTTTTAATAAGATCGTAAGGAACCTCGTTATAAAAGAGGGCAGATGTATGAATACGGTCTCCCGAGAGACTGGAAGTGATAACAATGGAGGGCATTTCAATGAGATTTGCATTAGAATGCGTGGGGAGTGCACCGGCCTTTGTGATGACTAGAACGTGCCTCAATGGAAAAGAATTCCTTTAAAAACCTAACTTCTTTTGTTGGAAAATATTGACTTTCTTAACGCTTTCATGTAAAAGTATAAGGATACACAAAAATAGCTATTTTATAATACGAGAACTGTAGCTTTTAATTCGGTCAACCTTTTTCAATAAAAAATCGATATAAATAGAATGTCAAACCAATGGTTCCAAACAGTGAAAATATCAGAATTGTATCTGAGTTTTACGTTATGTGTCATAAAAACAATATAGCTTTCAAGTAAGAAATAATCGTTTTTCAAAACTGACGTGATGACTAGGAAAGCAATGATAGTTTTCAAAAAACATATGATAACGATTCCGAACGATAGCTTTTAAATTAGGCCTAAGGCCTACTGATAGTCACTATAGAAAAGGCAACTGACATATAATTTTATTTAAACCTCAAATCATGACGAGGCATAAAAATTTTCCTCTTCTGTGTGCACTCAAAAGTCAAGAGCTCTTCTCTGTATCCACTATCGTGAGGCAGGGTGGTGCATCCATGAATTAGCACCAGTGGAAAAACGCCTTTATGAATTAGGTTCAGTAGCATAAAACAGACCGTTAGTCGTTTGATATAGAGTTGCAATTCGGTTGGTTGTGGTAATAGTTAACCGCACATTTTTGTTGACAAACCGCAGACTCGAAGTCAAGTTGCATGTGCTTCGTTATCCGTCTGCCGCTGCAAGACCATGCTAATTGTGTGCTCAACTGTTGTATTAATGAGAGCACGTCCACACATTTTTTTGGAAAACTTGTTTTGAGCTGGAAACTTTTTAGGACGTTAAAATTTTATTCGAAAGATTTCACAAAATTTTCTTGCATGCATTCAAATAACAGCTTGGATGTGTTATTTTGGTTTTAATTTTTTTTTAACATTATTATAATTTGTTTTGTTATTTAGGAGGGTCAGAATCAAGGTGTTCTAATGAACATACTTAAAGTTTTCGAGGATGAAGGGTGAGCTTGATGCTTTACAATATTGCTTCAGCGAAACAAAGACACTTAAAAATTTCAGCAAAACGTGATTTTTAGGAATAGTGATGTCTGTCGATGGTGCTTTTTGTGATCGGTTTATTCGCTCAACAATGATTCGCCAACTATCCCGCCCTAAGCGGTCATTTTTAGGGTTCCGTAGCCAATTGCCAAAAATCGGAATCCATATAGATTCGTCTTGTCTATCTGTCTGTCCGTCTGTATGTCACAGCCACTATATTCAGCAAATATTAAGATGACACAGTTGATACTTTGTAGGTGGAAGTATTCAAGGAACCCTCTGGGCGCGAGTCTAACTCGCACTTGGCCGATTTATTTTTATTTCAAGTGCAATATCTTTTATTTGCGGAAACGTGATTTCTATAAATAGTATTTTACACCTACAAAGCTATTAGTAAATCATTGAATTGGTCAGTCAACCATGGTTTCGCAAAACAGACATCGTTGTTAATTGCTTAATTTACCAAAATATTGTATTATTAGTAATGTGTTTTTAAATCACCCACCATTTTACAATATACTTAGTCACTTACAGTACCTCATTTTGAGTTTATTTTTTGAAAAGAACTACACAATAATTCTTACAATATTACCAATAAACAATCGACTGAGTTGTTGCGTCACGTCCCAGAAACAATATGAAAGCAATATCCTTGCAGCAAATACTTCAAGTAAACTAGACAGAAGACAATAAGTCAGCAAGCGAGTAAACGTACACATTTCAAGAACGAAGCACAGTTCACCCGCGCCCTGTGCCCGACCAAGTCAATATTGACACCAGAAGGAGCATCTTGCGACTAATCTTATAGAAACTGTTTGCGTTCACGATTGAAGGTTCTGCGCTCTTGTGGAAAGTTCCCGCATTTCAAATAGAATTTGCATAGAGGCCACGCCGCGATATTTCCTCCGGCCACATTTGAATACTGCTGAACGATAGAACGGCCAAATTGCGTATAAGATAGACAATTATAAGTTGCTGGCTTCGATGAGGTTGGGAAACAGGTGTGCTTGTAATTTTATGATTACATTTGGTCTTTCATAATCAGAATATGGAGAGTAATAAGCGCTCACAAAAACACTTTTTATTTCCAAAAATAAATTGCAATCAGTTTAAAAATAAACTTACATAAAATACATTAATCAAAACGATTCGAAATGAAATGTAATTGTCATCATTTTTCTAATTAATAATATAAGATTTCTAATTAAAATACTACTGTAATTATTGTTAGTAAGTTCATAATATCACGTTAGACCAACGTACATTTGTCAGATAAATGTAGCACATCACAAAATCGTCATCATCATAAACTACGCAGGGAGAGTTATGACATCACAGGGCATGATGAACACTGCACGCATAACATTAATGTTATCAACATCTGTCCGCTCCACCGATCGTACTCTATTAAACGTTATATTTCACGGAACACCACAATCTGCATACATAATAAATTGTCGCTTTAAACCGTTATCCGCACGTCCATACATTTACTTTAATATTGAAATTTTTGAAATTAAAATTAGGTTCCGCTGCTGTGGCCACATAAATTTAACTTAACTCCGCTAGTGTACGAGTATAGTACGAGTATTCTGTATCGAACAACTTTTGCAATAACTTCGTTGTTTGTAAATTGTGTATTTGTAATCCACTGGAGAAACAGTTTTGGTTCTTTGTTCAATACAAGCGCTCTAAATAAGATTAAGAAATAATTGGTTGCGTTCAAACGCTCGTATTTATAGGAACTACGAGTACGAGAGTACAACGCTTTCAAGAGTTTTGTGACCAAAATGTATTTCTCTAACTTTTAGACATGATTTTCAAAATATTATCTAGAAGGCTTAATTAATGACTTTCTGAAAAGAAAACTGTATATATTGGTTAAACATTTTATAATGGCTAATTGGCACTAAACTGCTGTAGATCAATGTGACATAAATTAGAATTTTAAAAAACCCCCAAACGCAAAAAGAGAAGTGAACTTATAAAACTTATAAACTTATAGAACTTATAAAAAGAAAAACATAATAATTCTGAAATAAAAATGCTCTGTTTGTTGAAATAGCACTATAATGTCTCGGAGATTTTTCTTTTTCCCGTGGGGTTTTTAAGGTTTCTTAGTCCTGACATGAACCCTTATAGTTTCGTCATGTCCGACTGTAAGTACTAGAAACCTGTAATTTTGTATGTATATAAATAGCGCCGACATAAACTGTTAAGGAAAACTATAGCGGTTTAGTTTCGCAGTAATAGTGAATTGTGATAAATTCCCTACATCAATAATGTAAAGATACCTCTTATATAAGTCGGGGGCATTGCACCTTCTGCCATTCCATCTTAGCAATTATAAATTCGTTTTCACCAAAAGCGGGCTTAGACAAAACAGCCCGAAGCTTTGAGAAATTAATGAACGTGTTCCTAACAAAGAGATCAGGCGAAACGTTCCATTACTTATTTCTCTAAGCGAAATTCTTAATCTGGGGAATGAAGCGCTTCACCCAATTGTACCCCTGATTTGATGAATACTTACGTACATTTACGTCCTTTGATGTTTTACAGAAACAACAAATCGTCTTAATCAAAGGTAATATTAGAAGCCCTGTTTTGAATTTCTCAGCAATGTTAATACTCATTTCGAATTTTAATGCGAATTCAATATCAAAATAATAAATTATTCTCTTGTGATATATATCACAATGCGGTAAAAATAATTAATTATTTATCATAATCATCTAGCTAAGATTTTGTATTAATAACTTTGAGATGTAAAGTTTTAGTTAAGGCACAAGGCATAGAAAAGAAAATCACACATCACAATGTGATTTTCTTTTCTAACTGTACATTTTTATTAGTCGAAGATTTTTTGGAAAATAAGATGTTCTACCTACCATTGACCCAATAAAACCAATGAGGACATTATCAGAGGCTGGTATCTTTACATTATGTACACCTATTATGTAGTTATTTTAAATGATTTTATATAAACGGATTCAAAAATTATGTATGTCCTGTCCGGATCAATCCAGTAACGTGTAGCGGCATTTAATTTGCTAGTTCCCGGCTTAAAACCCGATGGCGAGCGGCGCCTTGTTTGACTAGTTACTTCACTGTCCAACTTCACGAAGACAAACACCAAACTGCTAAACTTTAAGATCTCCTCAGGGTACCACGGATTCCTCTCGCCAAGGACGTTATCTTAATTAAGGCTTCGGTTTGTAACTTTGGTGACGAATTTATTAAAACTTGCAACTCAGCAATAGTTTGTTAATGAGCAAGGAAAATGCGGACAATCAGGAAGTTTGGGATACTTGCGATTCAGGAGCAAATTAGCATCCTATTTTCACAAATGAAGTTATACAAAGTAAGATCGTTCTTGTCAATGTAGACTATCTGCCAATCGATCTTCTTTATCTTCGTTCTTATTCTTATCCTTGAATTGTTTACACGAAAGTTAACAAATATAATTTCTGAGATGTTAGGTAATCAGTTTAAGTTATCTTGAATACTATATATCAAACATTTGAAGCAGTGCCCTTATAAGGAGATAAATCATATCATAATAAACGTGGTGTTTTTGAAATAGATCAACCAAAATTGTATTATATTGATAATTTAGAACGACCCTGTTTAAAACGAATGTGCTCTTAAATACTTATAGTCATAAATCAGCTTATAAACACCCTAATGTATACAAAATGTTTGACTCAGTTTAATGAACAGTATTGAACACCCATATAAAAACTGTAAATCAGTTCATGTAAATGACATATAAATTTACCCTATAGGGGAAAGAAGGTCACTGAAGGTGCAGAAAAGCTGGCTTATATTTCAATATAAATCCGACGTACAATGTTAAATGCTTCCATGGCTGCTGGGCCCCAGGGCGCAATATGGATGGTGACCATAAATTCTTCTTAGCATCGACGACACTGCAAATATGATTGGTGAGCGGTTGGGTAGAAAACTCGTTTGTCTAAAAGAAATATGGATATTCGTAAGAATAAACTTTACGGGTAATAAGAATGGGAATAATGTAATACCCTGTTACAGAGGACTTAGTGCGAGCTTTCTCTGGCGCTCGTCATCGACAGTGTGTGTGACGAAAACTCCAAAGAAATTCAGGTTGTAGACGAGCAATCAGGATTAACGAGTAAAAACTCTAATTTACTAGTATTTTTAGGCTCAATTCAAAGAACTGATATTGAAGAAACAGGGTTAAGTCCAACTTTTTACTTTATCTCAATTGAAAAACAAATAATCAGGTAATATCTCAACAGGGCCCGTAGCCAAATGGCAATCGTTCTGGAGCGAACTTCGCCATCGCCAAAGAAATGTCAAAATATGTATGCAAAAGTCACGTGACGTTTCGATGGCTTATGTCAGTTACATAGATTCTGTTAGCGATAACGAACTTCGCTAGACAATAAATTGCCACTTGGCTACGGGCCCAGCTACGTTTTTAAAACAGTATATTTTGAAACCAATTCCTCTTTTATACTAGATCTAGATCTTATTTAAACAAACATAATATAATCCTAGCTGAATTTCGGCTACAGCAGCGGCCAATCTTAACAGGATATTACAGTGTACATGTAGCGTATATTAGATTGTAATGACGCATTACGCAATATACAGACGAACTCTGTTCAGCGAAACGGCAATCCGACATGACCAGAGTGGGATCTGGGTGGATGGAGTTAAGCAGAGAGCTCTCGATAGTTATTATTCTACACCATTTGCTTCAAACGCTAATCTTTATCTTCTTGCCACAACATTGTTCAGTCTAATCGATGCAGCGGGTAAACAATGAAACACGAGTGCATTTGATGTTGAATTCATTATCTCTTACCATTGTCTCCGAGTCCCGATAGTTTCGTTGTTAGCAACTTTCGAAGATACGTTTTCCAACTTCGCCTTGCTGTGTATCCCGAAGTTGCTTGAAATCTATCCCGTTTCTTGGGTGAAGTTGCTGAAGCGTTACTTCGTGTAATTTGGATCGATTTGAGATGCAGACTTTCTCATGTATTTAATGTGATCAATCCTTTACCTGATACGGTAATTTTTTACATAAAATAATCATTTCTTTTTTCTGTCACTTTGAGAAGCATAGCATATCGTGTCAGCAATAAAGTTCTTAGTCCACTTCTGAAAACTATGACACATTTCTTAATTTAACTGTCAATAAAATTGTATTTCACTACAATAAAGATTGGAATTATCTAATGATAGTAACTTCAGGACTCGTGGACGCAGTATTCACCTACGAAGTTTATTTGTAAAAATCATTGTTCGTACGTCATGTTATAAAGATATTCACCTAAGTAATTATATGTATAAGTGTTATCAGTAATCAAATATCTTATTATTATATGCAAAATGTAAGTCCGCTTTTGCAAAAAAATCACAAGCGCTACATACTCACCAGTCTAGATTTTGTGACGTGTAAAAAATTTCGTCTAGTCTTAAAACCGTATTTTTTATTAGGAAAACCAATGTAAAAGAAAAAAAAATGCGAAAAATCTTTCTCAATCAAACAATTGAAACCGAGACAAAAGACGGTCGCAAATGACTCAATCCCAATCAAGCCCTAAACCGACAGACGGGTCACGTTGCTACGATCAGAGTGAACGCAACGCTATAAGACGATCAGAACGATAATTGAGAATGGTTTTCACGACCCGATTGTATAAGATCTGTCGTTGCAAAAGATCCTTTTCTTACCAAAATCAATCCATAGTGAATATTGCCTTAATTCAGTAAACGATGTACCAAGTTACTGAAGTACTAAATTTCAACGTCTTCACGACACGAGTCTGTGGTCATCATCAAATTTAAGAGCTAGGCTCTTGTCGGTGGAGTTTTTTTCCATTCCTCTCTGCTTTCCGCCCTTCTCTTAACCTCCTGATACGACCCGACATTTATCTTTTCTTTTATTTGCTGCATGTAGCTTATTCTTGGTCTTCCTCGCTTTCTTTTTCCTTCTATTCTTCCTTCTATTATCGTTTTAATAAAATTGTCGTGTCGAATCAGGTGGCCTAACATTCGTCCCCTCCTACACTCTATTGTTTCCATCAATCTCCTTTTTTCCCTAACCATAGACAAAACTTCTTCATTTGTTTTCTTCTCCGTCCAACTTATACGCTCCATTCTCCTCCAGCACCACATCTCGAAGGCTTCCAGTCTCTCTCTGTCCCTCTTTGTCAATGTCCACGCTTCATATCCATAGAGTGCTATACTCCAAATGTACACTTTAACAAGTTTTTTGCGAACTTTGCTTGATATTCTGGCCTTGAGCAGGTGCTTTTTTGCATTATAAGCTTGTCTCGCCATCGCTATCCTTGCTTTTATATCTGGTGTACATCTGGAATCACTAGTTATTAAGCTTCCTAGATATTTGAAGGTTTTAACCTGTTATATTTTTTTGTTATTTATTGAGATAGGGCTATATTTTTCCTTTTTAGAAGCAATTAGTGTTTTTGTTTTATTTATGTTAATTTTGAGACCAAATTCTTTAAAAATAGTGTCCATTTCTGTAACCAGTTCTTTCAACTCCAATCTGTTTTCTGCAATGGCTGCAATATCGTCGGCAAAACGAATGAATTTAAATACGTCCCCATTAATTTTGACGCCCCCCTTTTTTGATTCCGTTATTCTGCGTATCGCACATTCTATGAATAAATTAAAAATTAGCGGTGAAAGTGGACATCCCTGCCTAATTCCCTGTCTTATTTTTGCCTTTCCGTTTTCCTCTCCTACTTCTATTACCGTTTCTTGGTTTTTATATAATTCATAAATAATCCTTCTGTCTCTATAATCCAATCCAGCTTCTTTGAGTACTTCCATCATTAAAAGCTATATGTGTGTCCATGTCAAAATCCAGTCTCCTGTCTATTACCAATCTCAAAGCTAGTATCGCTTCTCTGGTTCCCTTCTCTTGCCGAAACCCATATTGATCCGGTCCCAAAAAGCACTCTGTTAACGGTCTTATTCTGTTCTGAATTATTTTTATTAAAATTTTACTTGCCTGTGAAATAATACTTAGTGTTCTATGTTCTTCGCATTTGAGTAGTGTTGACATTAGTGTGACAGTCTTGCTTAAATTAAAATCTTGAGGTATTTTGCCTGAAGGTATTTCTTGAATTAAATTAAAAATTTCCTCTTTCAACTGATTGCAAGCTGCATATTTAACCATCTCAATATAAATATTATCAACTCCTGCTGTTTTCCCGTTTTTAATACATTTCAAAGCTATTTGGAATTCTTCTTTCAATATCAGAGGTCCCAGTTCTAAAGTATCTACATCTTCTTCTTTTTCCATATAGCTTTCTGACATCCCTTCTCCTGAATAAAGCTCTTCTATATACTCTATCCATCTTTTAACAATTTTTTTAGAGTCCATTAGTATTTTCCCTTCTTTATCTAATATAGCTGTACTTCGTCTCTTATGTTTCTTGTCCATTTGTTTAATTATATTGTAGGCTTTTTCCATTTTCCCCCGTTTCATCATTAACTCTATTTTATTGCATTTCTCTTCCGTATGTTTTTCTTTCGCTTCCCTGCACAGTCGTGTTATTTTGTTTGTTAATATTCTGTACTCCTTTGCCTTGACATCATCCGTCTTGTTTCTTAATTCTCTTCTCTCAAGCATTAGCGCTATAATTTCTGGGCTAAGCCAGTTTTTCCTCGGAATCAGCTTCTCTTTCTTTATCGTCTCTTCTGCGCTTTTGACCATTATGTTTTTGATTTTATTTCCACCTTTTTTCAATATGAATATTTTGAATGTTATTCTTACATCTATCAATAAATTGCTCTAACTTATGACCTACTTTATTACTATATTGCACTTTACTATCACTATTTATATCCTTAAGTTTATTGAGATCCAAGTTCTTTGGTTTGTGTTTTCTTTTTAGTTGCTTAGTTTTAAAATTGTGTAGACTTATAAGAAGGTTGTGATCAGAATTTAAATCGGCCCCAGGTAAAGTCTTACACAAAATTATCTGTTTTAGAAATTTACTTTTAATTATTTTGTAGTCAATCTGGTATCTAGCAATATCTCCCGGCATTTTCCACGTATAGAGTCTTCTTTTTGGTTGAGTCTGTGGTATGAAGCAGAATTGGCAAATAAGCTCAAAAAACGACTACCCTAAGATATTATGGTTAGAGTAAAGTTACATTCTGATTTCTAAAGTTCAGATCCCACTGCTGGGCAAAGGCCTCACTTCAACAGCCAACAGGAGGTATGAGCCATACTCCACCACGCGAGCTCAGAGCAGATTGGTATCTGTAAGGCAAGTAACCAGCCTTACCTACTGTCAAATATAATCAAGCCGCCCTAGGCTTAGGCTTAACGACTTATATCAACTGTTTATTAGCCACCAACTAGGAACCAACTACTATTAGGGACTAACTGGATAACATGCCTTCCGAAGCAAGGAGGTGCTTGTTATAATAAACTTGTTGATAGTCACTTATATGGTTGAAATGAACTTAGAATGGTTTACCGAAATACTTTTCGTCGATAGATAATTTCAGCGAAATCACCCTTGGTTGGACCGTTGGTTTTACGAATAATCCATCCATCACATGAATTATCATCTAATCACAACTACGCCGCGGGTTACTTAGTATCACTACCAAAGCGCTGCCGCCACTACGGTACAAGCACCTTCTAAGTATTGATTATTCTCTAATTTTTAATCACATTCACATCAGGAGCGCTAAGCGGATCCAAACAATATCGCTATGAAACTTTTCACGATCCCTCACATATTATTTATTTCGACTTGAATTAAGGTTCCGAGTTCAATAAAATTTTTCCTGGTGAAGATTATAAATATTTTAATTATAATATCATGAAAAATAAAATTAAACTATTTAATACAATAGAAAATCTAAAATTACAAAAAGGGTCCTTGTGGTAAGGTTCCCAGGATGCTGGCAGCATAACCGCGTTGAATAGCGATGCTTATACGCTGAGCAAGGTATCTGCCAGCTCTTGGATCTCAACTGATGTCAACCAGACTGTTGGAAATCTCTTTGAAAAAAGGTAAGGTAAGGTAAAAAACACTGGGTCCAACGCTATGGACCCAGTGTTTCGACTCCAATTGGTACGAAGTGGTACGAGTCGATCTGCCTGTACTTGTTTTTTTTTGTTTTCGGCATTTGTCGCAGCCAAACCAGATTTACGGCTTTACCCGGGTAGATGACAGGCTGCAAGTGTGTCGACACAGGTAGCGTCCCACACAAGAGCCCGACCCATCCGCCAAGAACAAGTGACATCCCGTCTGGTCTCTTGCAATCATTAAAATATTAGAAAGAATTTCAGTTAATTTTTGTATAAATTAATTTAGCGCTTTAGGCGTGAAAACATAACAGACTAGTGACTTCATCATAGTTACTTTCGGATTAATTTTTTTAAGTATTATGTATACAGCGTATCCGGGTTTCGACTTGCGAACATTTAAGGGCCTATAATTTATCAAATTAATTTTGGAGACAAAATCCAAGTATATTTTTTTCCAATCCAATCCAATAATTAAAAAAGTAAAGAGTATATTTTTGGGTTGAGTTTTGTAATAGATTTAAAAAACAATTTATTTCTAATTGTCTAGCAATATTTCTGGGTTCTATTTCTCATTTTTTATCTAGTTTCTTATTTTTTTCCCTATGATAGTTAATAATTTTGAATTGCTCTTTATTTCACTTAATAGGAGCTCCAGATCCACAGAAATTGTATGACTGTCATTTTAAAAGGGAGGTTTTTTGTCTATAATATTTGATGAATTAATAGCCCATAAATTATCGCTACTCCAAACCCCGGCTCACTCTACGAGTATAACTGGAATTGATTAAAATATGGGGGTCTTGGAGTCGTTACTCATAGTGTCAACTGAAGATTATTTACCCCTGTTATTTATCAGCTTTTGGCGTTGCATCAATGACTCGTATTTTATAATTATTACAAAAGCATACACATTCGTTTGTACTCAGATAAATAGGAATATTTTATTTATTGTTACCAGGCAACGACATCACAAACTCCAGTTTTTTGATTAGCGTTAGGTGCCGCCTAATAGCTACCTTCCCATCGGAGCCCGGTGCCAAGCAGAGAGCAGGAGTGTCAGAACCTTTCGAGTGAGCTTGCTCCACCGTCGCGTCGACTCTATCTACGCTACGTCTGACTTGTCTGAAGTCAAGAGCAAGCCCATTCCAATTAACATATAAAAATAAGCAAAATGGCGTTATCACAAGCAAAGATAATATTATCAAACTTTTATCCGCTGTAGTTTGATAGTTACACATTTCTGTAGAATCGAGATTGTTAAAATAAATACCGATAAAAGTAACGATTAAAAAATGACTGAATCATATCATGATACAATGTGTTACAAAAAACCAATTAAGCCGGAAATTCTGTAGATATATAATATTAATATTAAATAATAGCACCGGCTGTTTTAAGGTTTCGGAGAAGTTTTCAGGTAATGGAGCTGCCAGTCTGCTCTGCCGCTACTTGGTCATACACATAAATTAAACCGGCCAAGTAAAAGTCGGACTCGCGCACGAAAGGTTCCGTACTATCATTCTATACAACATAAGATATTATTTTATTACCTTACATTTTTTATTAATAATTAAGCAATTTCTTTGCTTAAAAATAATAATAACCTTTTCACACTACCTACTCGGCAATGTTCTAAACCTGACTCAAAGTGAGTCATTGCATCCCTAGGGACGTAATGTTGTATGAAATTGAATTACGTCCCAGGGAGGCAAAGTGATTTGAATTTCGAATAAGAGTTCGTAGGCATGATCACACTAGCCCGTCCCGCACCAAAGAGAAAATATTTGAAATTTAAACCTGGTAGCCAGTATTTTAGCACGAATGGAATGAAAAAAAAAAGCGCGCGCTTTTAAAAAAAGAAAAAAAAAATACCTATGTATTTTATGAAATTACAAACAATGTTTTCGTAAAACTGTCGAGTGACAAAGTATGACACCAGAGTCCATCAAATGTAAAGCTGCTGGTATTGTTATTAAAAATAATTTACTGCCAGAATCTTCAAAGGTTAATACTTATAGATAAAGTTAGATTTTAGTAGTACATTTTTTTATTGTCTCGTAGGAAGTGTGAGTGTGAGAAAAGCAGAGTATTCTCCTCGGGGATAAAGATGTCTTCGTCTTGGGCGAGCTTAAATCCCTCGCTCCACTCAGGGTTCTACTTTTAACTCCCTCGCTATGTTTGGGAGTAAACACTTAACTCCCTCGCTGCGCTCGGGAGTTAACTCTCAAATCCTTCGTTACGCTCGAGATTCAAGATGACGCCCGTGACGTAAGACAATATACTAATTTTAGCTTTGAAAATGGCATAAAATCACGTATATTGTATAGGTAGTATTACTCAGTGATAATGTAGCATTCAATGATATTTTTTATAGTCGGTTCAGTAGTTTTTGAGTTTATTTATTACAAACATACAAATCCTTCCTCTTTGTAATATTAGTATAATTTATATCTAATAAGTACTTCCAGTGACGATGTACTTTGTATCCTAGTCGAATGTAGAGGTACAGTCAATAGCTCATTAACCTACGCCAATACTTAAATATTTCACAGCCAATACAATAGAGTTCAATTTTGATTGGCCAAAATTTCTGTTTAGTGTCAGGTTGATGTGCAGGCGTGTGAACTCCAGCACACCATGATACATTCCAAAGACGCATTTAATTAGAGATCTAGACATGCGATTCCTGTCTCTGTGTAAGTTTCCAACTGCACCCAAGTTTTGCAAACTACCAAAGTACATTTAGCAAATATTAATTGGGGGTAAGTTTAAAGCAGTATGTTCCTAACTCTATTCAAAGACAAATACTGACTTACCAGATGGATGAAGTTCGAGAGTGCTAGAATTAGGAGCCCAACTTACTAAAGAAGAATTGCCCTTAATGTCGTTTTTCAGTTCATTATCATTATTATCAGCCGCAGGACGTCCACTGCTGAAGTAGGCCTCTCCCATTGATTTCTAAAGCCACCTGTTATTGTTACGAACTGGACCCAGAGCGATTCTGCGACCTCTATTGCTTTAGGCCCACTAGCTCAAGTCCAGATCAGCTAATCCGGACTAGCGCAAATGGGCTTCCAACTCAGATCATAGGCCTTGCGCTAGTCCGGATAAGTGGGCGAGAGAGTTTAAAGTACTTAAAAATACTGTTTTTATCAACTTAAGATTGGTACTCAATGATATCACATTGAGATACCTCCATCAACAGTGCTCTTGATTTAAATCATACTTGACTGCAGTTATCATTTACATTTCTCGTTTCGAATTTCATTGTAGACTCCTTCAACATTCTGAATCTACTATAGGTAAGTATTTGCTCAAATTCTCAAAGATGGAGTTGCAATCAAGAACAGTTCGATCGCAACAACTCGGAACTTTCTGTCTGGAGTCCAACTTGTGACCCGTGGAGAGGTTTTATCTTCATTTTGAGACTTTGATGAAATTTTGAAACTTTTCAGGACGATTGAATTCACCGTAACGAACGACTCGACGTAAACGCAATCAGGAGAGACGGAGTGAACCCACAAGGTTCTGGAGTTCGTACACGTTGTTAAATACCTTTACTTTAATTTACGATACTGTATTTTCTCTGTTTGGAGCTACGGTGGACTGGAAGACATGCTTTTTGCATTAAGTCGGCCATGAATACAATAAACTGTGTGAAAGAAGTCTGAATAAATAAATGTAATGCTTGTAAGCTACGTTGGGAACGTTTATGAAATTCAAACAAATAAAATGTGACAATTGACGATTTTAATTTCCCACTATTTTTTCTCTACTCTTTAATACCATGTCAATACAAAAAAAAGAAAGTACTAACCCGACCAATTGTGATTTTCTTTGCCTCAGGAACGAACTACTCGTAATGTCGCTAATATTATAGTAGCGGATGTGTAACACGTGTGATTTGTAGGAGTTGAAGATCAAATAAAACGGACTAATCATCAGAATTTGATTGGGAAGTTTCGGCTTTATCTATAATAAAAGTCTTCTAATAGATTAAACTTTGCTTACTGTTTTAAGATCAAAGTTTAAAAAAAAGAATACTTTTAGTACACTACATGAAAGGTATATCTTAATTAAGAATCTGTTGTAATCACGGACAAGACTTAATGATGCGTGCTAGAAAATACTTATATTACTTCTTGAATTAAATTTTCTGACTTCATAATACAGAAGAAGAAGAATTTACACTAACGAATGTTATAAAGGTACGAACCAGAATTATTACATTCAACTTATACTAGCGATCTTAAACTTAGCCTAAACACAACTAGCCTTTATGCGCGACTTCATGTACCCGATCCCATATTTTCCCGTTCCCGTAGGAATTTCAGGAAATCCTTTCTACGTGCTCCCCTACACTCAAATATAGATGCCAAATTTCAGCTTACTGCTACCAGTAGTCCCGGCTGTGTGCGTTGTCTCTCAGTCAGTCAGTAACAACAGAGTTTAGTGAAAAATTGATTAATAGTGATATTTACTTACCGGATGACATAGACGATCAATTTTCGTGAGCGAAATTTAATTTATTTTGTTGATATTACTATCAATATTGGCTCTTCAAATATACCAATCAAATATCATTTCACTTCCAAACCTATTAATTGAATGTAAAAGCAGCTAGCTGGACATTCTGCTTTAACTTTGCGAGAACTGTAGCTCTTCTGTCAGTAAAAAGTCGAAAAAGTGAAGCATCGCAGGTGCAGCCTTAACACAATTGAGTTCGTTATTCCAGGCGCATTGTTCACTATGGGACTTATAGCCGATCTGCAATTGTTGCCAGATTTATAAAGCTTTAAAACGGCTGGAAGTACCAAGTTAATATACCTTCAAAGTGTAAAAATTCGAAAGGTTAGTTTTTAAGCTACAGTTAACTAAAACAACAATTTTATTTTCAAGACAATTTGTAAATTAGTTAAAAAAACTAGGACATCTTTAGTTACAGTTATTATCATAGGTATTCAGTTAATTAGTAAGTTATTCTTGACTTCACATGTTATAAGGAGTCCGTGCACTAATAAATGGAACGGGTGTTAATTGAGTTCGATTCCCTGTAATAATGTATAAAACCATGACCGAATATTAAGATCAAGTTGGTTATATTTTATGCAATGTGCAGGTTTTTCAGATCCATTAGCATAATAAGATGTAGCTTACAAGTTTTCTTCTACTTGAGTATTTCTATTCCCAGTACATTTTAAATCCATTCAAAATACTGCATCGCGCTAGCTGATATTCTGTGCTAGTTTAGTACTCACTTACTTAAAATACACTCTTTGGAGTTTCTCTTTACGATCCCACATCTACATACGAATAGACTAGAATTTCTCAAAATATTTCTATTCATTAGTTCACATGAAAAGAGAAAAGGTTCACCGCTGAAAATTTGCATTTAATTCAAGAAAACGGGAATAGTCAAGGGTCTGGAAAAAAATTAGAATAATGAATTCCTAGTTTCTAACTACAAGAATAAACAAGGAAAACCAAATCAAATTTGGAATAAAATTATGTTAAGGAAACAGATAACAAATAATACAGGAAAAAACACTAAACTGAAATGACTAAATACCTATACGGTTTATACATTAAATTGAAACTCTATAAAAGGTTATGGGAATTACGCTTGCCACGTTGTTAATTTGTTTCTTGGTCCGCCCAGCTGAAGATATATAGCTTCATCGCCGCCCAAACCCGCTAGTTTTGTTTTTATTTCAATCCCATGTAAAGCGATTCTATAAATTTTAAAATCGCTACCCAGACGGGAAGTCAGATCGAAATCGCGGTCGGAGAGGAAATTGCTCATTCTCACGCGACGAACCGGCTTCACTCCAGGGATTCTGCTCTAATGGAAAAAGTTAAAAAAATACACGTAAACTTTTTTACCACGCAAGCCGCCTTGTCGCGGATTTAGTATGGCTAAACTGCAACCAACTTTGGACGTAATAATGACACAATCTAAGTTTTTAATTGTATTACAGATTATAATATTCATGGAATCTTCTTGAGAATTGCTTGAGATTTACAGGAAATGTATTTAGGAATTATTGTGTTTTAAAAAACTCCTTAATATATAGTAAGCATATGGTTATTCTGGTCTACGTAAGCTGATTATGAAACTTATTCATGTAAAACAGTGGGAAATTATTTAAGTACTATTTCTTAATTGAGGAAAATGCAAATATTTATCAATATGTTTATTACTAGCATTTATCATCATCATCATATCAGCCTCCACCATAAAGGCCTCTCTAAGACGGCGCCAACTTTCACGGTCCTCCGCTTCTCGCATCCAGCCACCACCGGCCACCTTCCTCAGGTCATCGGTCCATCTAGCAGGGGGGGCGTCCAACACTACGTTTCCCGAGACGTGGTCTCGATTCGAGAACCTTCCTACTCCAACGCCCGTCGGTTCTGCAACAGACATGACTTAGCACCTATAGTTCCAATAAATTTTTTTTTTCAGTTTATTACACATTCATGACATTACTTAGTAGAGAAATTATTTTCTGATTGGTCGGAAATATTTAGTCCTAGTTTAAACTTGGTTAAACTAGGACTAAATATTTTACTAAGTTTTGTAATAAGAGGAAAGATTCTAAAACAGCTAGACTTAAAAAAAAACAAAGTATATTATGTATTTGTATTAGGCGTGCAACACGCACAAAGAATGCGCATCCCTTCTACGTCATGACAGAAATGACTCATGTAATGTGTATCGATCACACCAGTCAAGCGATAGCCAATTTGCTATCTATATGCCGTGACTGCGGTTAGATAACGTTAAAGATTTGTTAACTCTCGGAGACCACCAAAAGAGTTTACACTTACATAAATGGTAAAATTGATGTTAGTTACAAAGCTGCTTCAATGTATGTTTTTATATTATATAAGAATATTTTTTAACATAAAAAAACGGAAAGGTAAGTGACCGCGAACTAATACTCATAGAGCTTAATATATGAAATTTTAACAAGACACATACTAAGTTAAATGTGACTCAAATATCAAACAAACTACTTAAGAACATACTAATATTTGCAGTACTAGTTGTTTACATTTTGGCAAAAAAGTGTGTAAATTTAATTTACCTGTTCGTGTTCCTATAACTTTTCAAGTGTGTGAAGCGAGGCATAAATGATCAGAACAATACTTATTACAAGTACACAAACAATAGATTTATCAAAATATATCATACGTTAATAAATAGCTTACGTGCACGTACACCTACATTTTATTAGATAAGGGTAGATAAGCGCCAATATGAAAATCTTGTTTTCGGAAACCTTACAATAGTAACAGTTGAGCCGTGGTAGTGAGTGACGTGTGTGACGAAGCGCTAATTTATAATTGTTTTTAAGTAACTAAGGACTTAAAAATCCAGAAACATGTGGTAAATGATATTTTCAGTTATTAAGATTTATACTTGCATATGTTTTTTTCAAAGGCAGACTAGAAATACCTAAATATTCGTTCGTCGTAAACGATATGAACATGATTTTAGATAAATATGAATATTTATGCGATAAAAGGTAAAAGTCTTTACCTTCACTTGGAGGCAGAATTATTGTTTTATTTGCAACGAAATAGACGTGTTGTTTGTATCGGTAGCAAGCCTGAGAAGTACCTATGCTTGACAACGAATATGCATTGAATTTTATCAAATATCTATGAAACTTGAACATACTTATCAAATTAAAGCTATTCGTATGGTCTTAGTATTAATTTGAAAACTGTTTATAAAATATAATGAATATTTTCTTACGACTACATTCGTACTAAGAGTGACCGTTCACCAACTCATATTTAATTTTTAATCAGCCCGTTAAGCATTATTTGACATATTTTTTTATGGGAATACTATCAAATTAACCGTCAATTGAGGTTTACCGACTATTTAAAATTGGTGAAAACGGGTCTTAGCCTAGAGTTCAGCCGGTAAATCTCGATTGACGGTAAATTTTACAGAATTCCCATACAAAAAATGGCATATATTGCTATACCGGCCGATTAAAAACTAAACATATGGTGGTGAACTCCAGGGTTGGATGGATTGCTAAACTGGTACCTAGGAACCAAGCATCAAGTTGATAGGTACAGTAATAGCTTTTTATTGTAAAATAAATAATAAACTCCTGTGTTTTGTTACAGTTGCTGCGTATGTAATCTCCTGTGCAAAATTCTCAGCTTCATCATATCCCTACTATTCGTCGTGGCAGTGATACTCCTCATTCTGTGGGGAGTGGGAGTTTTGTTTGGTTCAGATGACAATGCAACCCAGGCTCAGGTTGTAGAACACACAAAATCTGTTTTTGGAAAAATGGTCGATATGGGCAGTGATGCGGCATCTAAGTTAATATAATAAGAAACTAGAATAAGCTTGTATAATTTTTGTTAAGTGCTTCCATACTGTTTCATTCTTCCATGGTGTCAATTACTAATTCCCTTTCTCGATAACGATAACTCTTCTTTTGATACGCTCTCTGATACAATTAACCTCACTTGAGTATTCTTGATACTTACAATGTTTTAGTGTTAAAGTTAGTAAATCATAGTTCTATCGCTGTCTGTTTGTTTGAAGCGAACAGAGAGAATGTTTTAATTTATTATTAGGCTATAAACCCCTTGATGAAGCAAATTTATCAAAGAAAATACCTGCAAAAATAGGGAGCCTAACTTGGAAATAAAAAACACTTCCAGACTTTACAGTTACTTATTATGTGTCTTGCTTTAGACTTATGTACGATAAGTCTTATATAAGGCCTAAAATTTGCCGAATGATAAGATTAGGGCTATCAATGCAAATTATCACCAAGGTAGAGATAAAATAATAATTTAAATAAATAATAGGTGTAAATAAATCGCGCTCCGTTTTAAACTCAATTCCTACTAATGTAGATGTGAGATTTTAGTTTAAAACAAGCAATGCAGTTTTTAAGTAGAATGTCAAAGCTATTAAAGTCGTTAAAGTATTACTTTGATTCTATGCATGAGAAAGAATTTTTAAGTAACAAAATGATGAACTATCATACTTGTGTTAAAGTGTTGGAGTTTTGTAATTAATAGTACAAATAAGAGTCAAGTTCAGCAACACGCATGTTTAATTTTTAAACAGCCGTTTAATATAATATTTTTAATATTATGTATGGGAATTGTGTCAAAGTTTACGTTAAACGGCTATCAAAAATGGTGAAATCAGGTTTTAGTGTGTTTGTATGGATATAAATGGTACCTATTTATTATAATATTTTATAAATAAGTATAAATTCAATTTTATTAATAGGTGTATTTTTGTACTGCACTTGAATTTAACGTCTTTATAAAACCTTTTTTATGTAACATTGGTTTTTACTCATTTGACTTTCACCTTTTTTTTATTGTACCGAACATCTCTTCTCTATGCCTGACTAATATTTGACAGTGTCAGTGAGTGAAAATTGAGAGCAATTTGTAAGTGCTTGAAATAATTTTAACAATTCTGAAGTTTATGGTCAAGGTGAAAAACAATAAGCCTATCACAAAAGGCAGCTGGTTCATGGCTTGAGCTGGCACGTTGCACGTTACTCACACAATAAGTTAGTACACACGTACTTTATCGTCCCAATCTTATCAGATTTCAAAGAATAATATTCACGTGTCCTTTACGTTTATTATACTATATTATTACATATTGACTGATAAATAGTGGGTTTGTTTGATCGAATCATAAACATTGGACCATGAGACCGATTTGGTGTAGTGGTTCGCGCTCCGGACTACAAAACCAGAGGAAGCGGGCTGAAATCCCGTAAGGGGAAAATGTTTGTGTGATGAGCAAGAACAGTGTACCTCAGTCATGATGGATGTCTATGAATGTATTTAAGTATTTCTACCCGTAATGCTGGTCGCCATAGCACAAGCTCACGCTTAGTTTGGGGCTAGGTCATTGGTGTGTATGTTGAAACAATGTATTTGTTTATTTACTTTATACCAATAAGAAACTTAGGTCATTAACCTAGGAATATTGCAAGAAACTGACAACCGCGGGACCAAGTCTCCATTGGACAACATTTGGGGACTTTTAAATCCAATGCGTACCCATACATTGTCGAAGTACAATACCATCTGATTACTGGTTAACAACCAGTAATGGATAACTATAAATCAGTTATTACACTATCCTATTTGAGGCATCCTAATTAGAAAGGTAGGATTCTACTTAGGATCTTACTAAGAAAGTAGGAACTAATCAGATCCTAGTTGGCTTCGATACGGGATCCGATTGGTTCCTACCCTAGTCAGGATACTCAGTAGAATCCTAGTTAGGGTGCTACGAATGGGATGGTGATGGTGTAAAAGTGCTTAGCTGACGAACTACATGCATCATGAGTATGTAGGTACATGATAGTGTGTTTAATACCCCGCGCAAACTACTTACCTACATTTTCACGCGCTCGGGATTGAGCTACATAATCTGTGATGCCAAAAAACATTTCACATGTCACTACTACGTATCACAGATTATGTAACTACATATATCAATCCCGCGTGCGTGAGCAAATCCTCACGACTCTACTTCCTTTCTATTTCGGAAGACATTTTGTATCATAATATTTATTATCTTTCTTATTTTTGATGACTTTCAGATAATGCCTTATTTGTACGATAAAGATTGATATTTTCAAGCAGGTATCAAGTACATTGAATGAAAACACGATTTGGTTTCCTAATTTGGAAGTGGCCTGCATGGTCTAGCGTTTAAAATGTGGTTAGTATTCGTTTTTATAATATTAATGCCACCAGGAATACTCTTACTTCAATATTCTGCACAACTAAGTTTTTAAGTATATATATAGGTATTAGTTCTGGATATGACTTTTATTTTTCCGTCATCATATAATATCATATAACATCATATAATACTTAGTAGGTACTCGTTTGTCACGCCTTTTCTTACACTCTTTATGTATCTTTAATTTACTATTATTGATAGATATGAGTCATATTGACAGTCAGTATTGTCTCTTTTCAAATTGTTTACAAGGTTTGTGTTTCTTAAAATTATTCCATACATTTTATCATTATTATTAAAATAATCATTTATTTAATAATTTCCCTTTGACAGTACAATACATTTAACAGTTGTTTTATTTATAGATAACTAGCTGACCCCTTTTTTATTTAATTTTTACACCCCATATAATTTTCTTTAATTTATTGTCCTATTCCGGACGACGACAAATCCTTGACGATCGACAAAGTTTTTGAGTTAAGTGTTGTAAGTAGTAACGTAACTAACACAACTTTCTTTTATATAAGTATGTATATAGATATAACAACTTTTACTAAAGGAACAAAGGCAGGCAGGCAATTAGTAGCAAACCTTAAATTATCCGTTCCTACATCCATGGATTGGATTGTTTTATTATTGATTGTTATTTTGGATCGTGGAACAATTCTCCCCACACTGAATTTCACGTTTTCAGCTAACAATAATCTGCAAACTCCAGTCTTGCTATTTTGGGTGTTTCGTGATTTGATAGATATTGTTTATTAACGTGTAGGAGCACAAGAGGAACCTACTAATTATTTCTTGATTTGTTTCCAGCTGTATTTTTAGTTTAATATGCCAGTTGATCCATATCATAATAGCAGGCCTTTTCATTGTCATTCTTGTATATTTTACAATGTACGTATACAAAGAGGCAAAAAAAGCTTGTAAGTGTTTACTAACTATTTCATTTACTCTATTTATATTTTCCACACATAAAGCTTACTTGTATTCATTTTTTTCAGGAATCGTTTATCATCAAATAATGGAATAAAACAAAAATAATGAAATAAACTCATTTCAACATAAAGTAGTACTTAATTGTTTGAAATAACAATACTTGTAGTACATGAGCTAAGTGATGTTTACAAAATATTGAAAATTGTGAGTAGTTTTTTTTCTTTTTTTAACCCTGGGGTTATACATGTCGCAGGTATATTACTAAATCTGTGATATTATAATTTCACTAGTGACATTATAATTACACTGATTTATTGTCAATCGTTTGCATTGCTGACATAACTGGCTAGTTTCAGTGCCATTATAATTTTACTAGACCAATACAGTGACATTGTAAGGCAGTGATATTTTAAAAATAACACTGGTTTAAGAAAGCCGTTAGATTATCAAAGCGATCGCTGATTGGTCTATTTTCTTTACCAACTGAACTACAAGTATTGAACACTTCCAAATGCTCACGATCGCTCATTTTGAAGATATTGACTACAATAATCAACTAAATACCTCATAAAAACACCTAAAATATGTAATGATCTGATATTTAAAAAGGCACGCTCCAATGTTTTTAAATGTAATACACATTTAAAAACATTGGAGCGTGCCTTTAACTCTGACTGATTAACTCAATTGACCAATCAGAACACGCGGGGCTCCCACCATAAACTCAACTCATAATAAACCTAAATTTATTATAATATCACTATACTGCAGCCCAGGGAAATTACAATATCACTGAAAAGAGCCCGTTAAATTATACGAACCAGTCGTCATTGACAATAATCAGTGTAATTATAATTACACTAGTGAAATTATAATATCACGTCTTTGACAAAATCCCTGCGACATACACACTTTACAACATGTCTTAGGGCATCGTAGCAACACATTTAATAAGCTGAATGTAACTTTTCCACAGCAATAAGCTTTTATTAAGTAAATTATTATTCGTTGGAATAATTAAATCCACTGTATTTATTCAGCTAAAATATTAGTCTGGTAGTCGTTATAATCTATGAGAGTACCTATACATAATTACTATGGGAAACGTGTGTTCAGATTTTATCATCGCTTGATTATTTGCGTTCAGTTTTTAATTTAAAAGATTGCTTTTATAGCTTACTGGTCCCTAAAATGTAGTTTTGTTACGGTTTTCAACGATACAGGCAGTGAAATGATACCAATGGTGTTCTCTAAAGATTTCAGTGTTATTTTATCGGATGAAAAAGAAGTAAAAGAAACACATGAATTCTCTATTGCTGTAGCTATAAAACCTCTGATATATCTCTCATCGATGTTCGGAATAAACATGATTAGGTATTCTAACAATGAAGTTATCAGAGTAAAAGCGTTCAACAAACTATATTCCCTATCTTTTGTGGCAGCCATCATCTCCTTGCTAATATTTGTTCGACCTAACAGCTGGAAGTATACACAGCTGGATATTCCATTGAATATCCTGACTAAAAGTTACGGAATACTGCATACTTTTGAGGCTCTTTACTCAGTTTTCATTGTATCCTTTGCTAACAGTAAGAATTATGTGGAAATGTTTAGCGTTCTTCACAAAGTCGACTGGCATTTCGGGATTTCAAAGAAGATGTACAAAACTAGAACCGTCATGAGCATTGGACTAATAATTGTGCCAATAGTACAAACTCTTTGCACATTTTATTTGAGAAAGTTTAGCATACGTAATACCGTTGCACATTTATCTTTCTTCTTAGTCATGCTGCAAGGGTCAATAATAGTATTTTTTACATTGAGTACGTACGTAAAACTATGTATGCTTAACTATTTGCTAATTAGAAAAACAGCTGGTAGCGTTCTAGAGCACAAAATATTACTTTTTGAAACATCATTCCTTTGCAGATTGTTTAGAGTAAGTAATTTAAGGATTTTTAATAAATACTACAATAGGTTAGTTCCGGGTCCGGGCTACAACATGCCTAGGCTAAGCATAGGCATTGAAAGTTGTTGGTGTTCACATGATTTATCGGTTCTTATCTGATAACTGATGGCTATCTCAGATAAAATAATTTCCGACTATGGGCTAACGTTCCACTTCCACTAAATAACTTACGTCAGCGATTACAAAACAATATATTCATGTTTTATTAAAGAAACACTCTAAAGTGTTAAAATAAATATTAAATAATCATTGACATTCCAGAAAGTGGTGCAAGAACCCCTAATTGTTGAAAATACGAATAAACGCTATTGCTGGTATGAACTCATGCAAATCTACGATAAAGTTGCTGACTGTACTTATGTGTTTAATAAGGTGTATTCTGTACAGGTACTTATAACGTTCCTGGACTACATAAATAAAATACTATTGCATTGAACATTTCAAGATATCCGCCTTAAAGTTGTGTTTCTAATTGAAGGTGAAGATTATTGTAGTATCATTTTCATTTATTTCAGATTTACTTAATGTTCTGCTCTTGGGTCCTATGTAGCTTGTTGGTTATCTGCAGAACATTATCCCCGACGGTACAGGTAAATGGGTCCTATCAGAAAAAAAATATTTTTTCATACTTTATTCTTGTAGCGTAACTGAGGCCTAAGGTTTCTTTTAGCTTTTGGCCTTTAGAAGTAAATTCAAAAAATAGGGCTCCTGTTACTCGTGCCAGCAAAACAGCGCGAACAAGCGTGATGGCTTGCTCATAAACATGACCATTGTCATGTACGAGTAAAGCTTCAGGCTGCTAAATTCATTTTTAAAACGCGTAAAAATCACGGTATTAGTAAGAAGTTCAACTCTAATGTTTTTTTTTTAGTATTCAGAAGTCGTTCTAAGTGACATCTTCATGTATAGTTCTATAAATGGACGCCCGATTTATCTGACCAAGATGTCGGAATTGTTCATAGCGGAAAGAAAGAAAACTTTGTCTATTTTGATGAACTACTTGGTCCATGGAAACTTAGGTAAGAATATTTATAGTACTACTAGATTAACTTAAATACACTGCTTATACTGCGAACTGCCTAAGAAGCAGCTTAATCTGCGAAGATGAGGTTTTAATATTTTTTTATCTGAAAACACAAAGAAGAAAAGAACTTGGTACAATACGACTAAACTTACGTCAAGCCAACGTCAAGCATTCCAAGCATGTTCGGAAATTATAATTATCTTACCTATACTCTTTCGTTTACCTACTGTTTTGTACGATATGCGACCTACCTATACATATTAGTACTCGCAATAATGTTTACTTAGTAAATAAACGCCTGGCAGATTCTTACGAGCACTTTGATAAAGTTCCATGTTGTGCGTCATGAACCGTGGAGTATGATTTGTACATGTTAAGGGGCAACAACAAATTAGTCTAGGCATTTTCAACTACGTTTTACAACACTTTTAAATATATTTTACTAGGTATGTAATATTATTATAAAGTCTTGGCTGAACATAACGGGGAAACTAGAATCTAATTAATTCCATTTTATCCCTAAACGATAAATTCTATTATGGAACGTGTGTTATCATGATTAGTTTTTCCAGTATAGGTACTTGCCGTTTAAATTTGCAAAAAGCATACAAGTTTTTTTTAAATAATTATTTACACTTTTACAGATGACGACTACAGAGATCAAGTCCTAACCATGATAGATCTAGTAGAGACAAGGAAGTTGCAAATATCAGCGAAAGTTCACAAGGTAAACGCGCCGATCGTCATCAGCTTCTGTGGCCACACGATCTCGTATGCTGTCATCATGATACAGTATTTTTATTTGTATATGTTTGAGGTGTAGATGATGTATTAGATAATATTTTTAAGCAATAAATAAATATTATTATTATTTGAATTTTTAAAATACAAAGTTTAGTACTTACCTTACTTAATTTAGTGATGGTGTCAACTTGATTTATTAATATTTCGGAATAAGTTCGTCGTAGTTATATCTAGAAGATATTTTATTGACATTATTTTTATTCTAAAAACATACTTTTACATCTATGTGAAACTTTACCAGTAGCTAAACTACTTGTAGAGTTGTAATTAATAACATCACTACCAAGATCACGGTGCTCTTTACCACAATTCGTACGGTTTTCCGAGTTTATGATTTATATGACAATTAATTTTAAAATGAAAAAATAGGCGTAAGTATCTACGTTCCAGAGTATTTTTCAATTTAATTCCGTTCCGCGAATCTATGCAAGCGCACTGCCCTGTTATTTCCCCGGGGACAAATGAAATCCCGTGCAAAAATATGAAGTGTCCTCCGTCTGCGAAATAAATGCAACATTGTCTAACACGGTCTGAGATTACTCTTTTTATTTGGAGCTATGTTGGAGTATCATATCAGTTTTTGAGACCTTAAAACGTGACTGACGACCGGATTGGGAAAAGGGTCGCAATACTTATAACAAATGAGGAGTATACCTTGTTTAAACGCAAAAAATGTAATTTTCTCTGCAGTTTCACTAGCTTTTTTTTTCATTTCACAATTCTATTTTAATCACTGTGCGTGCTAAGACTATTAAAATAACTGTTATGTAACTGTAAAAATTAGAAAATAATATGCCTTTCCATAAAAATGTTGATATCAAATCTTATCCTTTCCATAAAATTATGTTTTGAAAATGTTCTAAACAGCCATCTCGGGAAATGCACGGAACATTTCTGTTCAAACTTATGGTTCTGTGTACAGCAGCTAGCACAACCCCAATGACACATACTTGTATAAGTGTAGTTCCTGTCTACTCCGATAGATGGCATACTTTAGGTTATCGCAACATTATTATTTTCCTCTGTTTTTCTTTCTGCGTACCAAACAGTGTCAATCGTCAAGAAACAGTTAGCGAAACAAGAATCGTTTTAAATGGAATGAACACATAGGTAACTACCCCTGAGGATGATGATGACTTTGCATGGAACTAACATTTCTACATACGGCCGTACGTCAGACTACCCCACTGTAACCTTGACACCGCCTTTTTTCCCTACGTAATAAAAGCTGTTTTCCTACATAGTTCAAATGGGTAACCTAACGTGCTGCCGCTGTACACGTTTTTAGGTAATCTGTGACAATATAGATGTCAAGTACCAACTTCTTTGTTTTGTATTTGAGGACCTACTAGAGTTAACGTTATTAATAATGACCATAGCAAAATTATCGTGCCTACTGTTTGGCAATCAGTTCTACGCCTCACCCTCTTGTGTAACATGGCTTAGGTATTGTTTTCCAACGTTGGGCAATATTTTACGTCATCATTTCTTAGCAGATATTAGTGACGTGGTGGTACGCGATACAGCCACGCAAGTTAGTCGCCGCATCATTATTGAGACTAGGTTATGAATGAATGACGTATGCAAGGTCTTTGAACTAAAATTAATTTTATTTGAGATTATTAAACTCTGGCAGATTTTTCACCATCGTCATTAACAATCACCCCTTAAAACAACAGACTTAAGACTGCGGTCAGTAATTTAATCAATTTAATCATACAGATAAAAAATTGACATTATTTTTACACACGGGAAATATAAATATTTGGTAATTAAATAAGGAAATACATAGTAAGTACAAAGGACAATTCGAGTGTTAACGTTCTTAGCTAAAAAATGACAGCTTTAAAGATATTCTGATTAAGATTAGGAACTCGTACCCTATCAACATGATTGACAGATGACTAATACCTTACTCATTTATTATCATTATGAACTTTGAAAAACGATTTAAAAGGTTGTAGACAATGTTTTGAATGAGTGTGTATGCAATGCTTTTCTACATTAAGTTGAATATTGCCGGCTCGAACGATATCGGGAGCCACGTCATCTGTTGCACCATGGTCGCAGGTAGTGGCGAATATTGGACTTTATTGTAAAAATCCGTACAATAAGATTTTTTTATTATTTTATAATAATTAAGATTTGTTTATTATTTTACTTAGGTAATCTTATATAAACTTTGAATAGGTAGCGAATTTTCCTTTGTGGCTGATAAATAAAATACGATGTAGCAGTTATTATTTTATAACTTTTATTTCGTATACAAGGTATTTTTAAGGGTTACTATTCTGAACGTGTTCCGTAACAGCCCTACCGACCGGTCGAATCCACAAACGCACTTGTAGCTTTATACCCACCTAAACTGCGGATTGAATCAAGCCAGCCGATACACAATGCATACTTTTATCAACTAGTAAACTATCCAAACGTCTGATTAGACCCAATCCCACGCTACTCTACTACGTCACACAACAATACACTACCATAGATAATTTTCAAAGACCCCAGCCAGTCAGACTCAGCCGACCGAACTACCAGCGAACGAAGAGAAACTCGTCAGTTAGTCGAGTGCCGCATTCCAAACTAATTTCACGCCTGTTCACTTCTCTCACAAAAATGTCTGGTTGTAAGTATTTTTTACATTTTATTCACGTTGTTATATTACTTTCATTCTATTTACCCCTACAAACATCAAACTAGCATTTAATAGGGGCAATTTTTATTGTTTTTACCCTGTTTTCACCGATAGCGCTTGTAGTTTCTCTTTTGTTTTGACAATTATTACGCTCTTCAACAGCACTCTATGCAAATACGTAACCGTGGCGCTACGGCTTTCAATTTATCTCTAATTGTGCAAGATATCTAATTGCAAACTTTTTTTTAAATATTCGTCTACAATAGTTTCCGCGTTGTTTATTTTGCTAAGCAGACGCCGACCGGCTTGCATAACATTGATAAAAAACCAACCGGTTTTCTATTGATAAAAACGAATTGATCATTAAGAACTCTGTCCACCCAATATTTTTTATGCATTTTGGTAATGCAAAGATCAATAGCGTTTTGTTGTTTCATATTGCTCCTATTTATGTATGCAAGTAAATACTATGTTTTATTTAATTATTGTTTTCTTTACAACAGTAAAGTAGATACTTTGCTTTATATCTTATCATAAAAATGTACTAATATTTCGTGTCTTCTATCCTCGTTTTGTTGTGCAACTTTCGGCATGATTTTATTTAACTTATCGTTTTATTATTTTGTTTAATTTTCGGATGTTTTATTTAAGTAAACAGTCACAGACAGAATTTAAAGTATTATCATTAAATACTTACTTACTTTCCTGGAATGGGAATGAACTTTTAGGCATCTAGGGTTTTATATGAATAACACTGTCTTAAAAACATTATTTTAGAGAACATTCTTTTGACTGTTTCTCCAGTAATTTTGTATACTTCGAGGTAATTTTTTAAGTTTATTTGTAGAAAAGTAATATCTGCTGGAACACCTAACTAATTTAAAAAATTCTGTGCTGTGTCCAGTTAAAACATACATTATATTTGAGGCTTGTAGGCTATAGGTACTTCATTTTAACTACACCGGGGTGGGTCTCTAGTGCAAAATAGCATTTACTGTGTCTTATCGACAAATCGAACAACGTCATCCTAGCGATGATAAAGTAGTTAAACCATTCTGATATCCCTATTTTATGGGTTTGGGCCTATTTCAATCCTCAGGATTATATAAAAAAATATAAATGAACAACGTATGCATTAAATCGGTGTAGGTAAATGTAATTAGGTAGGCATAGGTAGGTTGTTTGTTCTGCAAAAAGTATAATACTTTTTGCACAACAAACTATTTTTACAATAAACACATTTTCACAATAATTAATCATGTAAGTATTAGCATGGGTATTAGTCATAAAGTATTTTCTCGATTCGCATACAAACGTAGGTTCATTTACTAAGTAGGTGAAATGAATGTAATTTGCATAGTAGGTACCTATTCTGTCGTTATGATGATTCATATGCAAATACTTACTTACTAGGCTTACTCCCAATATTTTTACTCAGTTTCAGACCAAAATCACTAATAACATTGTTCCATAATTCATTTTATTCTTAGTAGGTACTTAGTCTTGATAAAATTTGATATCTTAATGTTAATATTACACCAAACTTCAGCTTTCTCTGCCCTTGGTATCAAACAAGTTCTAATTTGATGGTTGTAATTATTTCAGACCCGTACAACAACCCACAGTATCCCCCTCAATACCCACCTCAGTACCCGCCGCCTCAGCAGAACCAGATCTACCCTCAGATTTACCCTCAAGCCTATGGAACCCCTGGAGCGCCTGGTGCACCTGGGTACCCCTCTGCTCCGCCTGCTCCAGGCATGAATATGAATCCAGCGGCGATGTCGTACCCTGGTGCACCTCTGCCAACGGTGTCACCCACACCAGTTTATCCTGGATACCCTGGTGCACGTAAGTTTAATGTAATTTTTTGTGCAATAGCAGTTTACCACCTTATTTTAAAGCTATCTAGCTAGCGATTTCGGTTGCAGTTCCAAATAAAAAAACATATGTATTATGAATGTCAATTGTCATTATTTTAAAAGCTATCATTGTTTTCCAGACGTCAGTTTCAAACTATTTTTGCTTTTCTGAAAGCTATAACTATAGCAATTAGAAATCAGTTTAGTCAAGATTATAATATCTGCAGATCGACAAAAAACTAGACGAATCTATACACTATTCAAAACCTCATTAAACTGATACTTTTTCAATAGCGAATATAAACGATCTCTTATCTTGCAATCCAATAGATGTTTTAAAATCAAATATTTTTTGTCAACCCCTCTTTTTATTTAGTTACTTTTACTATCTTATGACGCAATACAAATGTTACATCCCGTTCGAATGACGCAAACAACAGTATCACAGAATCTCGGATATGCAATGCGATCCCTGTCTGTCGTTTGCCGGTCTACGCCAGAAATATAATGAGTAAAAGGTTAATCGACCAGAAACTTACCTACGTGTTCTTACTTTCAGACCCTCATCAGCAACCCGTAGAATGGATTCCTTGCACCGACTTCTCCGCAGAGGCTCTCGCCAATAGGGCGGTCGTCGCGGGCTACGAAGGTCACGATGGCAGCCCTCTTTGGCTGATCAGGGCTCACCACGAAGGTGACATCATTCCTGGCAAGCTGGCTATTAAGCACAAGTCTGCCTACGTCCCATGGGGAGGCCAAGAAGTCAGGGTACATAACTTCGAGGTATGTATCGAAATAGGAAATAGGATAAGATGTATATTTATCCTAAGACACACTTGTCTGTTAATTTCTGCTTATTATGATCCCGTAGTATTTGACTCGGTACAGTCAAAACTGACGAAAATTTGATCATGTGGAAAGCAGTTCCATGAGCCTATCAATAAGCTCCTTAACTTTACCCTGAGTGCAACTTGTCCGGAAACTCAATTAAAACGATCTTCAAGCGAGACTGTCCACTTAGATACCAGAGGTAAGCATTTGTTCTGTGCAAAATTAAAATTAAACTCACCGGGATATCACAGAGAAACTGTAATACAAAAAACTTTCTTTACTCATACTAAAGCAGAACGTTACTAGGTATTCTATACTTAGCAGATGATTCATTAGACTAATTTTAATAGCAAATGTTGGTCAATTATTTATTAAATGAAATAGCAACAAGTGGCGTCAGTAATACCGATCAATTGAAAACAAACTTTTCTATACATACCTACCGAGTTTATTACCATTAGATGGTCATTAAAACTAGTAAAAGACTTGTAACAAACTAGAAACGCGCCTCGGCTTGGCAATGTTGCTATTTAAACAACAAAATATCGCTCAGGTATAATGTAGCTTTATACTGGTAAAACAATTTTCAAAATCGGTTAGCTTTTAATCTTCCGTAGGTACCCAAAGGGTAAACCCTATTGCTAAGACTCCGCTTTCTGTCTGTCTGTCTAATTGATGGAATCAGGCGTTAATATCCACTATTAAATAGATAAATTAAAATTACGTCCCTTTAAATTTACGCTAAGAGACGCAGCAACAAACCTCACCAACCGTTACCGCGTTAAGTACCTATTAGTTCAGACAAATGCAGTGTGTACCGCCCGCCCTCCCTCTATACGCATGCAGTACGGATAATGCAGTTGTTAGTTACGACACCAACGCAGCCGGTTTTTTATTGTCGCGATCGACGAAATATGAGTAGTAAAGCCTATTAGAACCCACTGCTAGGAAAAGGTCTCACCTCAACTATGAGGAGGAACGAGCCATACTCCACCACGCAGGCTCAGTGCGGATTGGTGGAGGGGTGTCTGTAAGGCAAGTGACAAACCTTACTGTCAGATGTTATCAAGCCTCCCTAGGGCCTCTGACTAGGCTTAACGACTAATACCAACAGATATTAGCCGGGACCAACTGCTTAACGTGCCTTCTGAAGCACGGAGATGCTTGTCATGGTCGTCACTTCAATGGTCGGAATGGTCACCCATCCAAAAACGACCGCGCCGTGGGTTGCTTAATTTTTCATATCACTACCAAAGCGCTGCCGCCACTGCGCTAAAAGCACCTCTGAGTGAGAAAGATGAGTGGTGTAACTTTATGGAGCTGGTCCACATTGACGAAGTGCTTTTTAAAGCAATTTACCCGTAAATTAAAAACTCCATCATATTTTATTGCAGGTGTGCGCAGCTGACCCACAACGAGTGAGATGGGTAGAAAGCGGCAACGGATCCACACCTCCCAATGCTGTACCTGGAGGGCGCACGTCATCAGGCGAAACCCTGTTCATCGGCAGAGTCAAGCACCAAGGTTCACTGACACCAGGAAAGGTAATATTAAAATACTTCGTTTATTAAATAACCTTAAAACAATTATTACCTTGTTTAGGGACGGACGTAGGGGTCATGTTAGATGTCTGCGGAAAGATAACCAATACTTTCACGCCGCATGTAATTGCAGAGAAGGCATACCTACCCTTATTTACATCCACATCTTTAAAAAATCTCGTTCACCTAAAGCTTATTTTCGTGTCAATTATGAATGTATCTGTCGATGTATTTACACTTTTGCGCTGAAATTTGTATATTAATCATAATATTAGGTTGGGGAAAAAAGCATTTTTGCATTATTGTATGTATAAACTTGTAATTAAATCTCTTTGGCTGTATGTACTATTTGTATTGCGCTGGTTTTGGTATCATTAAAAGTTTTAATTTTAAAGAAGGTAATTCCAAATTAGGAAAATGTGTGTTTTTCATTTGTTTTTTGTACTGTCAAGATGACTGAATGTAATAACGAAATTCGATACATTTTAAAATTTTACTACAAAAAAGATAAAAATGAAACGCAATTGCGCAAACCGTGAAAAAAAAAGCGATGTTTATGGACCTAGTGCAGTGTCTGTGAGAGTAGCACAAATTTGGTTTAGGCGTTTTCAATTCGGAAATTTTGATTTCAAAGATGCACGTCGCTCTGGTCGCCCTATTTATACTAATATTATAATCTATACTAATATTATAAAGAGGAAAGATTTGTTTGTTTATTTGCATCGAATAGGCTCCGAAACTACCGGACCGAATTAAATGAAATTTGGCACAGAGATAGTTTGAGACACTGGGAAGGACATAGGCTACTTTTTGTCGCGATATAAAATCATCAGGGGGGTGAAATGGGGGATGAAAATATGTATGAAAAATCCGACTTTTGGCGCGGGCGAACTCGCGGGGAACTGCTAGTTACGGATAAAATTGATACCGTTTTTTTTAAAAGTGGAGCAAGATCGGCATTTTAATCACAAAAGAGTTTTGGCGCTTTTGAAAAAAACTGGGTACACAAAAAGGCTCGATATTTGGGTACCCCACGAGCTCACTGAAAGAAACCTAATGAACCGTGTACTCATTTGTGATTCTATATTACGACGTAATGAAACCGAACCAGTTTTGAAAAAGCTGACAACTGGTGATGAAAAGTGGATCACGTACGACAACAACGTGTGAAAAAGGTCGTGGTCAAAGGCCGGTCAGGCTTCACAGACTACGACGACCGGGTTAACTCGCAACAAGGTGTTGCTGTGTGTGTGGTGGGATTGGAAGTGCATTATTCATTATGAGCTGTTATCACCAGGCAGGACCATCGATTCTGAACTCTACTGCGAACAACAGGTGGGAGGTTTGGCTGGGAGGTGTTAATGCATCCGCCATATAGTCCTGACCTTGCACCTTCAGATTTCCAGCTGTTTCGCTCTCTTCAGAATTCTCTCGGCAGTGTCAGGCATCACGAGAGGAATAAAACCACTTGTCGCGGTATTTTGATCAGAAACCCCAAAATTTCTATAGCAATGGGATCATGTCCCTACCTGCAAGATGGAAAAAAGTTATCGAACAAAATGGTACATCCATAGACTATGTTAAAAATGGTTTAAATTTTCTTAAAAAATGCGAAGAATTTTTTTCCCCAACCTATTATACCGTACTATATTTGTTTTATTAATATCTTAGGCATTAGAAAAATCAGCTCTAGCTGCAGCAGCAGCTTTTGACATCTTATACATTGCCAGGCCTGTGTAACTCCCCGCGTAGGTAGCGAAAACGTACCTACGCGCGGCGACCCCTTTGTAAGGGGCTAAACAAGTTGGGTGTCGCTAGCCGGCAACGTTTCGTGCGTTTTATTCACCGGCGGCGCGCGGGTACGTTGCTGGCGCGGGTACGAGCATGAATAAAGTCCTAAAAAGAAGCGCTAGATGGCGTTAATAGCTTCTAGCAGTCAACCCTATCGCGGCGCGTACGTCACTGAATAGGTTTCGAGTATTATGAATCATATTCCAGAGTTATAAGAATGAAATTATCTTGCAATGTATTTCTGTAGGTGTCTACACAAAAATGTGCTTGAGTCGGAGCAAACTAAATTACACCATATCGTTGACAACATTGAGTAGACATTTCTTTTAATTACATTGCAAAGTCATACTTCTGTACGGAGTACTAGTACTTATTCTGTGACATTGCTATTTTAGATCATAGACAAAATATAACATGTACGAGTAAGATTTCCTCTGGATTTGGGATTTTTGTGTTTACTCTTGGAATTTATTCTTATTTATGTAGGTAGGGACTATACTTAAAAGAAACAAGTGGACATTATTATGCATTTACTAAATGATCTCAATAAAAATCATGCTAAAAAAAGAACAACGGTTTTTTTTATAAATAATGTTATAGGGTTTATATTTTCTGTTACAGATCCACCCAAGCCACAAAGTATTGTACATCTCATTTGGAGGAAACGAACTTCCACACCACAACTACGAAGTACTATGTATTGCCTAGATTATAAAAAGTTTTTTCATTATTTTTGATACTTGTTGCAAATGAAACGAATTATTAAGATTTTTTGATCTGATGTTTTACAATAGCCTGTTATTTAGAATTTCAAAATGTAAATCATACTTAATGCTTAGTGAAGCATGATGATATTTTTATAAAGTTTTTAGAGGATATTTCGATGTTTTCAATGAGTAACTCACCCCTTCATCATCTCATCATAAAATATTTTTTTTCATTTTTATTAGGATATCATTTTACAGAAAGTATTATTAGCTGTGTTAAAGTAAAAAGTAAATTTAGCTATAGATCTCACTGCTGGGCAAAGGCCTCACTTTAACTAGTATAATATGCGCGGGCTCAGATGCGGATTGGTGGAGATCTGTAAGGCAAGTGAGCGACTCACTGTCAGATGTTATCAATCCGCTCCAGGACCTCTGACTAGGCTAAACGACTAATATCCACCTATATTAGCCGGAATTGACAGTGTAAATATGTGAAAATAAACGTTGTATTTCTTTTTCTTATTATGGCAAACATACAATACGTTAGTATTAAATTAAGAGGGGAAACACAATAAATTAATGGGTTTTCTTCAATATTTATTACTGGTAATTATAATATCAAACACCTAAGTACTTGGACATCTACAAACAGATATAATCACAATCTAAAGTTACATAGCACAGACTATCAATAAACTTAAGTACTAATTAACTTAAAACGTAATAGGAGTTTACTTCACATACAAATAATTAAGAAAATAACATAAAACTCGCTGTGAAAGGAACATAATTTTTATCAACCGTCTATTTGCATTAATTTTTTTAATACAGGTAAGTAGGTAAATAGGTATTTTTTATAAATTTAAATTGCCAAAAAAGTCGTTGTGTGGGTTTCTTTCCACATTATGATCATGACCCGCAGTTATAAAGTAATACGACTACGAAAATAAGAGAAAAGAAATACAAGTATCGTAAAATAAAATCACTAAATATTATTACTATATAATAGTTATCACAGCTAGAAGCACGTCAAGAAACAGATTTTATCAATATAATATCTCACTTTATTTATCTTAAAATTGTTAGTAAATACAATTGATGCTTCTGGAGTTTTACGAGATATTTAGATAACTTAAATCTGTCACAGTCACAGCCTAAGGTAACAATCTCCACGCGTATAATTTAGTATTAAGTATAATTATATTTATCCACACACATTGAATTGTACACTTGTAAATATTTCATACCTTACTAGTTTATTTCGCTATTACAAGACAATCCGATCAATTTTTATTCCTATAGTTTACTGGTGCATATCATACTTTCAGTAAAACCCATTTCTATTTGAGATTGATTAACGTTGTCTATGTTTTCGTTTACACCGTTAGGGTTATCACTTTCTGGGTATTTCGGACCATTTGTAAGCTTTTTCTCGCCAGCTTCAAAAGCCTTGTTATCGATGCCTGCTTTTTCAGGTTTGTTTTCGTCATTGTCGATAGATTCTTTGTTGTTTGCAGTAGATTTTTCTGGCTGGCCGTGCTTCTTATTCGCTAAATACAGCCATCTGTAATTTTAAATTATTAACTTGTTAAATATAGGCAATGCGCTAAGTAACAAAGTACACATAGTAAACATTCGACAGGCTCTAATGATAAGATCACGTATAATTCAAAAAACAGCTTGAAGCCTCTTCGGTTGAACTTTTATTAATGATCTCTATGAAAACATGCAACGGAATTGAAATATTACTTATCAAGATTATCATTGATAGACACACACTTACAGATTACAGGTTTTAATTATAAGTAGTTATAAGTTTAGGTATACAACCTCAATAGCATAACAAGAGAAAGTTTATCAAAATGAATTGATTAGTTATAATTTAATAATGATTGAGTCCACTGCACTGTGGCTTAAGTTTTTTTTTAGTTTTGAATAAACACGATTAAGATGGATACTTACAAGAATATGACCACAGCTGGGACTGTGAGTCCACCCCCGAGAAGGAAGAAGGCTCCTGGGAATGTCTTTATAGTAGCAGTATACACTGAAGTGTACATCGGTGCGTACACTAAAGGCATCATAGCCTCAGCTACTCCGAAGAACGAATTTACCTTGCCTAAAATAAATTTGGTAGCTATTATTTCTTAGGTCCATTGATTTCATTTTTATTAGTTCGATAAGTTGTGTTATACGCCTTATCAGAGCCTCCTAGACCTGATGCAATCTTTTCTACAGCGAACTTCACTATCGCTTACAAAATGTGTGGAACTGACATAAGCCATAGACTTACATATTTAACTTAGCGCTCGCTGTAGATAGATATTGCATCTTGTTTGGGCCCCTGGGGCCAGGCCGGGCCTATTCATGCAGGTACTCGTACAATAAAAGTATGCACCTTTGTTAATTTAATAAAATATAACAAATGACTCACCCAACTCATCTCTATCTACAAGCTTGGATACCATTGACCTCATGGCAATGAATGATGTCCCATTGAATATTTCTATCAAAGGAGCTGCAATGAAACAAAAGTTAAGCAACTGTGTCAACGTTTTATAAATTGTTGAAGTAAAACATTAGTACCTATGTATATGTGCCAGGTTTTTGTTGCAAACGCATACATGAATCCGGAAAGGATTTTGCTTGTACATGATATGACACCGATTATAGCATCGTCAAATTTCAGGAGATGACTGAAGACTCCTACAGAGAATAAGGTCCCTGAAATAAAACAATTTAATTATGCGTTACATCGTACCTAGAAAAAAAAATACTCAAAATGTGGCGAATAGGTGCTTTGTAAGCACTTTATTTAATTCTGTAGATTATTTGAGTTTGGATTTGTTGTTTTTTTTTTTAATTCCTTTATTTGCAATGAAATATACATTTAGTGCTAAAAAAAAAGAGTTGATTAATATTCCAAGTAAGTTGTAGTAATTACGGAAAAAAAGTTTTGCAGACGTCAGTGTCCATTTGGTGACCCAGCAGGTTGGTAGTTTAAAAATCTTATGTTTTAGGTTTAAAAAATCTTGTTTTTACCCGACTGCGGAAGGAGAGTTATGTTTTATATTAAAAGTCGGTTGTCAACGACACTAGCCCTATGGTTTTTGTTTTAAACACCGCTAGATTTTATCTTACCTACTAGTGAAGTACACATCGCGTAAGTAGAGAACATGCTGAAATCTACTTCGTTCCAGTTGAACCGGTATCTGGTGAATAAGTACATCACAGACATTTCACCTGAAAAATAAAGACTGATTAAAATAACAAAAAATAAAGTTATATAGTTAATTAAAAATTTAGTAATATTTCGATACAACTAGACGATGTCTTTGGGCATCTACTTTTAAGTTTTGTTGCATAACAAGTGGACTTGTCACCAATTGGCACGACTAATCTAAGCAAAAATTAAATGTGAGCGGTGCGACACAGGACAGTCAAAGCCATACGAACAGCCGTTGGAGACAGATTGGTTTCTTGTTCGTATAATAAACTATGAAGATCAATGTACATATCGTAAAGGGCTTGTGCTTAAATTGCGAACAGTGCGTCGAAAGTGAAACTAGTCGCAGAGAGAGTTCGTTACTAATATAACCCAGCTGTCTATATAGCCCAGTGTAACCTTAATGCCAAGGGCGAAGATTCCAAATTTTTGAAGTTCTTCAGCTTATCAATTATGTCTGGTCATTTTATTAATTACCTAATAGTTTTTTTAGTCACAAATATTCCCATTAGGTACTGTTCAAAATAAATAAATCTTAGCGTGACATTCTATAACAAAATACAAAACCGCAAAGGCTTATTAGGTGAGTGATTCTCCGAGGACCGGTTTTAGGTGGTCACACGTTCTGAATTCCCAACCCATTTAATAAACAGCTTCGGAATCAATTTTAAATGATTTTCTGTTTATTCATCTACACGAACATAGTTTTAAACATAAAATAGGGCTTACAGTTATTTTTTAAATAATACTTAACCGCCAAAAACGGGAGCAAAACCGGTGTTCTCCGCGCGTCCGCACGACCTCGCGCTCAGTTCAACCACTAATATCTTTATTGTTTGTTGTGTTATGTACACATACTGTATGTCAAAAAATTTTTTAATAAGTCCAGATTAATTAATTATAAAAACAATAATGATATCGTTTAAACAGAAAGAGTTAGAAAATATTTTGTCTCGGTCACACGATTGTGGTAGATTCGTGAACGCGACATATAAAGCCTCATAGCATAAAAGAGCCTCAACTTTCTGACAAGCTTAATGGCCCTACGGAAACTTTAGTTTCATTACAGCATCATTGGAGGACAAATGCCTTTCTTATCGCTTTGATACAGAAAATACAGGCACATAAATTCATCAACTTTTTTCTGGCAACCTTTTGAAGAAACCCTTCATGGTAAAATTTTAAAGATAATAGAATGATTTAGATGTAAGTGTTGAATATTCAGTATAAAACCTCTTTTCAATTTCTTCGTCCGCTATTTAGTTTTTATATTTATCAAGAAACAACTTGTAAATTTTTGAAAACGTAAAATTTTGGTAACTTTCGTGACATGGTTTTCGTGGACATTTGACCACGAAAATTATCTTTCACTCCACGTAAGGTTACGAAGGTCTCTTTATGCAATCATAATTTACTTCTCTATCGGTCTGTAGATGTTTTTACATAATCGTGTTATCGTTTTCTCCCAAAGGTATTACAAAAAAGGCAAACGATAGTTTGTGTACGTAAAAGCATGTGTTTTTCTTGTATTTATCTATTTTAGTCAAATATGGTTGATATGCCTATTTGATTAAACCCTGATGTTCTACTAACTAAATAAATGGTTGGCTTATTAATTTATCGACGTCAATAAGGAAAGTTCTCCATAGAATTCATATACGAATAACTTGATAAAACACTGCCCTTGATTGAATGTGTGCATATATGGAATAAAAAGAATTGGCATAACCAATACATCACACACCTTTGATTAATAGCATCACACACAGAGTTGGGGCAAAAAGCTGGAGGGTCTTGGCACTATGCTTGTCTCCCAACAAGTAAGCCTTAAAATTAACTTGAGTCAGACGAATTTAAGTCGAATTTCCGTGTTCAAGTGGCACTCTCCCTGTATCTATTAGAAATGAAAACGACAGAGACGACAGGAGTACGTTTACCTGGGACAAGTGATTTAATAAGGTACACGTAGGTTCACCTTGGCTGGACAAAGTCCGAAAAACTACGCGAGGGCATCATTTTGACCCAAATACTTCAGTGCTCAAAAATGAACGTCTAGAACTAATCCGAAACATGGTCTTTTTCTATGGGCGTAATAAAAAAGTTTAAGGACACACAACGAGCTTTATGTTTGTTGTTTCTCCACGGGATTGAATTAAAGAGATACGTAGAAGAACTAAGGTAACAGACCTATGTCTAAATGATCTACGAGACTATCCTGTAGATCACCAAGCTCAAGTGGCAGTAAGCAGGGCGCAGTGCAGAAAGGTTCTTGATTGGATTCTATTTGGTCAAGAGCATAGCGTAGGGCGTCCACCAGACGACCCTGCAAAGATCGCATGATCGCACTGGATGCAGGTCGCATGTAACCAGTCTTGTCCTGGACTAGATAAACTTTCCTTTCTATGCCGTAACTGTCTGATAGCTGGGCATTGGCCTCCCCTAAGTTTGTCCAATTATCTCTATTGTTGTTTTTAAAAAAATCCGCAGCAAAATGAAACATCTAAGCAATGAATTGTTTTGAATTAATGTAAAGACCATCAATACTAGTCAGCGGTAAGCGCATAAGTTGAAACAAGAATCGCTATCTCAGTGAAATACAATGGCTTTTTGTATCTCATATTAAATTATGAGGAAACATCTTATAACCCATAAGATAACACGATAGTAATTTAGATGGAGGTGCTGCGGTGAGCAGCAAAAAAGATCTGACTCGTTAAATGACGTTACGAGTGAACCAGACTTTTTCAAAGTGGCTTCTGTTGCGAAAAAGATGGTTCCAAGCTAAGTGAGATAGATTGGGCATGTGTAACGAAGAAATAAAAAAAAACGCTAAATAAAAATGAGTTAGTAAAAAGAAAAACTTTTGTAGACAATAAAGAAGACTGCTGGCTACATGGTGAACAATCATTGACAAAGTCATGTTACAAGAACAGCCTACCAAATGAACAAAAGACAAAATGCTCTGGCCCACAGTTAATAACAGCTAGCAGATATATTATCAGTCATTTGCCTACTGATACATAAAATTTATTTTATGTTTTAAGTTGTTTTATGTATTAACTTTAGCTATAGTTATCTGCTAACAAAACATTTATTTCTACTTTATCGTCAAATCGAAACCTTTTACTATATTAAAGGTTTAGAGATTTATTTATTAATGCTTTTCATGCTTTTAACTTCAAAAAAACTATATTCTTTTTGAAAAACAGGTATAATATTAGTTATTTAGGTTTTATTTGAGGTATTTTGATGTAATAAAATAGGACTTCGCTATGAAAAATACGTTTCGTAACTTTCGTGGAATCAGAAATAACTTTCGTGGGTACCGAAATTTCAAAATTAAATATCGGAGGAAATAACAAACCGATTTGTTTGATTCCAACAGGATTCATTATAATTTTAGGCCTTCTTTAGTGTAGTATTTTTTTCTTGTCATAAAAACTTTAACTAAAAATCGCCACGAAGGTGACGCGGAGAATGCTTTCCGGAGAATCACTCAGGTGTCTTCCTTGCAAAGTGCGCGTCTTCCTTTCTATCAAATCAACCTGTCAAATCAACAGAAGCTCTCGGCGACTACCGCGCAAACGTACTTGAGTGTATTTTCTTTAATCGGTTAGTTCGAGCAGGTTTAAACAACATTTGGTTCAGCTGTACCTTTAAGTGGGCAGGAGAACAACAGCCAAGCCAAACTAACTTAGTTCGTCTGTTCATGCTTAATAAAAACATAATAACTGCCCGAATTCATGAAGTGCCCAAGTGTAAGTTTGAAAGCAGCTAAGAGTAGATTAAGCTTAGTTCTTAGTCTACAGCCGGTTCCTGCAAATGATCTTACCATAGATAGGGCCAATGACAACACACAACACCACAACAAGCATGATGACCCGAAGTCTCCTGTTGTTCGGACCCCGTTTAAAAGCGACCATGAGGGTTTCCTTCACATACCGCGTGTCAAAGAACTCACGGAGCCACTCGCAGCAGTTCCTTGCTGGCTTCTGAAAAAAGAATTAGAGCTTAGAAATGAGCTGCAGACACTTATCTCTATTACTTACTAATTTATCGTTATTAGGCAATGATAGTGCACTGAAAAGAGGTAGATGTGTCATTAGCGCGTGGAAATTGATTGCCTCAAATTGTGTAATTTGCTCAATTTTGCCATTTGATACACAAAAGAACGTGTGCTCGTAGCATCAAATTCAAATTGACGCGCAGTACGAGATGACAGGTCTACCTCTTTTTTAAATAAATACACTGTCAGTGTTATAACGTATGTTGCCTGGGCTATAATAAGATTGACGCTTCAACCTATTGGTTGGTCTATTGTCAATGTAGCAAAACTTTTGATTATAGCTTAATACTTATACCTGTTAAATCCAGGAATCGCTTTGGGAGTGAGTTTTGTTATCTCATCCAGGTAATATAATATGGTGCCCTAACTAGATGGATACTTCTTTTACTCCTTATGTGCGCATGAGCAGAGTATGTGCATAGCGTTTCGTCTGATAAGCTGCAGAATGGGCACATTGCTTTCTCGGTACAATTCTTACTACTACAGAAAGTACATTTAAAGCTTTTTCTCAAAAATGGTAAGAAATACATTAGTTTGCGTGACCACCACGAGACTTCAAAGTATAGTTTTTTTTCATGGAGCGAGTTGAAATATTAAAGACTTTTATTTACGTAAGGTAGTAGATAGGTACATCGAATTGTTGAATTCTTTTTTCCACCCAAGATTTTTTCATAAGAAATGTGTCAGTTGGTATTATTGCCTATTGTATTTCATAATGCCATTGACTAACAACAGATTAAATCTTTATAATTCATTAGCATAAGAATTAAAATTATAATTGCAAGTTGCAATTACAAAAATGATAACTTCGTGCATAATTATAAAGCACTTATGTCCACTAAAAGCTCCACTAAAAGTGATTGTTCCTTGTGTTTCTAAAAATAAATAAATACAGTCACTGAAGGTCCTTCCTGTCAACAGAGTGTGACACCAATCTGGGTCAAGTTGATGGCCTTTTCATGCTATAACGATTTTAATCATTGAACTTCAAGCCTATTACATAACAAAACAATAGTTTGTTTACTTTTTATTTGCTACAAAGATACGCGAATCGTGAAGAGATGAGGACGACAAAAGTAAAAGTAAGTAAGTTAAAAAGGATTCGAAAACAGCACTTATAAATATTGTAGAAGCTAAAGAATACTGTACCTCTATAATCAGAATATACGTACGAGTAAGTATATTTACTGTTACGGTACGATTTCATACAAGTGACATAACATTCTTTTACCTTGAGGCAGGTACATACTCATATTTAAAGACCGATTTATTTATTCGTTTATACTTACTACTCTTTTTGATTAAAATTTAAATAAATACATAGTAAATATATATGTGCTATTACAAAATACTTGTTCCTATTCGTGCTACTCTTCAGTAGTGTACTTTTGTAGGTACTTTTAAATTTCTAAATGTATTTTATAATCTCTCACTTACATAAAGTTTAACTCTATTACATGTATTCCTTTTAGGGAGTTAGACTGCCGCCTTAATTAATACAACAACTTTTACAGCGGGTCTAACATCGAAGTATAAAAAAAATGATTTTTGCTTTAAGACTGTGTAACAGGCACAGCTGATTAGTTCCAGAATAAAAATATTGATTTTGTATTTGGAGGTGCTTGTACTCATCAAATGCAACAATTTTTATAATGAGTTTAATTCAAAATACAAATAATTTACATGAAAAAACCCTGAAGTAATGGTTAGCAAATCAATTTTTGTTTTGAGTTTGAAGTTCACGTATTAGAGCAGCAGAATCACCCCCTGAAAGTAATACAATTGATTTTGTTAAATCCTAGTGTATATTAAGTTGACTGCCTCATTGGTCTAGTAGTCAGCATCCTGGGTACTATCGACGAGGTCCCGGGTCGGGCCGAATGTTTATGGATTTTTCTGTCTTGAAATAACTCAGATACAACTCCCGAGTTAGGAAGTTGGTGATGATAATACCCCCGTTCCTCGCCAAGCACGTTAAGTCATTAGTCCTGAACCTGATCTCACTCCGGTCATGTCGGACTGCCATCTCACCAAACTATAAGAATAAAGGAACAGAGAGAGCACCGGTGTATTGCACACACACTGGTGCACTATAATATCTCCCACGTAGATGACTAATCTCTGTTGACATTGGCCGCTGTGGTTATTAAAATTCGGCTAGGATGATACATATTAAGTTATTTAAACATACCTAAGATAAATGTACCATACATCTATTGTGACTAGGTCTTAACCCTTAATCATAATTACATGAATTTAAATATAGAACATTTCAAAATAATAAAAATTTAAAAACCCCCGACACACAATAATAGATGCACATAAGTTTAAATGGAAACCCTATAAAAAACCCAAAAAAAAACTGAAATTTTGACCCTACGTTAGTACGTTGGTATACAATTTTTAATTCTAATGTTGTCGCGTCGGGGGACCGCACTAATATTAGACTAACTTTGTTTTAAAGTACATACGTTAAGTAGGTTCACTTCTAATTACTTTAATTTGTTTGTTGTAATTTTAATTTTTAGGTAAAGAGCGGTCCCCCGACGCGACAACATTAGTATTAAAAATTGTATACCTACGTACTTACGTAGGGTCAAAATTTCAGTTTTATTTTTTGGTTTTTTATAGGGTTTCCATTTAAACTTATGTGCATCTATTATTTTGTGTCGGGGGTTTTAAATTTTTAATTTATTTTTTATTTCATGCTTTTTGTAGGGGAATTATTGTTTTTTTTCTTTCATTTCAATTATTTTCTTGCTTTTTAAGATTTTAAGTAATTTGATGTTTCATCAAATTTTTTTATCAATATTAAATAATTATTATAAAATAAGGTAGGTACTTTTATTTCAATAGTCAAGCTCTTTCATTTGAAACACATATTAAAGGAGTTCTGAAATAAAATGCAATTCGCAATTTTGTGAAAACGACCGTTATGGATTTGAAATTTAGCATAATGTTTTATAGTAGGTAGGTATTAGAGAGAGTTTAAAAAAAAATATGTAATTTGCATTTTATTACGGCGGCCATTTTGGATTTGAAATTTGTTATAGTGTATAGTATTCTACTAGTCAAGCCCTTTCATTTGATACCCATATTGAAGGAGTTTAAAAAATATATGTTATCCGCCATTTTGTTACGGCGGCCATCTTGGACCGATTTTCTTCAAACATAGCTAAGAACACTCCCGACTAATTGATCATGTCACATCATTGACAGACACACACACACACACACAGACACGTCAAACTTATAACACCCCTTCGTTTTTGCGTCGGGGGTTAAAAAATCACACAACTCCGATTGAGTTGTGTGTTTGTGAATTTTTCAATTGATTGGGCATTGCATTGTGCAGAAATGTCAGATTAGTAAACGTAGGTACTTGTAAATTACTCTAGTCAGTTCTTATCGTGTGGATTGTTACTTGTTAAGTACACATCCTCACTGACATTTAAAATAAATCATTTTTAATGCACTATTAGTGACATCCCTAGTATTAATCTTCATATGCCGCTATATTAAGTCTGTTGGTTAAAGGTAAATGGTTTGAGCGCCATCAGTTGCCCTCCAAAGCATGTTTTTTTTCTATCAGTCAATCAGGTCGATGCACACCTTCAGTGTCCTAACTAAACTGGGATCAGTACTAATTGGTTGTTTTACTATTTTGTGCCTGGAGATTTAACCCAGGATCGCTGGTCGTCAACTCCTACAATGACTCGCTAGACTACGGAGACAGTTTACTGATAAACAATAGCTTGGACAAAAAGGCCAAAATGCCAGTGGCATTATTTTACACATTAAGAACGGCAAAATGTTATTCTCATCCTACAAACTTATTAATATTTAAATGCAAATATTATGTCCATATTTGAATATTTCGAATGTGAAAGTAGGCCAAAAGTTGTAGATTTCGTATTATGGGTATGAAAAGAATTTGAATTTGACTAACACTCATCACTGGTACATTTTCTAACCTTTTCGTGCAAAATAAACGTTTATTTTCTTTCTGATTCTGCATTTAGTCCTTAACTTCAACTTTGCGGTGAAACGCAGAATATGTAAGAGACCATGTGGTCGATGTAATAGGCTAATAACAGATATATAGATAAGCTGATATACTTAACTCTATTCGATTTTTATAAACTACTACGGTGGCAGTTATGAGACATGAGTTATACCTATTTTAGCTTTTAAATTACACCCGTGCGAAGTCGGGGCAGATCACTAGTGATGAATAAATGGGATGGCATCATTGAACAAAGCCTCATATCCTCTTTGATTGAGAGTTCAAAAGATGACGTCAACCTGACCCAAATATAAAGAAAACACTGCAAAGTAAGCAAAACAAACGATGTTTTTAACAAAAATCATAAACAGATTTATAAATACTTTTACCGGAATGTGTCGTCAAATCTCTGCCTAAACATACCTACATACAATAAAACTTCCACAAAACAGTTATTTAATTGCAGAAACAAATGACCGTATTTTTGTGTTATTAAAGGATTTTCTTACAATACAATTTTTTGTCATTGCGAAACAACTAAAATGGTTTATTTTTTGCGTTCTTTATTTACTGAGATTATTTTCCGCTAAGTATATTACTCGTATGTGAATGCCTCAGCGACCACAGTCATTAACTTTGTCACAATCAGATGTTAAAAGGACTTGTCCGTTAATGGTTTTTTATTCGTCAATATTTCTAACCAGAATAAACCAAATATTATATTGAAGAGTTCACAAAAACTAGCCTTTCTGCATAATAAATATATTTTTAAGGCCTCCTATTTAGAGAAAGATTGAAATTATTTTTTCTCTTTGTCTGTACAGAAACCGCACCTTCGCCTATGTCAATTAACGCATAAAAAAAATTGACAGCAAAATGGACATTCCATTGACAGTAGTACCTATTATATAATCTGTGGTAGTACCTAGTAACATTTATCCACCAGTGGAAAGACAATGGTACATAGCTATACAGCCAAAAAATACAAGTAAGTGATCAATTGATGATGCCTGTTACAAAACATATTTTTTCTCAAAAATGGAGGCGTTTAAAATTCTGATTTCTATGGTTACATGTTTCATATTTTTGTAGCTTAAAGATAAATATAGGCTTATTAGTGGTTGGTGATATCTTAGAATAAAAAACCAGCCTCCATACAAAAAGAGGACAAGTCCTTTTAAAAAAACGTTAAATTACCTCTAAGACTACACAGTCACAAAAGCAGAATTCATGTTGGTTTAACGTATTGACTGTTATCAAACTGTATTAAAACACAAAAGTGAATTAGCACAATTCCACTTCTTAGCACTCTTTAAATTTGATCGTTTTTGACCTCAGATCACAGAAGAAGATTATAAAAGGGGAGCGTTTACTTGTTTACTTGACCGAACTTATTTTAACACACTTTTTGCAAATGTACCTATATCCGTAAGAATGTTCTAACAACATTATTTTTGTATCCTGGGACACTTTATCAAAGTGTGAATTGTGTAAGTACTATATTATTTTACTTTATATATTGAACTAATTTCAAAAGTGATAAAATAATGTGTGCCTAAGTGCAGCTTAATAATAGAATAAATAGTGTCACATTATCGACATAATGGACATATTGATGTACCTTTGCCCTGACATACATAGACCCTCTTCTTATTGATGATCGTTATCGTAACATTTATCCATTATCAGTTTAAATTAGTGTATACATCATTGCTACATTTAATTAGATACCTGCTACGAATTAGACTGTGACTGTCATCTTATCGTTTCAGTAATCGCTTTAAACAGACAACTTCTTACATAGTTCAATGAACCGTTTAATTTGCGTTGATGTCATAATGTCACCTCTAGGTGCTACAAAGTCATTCAGATCTAGCTAATAATGACTAAACCCTTTACCACGATTATGGTAATTAAAACAACTTACCGTATTCAAATCAGGCCTCTTGACTTCCTTGATCCTATAATATCCGTAGAAGAAGCTCAGAATATACAAAGACGCACTCAAAGAGAACACGCCATAGAGTCCAATCTTTCGCACTAATATTCCACTAAGGGCAGCTCCCACCGGCACTCCCACTGAATAAAACAGATTCACAACACCGATCCTTAACGTCCTTTGTTCCTCGGTAGTAACATCTGCAATGTAACTGAACACCCCCATAAACATCGTAAACCACCCACCAGTCAAGGCAGGGAATATTGCTTCAGTCACCGCTGCAACCTCAACAGGTAACTGATGAAAGAAGTAGGTATTGACAATCAGTCCTATACTCGTCAAAAACTCTCCAATAATCGGCAATAGCATGCAAAACTTTCTCTGCCCAATCCTGTCACTGTACGCTCCCAAAAATATTAAAATCCCACAAGGTAAGAATGATTGTAGTACGGTCTTCCAGCCAGCAACCGAAGCAACGAGTGTTTGTACTGCTTCTTCTTCAAGTGTATAATTAGAAGTTTCTCTTCTCGTTAAGGCATCACACACGTGATGGTCGAACCCTAAATTGACTCTACACGCCTTTTCTAAATAAAGGTTTTGAGTTGCTAAAGCAGATAGAACCGATGGCATAACGTAGCATGCTAGAATAGGTTCCACGGTAATCATGGACATGACTCGTTTTGTTTTTTGGAAAATGTCTAAGTCATCCCAGTCATCTTCTACATTTTTATTCAGGTTCTTTTCCGGTGATTGATTGAGTTTTTCTTTATTAAAGCTATTCTTAATTACATTGGTTCCATTTAAGTCGCTGCTATTAATAGCCTTTTCAGCTGGTTTGCTGCTATCTAGATTCTTCGTATCAGCCGTCATGTTTTATGCATGTATCTGAAACAAGGACAAAATATTATCAGATAGAGCACATGTATCGCGCCACCCAGTAGTATTTATTGTGTCCGCGTGCCTATCAACGTAAACTTCATATTTCGCTCAATGGGCTTTGTACCTTTGATTGGTAAATGCATACACCGGACGCCGTAATCATTTCATGATTGCCTACGTACTTAGCGTAATCGTCGCCGACTGTTAGACAGAATTAACTTTACGTATCCACAATGGTTTATCGTGGTGGACCATCGTTGTTTCTCACTAAGTCACGGAAAACGGCCGTTTTTTTGTTACATTGTTATAATGTTCGGATAAGTATTCAATCTATTTTCTTGAATGTCAACAAGTGCTCATGGTTATAAGACTTTTTCTAAATTGAGATAAAACACGTATATCATAGAGGTAGTACCTGCAATAAGCAGACTTCTTGCAAGGGAATTTAATTTAAAAGATTGTTAATGAAATTTGTTGCAGAACTAAGAAAACTAGTCATTAGGATAATGCTTAAGTCTAATAGCTAGGCTTGTTGACTTTTATCTCCAGAGTGAACATTTTAACAAGTCTAGAGGTATTTTGAGTAACATATGGCCAAATGAGATTTTAATTCGGACATCCTGAACACGAACTTCGATGTTGGCATTCCCAAATTTTGACAGAAAGCTCAAAATTCAAGATGGCTGACGTTGTCCTACAAATATACAATATTTTCACTCCCAAAGCCGATTTGTTTGCCGCTTTTTAGAGTGTTTTTTTGGGGTAGAATGCAAAAAAAGATTGTCATAGACTGATTAACATTTATTTCTGTCGCTGATAGAAAATGCTTTTCTCTTGGCCCCGGATCGGATCACATTTTCCAAAATATTGAGATTTGGCTAAGGTTTCGAGAGTTTTAGAGCTACGTGAATGGTTGAGACCTCAAAAAAATGTGTACTTATACGAGCTACAAGATAGTCAAAAAAATATAAAAAACTTTTTTGGAATGTAAAAATCTCATTATTTTCTTGTGATAAAATTATCTATATCTCAAAAACTAAATGCAATATCAACAAAATGATAAATAAATCCTGGGGTTATTAAGTTTTTTTTAATTATAAGGCAGACATTGGGCTACAATGAAAAAAAATGACAGGACTTCTCTATCTCTTACGATCTAGGTGCTAAGGTGCCTTTGTGTAGCTGTTTTTTAGGAAACGCACGGAAAGCGAGTGGTGTAAGGTTGTTTAGAGGGCTTTTTATCTCCTATCCGGAGCCACTGAAAAAGCATTTTCTATCAGCATAGTTATAACAACTATTTTGCATTCGTCCACAAAAACAACCCTGAAAATGGCAAAAATCTCGGCTTCGGGAGTGAAAACGATAGCGATAGATGATTGAATTCGAATTCAAAATGCTTGGTTTTTCTTTACGGAATTAAATCAGAAATGAAATATCTTTTCATTTCTGATTCCGTAGGAGAATTAGGGTAACGGACATAGCCCTGCGGATCAAATCTTATCTGGCAATGGGCGGGCAGGGCACATTGCGCAAGGAACTGATGGGCGTCGGGGCAGAAAGTTCTTGGTTGGAGACCATTTGATAAAAAGCGTGGCGTAGGGCGTCCACCGGCAAGGTGGACAGACGACCTAATAAAGGTCACAGGAATGCACTGGATGCAGGCCGCTTGTAACAGAACACTTTGGACATCTATGGGGGTAGGCCTATGTTCATCAGTGGACGTTCTGCGAGTGATAATAAAAATGACTCAATATGCTCTTAGAACTTGGCGTTAGAATCATATTTTAAAAGAAAGTCACCCAGTCTGTAAATGATTTAAGTGAATTCAAATGTTTCCGTTACTAAATTTAGCTGCAATTCAGCTTAAATATTTTGTTTACTTTTTTTAGCGTCTTCAGCATCGTCATATGAGGTATGGCTTCGCAAAGGTACAAAACATGAATAAAATATCGCATATAACACTCTGGAATAAAGTAACCTACTAAAGGTAAAACTGTGAATGGTGAAAGATTTTCAGAAATAGTTTAGTAGTTTCAGAGCATACTTCTTATATACCTGGAGTTGCAGTCACAATGTTGAGTTTGACCAAGTAAAATTTGTCGGCTATTTAGTAGGAAAGAAATGAAAATTAAAATTACTCGCAATTACGCGATAACATTATTTCTATGTTCATATGCGATAGCGTTGTTTATTTTTCCACTTTATATTTCAAGTGTAAGCTTCTCTCTAATAAGACCTTTTCTGATATTTTTACTATTTTCTCTATCTCTCTTTCTATTCAGCCTGTCTCAATCCTCCGTATGAAAGCCTTCTTCAATTTACGCCATTCGCCGTGGTCTTATAAAATCTGGATCCACTTTTTAGCGGTCTTTTTACGTCGCCCTTCCAACGCATCTTTTTTTTAATAATAATAATCTTTATTTTTTTCAACACATACAAAGACAATTGAATAAACATAGGGCTTAATACTAAGGGCCAGTGTATGTGTGAGACTGGTGCCTATGCTAGGTAAGATACCTGTGTTACAGGTCACCAGCCTCCCACTACTTAGAGCAGCCGTAGGTTATTCAAAAGTAACTAAGTTTAAATGTTTGAATTAAAGTAACAAAAGATTACAGTAGATAATAATGTAGTTGATGATAGACAATTAGACGATGTGTGTTTGTGTGTGTGTGTGTGTGTAGTCTAAGAGCCACAGTACAATTTTTTTTCTTACAGTTATATCTGGGCAAAGGGTATATGTTGAGATTAGAGTTGAGCTTAGAGTAAAGGTAGTCACCCAGAAAGTAATAGAACCTCCTGGCAAAAGCCGTCCTGAAAGGTGGTAAATTATTACGAGCCAACACTTTCCTCCGTCGATTGAGCATTAGTTTGGGATCATACTGGATTGAAGAGTGTTTACGGAGCGTTATAGATACTATGAATAGTTGCCTAACAGTGAGCACCTTCCAGAAGTTATAGACGTCGGTAGTGGGATGTAATAAAGGCAAGAATGCAGAAATTTTTAGGACAGCTCTTTGGGCTCTTTCAATTCTCAAAAAGTGAGTTTTGGAGGCACCACCCCAGGAGTAGATGCAGTATGCCAAGAGAGACTGACATAGGGACTGATAAACCATTTTTATAGTCTTATGATCAGTAAGATGACGCAAATTTTTGAAAATGTAAATCAGCTTCTTTACTCTTGTAGATACGAGATCGAGGTGGTTGCTGAAATTTAAATGTTGATCAAGAGACACGCCTAAGTACTTGACTGTGGTGCAGTGGAACAGATCGGGACACAGACAATGCGAATAGGTTCGGCAGTTGCTAACGTGAGATTTGAGTCTGTGACCGGTTGGCTGCCCACTTATGTACGCATCTGAGGTCTTCCTGGCGTACGCTTTTGACCCCATGGTCGCCACTCAAGCAGCCGCCTGCTCCAAGAATCGGTCTTGCGTACCGTATAACCTGCCCATTCCTACTTCAGTCTGGCTAGGCGCTTAACGACATCTGTGACCTTGCTCTGCTGTCTCAGCCACTCATTCGTTTCACGGTCCCTTAACGTGACCCCAGCCAGTTTTTTCTTCAGCGTCCGCTGAAGTACGCTCAACTTATGTAGAATGTCGTTGATGAAAACTCTGGTTTAGGCACCATCAGTGGGGACTGGCAGGAGATATTGGTCAAATATGCACGCCTTTTGTTCGGTCTTTAGATTCTTCTTAAAGGCAAACTCCAGGTTGAAATAGACTACCCAGGCTTAGCGTACGCGTTTATTTCATTCGTTTGATTTCTTTTTCAATAACTATTTCCTGCACCAAATGTAATGTGTGAACACGTATTTGTCCACTCTTGCAATGGTAGCATGGTCAACTTTGATGGTCGCTTCTGAATCTATGTTGGTCATAACCTTCGTTTTGCTTAAGTTCACTTCAAGGCCACACCAAAAGGAAGCATCACTGAGTTCTGGATCATGCATTGAAGTTCATCGGGGTCATTTGCGGGCAAAACGATGTCATCGGCAAAACGTAGGTAGTTTATTTTCTCTATAACCGTATCAATATCAAGAACTTGCCATACTTTAAAAATGTCCTTTAGTTATAGTTATATTATATAATGTGTCCGGGTTGGCGATAATTTATGGGCTATTACATCATCAAATGTTATCGACATAAAACCCCCATGTTGGGTTCTAACTCCCTCGTGAAATGGCATCCATTTTAATTTTCATAGAAATACTATTTCCATGGATCTGGACGTCCTATAAGTTACGAAAATTATTCATTTCGGAGGTAACGCTATCGCGTATCAAGTGAAATAAAGAGCAAATCAACATAATTAACTGTCACAGAGAAAAAAAAATAAGTTATAAAAAATCTTACTTAAATTGGTAAACAGCTAAATAGTGTAAACCTACTACAAAACTAAACCCAAAAATGTATTTTTTGCATTAGGATTATGTCTCTAAAATTTGATAAAATTAAGGCCCTTAAATTATCGCTAGTCAAAGCCCAGACACACTGTGTAAGTATAGTTTTTTTTTTATTATTACAATCAATACTATCGTTATATTAACGATAAAAGTAACATGGTATTAGAAATCTTCCAGTTGCCAAGTTGGACAAATGTGACTAATATTACACGTATACTTGCGCTATTATCTGTTTGTCAAAAGGTGGACTACACCTATTATTGACTATTGAAACCAATCAATAGATACGGCTCTTAATCAATTGTAAACCCAGACTCCAAATGGTTCCAAAGCCGCTGAATACCCATGTAATCATGGTCGAGTGCTGCACTGTGATTCCGGTCCCAAATCCACAGCTACTTTGCAAAAGTTTGTTTGCACAATACATCAGCTGGTACGAAAAATAACGCAGTGTCATCGGACTGACCTTGCTGTAACTAATTCCGCGTTTCAAATCAAGGTTAGCAACTGGACGTGTACGTTTGCATAAAGGGTTATAAAGGTCTGGTGCTATCACTAAAAGGAAGTCTAATTGACACAGACGCGAATCGCTTTAACAGTCTCGTGAGTAAAGGCAGTCTTGAACAGACGGAATTTACCATGGTGTATTCTAAGTTACAATAAATAATGATACGCCGATTGCATACAGAGTATAAACAATAGTAAATTTAGCCCAGCCTTTGAGGGGGTGGTTTAAAATGGAGTTCAGAATCATCATCATCATCCTCACATTCATTCATCAGGGCCCAGGGGCCGCTGACCATGATCCAGGATTTGGCAAATCAGATAATTACAGTGGAGCGACTGCCATGTGACCTCCGTGACCCGTTAAGGGGAACCTGACTATTTTGGATCATGTTTACACATTCAGTTACCGTAAAATGCTGCAACTTTGCCAAGTAAGCGCAAATTTGCCTAATTTTTTCCGATCTTTATATTTCAGTCTGCTTAACTTTTTATTTCTTTCTACTATTTGGTAGTAAATTTACATTAGTATGGCAACACATTTTTATTTTTCCTTTTATGGTAACTATATCGATTTATCTGTCAGTAGCGCAGAATTTGAGAGTGTGTGAGCGAGAAATTTTATGGTGTCTCAAAACTTTTGCGGTTTTGTCGCCAAAAAATTGTGGTTTCGTGCTGTGATAAGTCCCAGGGTAATAAAATATGTTCTTTTTGATGTATGGTTTTATATTTCGATAAAATCTCATGTTTTTATCAAAAGGTCTCACTAGGCAATGTTGGGCAGTGTTTTGAAAACTCAAGTGACACATCTTTGCCTGGGTCTAGGGTTGTCAAATATTATAATCAGAATTGAATGCTTAAATTATCCTGTGATAAATAATAATAAGCAAATGTGATTATTTCGCTATAAGATTAACCATATAAAAGTTTGGTTGTTTGTTTGCTTGTTTTTTTTTGTATATTCATTAGTAATCGTAATTACAAAATAACGAACAGAACGAAGTCCCGGGCAAAGCTAGTTGGTTAGGCCACTTACCTAAAATAAGCAACTGATTTTTTTCTTATGCAATATTTTTTTTTTCATAAATATCTACATGCTTTAATGATATAAATAAAATCTTATACCTAGACCCAATCCGAAGATGAAGTAATTAAAACAAAAGTAATTCTATTAATGTCGTCTGTTGTGACATCCGTCTGTCTTTTTTGTATGAATCTACCGTTACCGATAACGGTTCGTTGAATATTTCCTATATTCAACGGCAAATAATAATTATCTATAAGTGGTACTGTTAGATATTTTATGTTGTTAATAATATTTTTGTTATTTATGTAACTAGGTAGGTACTTATGGTTTATTCGTTATTACTTTGATATAACAATATCCTCATTAAAGAGTTTTGAAATACCTATATATTTTGTGTATTTTTGGCACAACCCTACATCCAACATCTTTTTGTATGGAAATTCAGCAGTACCTGCTACAACTTTGCCTGTCACTCGCTAAAAAAAACTATTACATTTATGACTGTGATTTGACTATTAGAAACAAGAACGGTCTTGTGTGATAAACAGAGAAAACAAACTACACGATTAATAGATAACCTACAGAGATATTCTTCTAGGTAAAGTTGTGTCCTTAAGATTCAACATTGCCTACGATTTTGTACGCCTATAATACGAAAAATGTACTTGTTTTAAGAAAATTTGGCGCTTATTTGGCATTGCATAAAGTCTGTTTTCCTACTTAAACATTTTAGAATGTATAAAAATTAGTACGTTCAATAATATTAAGAAAAAACGTCAAAATCCAGGCAAAGTTGCAGCATTTTACGGTACCTGTATGTACAGGTTTCCTCAGGATGTTTTCCCTTACCTAACCGTAAGAGCATGCAGAGTAATTTAGTTTAAAATATAGCAAAAATATTTCTTTCTTTCTTTTCTGCTATGACCACAGGTATGACTAATAAAGAATGCAACTTAGCGTAAGTCCGCTTCTTTAAAGAAAATCTGTATGATTTCTTGTCTTTATGTACTAAGATGGCAACCGCTACAATGTGCTCCAGAATTTAACGAGCGATTTTATTGTTTTTGATCGAAGTATGCTAGAATATAAAAAAAACGTTTATTTGCGCAAATTTGACTCGCACTTGCCCGAATTTTTAGAACTATGTACTGCCACATATTACTTTATGGCCAGTTTTTGTCCTCATTTAAAGGTGAATAAAAACTCGGAATCCGTCGCAACATTCAAGGGGTCTTCAGGATGTAATACAGATGGTAAACAAGAGACGAAACCATCGAAGCGTGTAGAGCATGTGTCATCCATCATCATACACAACAATGATATATAGGGTGTAAAATAAGCGGAGTAATAATATTGCAGGGTATAAAAGTGTACCTACCATGTAATGGATGGTATTTTATGATTTAAGGCAGGAAATAAGAATAGCTTTTATTAAATAAAAAGCTATGTTTCAAATAATACTCTCTCAATCTAATAATCGAGTTCTAGTGTAATGCGTGGAAAACCCTGTAGCAAACCCTGCAATACTGCATCGTTTAACAATCTGTATTTGCTATTTTCCGCGCATATTTAGCCTGGGGTTGTAGATTAATCCTAGAGTGTTGGTTACACATGTTTAATTTTTAACTAGCCGGTTTAGCATAATGTGACATATTTTGTATGTGAATTCTTTAAAATAATCGTCAATTGATGTTTACCGACTTTTAAAAATTGGTGAACTCGAGTCACTGGCCATTGCCTTTTAATTTCTATGTGTTGGTTTACAGTAGCAGACTATTTTGTTTTCTTGCATCTTTGTCACAGTCATTTGTTACGCTTGGACCGTTCTTTTAGTGACCAGTTTCCCGTATTCTGATCAAACGCTGATTACAAAATTGACTTGCCAAATCTACTGTTTGGTAATAAGATTTGATGCGTTAATTCTATTTTTATTTATACATTATCAGTATCAGAAAGGAGATAAAGATTCAGGTTCTCATAGTCGTTCAAATTTCCTTCACAGAGTTCTGTCACCGGTGCGTCTGGACCAGTATTGTCTTTTATGTCATCAGACCGAATTTTTGTACAAAGTATACCGCAAAGATTTATCTCTCCAATGTTTCATGTCTCAAAATACAATACAATAGCGACAAAAAGTATCTTGATTCAAAGCGATAGGTACCATTGTTTTTTTGTCAACCAACAACTTTTTGTAGTGGTTTAAGTATTATTTAAAACTAGTTTCAACCCCCGGCTCCACCCGCTTGGATTTCAGTCGGTTCTCTTCGTGCCTATTGGTCGTACCGTGATCAGTAGTAATATATCTAATATGAAATGAATAATGATACTACTACAGGTTGAAAACGACTCGTACGTACCAACCGACTTAGTTTAAACCTCAAATCCATTCTCTTGCAAGTACGAGTAACAATCAAATCTAAAGATGCGGCCTTGTCACAAATATCTATAAAATTGCAAAGATAATATCATCACAGGCAAATTATTTTACGGCTTAATGGCTGTTACAACAGCCGTGATAATATAGCATTGGAATCAATAGTTAAAAATATAATAATACAGACACTCGAAGAAAAACATTAATTTTATGTTTTGGATATCACGAAACCAAAGGTTAAATATTTGTTTAAAGATAATACTTTCTTACTGTTGTGAGATTTCTAACTTTAGCCTGTTCACCAACACATGATTAATTTTTAATCAAACGATTTAGCATTATTTGTTATAATATTTTGTATGGGAAGTCTGTCAAATTAACCGTCAATCGATGTTCACCGGTAGTTTAAAAGGTGGTGAACTCGGGTCTTATTGTTGTTGGACATACAATCGCCTTAGACAATTTAAAATTTAATAGTCTAAGGGTCAGTTCACCAACACATGTTAAATTTTTAAACAGCTGCTATCGTATAATTTAGGATTAAAGACATTTATTCTCATAAGAATTTACATAAATGCACTTAAATGAGAAATACATTAAAGAACATGCTTACAATGTTAAGTTGGGTACTCTGGTCACCGTGTGTTTGACACGCAAATTGAATTATTTGACATATTTTGTATAGGAGTTGTGTCAAATAAACCGTCAATCTATTTATACTGGCTGTAAAAAAAATGGTGTACTTTGGTCTAAGTAAAATTGCTAAAAACCCTTGAGATTGAGAAGTTCAACCATCGAACATCGAACCAATATACAACAGGACTGTTTCATCACACTTTTCCACTACAGCTAAACAGCTAAGACCTGCTACTGAACCCCGTCTAGGAAGTCGCCGGAGAAAATTAAACTATTTTGGGAACTTAATGCAATTAAACATGAAGCATAATTATGAGAGCAGTTTGAACACTTATTGTTGTCGTCTCCATGCAAAGTCATACTAGAACAAGGAGTCATTCAAAGAATCAATCAAAATAATTTTGACTTATTGCACGTGTTGCTTTCTTTTTTCGAAACTGAGGAGACAAAGAATAGCTGTTTTGAAAACAATTTCAGCAAATTGTCTCCAGTGTTTGGACAACAGGTCGTAGGTAGACGTTTGTAAACATTACATAGGTATTAATATTCAGCGATACATTACATTCATTCATAAGATGTTATTATTTCGTTTTTTTTTTTGAGATTCCGCATCTGCGACGTAAACTTGCACTTGGCCGGTATTTCAGGATTCTGTGGTCAACCAAAAACCCTAAGCTAAAAATTCGCTAAATTCGTCCGTCTGTCTGTCCGTGGTCTAGTGTAGAGACCCTTAATACTAGAAAGCTGAAAGGCACTTAAAACAAATAATAAGTATATCAATCACGCCAAAGCACAGTAGAAAGTTTAGGGTACCCCATTGCATCATCAAATCAGATCTCGATTCAGAGATTCATTTGCAGAATAAATTGTCCGAATTTTGATAGATTTAAGTGTGTACCAGACTGCCTGCTGCTACATTTTGGTACGTTAAAAAACATGAAAATTACATTATGTACATTTAAAAAGTAGCTGGAGAAAACTAACTACATTAATAACTTTGAAATTGTTCTCGTATAGGACTATTAGCGACGCAACTATTATCGACACTTGGCCATTTTTTACATCCAAGGTGCCCAAAATACGCAAGTGGCAATATGTTTACCAATTTAAAAGAAACAGCTGTTCATATAACGTCGCGAATAACAATTGCAGATAGGGAAATTACTTTTTATATTTTTTTTGTAATCATTTATAAAATATTTTAAGAGTAAATTAAAATTTAAAAGATATTTAGCTAATATTATTTATATTTATTTAGATAATATTTAGCTCACAAACATTTATTGCAATTTTTTTTTTGCTAAAAATTTAATTATCGGTTAATTTAAAATTACAGATTTAGTTGTGATAAGGTGATTGCGCATCACATCACGTATCATCAGGTCGAACACTGTTTTAGCCAAGTCCAACTTACGTAGAACAATAATGTGATTATGCCAGTACAACTTGGCGAGTAACAAAGCCTCTCAGGACACAATGGACAGAGCAATTATTAGATGAGCATGTTGTGTGGCAACAAAGGAATGATAGGCTTGGCGACCTTGCACATGAAAACTCATTTTAACCCTTATCACTGTTCAGCATAAGGAAAAATATAATCATCTGACGATTAAAAAAAATAATAGGACATTACGAGTCCTTAACGTACAGCCATGCGTACAGTCATAAAAATTGTTATGACAAGTGTAAGTTTTTTTAAATTTGGAAATTATTTAACTTGAAACCGTGACTGTCGTCTGGAGGTTGTTTGAAAGAGATAATTAATACAACCACATTAAATAGTACCTATATTATTTACTCGGCAAGTGCTATGAAGAAATTATCCATTCTGTACGTTGATACAGCGACACCATAAGTAGATGCGGCGAGACAGTTTCAAAATGGAAAATGGTAACCTTTAACGTTACAACATGTACACATTGTAAAGTACACTCAGCAGTTTTAGTACTCTTGCATATAGGTACTTACACATTGTAATTGTTGTTTCAAGTACAGTCCCGGGGCCCCCACATCAACTCACCCAAATCTGTCAAATGATAAGGAATTCTATGTGTTCAACATAAGGTTGAAATATCGTTGCAGAAATTTGACAGAGGGGTAGGTAAATGTGTGGCCGTGTGTGTGTACACAGGTTTTAAATTTTAAAAAATATATACTGACCCAAAGAAAATAACATACAGGGTAAGAGTAAAATGTTTTGTAGCTTTGGAATGGGCATATTTAGGTTTTTTAATTACGATTAATTACTAATCAATTATGATATTTTTTGTGCTCGTGGGTTTTGTATAACTTTTTGCACTTTATTTTTGAACAGAAACATTTTTTGAGTGGTCATAAAGCAAATAACGTGACTGAATAATGTTAGATCTCTGCTTAGCTGGGAAGACAATGTAGTGATATAAAAAATGTTTTATACGTCCGCGTAAGTTTTGCCGTTATACTTGTTTTTGTTAATTAACTAAATATTACCACTGATTAACTATTTGTTACGAAAATGTTGATAGTTATTCAGGTTGTCCAGGTTTCGACTTAGCGATAATTTCTTTTTATCAAAGTTTAAAGATATAATTCATATTGAAAAACACATATTTCCCATTTAAATTAAGAGTGTACTGAGGGGGAGTTAGAAACCAACATGAGGGTTTTTTGTCAATACCCATTGATGAATTATTAGCCCATAAATTATAGTTAGTCCGAACCCAGTGTATAGATATTAAGAATCTATTTGGATTTGTTTTCTGGCTAGTTTAAAGTCTCGCCTACATATCAATAGGTTTTTTCGACTCTCGTTTCATCAACTGATACAATATAAAATAGTGTATATATAAAAATAAGTTCTTTGAAGGGTCAAGTTCTAGATTAATGATCTTACGAATCAAATCATCCTCAATATAACTAATAAGTGTACCTACTATGTACCGAATAAAAATACACTCTCTTACATTGAATAAACATGTAATCTTTACCTTACCCGTAGATAACAATGGTTTGTAAAATTTGCGTCAATAACTTCATCATCATCCAATTTAAGAGCGTAACACTTGTCGGTAGAGTCTTTTCCGTTCTTCTCTGCTTTCTGTCCTCTTCTTGACCTCCTGATACGCTACGACATGTCTTTTCATTTATTTGCTGAATCAATGGATAATGGAAAAAGCTGACACAATAAGAACGCATATTAATAAAGGAATACATTTAAAGAATAAAATTCCTTTTGGGTATTATAATTTTTTATTGTTCGTTTTAAAAATGTGATTGCAAACTGTGCATATATGTAGGTATTGAGTTCAACTAATCCAACAGACAATAGCAATCGGAAACTTGCCTCAACTGAACCAGTCTAACTAGATGGAACATAGATGGAACTTTTATGACGCTTATTAACACTATAGACCTGTAAGTGAAATTACTTAAAATTAATTTAATTGTCTGAATAATATTTAGTAGTTTGAAATAATTTCTGTTGGTGATAATCAAAGTTAGCCTTATACTAAAAGTAATACATGTTATATTATAAATCATAGACACTAGACTTTTTTACTCCACTGCGGCTAAGCCTAAAAGGAGGGTTATGTATGTAAAAAGTTGGTAGTACTTGACTAGCCTTAGAACTGACAAGGCAGTCAAAAACTGCTAGACCATTCTCTTTAACAGATCTTAATGTGCCTCGAGTTCAAGGTTCACACTAAATGCGAATTAACTTACGATCTCGTGACTTAAAGTGCATAACATTTAAATGTCGACCTTTAAATAATAATATTTTTCACACACCATCAATTCGCCTACGTCATACTCGTGCATGGCTCCCATCACTAATCAAGTTGTTTGTAAGCACTCTCCATTTTTAAAGGGGTGAATTATAGCCATCAATACCTACAACTTATACTATAGTCTTTACTGAAATCGCAAAAAAAGACTCTACAAATTATCATCGAGGTATAGTAGTATATAGTAGTACTTATGTGTATGGAGCATCTGTTTTTTTATTATTATTTTGATAATAAAATCATCTTAAATGCTGTATTGATTTATTTAATAGATACTGTTTAAACTACCACCCTGTATAGTTTGGTAGTTTAAACTCTCTCGTTGCCTGCCTCGACTGCCTCGTTGGTCTAGTGGTCAGCACGTTGGGTACTATCCACGAGGGTCCCGGGTTCGAGTCCCGGGTAGGGCCGAGAGTGTTTGGGTTTTTCTGTCTTGAAATTACTCAGACACAGCTCCGGAGTCAGGAAGTTAACACCCCCGTGCCTCGGAAAGCACGTTAAGCCCGTTGGTCCTGCGCCTGATCTCTTTACGGTCATGTCGGTCTGCCGTCTCACCGAATTATGAGAGTGAAGGAACAGAGAGTGCACCTGTGTATTGCGCACACACTTGTGCACTATAATATGTCCCGCGCAGTTGGCTGATCTCTGTTGAGATTGGCCTTATTATTTATTATTTATTAAACTACCACCCTGTATAGTTGATGCAACCTGAGCCCAGTGGGACGTATTAGGTTAAATTCTTTACAATTTTTTTTTATGTACACATATTTATCAAATAGCTCGTTTTAGGTGTCAAAATTGTTAAGAAATCATAGAGCAGATGGTAATCGTGTCGGTAAAGTGCAGATTATGTAAGCATTTTGTCCATTTGTGCTAAATGTTTACCAAAGACTTGCGATAACATCCCAAGTTAAGGTCTGCATGGTTACCGCAGTATCGAACTTTGTGTGTCTTGGTATTATAAAGTGTTAGTAAATAACTCTGCAAGTCATAGGCTTCCTAATTTTACAAACCAATTCAATTGTAAGCCTACTTCATACTGTCATTTTTGTCAGAAGATGAACAAATACGAGTAGAAACCAAAAAAATATAAAGTGAAAATTTTAAGTCGTTCCAGAATTTTTGGTCGGTATTTTTTTTTATTTAAGCTTTATTGCACAACTAAAACTTTGTACAAAAGGCGGACTTAACGCATAGTGGCATTTTCTACTAGTCATACCTTTTGTGGGCTAAGCAGAAATTAAAAGTGGGTAGGTAATACAAGTGTTACTGCACTCTAATTGCATATGCTATGTAATTTAAATAGTAACATTATCGTACATATTCTAGAATACATATAACAACAGTAAATATAAATAAGTAGGTACCATTATAATATAATCCATAAATATAGTAATATGCTTATAATAAATAAAATATATCTTTCAATAAAATAAATAAATATTATAATAATACATAATAATGTAATTGTCATATTATGACGAAGTGGTTGAGAAAGAATTAAGATTATGGTTGCGAATGTAGAAAGTGTGTGCTAATAAACATAAAGAAATAGCAAATATTTGCAGGGAGCTTGACAATCATTTTCTGTTAGGTCACTTCAGAGCCTTATAGCTCGATGTTCAATGTTCGCTTTTCTTTTTTCGCGTTGAGGGTTTTTATTTTAATTCATTAATTTTAGTGTTTTAAAACTTTAAAGTAATAATATAACAATAAGTACACCTACCTACGGTAATACCGTTTCTGGGTCACTTGTATGTTTGAAAGTAAAGTAAATACTTATTAAGCATCTTAAATCCCTGCTACGGCTACGAAATTAACCGATGACATTGAAACGGCTGAACAGATTTTGATAAAACATGTCTAAGAACCACCCCAGAGCTGTGATGCATCGGACAGACCGTCAGACACACATGGCGGTCAAACTTTTATCATCATCACATAAAAACAATCATCTTAAACAACAATGAGCTACAAAACTCATTTATTAATTTTGTCGCCTCAAAACATTATATTAACCCCCCCCCCCCAGCCTTATTAATTAACAGCTACGATGCAACTTTTTTCCTTAACCAATGAACAAAATGCATTTTAAAATGTCAGTTCTCTTGGACCAGGAAGTCCAAATTATAAAAAGAGGATAGTCGGCATATGCAATTATATTTGTGTAATTATAACCTACCCTTTAGCTCTGCATAATCTGTACTATGGCTTTATTATATTTCCTTGGATAGGTTAAAAAGGAGCCCCTTTGTGAGAGACTATCTTTCATACACCTGAGTCAATTTATTAAGAAAAAATTGATAAGTGTGATCGATGCCACATAAATAAGTACCTATGCTAATTTTATATTATACAAAAATGGTAAAAATGATACCTAAGAACTTAACACTTTTTACCCGACTGCGGAAGGAGAGTAATGTTTCTCGAAAGTATGTATGTATGTTTAATTGTTTGGCACACCCTACAACCCAAACGGCCGGACAGTTTTTGACATATGAGGTATCGCTGAATTGTCAAAATTGTGAGTGTGACATAGGCTATATACATTCAAAAAATGGCGCCTGCAAATCGAAATAAAGGGGCAGGGGGGATTTATTTTATTCCTTACCATAGTACTATGGGCATCATATGAAAGCTGGTGAAAAGACCATTTCAAAAATATAATCCTCCCTGTGGTCGGGTATTTTGTTTTTTTCTAAATTAGACGTTACTTGTTCTAAGCTGATGATGTAGCTACATTAGCTTAGAAAAAGTGTTAAGTGCTTACTGTTAAAAAATATCCATAAAAAACAATGACAACAATTTCAGGGGTACACGACACATTGAAAGCGTATTGAAAATCAAAACACATGTTTTATACCAATTGTCGGTTCGCGTAAATGGATTTGAAAAATGAACAAGTGTTTAGTTAATTACTTGCTAGTGCAATAGGTAAACAGTACTCGGTCGATTGCACAGTTGCCTATTGTAGGCGTAATTTAAATACACACCTGTAAATATTGTCATGTGTTAAAATAGCTTTTATCAGTTTAACGCGCTTTGCAAAAAAATATTGTATGCTTAGCGTTCATACATAGCACGCACTCGAGCGCCAGCAAACGTGATTCTGAAATATTTTCAAAACAATTTTAAACGTTTCTAAAAATATTTAAAATTAGAACCCTAAATACAAGTACGAGTGTAAATATTAATTAATACAGACTATATTGAAAGAAATTATTTTTGCGTGTAATTTTTAAGATTTTATTTTGTTTAATTTCGTCAGGTTTACCTCTCTGTTATTGGAACATGTCCATTCGATTAAATTGTTCACGAAATTATAATCATATTCTAGGTCTTGATATCAGGAAATAATTAATTCACGTAGCTTTCCTGTTACTTTTTTGCTGTCTGTCAAGCTAAGCTGAATCGAGTGTCATGATTTATTCAATTAGTACCTATTTACAACATGCCCCATAGGTAAATTGACCCATGTCAATTTATGAGTATGGCTATTAGCTGTAAGGCATAAAAATTTTCGTTATTTAGTTTGCATTGATCTTTATATTGCTAGAATTTTATAATTTAAGCAATTTTTGATGATCAGGGGGACGGAAACGAATAACTACCTATTTAGAATTTTTCTTTAAACAACTTTGTCATTGGGCGAGTTTTCTATTGACATAGAGAACATGATATTGCTACCGCATTACCGAATACTTTTCAGTTTGTTGACATTTTTGATGAAGCAAGTGCCAGTGCGCATTACTTTATGCCAAACTTTGTAATGTTTAGAGAGTTAATAGGTTCACGGTGTGACTTTCACTTCTCGCTTTAACTTAAAATTTATGCAAAATGCAACTTCGTTTGTGCGAGCTTGTTTACCTGTACATACTTGCGGCTATTTTAATTTTATACGTACGCAACTTACGTTTGTTTTTAACATTTTATTTGATTGTAGATCTAGGTAAAATATAATAATATTAAATTATTGTGTGCAAAAAAAAACTTTCGTAAAAGTTGCAAAAAAATGCTTAAATTATTTAAAAAATGGTTTTTTTTATTTTATTTAAATCTGTTTTTTTGTCTTGTTTTGACTCGAACTTTTTTCAACTGGTGGATAATATTGCTAATACATAATCTCTAATGTTGTAAAATTTTCAGATTTCAATAAACCAACTACTAAGCTAAAAATAAAAAGTTTCGTGTAACTTAAAAAGTTTCGTGTAACTTACCAACTATTCCTATTAAGAACTTTTCACAACCTGTTCATCACTACACTAGGATAGTCACTAAGTTTCCAAATTCGGTGTTGACAGTATCGCGTTCGATATTCAAACCGCGCGGTGTGCGCCGGAGTCGATGCGCGCGCGTCTGTGCTAAGCGCTTAGGTGATTGCAGTTAGTTCGCACCGGCTTACACTCTTAACCATTTCGACAAGTAACGGATGTCCATATAGTCAGTCAATACGTCTGTAAAGGCTACTGAAGATTAATGTACTTTTAATTTGCGTACAAAAAAAAAGCGGTCAACGCGTGCGCAGTTTCTGCAGTCGTCGATATAACAAAAATATTTCGACCGCGATTTCGGTGAAAACCATTTTCCGGTACATTTAATCCGGTTGATATACAAAACATATGCCATCTCATCTGTGGATGCACAGTGGTAAAAGAATTAATGATGTATACTTTTGCCACGAGTAGGTTTTAAGAATAAGTAAAAAATAAAAACCTCTAATGTATCTACATATACCTAAGTACAGTCGCCAGCACATCAGTATATACATTTATCTTTGAAAAATAAAAGTATTTCAACAACGGCCTGAGATACTGCAGTGTACCTACAGCTCGATGTCCTACGGTACTTAAATGTACTTAGACGTTGTGCACGATGTAGGGGAATTTGGAGGATAAATTATTTGTATGAAGTAAAAGAAACAACTGGTAAAATAGTAAAAACGTCAAAAAGAGAAGGAAATTGAAACATTTAAAAAAGTATAAAAACAGAAAGAGTTCGGTTTGCCACAGACGTTCAATAGTAAATATTGTACTGTTTCTAGTTCTTGCTCCTTATAATTGCTATCGGTAGTACGCTCAATCTCTTCTCTCTCTAAACTAGCGCCCCGTCCCGGCTTCACACGGATGCGGGTTCATATTCATAATATCAATTTATTCAACAATAATAATAACATATAGTTTATATCACTCAGGAACAATATAGCTTTCTAAAAATAATTAACAAAATTGGTTTGTTCTGAGATTATATCCTAAAAAAATATAATGTGGATGTTTAAAAGACGTTTATAAAGTTTCTCCATCATAAATACGGTTTTCACTACTCGATCTAAAATAGACTTATCCTAAAGGATGCTTGCGTCACCTTTTTCCAGCGCAATATTATTCATTTTTTGTTCAAAATGCTAGTTCTAATGTAGGTTAAACAATTGTTTCAACTGCTATTAAATACAACCCACATTATGTGATGGAATAATGCGTAATACAATTCCAACAGTTATGTAATATCGGCAGGTATACTTGCAAAGGTAAAATAGACTTAAATTATAAAGGAGTAAAGTTTGTAAGTTTCTGAGTATGTTTGTTGGAAATAGTCTCTGAAACTACAGAACCTAGGTTAGTTCGATTTCAAAGTAGGTACCATCATTGTTGGTAGCTCATTGAACAACTTTATCTACGCTTCACTACGCTAGGAGCTAACTGACCTTTGCAGGATAATAATATGCAACTTTTACCAACAGGTGTAGTGGATGTAGTAATAATATGCAAGTTTTACCAACAAATGCAACGATAGCCGTGAGTTCGATCCCCGCCTGTACACACTGAGTTTGTACAAAAACTTAAATACAGTCTTTTCCAAAGATATCGCTGCCCAACGGTGAAGGAAAACATCGTGAGGAAACCTGCACACTAATTGGCTAGTGTATGAAATAAGAAGCAACCCACTCCATTAAACATTGCCAAGAAAATCGTTGTGTGTGTTTCATTCCACATAATGATCACGACCCTCAGTCATGAGGTATACGACTATGAAGAAGTAGTGGATCCACATACATACTATGTCCCTGGCCGGATTTAAGACCTCAGCAACCTAAGTATTATAGCCATTGTATTGGATTTTTGTGTTTATTGCTTGTGTGTGTTTTGGTACTAATTCCTTATATTTTGTATGTATGCTTGCTTAGAATAGCCTTTATACTTTACTAAGTAACGTAAATTAAATTAATTTTAAATTATTGTAAATTGCATGCGGTGAACCTGTAATTGGTAGTGCAATTAGCTACATTTTTTTTTAAATTTGTATTAAATTTGTATATCGTCGTTACTGTCGTTGGTGTGCTTAGTAAATAAATAAATAAGAGATGTCTAAAACCACTAAAGCTTTTTTTCTCTCAACAGTACAATATATTCTTTGAAAAAGTTTTATTACACTAGTCTGCAAAAAATAGGACTACATCTTAAAAATTGCAATAACTTTTAAAATACGGAAGGGATTTTTTTGAAGTCAAAAGTATTAGAAAGAAAATTGAATATTTTAATAAAATTTTTATAGTTGATAGCCTTCTTTAAAAAATTACTTATTTTCCTAGTACATAGAATGCCTGATAACAAGTTCTTAAACAATGAGTCCTCTACTTACAAGCCTACTCGTATTTACAGCAATGACCCACATTCTAGGATAATACGGGTTCTTATGTTACCACTAACAGTCTTGTTAGTAGCCTAGACGGGCTGGTTTACCATTCATTACTTCCTAACAAACTGTACCCACTAAGGTTCCTTGATAAAAACTACACATCGGAATCTTAGTTGTAAGACTAAACTAAAAATACTAAAAATCGATCCTAAATCAAACAAAATCGAACTCCGGCTCGTTAAAAAAAATATTAAAAAAGTACGATAGCATGTAGTACACCCGAAACTGACAGTCACGAGCATAATAATGTAACACTAGAGTTGCATTTAATTTCAGACTTTATTACAATTACCGTTTGATTGACATTGAAAAGTGTTGCAAGTAAAAGAAATAAAATGCACCTAATACTCTACAAGTATCGCGCATGTAGTGTAGTGCGGGTCTTTCCCATCGCACTTTTCCAACAGTACCTACAACACCTACTTAGCCAGAATCTACATCCTGACCGCAATGAAAACCTCAACCAGTAAAGCCAGCAGTGCGATGCCCTAAAAGTTTATGTCAAACTTTGAATCTGAATCCACTGTGAGTTTAATGATTAGCATTTTATAAACTCTAATTCTAATATAAATTATTTCGAATTTACGCTAGCGCTACCACAGAATACTAGTACTTCGCTACTTAGCTTAGCGTGAGTACGCTTACCTCGCAACGAAATTAATTAGAAAGTAAAGCTTATTATCAACTTTCCTGCACTGCGGGCTGCATTCATGTCATTAAAAAAGCAATCCGAATAATAAGAGACACTAACTTTTGGCTTTCATAGGCGTAAGATGCGTTCCTGGTAGTATTCTACAGGCTACATTTCAGCGAGTGTGTATAAGAATTGCACGAATTGATTCCCTCATCAAATTCAAATCGCCGTGCAGTAGGAGATGGCATATCTATATCCAATCTATCCCAATTATACAAATTCAATACATGCATTTTAGTAAAAAAACTTTAATTCTATTAAAAGTAACATAAAACTGTATATAAAAACCAAGCCCCACTATCTCTGAACGAAAAATAAAGTACAATCATCAGCACCTAGGAATAACTATGGAAAGAAGACTAAAATGTTTGAGGGAGCACAGCAATTTAATAAACTACCAAACGCCATAGTGTGAACACATAAATGTATTTAAAACTAAACTAAAATTGTTCTAGAATAGAGTACCGGCTAGTTGATTTTTTTAAAATTATAAAATATCTGTATCTCATTGTATATGAAATGTAATTTCGTATGAGAACAAAGATCTTTACCTTTGTTACTCGTATTAACATTCTACCAATACCCACGAATCGCATTGAAATAACGTTTCTCTTGGGTACGGATAAAGAGTGGTTTTCATTGCAGGCTGAAGTGTTTCCCAAACTCTAACGGTGTTATTACAAAAAAATTAGACCAGGTTTAAAATGAGTCTAAATATTAGCCGACAACTGAGGAATGAAAAAATGAATGACACATTCGTGACATAACCTAAGAGAGAAGCTCTTTTCTAATTGGCTAGCTAATAGCTTAGTCCTGTCTTAAACCTGGTACTAAGTTTTTGGAATAACGGGGTATGAGTACTTTCAAGAAATGATTAAATAGGCTGTCACAGTCAGGCATGACCCATCATCGGCCGCATCGTTACTACCATCAGGTGATATAGCAGCCAAACGTCTGCCTATTAATATTTAAAAAAAAACAAAGCAGGAAACAAATATATGCTAAGCAAAGGCTTATATAAAACCTGTTTTGTAGTAGGGTTCAAGGTGAAAATATGTAGTATAAATCTAGAGAAAATTTAATAATTATGATTATTAAGGATAATTTGCTGTAAAAAAAAAGAGCCAGATCTTTATTATTGACGTACGTCGTCGTCGTAAATATTTCCATCGACCAATTCTAATAAGGATAAATAAAAAGTTAGTTGTCAAAGAAGGAGATGAGTTTTAAAGAAAATGATGAGAAAAATTGTGATCAGTAAAATTTTTAATTCGATCACTTTCTTGCTTCTCATAAGTACTTAAAATAAGTATAAAAAATCATGAATAAAACATAAACGTTTTATAGGTGTTTCTCAAGCAAACCAATAAAAGACTTATTTCATCAATCGTAAACCGATTTAATTCAAAATTTCATGAATACATAAAACATAAATTCGATAAAAATTGTCGTAATGCAATATTTATATTAAGATCATGTAAAATGCATAACTTAATTTGTGAATTACTTCAAGACAAGACTATAAATGAACCTTTTGGAGGTTTATTAAAACATTCCGGTACTCAATATGAACCCTTGACCTTAAGCGCGGTTTGTTTAAATGTTATAATATAACATTTTCTGTACACTTTTTATACCTAGGCCAACTGATTGTTTTTCCATATTGAAGTTGCTTGTATTCCAGACCTAATAATATCCTGCAACTCGTAAATGTCAAACCTTTGTTTCTTTAACCATTTTTTTTTCGCATGGATTTTATTAATTTAGAGTGAAAGTCAATATTGGATTGCCGCTAGCGCTAAGAATAGTGTTGTTACTATTTGTCAGATACTTTCCTTCTATATTCCTTATCTCAACATTTTGATACTGGGCGATACCAAAAAAACACGTGTTTTGTTTTTTACTCAAAACTGTTATATTTAAATTCGGATGGTAGTTAAAAAGTCTACAGCTACTATGAAAAAAACCGATGGCTTAGTTTACAGGGGTCTCACATCAGCAGCTTGCACGCTACAAAGTTTATTAATTAGTTACACAGTCACATAAGAGACATTATCTTACATATACCGTTCACAAGTAGGTCTACCTGTTACAAACTTTTTCATACACTTAAATACTCGTTACAATTACACATTTACAACGAATTCAATGAGTGTCGACAGAATACTCAACAGTAAAATTAAATATTATTTTTAAAATCATCTGGGCAAGTGCTGACTTATAGAAATAATTGGTGGAAAGCCTTGTGATGCCTACGTAAGCTACGTACAATAAAATGACTGAATGTGTGCATTTAAAATGAGTTAAATTTCATAGAAGACATTATGTTACAATTAAATAGCTATGATTCAGAAAAAGTTACATGAAAAACTATAACATATAGACTTTATTATGGGACCTTATACATAATTTGTATTTACATTAAATATAGATGATACTGAATCCACGATTATATATATTTGTAGTCACGACAATGGAATGTTATGAATTTACTTTTAATGTGGCGGCAGCAATACAACCATAGAAATTACAACCTCAATTTTATGTTTTAAGTATTATCTCCAACTTCATTGATTTACAAACTGTGTATCCAGTACCATTTCATAATACAGTTCTAATCATGTTCTCATTCTGCAAGGTTTATGTAAGACTTAGAAATTAAACCTTCTTTTATTCGCTTGGAATAAAATCCATAATTCATACTTTATCTTCACTGATACCTTCAACTTCGCTGCTTTTACCTTGTGGAGTTTCATTCGTAACAATATCCAATGAGCCGTTTTTACTTAAACCACAAACTGAAAGAACTTTACCACCGACATTATGTTTTTTTACACAGTAAAGTACTATAATAAATATAGTCAGTATAACAACAATAGCTCCGACTATAATTGGTGCACTTTGGTCCATATCGTCAACCTCTGCTTTTAGCAACTTGGCATTTTCTTCTTTAAGGTGATCTCGAAGCCCTGAGAAGTATTCGAGGATACCAGCTGATGATAAATCTGTTTCACCAGTCATCACTTGCAGCACTTTTCGCCAATCTTCACTGGCGCCTAACGACATGCCGTCGCTGCAAAATAATGTATATCAATAAGTTTCCATGAAATAAAACAAAAATCATTGTTGACTAGCTAAGTATTACAATTTAACAAGTCATTGTCTGCAGAATTATGAAAATACTAATCTAAAATGATATAAGTAAACTGTTTTGTTACTGAATTCAAGACCTTCACCTTTACTCGTTCGTACTGACGAAATAGCAGCAATTTGTATACTGCTATTGTCTACTTTGCTTTATAACTTTGTTGCTAACATTTTTACATGATTATTTAAATTTTGATGATAGCATCAAGGCACAGCAGCAACTAAAGCTAGTTACAACTCGTCTATAAACACTTAAAATAACATAGAGCTTACAAGTAAAATCCAGCTAAGCACCTAGAACTTCTACAATTTACCAATGCTTCACATAATAACTATTCAGTTTTGTTTGCACTATGTAAGAAGAATCTATGTAGATAAGTATTTGTTTAAATTGACGAATAGTCATAGAAGATACCTGAGCAGTTTTCCTGCTTCCTTGACTCCGTATATAGAGCATTCGTGAAGAGGCCCTGTATGGTTGGCACGTTTGCATAGAGACATTAGTATTTGGAACTCGAGGACGTGAGACACCAAGTACCTGTGAAGAAGAAAATAAATGAACATAATGCCAAAAAGTTTTAAAGTACACGTTGTGGTATCATTTTATAATCGTCTTCTGAGCGTGTGATTTGTCAATTGTCAACGACCCCGTGGTGTCAGTCAGACTTTATTCGAACCAAGTAAATTAATTTCATGGAATGACGACATAACGTGCCATTAGATAACAGTTTTTTTGGACAAACGGCAGCATGTCAGGTTACCCATTTGAAATACGAAAACCGCTTTAATTACGTAAGAAATTGAGGCGATTTCAAGGTCATAGTGGGTAGTCTGACATGCGGCCATGTGTACTATTCAAACCTACAATGTCCTAAGTCCTTACCGAAGTGGGAAACTGTAAACATCTTTTACCATTTAATTATTTTTCTTGAAATGAAATCCAACTTCCGTACCTAGTAGACGATTATGCGAGTATATGTATAGCACGACAACGGTTCGTTTGAGTGTTCTCGAACAAACCACCGAAGATAATTATGAACACACGCACAAAATAATGTCATGTTATTGCAAGTAAGGTGAATGGCGGCAATTGTAAAGTCATTGACATAGGGCGAAAAATAAAGTTTATTTAAAGATACTAAATTCATAAAAAGGGACACAATACCTAATAATTACTAATAAAAAGTTTTTAATAAAATCGTAGCTAACGCGGAGCAGATAAATTCGCTGAAATCCGCTATAATTTTATCCATAGGCAATTATTTTATAAAAAATCTTAAAGCTCAACCTTATACCAAGTAAGAAGTTCACTTACAACGTCCACGATGCGATGTGCAAACGATTTTGGCCCTAAGACTAATAAGGCGCACCTGTCCTCAATAGTACCTACTAATCGTAAATATATATATAAATATGCTATCACATCCTCCATAATATAATTGACATGTGACAGACAATTCAATGTTTTTCAATTAGAGTCGACTAACAATGATTAATTATACAGTTTGCAGGAATTTCGATTAGGAACAAAGAATGAAAGTTTTTTCCTATTTACTAATTTTGAAAATGCTACTGACATAATAACACTAACACAAACTAGCATTTTGACAGTTTCTACTACGAGTAGTAAATAAATTAATATGGGTATTTGTTGTAACTGTAGACACAGGCTTTGCCTCAACTATTGAGGTGTGGTGACGTGGCAAACGATTTGTGAAGAAAATAGTGACTACTTACATTACTCTCAAATGTTACCTTTGGGTTTTTGTATAGGCTTGATTGTAAATATTTAACAAGCAATCAGGTTTTTTACCCTGTCTTGTGCCAAACAAATCTCTTTATCTAGGCTAGGCTTTTAATATATAAACCTATAACTGCATTTGTATTTTTGTAGTGATTGTTTTTATTGTCAGTAGCCTGTGGTTCTCAAGTGAAATATTGTAGTATCTGTCGTCGTCGTATGTTCTTGTTTGTGACTAAAATCGATGGACAAAATTACAAATTTTCTTACGTTTTATTGTAAACCGCAATCTGAGTGAGTTTGATTACCCGGAAGGAAAACATGATTCCGTGCTTTTGAAGGCACGAAACATGATTCCGTGCTTTTGAAGGCACGTAAGCTGTCGACCCTATCAAACCATGTTACACGCCACTAATAATGTCTATCTGTTCATGCTGTATTTATTGTTTTACACTTATACACATTATATATATATTTGACTATAATTTAGTTTATTACTATTTATTAAGAATATGTTTTGTTATTTTTAATAATGTTTGGCGTATCAGTCCGTGACCTCACTCGGCTAGGGTCTACTGAAAACCAGTGTCGGGGCCCCTAGCGGGTCACGACTTAAGCTGAGTGGGGCCCTTTTAATATGAACATCACAGACGCACAACTGCACAGTCTGACTGGCTTACCCACATAAATTGTAATTTTGTCGTGTTTCTTGTTAAATAACCGTGCCCGTTACGTTGTTTGTTTTCGTGTGTTATGTGGTGTCTATTCATTAATAAATGTATTTTCTTTCTTTCTAATGCCAGGGTTGTAAATAGCCCACACACACACACACACATTAAGAGGAAGATCCACGTAAGACACCTACAAGGCAAGCGCTACAAATATATTCGCAAACAAAAACAGGAAGGAAAGATAAACGTACGGTACGCTTATACTATTAATCTTTAAAGCATTTGACCTCTTCTCTTTAAGGCCAAGTTGGCAAACTAAATGAGTAACAAGAATATGAACTTCAAAGATAAATACACAATTAGCGACTTTTTAAGAACTTTATTCATAAAATTAGAATATTTGAGTGGTCAATTAACATTCCCTAATCTATCATGCTAAGTTAGTGAGGTTTAATTTCATATCATAAACAAGAAATCTATTTCCAAATCTACAGTTATTATCGTATTATAGGCAGCCTTTTGCTGCTTCTTACAAGTCTAACAAGTCGGTGTACCAAATACCGGTACTAACTCCCATGTGCAATAACTTGCGTAATACAACTAACGGTGCAATAGATAAACCAGTGTCATAAATATGTTTTGACGACCGTCTTGGTGTAGTCGTTCGCGCACCGGACTTCTAAACCAGGCGGTTGCGGGTTCGAATCCCGCAAGGGGCAAATGTTTGTGTGATGAGCACGAGCATTTGTACCTAAGTCATGGATGTTTATATGTATTTAAGTATTTCTATCCGTTATCCTAATCACCATAGCACAAGCTCACGCTTAGTTTGGGGCTGGGTAATTGGTGTGTTTGTTGAAACAATTTATTTATTTATGTATAGACAAACGAGTTCGATAGCTAGCAGGTTGTCTTTGGCTGAGTCTGCTCGTTTATTTAGGCACTATCTCATTCAATTAAGGTGAAGAAAACTGGAACTGGAAAGCCTTGCATAATATACTTCTCCATTAACTATATGGTTGTACCAGAAATTGTACGACGCTATTTGGAATGCCGCTACCGACTATATTGGCGATCTCGGGCGACTTTTTACCCGACTGCGGAAGGAGGGTTATGTTTTTCGAGAGTATTTATGTATAATTGTTTGACACGCACAAAAAGACTATTTCAAAATATAATAATTTTTGCCGTTTTGTTTTTTCAATAATTATGTTTGCTTGTTTTCTCACTATCGCGATCTGTCACTGCTTTGAGGAAGGTTACCACGTGATCAATAATGGTCGCAGTAACGACGACGCAGAAAGCCTAACACAGAATAATTTAAAGTTGCTTTACAAGTAGGCACAAATACCGTGACCGCACAATATCGTACAGCCGAAAATAGTTCACTAATAAGTCAAAGAACCCTTATTACGTGACTTAACACGTATTTCGAACAAATTAGCGAAGCTTCAACTTACGTTATGTACTGAACGTGGGAAACAACATGGTATTTAGCCGCTGGATCCAAGTCACTTTCGTTTCGGGGCACAGGCGGAGAAACTCCAGTCTCTTTCACTCTAAAAGAAAATTAAAGGTTTACACAACATACTATTTAGCACATGCGTTATTATTGAAAAATTTTATTTGGTCTGGTAACAATTAGACAATTCAGATGCAATTTAAGTACTAATACCGAGAATTTTTTTTTCATATATGCGAGACTTTCAAATGTATCTCGGGTCGCGGTTGCTCATTTACGTGATTTATTAGTCCAACATGGAATTTAAGTGTAGGTAATCACTTGAAATTGAAAATACATTAACACTAAATAATTTAATTAGTTTTCAAATGATCCGTCGTAATTTTGTGATTTATTTTATCAGCTATGCTTCTAGTTACATTAGGTACAGTCGGCAGCACGTCAGGTTACCTATTTGAACTACGAAAACAGCTTTTATTATGTAGAAAATAGAGGCGGTCTCACGGCCAAAGTAGGGTAGCCTGACGTGCGGTCAATGTACATAAATATCTACTACGCATCTCGAGATAAATATGTAAGTGTTAATTTCCATTTGTGTCAAGTTATTTTTATTCACTTTTTTCTTACGTTTATTCAAGATGTTTCCACATTATAACTTGCATCTCATTCCACACACATCAGTACGACAATTAAAATAACCAGTCGTATTGCATCAAAGATAAGCAGGATGTTTCCTATCTACAAGGTCTGCACAAGCAGACCTCATAATTGTTTGAAACCATAGTTCAAGGTAGAGATCATTGTGCCTCTTCAATAATTTAGCGTCTAAATTTCCTATTTCGGGACTACTTCTAAAAGAAATATTTTTTGTCAAGTGTTTTTACGTTTGTTTATACTTATAAACGGTAGTGATGCACAAAGGTTATTTTTAGATTGTTGACGAAAATAGATAATTAACAATGACAATAGGAGGTTTTCAGTATTCACTGATCCTCGTTAATAATGATGGTAAATCACAAGTAGGATACGGTACCCAAGAGATATAGTGCACAAGTGTGTGCGCTATATACATGTGCACTCTCTAATCTCTATGCCTTCACTCTGATAATTTGGTGAGACGGCAATCTCACATGGCCGCAGAGAGGTTAGGCGCAGGACCAACGGCTTAAAATGCTTTCCGAGGCACGGGGGTGTTAACACCATCAACTTTCAGACTCCGAAAATGTTTTTAGGTGGGTTATTGTCTCTACATATATTTGCCGTACTAGGTATGTATTTTTTTCGGTAACATCTGTGGTTCTAACCTTAAGTCCCACCAATGCTGATTCCAGTTCTCTAAGCTGCTGTTACCGAAGACATCCCACCGCCACTTGTCCAAGACATACGCATATGCCATCAGCGGAAACTTTTCCAATGCAACCCAGAGCAGATGGTTCAACGTCACCTCAGGGCCTGTGTCCACTTTTACCAGATCTAGACTCTTGAGATGCTCAGGCGATGTAAGTTGCACAGCTACTATGTCTGATATAGCATCGTGGAAAGCTGTGGATAAAAAATTACACGAAGTCAAAATTACGGTTACGATGAGAGTTAACCTGAATGACTTAAAAACTGCCTGGAAATTTCGTTCAAAAAGACCATATTTCAACTTTAAAAACATCTTAAGACAGTAAAAAGGTCATAAGAGGGAAATTTACTTAAATTTATTTTTAAATATTTCATCATGATACTAACACAGTTCTTAAAATATCACAAAATGCAAGAAAACTTCAAGTGACGATCCAATTTTGCAGGAAGGCGATTCACTAGATAGCGGCAACATCACAACTGTGTTCGACGTCGAGCTTGAATTTCAAAATAGCTTGACGGTTCTAAATGCGCTGCGCAATGTTGAAGTAAAAGAAAATCGTCAAACTATCTTATTGTCATCGATGACAGCATTGTCATTTGTTAAGTGAATGGACATGCTGGTGCAATAGTTTAAACTACAAAAACAAGTCATTGAATCGTGTCTAATTACCTGGGTTGGGGCCGTCTCTGTACAGTGGAGGCAGATTGCGATAATGTTTGAAGTACTGTACGTGCCCTAACAGCCGCGCAGCTCGTGATAACCCCACCACCACGTCGGTAACTTTTTCACCGCACCACTTTATCCTGGAAAATGCAGACCACAAAACAATAAAACAATTCCGAAGTTCTGATTCACCCTATTTTTATATGTGAACACCGATAACTGATAAGTAACTTGCCAATTTTGCTCCTAAACCCTCTTTTGTTATAATTAACTTATGTCAACCTGTCGAAGTACTCTTGGTTTTATTTTTAATTAATTGCCCTCTGTATTTATAATACACGGAATCTTGTTAATACAGGTCTTATCATTCTTATCTTCTCTTCAGACCAGACTTCTTATTAGACCAGCACCATCAAGCACCTATATCCATAAAGTGGATATATATCCTAATGGATCATAGATTTTAATCTACTCCAAATTTTTGTAAATAATTGTACCGATAAATGTAATTATTTTAATTGTATGATTTCCCTTTTAATTTAATGTAATGTTTATTTAATAATCAATAATTCTAATGTAATAATTTCTATGTATTTTATGAACTTTGTCTAAAATAAACGAATTATATTATGTATAGTTCCGTTCATTTTAATAAATGAATATGAATATGTCATTCCGTAATGCAGTTCAGGTTCGAAAGTGGTTTGATATGAATGCCAGTCCTTATCTTAATAAACGATTGTAACCTAGGTTTTAATTGACACTGCTATATCGGCAAATGTAAGCTCACCGCACCGAAACCTCAAAATTGAAAGGCAAAGTAAGGTGGCAATGCCAAAAAAGTTTAATAAAAAGTTGAACTGGTTTGGGTATTAAGATTTTGCTTACTTATAATTTACTCCATCACACATGTCATGGCTTGATGGTAAGCAGTTAGCAGTGGCCATAGTTTCTTGTATGTCTTCGTAGGAATCCCTCGCGCTCTCGAATCCAAGAGACTGATGAAACTCGTCTACAGCATTGAATAAATCCTTGGAATGCATGGTCTCGTTGTTTAGATTTGGCCGTACAAACTCAGGGTATACTGCTACTTTGGGATAAATGGCTTGCCATTCTTGGGCCCATAGGTTACCTGGAATTAAAATATCTTTATATAAAAACGATATTAGGTACGAATTAAAAATCGTATCTCAGAGAAAGGTTTTTTGAATGTGCTAAATGCAGGAACCTCAATTAACCATAAGGGAACTTAAGGGAATGCCTTTTTTGAATTTAAACCTTTTTGCCACCAACGAAACCGGACTTGGTGTAGATATTTGTAAAGATTCGTAAGCAAAATATTTTCTAAAATCTTTGAATATAGGAACTTAATCTCGTATGCTGACGAGACTCTAGGAGGTTTAACAATCATAATAGTCTGTTTTAAATAAGAAAGATTAGTCCTGTTTGCACATGGATGTGATATTAGTGCTTTATTATGTTAAGTATGTATACTGTACTACAAGATTGGTACCTTCATAAAGAAACTAAGAATTTGTATGAATATAAAATATTGCTATTCAACTATAGAAGGAAATTAGTTACTATGTAAACTAAAGTATCGTAAGCTCCAGTCCAAGCGTAATAAATAGGCTCTATAAAACCTTTAAACACATTTATGAAAAAACTAACTGCTAACTAATCTCTAGTATATATATAAGTTATAATACTAATAGACGTATTACATTTGTTTGTTATATACAAATTTCTACAAAAATTACATAAATGATTGTAATAGATATCACACTAACAGAATTAGTTGAACAGGAAAAAGGCGAAGTCAAAGTCTAATGTGTAGGTACCTTTTGTAAAATGATAACCAGATACAAATTAATAAAGCAAATGATGTATTTTTACATAGACTGTACAAAGTCTTAACAAAATTTAATGAATAAATTTAAATTACTAATCGATTTCATTCTTTTAATTTCTAATATTGTCCGTATTATAAAATTACATATAATGCACTGTAAATAATTTAAGTAAACACAAAATCTGTTGAAATGTTAAGAATTTGAGATTTTGATTCAATACGAAAAATGCTCTTCAATTAGGTTTTGATATTTTTAATGAAATTTAAGTAAGGCTCTTGAGTCGATGTTATAAGATGATTAATGGGTTTGTCTAATTCACGTCTGATTATTACTTTTTTAATATACTTACTTACATTTTATTAATGTTTATCTTTTATTAGTTGTAATAATGTTTCTTCAAATACATTTTTTAAATTCTCCAGAAACACAATACTTTACATACCTACATTCTTTATTACCTATTTTTAATCAGCCTTTTTTTATTCAGCTTATTCTACCAGTGGATATGATAGTTTTTTACCTAAAATGTGAGCTGGAATTAAATTGTCATTCTGATGCAAGTCTTCATTATAATATTTTTTTAGTTTTGCTCTAACGTAATCATGTAAAAGGTCGTAAAGAGGTTTTATTTCATTCCAAAGTCTGTCCACTGTTTGAACAAAGTTGTCATCTTCGAACGCGTATCGCCACATATCGCCTGCATCGGTAAAGTTTTCAGATTCGGCCACTCTGTTCATTCTGATTACATAATCTTTGAAAATTGGCCTGATTTTCTTGCCAGTCGTATCACGGTACGCCTTCCAATAATAAGCAAGCTCTTTTGTGTCGTTACTCGTTTTGAAGACGGTGATTACATCTGAAAAGTAACCCGGTATTATTTATCTAGACATACATTTTAACTAGATCAGTTTATTATAATGTTTTTGCTAAAACTTTGAAAGAATGTTAATGATGTTTCTTCCAAATGGGTTTCTCATTTACCAGCTAAACAGATAACTGTAACCTTAATCTCCTTAAAACTCTAGGGAAGTTCCTTATGTCCTGTGGACGCCCGTATCAGACAAGATACGATAAGAACGACAAAATTATGACATTGACTTTTGAAATACTAGCTCTTGCCCGCGAGTTCGTCTACGTGGACATCATCATGATAAAAAGTTTCATATGTGTTAATTCAGGTTGTAAACTACCTGTATACCTTTAAACCCGTTCAGTCGTTTTTGAGTGAGAGAGTAACAAACATCCATACATCCATACTCACAAACTCTAGCGTTTATAATATTAGTAAGGATTTTTGCACTGTTCGAGATTCTGCAGTGGCCGCAGCTACACTAATCTTGAACACAGCGGCCTGCGGTTGCAGTCCGCGGTCGTTATAGTCTTGTTCCTTAAGTCACTACAGAATTACCACCCAGTTATGGTCACTATTACTTTGCACTTAGAGTACTTTGCTACAGAGCTCGAACAGCAATTAACATTCAGTTATGAAATCATAAAACGTAAACAAACTGACCACTCATAGATCGCACTGATTCTTCCAAAATGCAGGAAGTAGCGTTATATGCACACACAGTCACTCTGCTCCAGATTCGCTGCATTGTGTCTATTTCTTCCCTTTGCTGTAATGTTATTAAAAATATATTATAAAAATGTCTCAAAGTTTTGGCTTGACACTCTACTGTAGATAGATACAGTGTTTAAAAGTCATCAAAAGAGAAGCAAAAACTTTTCTTTACATTGGCTTATAGATAAATTACACCTTGAACCAATTCTAATATTTTAGTAGAGCAATAACCTTGCTTTGGGGCATCTGAACATTTGTCCCGCGCTCTTTAATAATCCGTAGTTTCCGCTTTAGTTTGTCATTTGGGTTCTGCTCTGCATCACTTAAATATTTATTTTTCAATATGTTCCAATACTGCTTCTTTATTTCATCTTCTTCGGCAGCAATGCGGACCTAAGAAGAAGTAGGATAGTTATTACTTGAAGGAAATAAAATGTTCACCTCTCTACTACTATTTTAAGCTTATTTTTACAAACCATTTTATTTTTTTTCCCCTCATTATTAATATCCGTTACATACGACCAAAGTGCTTGTTGTGACGTTTTGCAAATATCCAAACTTAGTTTATCCATTTCTTCCATGAAAGTGTCAAGCGTTATATTTTCCCTCTCCATCTGTTCTAGTTTTATTTTAAAACTTTCAATTTCATCATTATTGTTAACTATAATCGAATTCGGATCTAATATAGTCTTCATTGCGTCGTCCAAAAACTTTTTGTCTTTTTCTTCTAGCTCTGTTTCTATTTCATGGCCACTTTCGTCCGACTGTTCTAATGTTCTATTTTCTTTTGGTAAACTCTTTTCATCGGCTGACATTTCTGAGGTAGGATTCCCTGGAAATTGTACGGCCATTGTGACCGTCGCGATCGTTGCCACAATCGCTAACTGCTGGAACAATGCGTTTTATATATTTTTCCTTCAGTTGTACATCTTTGAGATATAGATAACTGTTATTACAGGCTTGTTGATGACCGGATGTTGCACATACATCTTTTTTATTCGTGATATGCTAACGATAAGAGCAAAGGATGATGCTTACAGATCCTGTGTCACGAGATCACAATTTAACAATAGTCTTTGCGTCATTAAATAATAGGTGCATCCTGAATGACCATACTGATACGAGCCTATTCACCAAACCTAATACAATGCCTATATTTATACGATGTTCTAAGTTTGCCCTTAGATAGATGGTTTTAGTCTCATTTGAGTTCCCAAAGTGAATGAATTCACTGAAGCCGAATAATCAGTAAGATTGGTTACTATTATATCGTAGTTATAATTTCACTGTGGAATTGGAGCAAATCTTTATTCTGATCGGAAACTTTATCAGTGATTATTGGTTATTTTTTACGGAAATTCAAAAAAATATGTCTCATAATTGAGAGGAGTTTTAAAACTATATGTTTGTATTTCATGAATTATTTTACTTATAGTTTTATTGCTATGCAAATATTAGTTTCTTCTGTCATCATTAAAATGCGTGCCTTTTTTTCAATGCAACATCTAATTAAAAGATAAAATAAACTAGTGTTTACTATACCTAACTACAGTTATGCCGCAATAGGTTGAGGTTATCGGCGAGCATTACCTATCATTAAACAAACCAAAACATGCATGCTTTATGCACAGATCATGTTACACACCTAATATCTATATTTTTTTGAAAACAAAAAAAAATACCTACAAGCACAGTCATCGTGATACAGGAACAGTCCAAACATAAACTTAATCACCTTCACAACATCAACTACATCTTCGATAAATTCACTGGTATAAACTAATTTCACTGAACCCTTCAGAGTGCGCCCACCGACTGTTTGTGAATACTGCCGTCTGTTTGCTCGTTTTGTGGTAGATTTTTCAAATTGCAACAATCGATTGGCTATTTTGTTTTGAAAACGTATCGGACGGTGCGAGCGTTGCGCGAGCGCAGCGCGTATTGTTGTGGCATCGAAATGCCTCACTCGATTCAATGGCCACACGTTCTCGTGCGACCGGACGTAGCTCCTGACACCTTATTATCATCCTTTGTTAACAATTAACTATTTGATTAACAAAATTATTGGGTACTCTCAAACTGCACTAGGTAATACCATGTAACCTTTTATTATGGAATAATAGTTTTCTCTTTCATTAATGCTTATTGATTTGCATTACAACAATGCACTAATAAGCAAATACTTGGATTATAAAACTAACACAATAAAATTTGATCGAAGTAAATAATTATGAACTTAGCTTCAGGGGGAATTTCAATGAGAAAATACTTAAGATTTGCAAACGTAATTTATTATGAGAACATGATTTAACAGAATCAAGATTATCCTTAACTAGAATGGCTCTTCAAGAAATGAGCCAGCATTTGTGCACCCGCTACGTCAATTTCTTCGTAGCCGTAAGGTTCCAAGGTTTTCTTCATATTTCCGAACCATTTCATAACATTCTCGTATTGGCTGAAGTCATATTGAAATACCTGCAAATAAAAAAGATATTTACAGTTTAACACAACGTTAAAATAACTGATAAATTACGTTACGAATTCATGACGAGCGTACGTCCTTTAGTAGAGTATTCAAAAAGTATTGATCTCTTATTGAGTACCTATATAAATTACATAATGTTCAACAAAATATTTTTCTCAGCTCAAAAGGTAAAAATTTTACAAACGAAAACTCTCCACGAGTCTTTATTAATGTATACAAGAAAAGATAATGTTACCTCCAAATTGGTAAAAACAACGATAATGGATATGTCCGCGAGGGTCATATTGTCTCCAGCCACAAACGCTCGTCCTTCCAGCATGATGTTCAACCAGCCGATGGCTTCGTTCAATTTGTTAGCTTTCTCCTCATCCATTGGAGCACCCGCCATGATCATGGGCCCCTTGGTGAAGACAGAAAGTAAGTACCTAGGTGAGACATCAATAGTATGGGGAACGAGTGAGAATGTCTATGTGAATATCAATATATATTTAAATCGTTTATTCGAACGATTTTATACTGCTTATATTGTATGCTTACTGCAGCTATTAGCAAATGCCCTATTTGAATCACAGCTAAAAATTACTCTTTACATGTCCAATGAGACTAAGTAAGACCTGTGAAGTTATTATTACCTTCCTATATTATTACTAATTTGGCAGAAGCCTGCAAAGTAATTTCAAATGTAATGTTAAAAAACATTACGGTGCGCATAATTAATTTGACACTTAACTATTCTGACTACTAAACAATTACTATCATGCCATCGGATACTCAGAATCACTTTCTTGTTAGTATAATCACTGGGTTTATTATTTCCTTGCTTAAACATCTGCAGATGTGTGACTTTAGTTCCTTAGGGCTCATTCACACGGGATCCGGCACTGACGAATGGACCATCACAAACGGAATCTTGATTAATCAAATACCCGAATTGATGTTCTCATTCATTTCGTGATTTAGAGTTCAGTCTGGGATGATCAGTCAGTCTGGGATGAACTTCCAAACGCTGAACCCATCACCATTTGACGATTCGTGTGTTTTGACTAATGTGATTTTTAAAGACGAATTTATCACGATTCCTGATGGATGCGTATGAACACAGGCATTTAAAAAAGCATAACCGCTGTCAAAATATGTAAGTATACTTATGGCAAATCTTGAAAAAAGACGATACGTTAAAAAACAAGAATCGTCCTCGTGTGAATAAGCACTAAACTCATTAATAGTCATTTCATTACTCATTATACTACCTTCAGTATAATGTAATGAGTTAAAATTAAGACACCTTTGTCCTAACGATGTTTTCGTTCTTCGTCAAGTACCAATTTAGAAAACACTGGACGCAAGTTCTGCGAACTACTTATGAATGCATTGTGTATGAATTTAAACTATTATTCATAGGGTAACCATGAGTTAAATCTAAAATTTCACTGCGTTTGGGATTGGATCTAAAGATTTTTCATAATACTTCATGTTTCCAGACACAATAGAAAATCAATTGTTATGAGAGTACCAGCGGTATTATGATCCTCAAGGGGGTCTCGACAGTTGTTGAGAGAATCTATCTATATTTTGAATGTAGGTAGAATCTACATGACACATGAATAAAAATCGAAATAAAATATTTACTTATTAAGAGGTGCAATTAACAATGGAAGTTCAATTTCAAAATGTAAGTATAACTATAACTACGGGTTGCTTAGTACAGAAAAAGGATAGCATCCCCTTAAGGAGGCTAAGCTCTAATTAGAAGTTTTGTATTGGAAAAAAGCTTGGTTTGTATTGGAAATCCCTCATATGCGCAAACCAAGTCGCGGGGAATCGCTAGTTACAATTAAAATGAAAGTTCAACTTGAAATACCTACTGCTTGCTCACTACTTGCCGTATGTTTGTATTTCACTTTTACCCGTGACATGACTACGCAAAAGTGGAATACAAGTACATATGTGCTTTCTAGTTAAGTAACACTTATAAGTATATGCTATTATAGCACATAGGTATTTACTAAAATAGGAACTTACGTAAAGATTGATGTATCTCATAAACAAAGTTCCAAGGTCGAAGTTGAGCCGTTGATCTACCACTGCTCTTTGGCGAGGATTTTTGGGATACAATGAGTCATCACGCCCATACGCATTTGCCAAGTACGTCATGATTGCTCGACTGAAAAGTTTAACACCATAATATTATCATTTTTATCATTACATCTTTTATATTCTCAACTTTCTCAGAAATCATTGCCCCACCAAGTGGAAAGAATAACACTGATGGTCAATACTTTATAAAATGTATGTACCTTTCGAATGAAGGTACTTAACCACGAAGGTAGCCCATGCTTTTCAGCATAAGATGAATTATGAAGCACCGGTATTCAGTATATCAATTCACTAAAAGCGTGTTAAAAATATATAATCATTAGCAAAGCAATACTGAGCCACTATAGAAATTGTTAAGTAAATTATAAATAACGTGACGGCTGACTTTATTATGGGTAAGTAGGAGTAATGATTTTAAAAGGCACTCTTTGCCTGTATAGACTTGTACTATTTTTTATTCGATGATAAAGCAAAGAATCCGAACACTTATTTTAAAACTCTGAATCTAAAACTTGACTTACCTTTCCCATAAAACGAATCCACTGTCATCCATCGTGGGGATCGTGTGTTGAGGATTCATCTGTAATCAAAATAAAGTGTGAAATTACCTATTTCATTTCTTTCTTTAATTAAAAAAAAAACTCTTAAGTTGGATGGTCATCCCTCATGGCTATGAGGGGATGAAATCTGGCCAGATTTGCTTTAGTATAGCCGAAAATTTGATTTTATTAATGTTATAAAAGTTCAACGGTATGCTTACATAAGGAAAAATACTTTAAAGTCGAATATTCGCCTAATTTATCTTATTTAATTTTAGTTGTTATAATTCAAGTACACTCGTAGCGATAAGTCAATATGTAGGCTATTATAAATTATATCGAATATAAATTTCCTATTACTGGATCAGACTACTTCATATAAAGTTATCACTCTTAAACTTTCGCGTTTCATTATTACAACACATTAAAACGGGGATTACGCGACGGATAGTAGGTAAAACATTATATACCTTTAATTTTTGCCTGACGTTTCGACCGGGTTGCACCGATCGTGGTCACAGGCAGACTGGCTGGAGAACTGCGATGTCTTCACTCCGTATGTGGGGTAGATTCATATTCTTCTACCCTCACATTATTAACAAAATTCGTACCGCCGCTGCACACTACGCTAACCGTGTCCCTATTCTGTAAACCGGCCGCCGCGTCCGTATTCCGGTGGTTACTCAACTGCGACCCAAAACGAGGATTTGTAATGCTAATTACTGGATTCCATGTCGCAGATAGTTTGTAACTCTCTTCCCTATTGAAATTAACATGTTTTTTAATTTCAATAGCTTCACGCACAACTCTTGAATAATAGTTGCGATCTGTGGAGAGGACTTGCGTTTTATGAAATTCAATCCAATGATTAGTGCCCGCCTCAAGTAAATGTTCTGCCTGTGACCACGATCGGTGCAACCCGGTCGAAACGTCAGGCAAAAATTAAAGGTATATAATGTTTTACCTACTATCCGTCGCGTTAATCCCCGTTTTAATGTGTTGTTCATATAAAGTTTTCATAATGCCTTAAATCTATCATAATCTTGTTGCAGATGGCGTAAGGTATTTTTTTCTGGATTTTTCTGTCTTGAAATAACTCAGAAACGACTCCGAAGTAAGGAAGTTGGTGGTATTATCTTCCCAGTGTCTCAAGAAGCGTTAAGCCGTTGGTCTTGCGACTGATCCCTCTTTGTTCATGTGGGATTACCGTCTCACCGAACTGCCAACGAACCGCACATACTTCAATATTACCTGCGTACCGGGTTGATCTCTCTCTGTTGAGGTTGGCTGCCGAAGCTAAAATTCGGTAAAAGAATACGAACATACAGGAGTAACATCAAACTGCAAAAAATAACAGCCCACCTTAATGAACTCCGGTGACAAATGTTCGCCTTCCATCAAGTTGGTCACCACCAAATCAAATTCGATTCCCATGACCCTGGCGGCCATCATTACCGCCCTGCATGGGGGCGAGGGGGGCAGATAGTACAGCTTGATAGGCTGCGCCGGCATTTTGCTGCTCTTCGACCGAGCTGCAGCGTTACTGCAATCAGACATAAGCACTGCCATTAGTCCTGAGCAGATGACGCATTGGATGTGTTAGAGTGCAGGTTAAACTGCAAACAAATAAATGTGCGTTATCGTGAGTAATGGCTTTTTAAAACACTACCCCAGTGGTAATCTTATTATCTACCTATTCGAGATATCTTGGCTGTTTGTTTACAAAAAACAACATGATCATTTTTTTGATAAAAGTAACACGATATCGGTTTTATTTTTGTGTTAATAGCTTTATTATTAAAAGCTTGTGTTAATATTTAAACATGATGTTGCATTCATTAAATACTGTTACTGCCTACTTTTTGCGTTTTATTAAATTCTCGTGGCATGAACTTTGCCAAGACTTTTTACCAGGCACCAATTATCTTCCTATAACTATAGCATTACTTCCTTTTCGAAGCAGTTGTACGGCCTCTAGTTATGTGGGAACAAAGTGCCCTCTGTGGCTGGGTCTACTACATGTATAGTTTATATGCATTCATTGAAATGCATTTTTTTTTTACTTAGCCATTACTGTCCCACTGCTGGGCAAAGGCCTCCCCCAAACTTCTCCAGTGGTCGCGGTTACCGGTCTGGGCTGGCCAGTATTTGCAAAAGTGATCTAGATCATCTCGCCATCGTTTTCTGGGCCTGCCTTTCGGACGACGTCCATCAGTAGGCCTACTGAAATGCATAAATACAGGACATTTATGAAAATTTATGACAACTGCTCCAAAGGAATAAGAAACACCTCAGTGAATTAAGAACTATTGTAAAAGTTAAATGAACAGTTAAACTGATGTGTCCTATCCCATACCCATCACCGAGGCAAGTCACCAATGCCACCCTTAATCAATATTGAACTCACCCTCCTAAGTTGGCTATTAGAATTGCAATCGATATGACAGCGAAAAGCTTCATTTTTTACGATAATGTTGGGTTCTTGATTTTTTTATTCCTGCCAGTCAGCGCCTATTAAAAAAACCTAATCGTTAAATTGAGATGGTAAAATAGCATTTGTTAGTAGAATATTATAACTTTTGAACTTAATAGGGGAGCATTACATGAAAATATAATATTCGTAATATCAAACGTGAATAAAATCGCTGTACTTAAATCTCCAACGCAACACTTCATTTATGTTGGTTTTAAAAAATATGTTTGGTACGCAGTATTAATACAAAAACTATTTTTTGAGCAATGAGACAGCGAGCACTAGTTGTTGAAAAAGGGTTTTTTGGATACTTATCACATGAAAGATTTTATGGTGTTCCATTGACTAAAATTGGTAGAGTATACACTTTTTATCCAGACATAATTTTTGTGTCAAACTCACTTAAAAACCTGAACTTTTTCGGCAACTGTTTTGTCCATACATTGACCCAGTTTGTACAAACGTAGACACTGTTTGTTAAGATAAACAATATCTTGACATCTAGGTACTTGGAAAACTAAAACAGTCGAAAGTATGCCTCCAAAATCGAAATTCGCGGGAAAAGTCAATCGGGTCTCATCAACCACAAGCAGGACCAAAGAACACTAACTATTCTGTAGTGTGTGCAATATATTTATATCAACGTTCATTATTTCCAGAGGTTGTTACGGTTGTGGTGGTCATAGCAACGATGGGCGGGACACTGAAAATCCAAGTCACTATGACAGCGCAATCATATTTACTCGCAACTTCCACTGTGAAAAGTTGGACGATTCGATAATCCCGATTCGCTATTCATAAACAGTCTTTCGTCAAGGAGTTTCAGAGCTCGCAGATTTCTGCTTTACATAATAACGTTTCAGTTTATACTGTGACTTCAATAATATTTACTTTTACTTTCATTATTATTGAAACAAAGTTGCACATCGTTAACGATACGAGTTACAGAATTCAGGTCATGACCTTAGACTTATTAGTTACATTGTTAGTAAATTTATTAGCTTCACTATCAGCTATACATATAAAAGCGTTCAAGTAAATTCTTTTGTGCCCTTGATTTCTTCACGTAGTGGAATGCTAGCCTTACTTGTTTACTACAATATTTTGATTTGTTTGTGTACCCTATTGATACTACGCCGCGCACACTCACACGCATACCTGCCTTATTTTTATTTGTTTAAAACGTACCGTGAGAACCCCGAAGATCGAATCGACATCGAGACGTTCCCTATGACACATGTACTAGACCGACCAGAGCGCTTTCGCCGCGTGTGTATCCTGTGAAGCTCCTTACAGACATTTCGAGTGATTGTGGCCTGTGAAGTGATACCTGAACCCTGAAAGCGAGATGTGGCAAGTACCTAGCTATAAATGCTCAGACCTGACTAAATTTCCACTTATCATTGTCGCCCTCCACGTGTAATCCACTGCCTAAACTCTCAAACATTTCGGTATCCGACATTTTATTTACTTTAAGTAAATAAAATGTCGGATACCGAAACCGGCAACGAGACCGTAAGGGCCGTACTTTACACGGATACAGCTGAATACCGTGAAGCTATAGGTGAACTCCGTTATATTAGTGACTGGGTTGATGATTCCCACCGAGTTCTTGAGACCTTTTCCTCCAATCGTATGCGAGCGCATCTTTCCGACCTGCCACTTATGTGCGATAAGTTTTCTGCCGCTTGTTCCAAGCTGTTAGGTAATCTCGATCCTGCGATTTATGAACAAGAATATGTGCAAGTTAAGAACGAGATGCGCGTAGTAAGGGACAAAGTAGACGACTTAAAAATTAAGTTAGACCAAATACGACCTCACCAATTTGAGACGTCCCGTACTAGCACCCCCTTCAAGGAGAATAAATCCCTGGCTATTGATAGCCCGGCTAGTAAATTACCTGACCTACCTATACCTAAGTTTGATGGCCGTCCCGATAGTTGGATCAGTTTTATAGACCAGTTTGATAGCGTGGTGGACAACCAGCCTACCCTTACCCCGTCTTTGAAGCTACACTATTTAGTGGGAGCCTTATCGGATGAACCTCGTCGATTGATACAACACCTCAAGATTGAGGCGGGCAATTACACCGTGGCCCGTGACCTCCTAAAACGTAGGTACCATAACCTTCGTGTTTTAGCGGATACCCACATAGCTCAAATAATGATGCTCCCTATTATAACGCCTAAACTTTCCGGGTTACGTGTGTCGTTCCTGGGCCCCCTGCTTTCGACTTGTCGATGCTTAGAGGGATTGGAGCTTCCTGTTGAGCATTGGTCATACCTGTTGGTTCACTTATGCCTTGCTAAACTGCCTTCGGAGTTGGAGTCGAGATTTGAGCGTCGTTATGGCGATAATCCTATTCGCCTCCCTGCTTTTGATCATCTTATTGCCTTTCTTGAGGATGAATGTGGGCACCGCGACAATGTGGGTGGTGCTTTTGTCGTTGACACTACTGCCCTCCCTACTGTGGGCTCCCCCGGTTTGCCTAAACCTAGCGCGCGTTCCCCACCTCCTGCGAGAGCCTTTGTTACTTTTGCGACGACGTCTAAGTGTCGCCTTTGTAATAGTACTTCGCATTACTTACGCGAGTGTCCCGATTTTATTCGCCTTCCTACACGTCAACGTGTTACCTTTGTAAAAGAAGCCCGACTGTGCTATCGATGCCTGGATAAACACTCTATATCCCAATGCACCCGAAATTATCGCTGTCGCACGTGCCGCCGTTCCAGTCATCACACGTCACTGTGTTATGATGACTCCTCTCCTGTGAATTACGTTCGCGAGCGCTCATACCGAGACGTCGCGGCCTTAGCTCCTAACCAACCGCGGCAATCTCCACAAAGTCACTTAACGGACCGTGTGTCACCCCCACGTACTGAATGGCACCGTGTTCGCACCCCACCACCTCGTGATTCCCGTAGAGCATCACCTCCCCGTTCGGGCTGGCGATCCCCACCTGCAACCAGCGGTAACCGTACTTATAATGCCCCTCTAGGTCAAAGAACCCAGGATGAACGTGCATTTCATCATAAGTACAATGAGGCCCCACAATTCTGACTAGATAGCGCCCCTTCTATACCCGCTTTTACATCTTTACCTCGCAATTCTCTCGTTCTTTTACCTACGGCTTTGATTCATGTTAAAACCTCGTCTGGATATTATGTGGAAGCGCGTGCCTTATGTGACACTGGTGCTAAGGGCTGCCTTCTTACTACTGAGCTTGTTGTTGACCACATGAACTTACCTATCATTCCTTCTCCAGTTCCTGTTCGTGGAATAGGTAATGTTCAGGCAATTAATTCCCCGGGCATTGTATCCTTTTCATTTAAGCCAGTTAATTCTGCTTTTCCAGAAATCTCCACCAGTGCAATAGTTGTTGATGTGATTGCTGGTACCCTCCCAGAGGTAGACTTACCTAAAAGTGTAATTACCTGTACTAAGCACCTCCCTCTTGCTGACCCTTTATTTTACAAACCTGGTACTATAAGTGTACGTCTTGGAGCTGACGTCATTGGTCGCCTTTTAAGGTCCGAGTTGTTTGTGTCCCCTGATGGCCTTACTGCTATCTCGACGATATTTGGTTATGTCCTGTGTGGTCCTGTTTATGGAGGATTTACTGATTTGGAACCCCCCATGACTAGAGTCTCGCTGTCCCAAATAGTTGAAAAATTCTGGAAAATCGAAGAGGCCCCCCAATCTCCAGTTGCGAACCCCTTGGATATAGAGTGTGAAACCTTTTTTAAAGCAACTACCACTCGTGAAAGCGATGGTCGATTTATGGTTAGACTCCCTTTTCTTCATGATCGTCCACCTCTCGGTGATTCTAAAACCAATGCCTTACGGCGATTCCATAATCTTGAGAAGCGTTTGCAAGCAATCCTAATTTTCGAGAGAAATATATTTCCTTTATGCGCGAGTACCTTGACCTAAACCATATGTCCCTTTCTTCATATGACTCGACCCGGGAACATTATTTTATCCCTCATCATGGATTTTTTAAGTACGGATAGTAAAATCGTGTTGTGTTGGTTAAAAACCATTCCTCACCTCCTTCAGACTTTTGAGGCTAATCGTGTCTCCCAGATTAATAATAGTCCTACATCTAGTGAATGGAGGCACGTCCCAGGCTACATGAACCCTAGTGACTGTGCATCGAGAGGTATGTCAGTCACCCGACTGATCGACCACTCCCTTTGGTTTTCACCTTTGTGGTTGACGCAGTCTCCTGACAACTGGCCCGGTATTTCGGGACCTAACCCAAGTAGTGATCTCCCTGGACTACGTTGTTTAGTAGTCTCTGCCGATGTTCCTACCCCGGATCCCTCAATCTTATTAGAGCGGTATAGTTCTTTCAACAAGCTAATAAACGTGACTTGTTACCTAAGGCGGTTTTTATTTCCTAAATCTTACTCGTCCTACCTGAGCCCTGAGGAACGGAGAGATTCCCTTTTGTTTTTGGTGAAAATTGTTCAATTTACCTCCTTTTCTGATGAACTTGATCGCTTACGGCGTGGCGATCCTATCACTAACTCCCTGAGAAAATTAAATTTATTTCTGGATGACGGAGACCTAATTCGAGTTGGAGGCCGATTACGAAACTCCGATCTATCCTTTGATGCGCGCCATCCCCTTCTTCTGCCTAAGAATGGTAATTTCGTGAACATCCTTATTTCACATTACCATCGCGAGAATGCTCATGCTGGTGTTAATGCAATTCTTGCCATGTTAAATAGGGAGTTTTGGATCTTGTCGGCACGCAGAGCTATTCAGCATGTGATTTTTAAATGCCTTCCCTGTTATCGTCTCAAGGCGGCTGTATCTCAACCCTTCATGGGTGACCTACCTAAAGACCGCGTCACGGCTGCTAGACCGTTTGACGGTGTAGGTACCGATTTTGCAGGACCCTTTTTTACCAAAGTCCAGGCCTATAGGAACAAAAGGTTAGTGAAAAGTTACCTGTGTGTATTTGTCTGCCTTTCGACTAAAGCCGTTCACCTTGAGGTTGTGTCGGACCTAACTACTGAAGCCTTCATTGCAGCCTTTTCCCGATTCGTGTCGCGTCGTGGTGTACCTCGCCTAATCCGATCCGATTGCGGTCGAAATTACATCGGTGCTAACAATTACCTGAAGGAGTTAGAGTGTTTCCTGTCTCAAAGCGGAACATATCCTGGGTTTTCGATCCTCCTGTTTGCCCTCATTGGGGAGGTCTTTTTGAAGCTGCGGTTAAAACTGCGAAATCGCACCTAAAACGAGTAGTAGGCGATACCCCCCTTACGTTTGAAGAGCTTACCACTGTTTTTGCTAAAATTGAAGCCGTTTTAAATTCACGCCCACTTTCTCCGGACCCTAATGATGTCGAAGTGTTAACTCCCGGCCATTTCTTAATTGGACAACCCTTAACTGCACTTCCGGAGTACCCTTATAAAGACGTAAAATTGCATCGCCTTACACGGTTTCAGCTAATCCGACAAATTACCCAGCACTTTTGGTCTCGCTGGCATTTAGAATACTTAAATACATTACAAATTAGAAATAAATGGACCTCTCCTTGTGATCCTCCTAAAGTGGGTGAGCTAGTACTCATAAAAGATGACAACCTTCCCCCTTTGCAGTGGCGTCGTGGACGCAATATTAATTTATACCCTGGCCAAGACCAAGCTGTTCGTGTGGTAGATGTTAAAACTCCTACCGGTAGCCTAAAGAGATCTTTGACGAAATTAGTTCGTCTTCCTGTCCAGTGAACTTCCATCCCTTAGCTTCCTAACCTTCTCGTAAACACTTGACGTGTTTAGGGCGGGTGATATGTTTACTACAATATTTTGATTTGTTTGTGTACCCTATTGATACTACGCCGCGCACACTCACACGCATACCTGCCTTATTTTTATTTGTTTAAAACGTACCGTGAGAACCCCGAAGATCGAATCGACATCGAGACGTTCCCTATGACACATGTACTAGACCGACCAGAGCGCTTTCGCCGCGCGTGTATCCTGTGAAGCTCCTTACAGACATTTCGAGTGATTGTGGCCTGTGAAGTGATACCTGAACCCTGAAAGCGAGATGTGGCAAGTACCTAGCTATAAGTGCTCAGACCTGACTAATTTTCCACCTATCATTGTCGCCCTCCACGTGTAATCCACTGCCTAAACTCTCAAACATTACTGATTATACCTTAGCCCATGCCCATGAGTCCATAATCACGCTTTAGTAGCAAAATGCTTTTGTTAATTATATTATATAGTTTAAAATGCTCAAAAGGTCATCGTTTATGTAAGCTTCGTCACAGATTAAGTACTAGTACTACGCATAATTTATTTAAGAATCTTTAATCTTAATCTTGTATTTATGATTTTGATAATAGTTTAGGCCTTGTGGTTTATCTTTCCCTCCTTGTAGAACAAACCTTAAAATGTATATTAGGAAAAGCTTTCTTGACGCTAATTTCAAGGTTTAGTAAATACCGAATCAGTATTTTTACAAGCCCCTACTATGGGTGAATATTACAGCCCCTACTCACTGTTTGAAACCGCTTTCACAATATGTTAAAAGCTTTAATTTATTTTAATATCTAATCTATACCTACTCGTACATACTTGTATGTATTCCAAATAAAAATTTAAGAAATAAATGTTGTTTATATACCTACTAATCTTCAGTAAGTAATGTATATCCATTACTATAAACAACAGTTATCTGACTGCTATTTCGCCATTTCAGCAAGAGTCTGCAAAACATGTTCTGGGTTGTCTTCTGAATATTACATATCATTTTAAACATAGCATGTCACTAAAACACGATAAACAATTATTAAACCACTGGCATAGAAATGATGACACCAATCATTGCATGACACACAGAACGGTTTCAGTCAAGGTTACTATTAATAATTTTCCATGTAATGAGAGCTTACCATACATAGACATTTATTATGAAAACTCGCTTTTTTCATATAAAATTTATATTATTACTTCGTTATCAGTACGTAGTTCTATATTAGCTCCATTTACATTCTACATTTGTAATTGCTTTTATTTGTTCTGTGATTCTACCAAAGTCCTTTGAGTAGCCTAATAACTTGAATGATTATTTGCTAAATTTTAAAAAAAAACCTATTATTCCCAAAAATATCCTATCTATCGTTAAAAATAATATCTTCTAAATATACAAAGTGTTTCTTGTGCGACCGATCGTGCCATGTGTGTGCATGATCAAGCCGATGCATGGTGATAGGTGACCACAATACCTATCAATTAAACCCGGATGTATATTCTGCGATTTCTGGTAGGTATACCTACTCTCGTATACCTATCAGAAATTTGAAATTTGCAAAAACAAAATGTACGAAAAAAAACAAAGTTGCAAGGTGCAACACAGACATATCAACGCACAGCCGAAATTACTAGGATTAGAAAAATAAAAATTTGCACCAGGTTTCCTTTAATAGTGTAAATTAGCACTGAGAAAGGTTTTTAGGATTGTTATTATTAATTTTTGTGATTAAGTATTTCCTATACCCAAAGGTTGTTCGGGAGATATCGCTCTTAGCGATTAGACCGCCTAATTTGTTCATCTTTCTTTGTAATTTGTATTGTTGTTACTTTTATGGTGTGCAATAAAGAGTTATCTATCTATCTATAACCCCTTAAAAAGTTTTTAAAAAGCCCCCTTTTTTCTTTTTATAGTTGTTCCGTAACTCCGTAAGTTTGAAGCTAAATCGATGAACATTGGTATTTAGCTGTTTTAATTTGAAATTTAGATTATTAAGAATAACGTATTTTACAAATTAAAAATTAAACAAACGAAAAGAGACAGACTACAATAGAAACGTCAAATTAAGTGATGCATTTCTTACTTATTTTTACAAGTTATTGCGTGTTTTAGTCTAACTTCAATATTTAATTCTAACTACGATTTAACATTCGAAGACGACTACATCGAATGACATCTTAATTTCCTTAGCAACTGGCAGTTGTTAAGTCTGACGTTCTTAAATTAATCTAGTCTGTGTCTTTACGTTTGTTTGGCGGAGAGTGGCAAATTGAAATTAAGCCCCATATTCATTAAACATAAGTAATTGTAAACAATTCAGAATAATTATTGCATGAGTCAATCCAGTGAATAAGCGCCTTTTCATTAGTGAATAAGCGCAAATTACCTCGTAGGCACTGCCATAAGCTAACGTTGATTTGCCGGCAATTACTTACTAGTTAGTTACCTAATAATATACTGTGTCTGTTTGCTTCGTAAACTTAATTTTACAGGCTCATTAATATAACAGGCCTTTATGCAAAACAAAACGCGTAAGAGACACGTCACACCACAGCAAATAAAGACAATGAATTTCTAGTTTAATTCAAAGTTCCTGGTAACTTTTTTTTAGAGTCATCCTTCATTGAACACTGGGGGCTTTGTCTACGTATACTCAAGTTGCCTACTTCCATAACCTCTTATTTGAAGTTCTGTAATCTCTAGATTTACCTACAGTGAGCCCCGCAGCAACTTACCCAAATCTGTCAAAATATCTCAAATGATACGGAACTCATGTGATCAATATAAGGTTAAAATAAGTTGCGGAAACTTGACAGGGTATTTTTGAGGGTTGATGTGGGGTCGTGTATACTCGTAATCAGCATAATTTTAAACCCATAGGGACATTGACTATTTAAAAAAAAGGAAAAATGGTAGTACAGAAAAAGGAGTAGTAATATTGTTTTTATAAACAACGTGCAGGATCCGACTTTATTTAATTAGATACCTACATACATTAGTATGAAAATTTATTTATACCAATGAATCAAAATATTTAAAATTATACCGTTCTCATGTAAAATATTAGCTAGCTAGGAGTACCTACTCGTATATTATTATTGTCTTTATTCTTATTATCAGACAATAAGGGTAAAACAATGACATTGTAATTTATAACAGGTGCAGTACTCCAGTACGCTCAGCTATTAATATGATAAACACAGTACAAAATAATTTATTGAGACTAATCACAAATATATCAATCAGTATACCCATGATTGAATTTACACACACTTTAATTTTTCTTTGTGTCCAGACGATTACTAGAAACTGCGCACTTTAACATCAACAATCTTAACTACTTTGGTACAAAAAATAATGTCTCATTATTAAAGCATTCAAACCTACAGATATTTTTTTATTTTGTATGCACAGTGATTCACTTATCGTCTAACACTTCCACAGTAGATGCACTACTTGCATTGTCATTGTCTTTGTTTTGTTCTGTTGGATTCTCATCTTCTTTCCTCGATGGTGTGTCTGAAATATCCGTTTTGAGCGAATTTATTGTTCCTCGGTCCTCCTCGTTGTTCTGTCCTTCACTCTGGCTGATTTTCATTTTCTTGCTCTTAGAGTTGCCCATCTTGCTCCAAGTCTCATACAAGACTGTTTCAATCCACGAGATTAACTAGCTGATAGCAAAAAACAATATTGCTTGATAAACCGTGATAACAGAGCGCCGGGCAAAGTGAAAGCGAATCACCAACTGGCGCGAGGAGTTTTAGTCAAAACATATAAATGCAGTCACCTATATGATAAGGCGGCAATGACACATTTGCCCGCGAACGTTACATTGACCGGATGCAAGTTCGTCATGGCCCAATGAGAATAGATTGAGAAGGATCACTGCGCAACTTCGGCAGTGATAGCTAGTCGAAAATATAACGATCTTGTCTTGACACAATACACATAGCAAATTCAAACTTCAAAGGTCTTGTTTGAAACAAATATTTAACATTATGGGATTGGATTTTTATATGATAACTTTACGTGATCATTATTTCTACCAAACGTGTTTTGTACCTCTATAAAGGAAAACACAAAATGTATTTACATAAGCACGCGGACGTTAGGTAAAACAAAAAAGGGATAATGTTTGAACAACATTTATTTTGAACTGTGTTCTGTTTGAGCTTGATTAGTCATTTACCCTAACAAATACGCATGATGAGCAAATGATGCAGCAACAATAGTCAGACTAACATTTATTTACACGAGAAGGAGCCTACTTCATGGATATTCTGTCTGCACTATTGTAACCTTTATTGTGGTCGGACGGACTGAATGTGAGCAGTATAGCACATTAGCTACATATTATATGAAGTGATAACAGAATGCAAAGAAGACTTTATTGAGTTACAATTGATAAACTGTCACCTCCTAGCTAGAACAACATATTTTTTCTTGTTGTCTTATTTATGTTTCAAATCTGTTACAATGTGAGAATCTTTTGCCTCTTATACATTGATCATAGCCATCCAACCTGCAAGAATAATAAAACAGCGACCAAAATTACTGATTCAGTCCATGACATCATTGTTCAACATGTCGAATCGAAAGACCATCTGTACAAATTAAAACATAAACGAATATTTTGAAAAGCGTTACTTAAAAGCAATCTAGAGTAAATATTAAAAACGTCATTGATCCAAATCAAATATTCAGGGTAGTAAACAGGTCTCCAAATGGCACAAAATGGTCTTACTAAAGTGACGTCAAAGATAAGACCCCACTCAAACATAAACGTATTGAGGCAAATGCGACGTTACTTCTAATAATATCTGCCATGGTTATACAGTTGACCCTTATTGTGCTGGCAATAAGAACTAGTAGGTAAATGTCTGAGTCACGGGCTCAGGCTCAACGACACGACTTGCAATGACTTCATCTAATAAAACAGATAAACTTCATCACTTGAAAGACATCTGGTGTCTTCCTGCTATCTTACAACAGAAGCATGTATGGCTTTGAAAAAATCATTATTAAAATAGTAAATTAAAAATATCATTTTCTATGATTCAATAGACTTTTATTGAATTATTACCGGTCGATCACAAATGAACTCTGGCTGCGAGAAAAATATATATAAAACTTAACTAGATATTATTCTAAAAACAAAAATCTTGCGTCTATAAATAAATTATTGTTTTTAAGTGATAAGCATTCACAATGCAATCTAAATACATTACACTTGAAAAAAACGACCACCAGAGGCGGAAATCGAACCCGCGTTCCTCGCATACCGGGCGATTGCCTAACCTCTCGGCCACCCTGGCGTTGGCAGAGCTTTCGAAATTTTCAAGTGCTTCTTAACGCTGTAATGCCTTGCATAGTGAATGCGGTTTAGGCGCATTGGGGCTAATTCTCATTATGGCAACTGACTCGCTAATGGACTACTTCTCATTATGGCCACTTCTCATTTTGGCTACTTCTGATTAGGGCTATTTCTCAATTGGGCAACTTCTCATTAGGGCTACTTCTCATAAGGGCTACTTCTCGTTAGGGCTACTTCTCTTTAGGGCTACTTCTCATTAGGGCTACTACTCATTAGGGCTACTTCTCATTTGGGCTACTTCTCATTACTTCTCAAAATTTGGGAATGTTTATTGAAATAAATACTGTCTTTATATAAACAGTGTGTCCGGATTTGGACTAGTGATAGTTTATGGGCTATTTATTAGTTCATCAAATGTTATCGTCAATACAATAACAAACCCCCATGTTGGGTTCTGACTCCTCCCCTCTTGAAATGTCCGCCATTTTAATTATTAAAAAAAACCTATTTCTGTGGATCTGGAGGTCCTAAAAGTTATGAAAATGATTCATTTGAAATGTAAGGCTATCGCTTACTAAGTAAAATAAAAATCAATTCAAAATTATTAACCGTCATAGAGGATAATTTTTTTTAAAGAAATTTTATTATATATACCTATTACAAAACTTTTTTTTTTCATTAGTAGTATGCCTTTAAAATTTAATCAATAATCGCTAGTCGAAACCCAGACAACCTGTATAAACACATGTTTATTCATTCATAAGAGATCAATGACATTATTTAAGAATAAATCCACAATAATTGAACCAATGTAATAGGTAAGTATACAATATTATAAGCATCACTTATTGTAATAAGCATACTTATTGTAATTACTTAAGTCTGGCTTAAAACTAACATTTATTTATTTATAACATACACAAATCAATAGTAAAAGGACAGGTAAACATTACAAGGTGTCACTTTTAATTACAATAAAATCAAAATAAATCCACACAATAATCAACAAACAGTATTAATAAGGTATATCTTTATTTAAGTATAAATCACTTATAATATTGTATGCTTACCTATTACATTGGTTCAATTGATGTTGATTTATTCTTAAAATAATAGTTGTTATGGTATTAACATGGGGGTTTGTTGTCGATAACATTTGACGAACTAATACCTCATAAATTATCTACACACACACTGTTTACATAAAGACAGTACTTATTTCAATAAACATTCCCAAATTTTGAGTAGTATTGATAAGTAGCCCCAATGAGAAGTAGCTCTAATGAGAAGTAGCCCTGATGAGAAGTAGCCTTCATGAGAAGTAGCCCTAATAAGAAGTAGCCCAATTGAGAAGTAGCCTTAATCAGAAGTAGCCAAAATGAGAAGTGGCCACAATGAGAAGTAGTCCATTAGCGAGTCGGTAGCCATAATGAGAATTAGCCCTAATGCGCCTAAACCGTGAGTGAATGCTTATCACTTAAAAACAATAATTTATCGTATTTGCAAGCTTCATCTTTCGATTGTTAAATACTTGCAAAAGTATTTCTTTCGAGTGTTGAGGGTGTAATCCCAATAACATTGATGAAAGCAACGCGGCATTACAGCGTTAAGAAGCACTTGAAAATTTCGACAGGCTCTGCCAACGCCAGGGTGGCCGAGAGGTTAGGCAATCGCCCGGTATGCGAGGAACGCGGGTTCGATTCCCGTCTTTGGTGGTCGTTTTTTTTCAAGTGCAATAATATATTTATCTTGCATCTAAGTATATTAAATCTTGAAAAAAATTGCATTTAGAACTAATATTCGGAATATTGAACGAATCAAAATAATTAATGTTAGAATTAAAAACATTATTTTTTAACTCTACATTTATTAAGGAACAATAATTTTATTGATATTATAATAATACACTCGTACTCGCTATGATAAAAGATATGATTCATAATTTACCATCATAATATTAACAAAGTGCATAGTAAATGTTTTGGTGTTGAATCTAAACTGTATATAGATGGTCATGTGCATCATTGAACAATAGAGTTATTTTTGATGACACTAATTTAATTATGTAATTAACGACTTCAATTCGTAAGTGATGACAGTAATGTTAATGAGGTCCTTATATCTAATGGTTACTAAGATAAATGCAAATTGCTCGTCGTTACTAATGATTGCCCTACCAAGGGCAGGGGTATTTATAGACATATCTTTTCAGTAATAAATCAAATCGACAGACTTTCTTGTGTCAGCAAGTCACGCAATCTGATAAAACATCCTCAAGGTATAATAAGTACTTTGTTTGAATACATATTGGGATTTGTTTTTCTTTATATTCGGTGTTTCCATAAATCAACGTCTTGTGTACTATTTTGAGTACACATATTTTATTATTTCTCTTTTAATTTGCAGTAATAAATTTTTCATTTGCGTATTGTATGCTAACTTTATAGTTTCTTATAATAATTATAAATATGTATTATAATTTCTTATAATAATTACAAAATTGATGCAAAAATCTTTAGTAACAATTTTTATTTTTATATTTTACTTGGAAGCATGTATATTAATTGTTGATTGATTTGTTTACAGAAAATGTCGAAGTTTGTGATCATCTCTCTCTTGGCAGTGGTGGCTGTGGCAAATGCTCGTGGAATCACTGGAGAAGAAAATGTCACAAAAAATAATGTAAATTGAAACCTTTTCCAGAAAAAATTTGAGCTAAAACGACAATAGATCAAAAACTAAATTTATGATGTATGGATTATGATAAGTTTTTTTTCGTTGTTACAGGAAATTGTGTTACTTGAAAAAGAGAGTAGAGTTTTACTAGAATTACCGTAAGTATATTTATATTTGTCTCATTAGCTTCAATGCAACTCTGTGACTGCATGAAATACTATTAAAGCGCCGAACACACAGGAGGAGCGGTAACAGGAGCTTTCCGGGAATTTTCGTAATGTTTGAGTTGCTATGAATAATGTGACATAGATATGACACACAGTAACCGGCCGAGACATCGATGTTTTATAGTGCGGTGCATAGCAATACGAATATTACCGTACCGCCGCTGTTTGATCTGCCCTTAAATCTGACAAGATTTTAAATTGTTTCCATATTTTTCAGACTGATTGGAACGCTCATCTTCAAATCACTGAAGGTTGTTTGGTTTTTGCTGTCTTCTTTATGCTCAGTGATTGATTACAAACTGGTACGTATTAAACAAGAACTTAGTACCTTAGTTGTTTTTGTAACCGTTGCCGTAGTATCGAATCGATACAATCAATCGAGTTAATGTTTTTAAATATTAAAACACCTGACAAAGTTAACTGTTCGTAACAATGATGACTGCATGAATGTTTCTATATTTTTGTGATTTTTTCATATAATTATTTATCTGTTTTTTCAGGCGGCTGTTGCATTGGCAGTCAATGTCGGCTTTTACCTATTCAGCAACTACTATCCAGTCATCGTAGGTGCAGTTCTCATGTTTGGATTCTGCAAGCTGACTGGCCTATGTAGTCATAGTTACGCATCTTACAAAGTTGAAGACACACTGTCGTATGCTGCAGACCAATTGCATATGGGAGCACTGAAGTATGGAGACAGCCTTTAAATTGGAAGCCTTAAACTTTAAACTTATGAAGATTATGTACATACTTTATTGAATACTGTGTATTCTATAATATTTAATTTAATTTATTGAATAAATTACTAGGTACATATTAAAGATATTTTCTTCATTTCATTCACTAATATCATACATGATAACATATTTTTGTTAGGATTAGGGTTCCATTATCAACCATAAAATATAACTTTAGCTAAAAGATACCTTCCTATATCTACACTCTAACTTTAGTTAAAAGGTGACAGAGGGGCTTGAAATCGATCACTTAAAAGAAATATTTTTGCCAATGTCATACTACGAGCACGATAGGTTTGGGTAAAATCTACATAAGGTGGGATAAAAAATATTTCTAACTTCGTAAATCGTTTGGTGGTAGGGTAAAACCGAGATAGATGCTACACTTTTTGAAAATATGTTATATCTCCCTGTACAATTATTTCATTCTTTTATTTGTACAACTGACAGTACTTTGGTATTTTATCTAGGAATTTAAGAAACGGGATAGTTGCCAAGTCCATATAAATAACGATAAGGATAGACGACCCGCTGAGAAATAGGCCATCTATCCCGAAAAAACTTTGTTCGCACCTAGCCGTCCCATGCAATGGCACAGAGACATGAGACACAATCCGTTTGGTGTAAGTTGGAAAGTCTCTTAATAAAAAAATAAAATAACAAGCTATGTATTTGCGAAATTAGAGTAATTACAATCGGGGAATCTATACCACTGGGGCGTCAATCCAGGTTTTACCCTAGATAATTGGTGTTTTTTTAATTATTTGATAAATTCCTCCAAATAATGCCCATATTACAGGAAATTTTTATAGCTGTGTGTTGTGTTTTTTTTCCATCGTATCACATTTGTAATACCAAAAATTTCATGTCTCTATCCCTATCACAACTTTAGCAATAAGCGTTTAAACTAAGTATCTCTCGGCGCGCCATTCAACGCTTCGTTTCTAAGGGTAGCTCTATTTTTTTTTCTGGGTACCTATTTTATGTATATTGTATTTAATTAGCATCACCTGATAGTTACCATCATTACCGTTTTTGTTTTATTAGGATATACCTCTTAGATTAAAAGTTATAACGTTTTATTAATAATAAGTCAACAGAAGGTAATTAAAATAAAAAATAATAATAATTATCATAGATTTTTTTTGACATTTTTTCCTTCGATAAAAGTGGGTCCAGTTTCACCCATTTTTATATGTACACTTTATGAAGACTAACACTGGATGTACCGGATCGAGGTGTGAGAGGATCCGTTATCAGGAGGGTCGTACATGGCGGCAATTTGAAATAACGCTGTATCGATAATGGCGCTAGTAGATTCTATTTTCGAACGAAGCTTGACTTACTCCGACACATAAAAATATACCGATAAAGGGGTAATAGTATGTTATGAAACAAGTGAGTAAAGTTGCTCATTATCGACGAGGCTGTGGGTTGCAGCCTGTACCGTAGGCGAGGGCGTAAATCAGCCGAGTGTCTAATGAGCAAGTTGCTCACGAGTTCTAAACGAACCTTTTCAATACACTTGCGAGGAAAAAACAAACATGTATTATATAAATCGTATACTTATTAGGACCATTGGTGAATGTACAATTTTCAAAACGATATTGGGTTGTTGGTTTTCACTAGATTAGGCAATTTTTGGCGAAGTTCAACTATTAATTGTCATCTACGGTACTAAAACTTGTCATTTTTACAATTATATACCACACAAGATCACACAGCAACAAATGCGATACAAACAAAATGTGAAAATTCAAATGTATGGTGGTTGATTACATGTAGCCATACAGCCTACCTACTTCAAAATCATAATTTTAGTGATGAAATGCAAATATTTTGTAAGTAATTATTGCGATTTGTAATTAATTTGATAATAATGTATGCTTTTTCTTAATTAGGGATACAATTATTTATTCCAAAAATGTAAATGGATTTTCAGCGGCATAAAACCTTTTTGTTGTTACGAAAAAATGGTATTACCCGGATAAATTGAAAATTCTCTGTTTACTCACGTATAATTTGCAGTTAGTAACTTAACAATTTAGATATAATTCTAGTAAGTACATAGTATTAAATGAAATAAAAATAATTGCAGCTAACATACAGTCTTTACAAGTTAAGGAGCAATTATGCGATCGAACTATAACTACAGAACCCAATACCCGAGACCCGACACGCCCATGGATGTTTTTTTAATTACTTAGTTGTAATTAAATTCAACGTCTGATACGTTTTAGGTTCGTTTTACACGACGTGTGAATTTTAGGAATTAGCGTGTGTTTAGGAATATTCAATTAACACTCTATGCTCTTCTACAGAATCGTCACAAGCTTTATGTTTCTAAAGTAAATGTTGTTTTTTGCACTCTAAAATTCAGCAAATGATAGGTGGAAGTTCAACCCACGATCCTTTGCCCTCCAGGTGAGTGCTCTCCCAACCTAATCCGAAGTGAGCTACCGATGATGCTGACTATTGACGATTTTTTGTTAGTATTTGCTACGCAGTGGGCCACGGGCGCGGCGTTTTTGTTAACCACGGGGGCAGCTAAGGTCCCCATTTTTCTAGTTCAAAAGTACAAATGTACGACCCCAGTACCTATCCTCCTTACATCTATTTTAGTCTCATGCTATTGTCAAGGCCTGTCTAGAAGTGTATTCAAAGTGGCAATGTACTTGTAGAGATAAAGCTGACGATATCACTCTCACTAATTTTATCATTTATCTTTTATTATTTACGTATCTGATAATGCAATTTCTAAAAGACTTTGTGGTTCATTGACTCTGCATTGCATTTCTCGTTACTTTATCATTTATTCTGTGCTTTATTAAACAAAGATTACTACCTTTTCTGTCTTCTGTTTATTGGTAATAAAACTAACCTATTATTACCGTGCCACTATACTCTACTTCAAATTCAATTCCTACTTTAGTGCAGTAATTTCAATTCAGTAAACAAAAATACGAGTTACTGAACAAAGCTTATAGCTACATATGACAACCAAAATATTATTATTATTCTAAAAACTGTAGTTTCCACGTTAAAACGTTGAATTTAATTAACATTCCTAAGGGTTAAAACTGTTATACAAAATACCGAATTCGTAATAAATAAATAATTTATTAAATAACTTAGAAACAAACATGTCACACTTAAAACTAATAGACTATGGACCGTTTCTGTGATTCCCTGCTTTTCTTCTCTGCGTACTTCTCAACGGCACTCACGAGGAAGTTCTGGGCTGTTTCTAAATATTCAGGAGTGACGAGACTCCTCAAGCTTTCTACCGGGACATACTGCTCGTAGCTCAGACCACATTTGCCAGTAAACTTGCAGAAGCCAACGGCCGAGGCAGCACCAACGACAATGATGAGGAAATTGGAGACCAGCCATTCGATGACAAAAACGCCAAGACTGAGAGCTGTCGACTGAAAGGCAAAATAAAATATAATAACGACGCCATCGAATATACTAAAGATGCCACAACGTAAGATACGAAAATGCTTATAATATTTTTAGACTTCATTCAACGATATCAAAAAACAAGATTTTAGAAGAAATCAGGTAGTAAAAATATAACACTTAGGATGATAAACATGAAAGTAAAAAAGAAACTCACAAACTTATTCCCGACCAAAGCGTTGATAATATCCATAATCAAATAAGCGGGTACGTCTGGAAGAATCCGGGATAGCTGCTTGTTTGAATTATTCGTGGAGTCATGAAGTGGCATTGGCGAATCCAATCCCTGGAAAAAACAAATTAAATATAGGTGTCAGTCATAGCACTAGGTGACAGAGAGCACAAAACCATTTTCCTAAGGAACTTTCTGGGTTGCTCATAAAACGGATATATCCGATTGTAAAAGTTACCAAGTCGCTTCTAGGTGACAATAATAATTTAGATTAGAAAATACTTACATCAGTCGAGAATGGGAGTTTTGGAATGGGCTCAGCAACCACAACTCCCAACACAAAGCAAATAGCAGTCAGTGTACGCATCATCTGCAAAAAGAACATGTTATTTTATTAAAGGGTTGCAATGTTCTTACCCGACTGCAACAGAAGAAGGGAAATGTTTTTTTTACATATGGGCTTATCTTTAACAGAATACATCATCGAACTTTATATAATGTATGATGCACAGAACTGACTCCAAAACGAACACATTACAAGCCAAGTGTACAATAAGTCTAGAAGGTATTTTAAATTTGATTCACAAATTATTTGATTGAATCATTTGTTTAGGAATATTGGCAAATATGTGCTGACAAATAAATTTTCTAATGCAATACAATACTAACAAATAAGAAATATTAATATTTACCTTGATTATATATTTTTTGTTGATGGTCCTTGTACTTTTAATGCCAGAATATAAACTGATGCCAATAAGACCAATGCACTGGTTTTTAAACTAAAATCAAAATCACTTAACATCGGAGAGAGTGGTCATTTGGTAATGATCATACAATTGTCCAATTTATATGACGTACGAGTATGTCTTATCCTAATTAATATTTTCCAAAATTCATTACATTAACTAACGAAAGGTAATCCCTAATTATTATAATGACCCTTACCATATAGCTTAATAATTGTCTCATGTATCAATCAATATTTTTTGTAGTTCTTTAATATTTTTTAACACTCACAATGTTATTTCTTATTTATATAAGTTTAAATATGATATTAATATTGTTGTAGTCCACTGATATCATTTCAAAGTGGTATAGATAGATAGATAGATAGATAACTCTTATTGCACACCATAACAGAAAATAGTGCGTAGTACTTACTGTGTACACGCTGTACACAGATTTACACAGAAAAAGATCGCTATTTACACAGAAAAATATACAACGTAGGCGGTCTTATCGCTATAAGCGATCTCTTCCAGACAACCTTCAGGTAAAGGAACATACTCATTCACAGGAAGGGGGAGTTTGGTGCAAAATCATAGAATAGGTGTAATGAACAAATAAATAATAATAAATAAAATACATAAAAATAAGTAAATATACCTACATATAAATTATACACATTCATACATACATACAAATAAATACATATATACCAATATTAGAAATGTAAATGAGGTATGTAAATGAGATCAAAAATATTATATTATTTCAAAGGGAATTATTATACGTAGATATGAATAACTACACTCGGAAGTTAATAATAAATAGAGTTACCTCATGAAAAACCGCCGTTTAGTCAACATTTAAGAAAATTACCGTTCGTTTTGTTACTCTAGAAATTAATTAAAGTTACTTTAAATCAAACTCTAGCCCTCTTTTTACAAAAAACTTAGTAGCGAGTTAACCCACGACTATTTAATTAACCGAGCAATTAGAAAAGCATATCTCTTTAAGGTCATGTCACCGATGTGTTATTCATTCTAATATACTTATTATGTCTGTTATTTAGAGTCCTGTTTCAAAGATTGAGCATCACTGTGCTCAATCTGCCAATCCATCGTTACTACCTACTTCAGTGGCGTTATTTTCCTAAGCTGAGAAAAATGTTTTCATTATGAGTTTTAGTTTTTGAGTTATTGTCCAGGTACACAATTATATTCGCATAGTATAATATGGCCAATACTAAGAAATTATGTGTCTAAAAAACACTAAGTATATTTTAGTCAAGAATAGTTTGTTTAATCTGTGGTCAAGGGTCAATTTCGTAATAGCTCAATAGAAAACTATCAATAACTTTGTAATTTTACTAAAGATTATGAGAGATGGGCAACTACGAAACCCTATGCTTAGTCATGACCAGACACGCACTTTAAAAATTATACGAGTATACAGGGTGGTCCAGTTAATCTGGGATCAAACGATACAGAAAGATAAAGGAGGTTAAAATCTATCTACGGTAAAATCGACTCAACAAAGAGTTGCTGTTTTTTTAAATAAATATCCTTTTTAGTAAAACATCGTCAAAATTAGTTATCGACCGAAGTTTCGGTTTCGGCTAGTTTCGGCCAAAAATCAAATCAAATCAATCATTTATTTGCCAGAATACAATTATATCATGCAAGTTTTACATTGCGGATCTTAAGGTTAATATTGTCTTGTATTCAGCTTAAAAGCAGGCCGAAACTTCGGCGGCGCCGAAACTTTATTATTCATAAATTGTCAAGCTCTTTTAGGGTAAGTCTATGCTTCTTGATTAGCTTATTTCGTTTACTGGTCAGCTCCATTGTAAAGGAAATTTCTTTTTGTAAATAGTTTTTACTTTTTAAAATTATTTTGACATAAATAAGTGCACATTTTAATACAATTTATCGCTTTACTTATTTTATTATAACAGCACGTCTAATAAAGCTCTTGCATTTGCAGCATTTGGGATAGGTCTGATTTTATTTCTATGTATTTTGCTAGCGACTGTAAAATATTTTTTTCTAGTGGTTAGATTTTCATTTTAGTTCTAGCGACGTAGTGCAGCTCCACCACTGCATTTCCTTTGTAGTCAGGATCTTTATCTTGGTTTTAATGAAAATCCAGTGTAGTTGTTATTCTGCCACGCTGCCCCAAAATAAAGATAAACTACTTTTCTTTAATCCCGCAACGAAATTAAACAGATGAAAAAGTTTTTGATTTGAGATGAAAAGCACATTTTTTTAACTTCTATATTATACTTTGCTACCAAAAGCGCATCCACTAGTTTTTTGATAGTAAAATTGAGCTCGCTTAGCCGTGCCTTTTGTACTCAGGTTATAGTGTAATAAAAGCGGTTTTGACAATCATTACATAATTAATTCAATGACAGATAAAAGACAAGTGGATGCTCTATTTTCTGTCTCGATTTATAATTTTGGTTTACCCAAAAATTTTTGCACCAGCTCGGCTTGCCATCACTTTCTTTAAAGCTTCAATTTTTAGCATGCGTACCTAACCTCCGATACACTTTTACTATGTGTATCGGAGGTTAGGTACGCATGCTATCGCCCATGCATTCGAGTCGAGGTACATATAAATTTGTAATTGACACTGTTTTTATATTTTACTTTTTATAATAAAGTATTGTTCTAGATTGGATATTTTTAAGTAGCATTCATGAACTTCACTCCAATAGTAGTTTTACTATATTTTTCTTTATTCCTATAATTGTCGTAAAGTGTAATAATGTAATTTCTGAAGGGATATTGTTAGCACTCACAGAACGGATTGTTACAGTATCATGTGTTATTAATCAAACCTATTATTGGCGATGCTATCATATACATACTTTTAGTTTATATGTCTGTAAAGTGTTTTCGAGTTTTCACGCGTTTTTTTTCGCATTGTTCGACGCAGAATACGGTCGCTAATTTTGCACTGGTAAGCATGAGTGCCGCAGCCGAGTGTCTGGGGTTCAAATCTCGCTCTTTTTACCCGACTGCGGAAGGAGGGTTATGTTTTTCGAGAGTATGTATGTTTGTATGTATGTAAGTATGTATGTATAATTGTTTGGCACGCCCTACAGCCGAAACGGCTGGACAGCTTTTGACATATCAGGTGTCGTTGAATTTGTTAAAATTGTGAGAATGACATAGGCTGTATAAATTTTAAAAATGGCGCCCGCAAATGCAAATAATGGGGGAGGAGGGATTGATTTTTTCCTTAGCATAGCAATATGGGTATCAACTGAAAGGTAGTAAAGGGTCCGTTTTAAAAATATAACTTTTTTGCAGTCTGGTGTTTTATTATAAATAATAAAACTAAAAATAATGAAATAAAAAACGGTAATTTAAAAAACCCGACTGCGTTTCTGTGTAACTGGAAATTAAAAAACCCTAAAACAAGAAAGAGTCATACCCGGGTTAAATTGGTACCCATATTAAAAATTGTAGCAGTCGGGACCCATGTTAGAAAGTCAGTCGTCTCGTCAGTAGATTGGAGTAATCTGCAATGTAATATTGAGGTAGGTCCATTTCTAGAATGGGTCCCGACTGCTATACAATTTTTAATATGGGTACCAATTTACACCGGGTATGACCTCTTTCTTGTTTTAGGGTTTTTTAATTTCCAATTACACAGAAACGCAGTCGGGTTTTTTATTTTTTTTAAATTACCATTTTTTATATTTATTCAAGTTTTTAGCTTTTTTTTTTAAATAAAACTTACAAATAATAGAGCTTTTTTTTTTCAAATAATAGTAACTGAGCCAAGCTCGGTCGCCCAGGTACTTAGGATGAATGAATAGGACTAAAGTAGTAATTATTATTACAACTATTTCTTTGTACCTATATGAAATGAAACTAAATTTATTTGTATTGCTCTTCACTAAAATCCTACTAGTCCTATAGTTATTATAAAATAGAATGGCATTTTTGGGTTCATTGGGTTATTACAAAATAGAAAATCTGGAGTATTAATATAGTCATAATAATTTATTTCATTCAATAAATAGTTGCTTATTCTAAACTAAATTACACCTCTCCCTCTCCATTTTGAATTTTAGTATTCTTCCTCTTGCAACGAGCGGTACTTTCGGATTGCTTTCTGGACAAAGTCGGACGCTATAGCAAGTCTCTCAGGAGTGGCAAAAGAACGGAGTTCAATAGGCACTTCGTACAAAGACTTGACGCTGGATAGCATTGAGCAGATGGGTGTAAACTTGCAGACACCGAAGGCAGCTAAAGTTCCAAGGATGAGAGCAGGAGCGTTGACCAAGAGAAAGACAACTACTTTCTTCACTAAGCCGATTCCGAACTGTAAAAGAATAAAAAAATAAGAAACAATGTTAAATATTCAAGAAAAGCACGTTGATAAAGCAAGTGGAATGTATGGAATTTATGGAAATCAGAAACAACGGTGGTATGTACTAAGGCCGCACGTCAGACTGCCCCACTTTGACCTTGAGACCGCCTCTATACCATTCGTAAATAAAGCTGTTTTTGGGTAGCCTGACGCGCTGCTGACTGTACCACAGCACGAACTAAAAGCCGTGACAATATAGAAAAAATATGTAAATATTATAGTTTTCTTAATCGATCCGACCGGGGATCAAACCGGGGACCTCAGAGATGGCGTCACCATGTAGCCGGGGTGCACGCCACTCGACCACGAAAGTTTTCAAGTCTTATAATGCTTTTATAAGTATACTTACAGACGCGACTTTCGCAATCAGTCCAAGTTTAGAGAAACCGACTTCAGCTACTGGCGGTGCTGGGACTATGACGTCAGAAAAAGGCTTTACAACCAATTGGTCTTGATAAGCGTATGGTAACACGTAGCTCTGAAAATAAAAGGCTTATATTAGAATCAGGAATGTTCCAATGTTTAATATATTGTCCGAGTCTGAGAAGTATGTGGTTAAAGTCTAAGCATTATTGAAACTTACTCCATAGGGTCTTTCTCCGTACTCGATCAGATTATCCAATTCTTGGTATTGGTGAGCAGAAGCAGCAATGATAAAGAACATACAAAGAAACACTGCCTTGAACATTTTGGAGCTTCTGTAAGTTGTGAAGTACTATAATGTTGAACTGAACTAGATTAGTGATCGAATGATAGGTTGCATATCGAATGTAAAGTTTAAATACTCATTTCAAAGCATCGTTTGATAATTAGGGGAAATTAGGGGCGCAATGCCGATTTGCTTATGAATACAATTATTCAACATTACGTCACTAATAAATGATCTTGAAGAAATAATTCATCATTAGTAATGACATCAGTGGCTGCAATTATGTCACTAAGGGAGATTTAGCTTTGTAAAAATTTGCTTCATTGGACGATTACGTTAGAATAATTTAAGGATCTTGTACCGAAGTTTGTTTCAGCAATATTTATAGTCAAAAATATTTACATAGGATTAGTGTCAAGGTTTTACCCTTTCCAGGAAGTTAATTTGAAGCAAAAGCATTGAATCGAAAATTTTATTTCTTATGTTTACGCGAATTGTTGAACTCATTAAAAACACAATTTTACGGATTACTTCGCGATTTATTTGCATTTTATTTAAAACCTGACGTTTCGAACACTTTACAGCGTTCGTGGTCACAGGGAGACTAAAATGTAAATAAATCGCGAAGTAATCCGTAAAATTATTTTTAAATGAGATCGAAAATTTCATTAGACAATTTTATAAACTACGTACCTACTGTCTTGAATGGACCGGACCTACCCTTTATTTTGTTTTATATCAACACTATAGATCCAGTTATCGTATACCCCTATCCTCGTTTACTTCGTATATCGTCTCGCTGTATGGCTGTCTGTCTGTCACCAGGCTGTATCGCATGAACCGCTAGACAGTTAAAATTTTCATAGATGATGTAGATATTTCTGTTGCCGCTATAACAAACAAACACTAAATACAGAAGCTGATATACAACAAACGTTGCTCAGTATTAATAACATCAACAGGTAGATGCTTGAAATATTATTTACATTAAAATAAAATAAGTAAAATATTTTAGGGGGCTCCCATGCAACAAGCTGTCTGACTCGCATTTGGCCGGTTTTTTAGTTTTCATTAGCAATAAAAATAATGAAATCAGCAATTTCTCCAGATGCTTACAAAATATTATTTTAAAGATTAGATATTGCTCTTGAAAAAAATACCACCAGACCACCACTGGCGGAATCCCGCTTTTGGTTGGTAATTTTTTACTTATCTAATCTTTAGATTGCATAGTGAATGCTTATAACTTCAAAAAACAATAATTTACAAATATTATTTGTTCTGCGCTAACAGCATAAAGAATAATGGCATAAAGATGCCTCCTTCAGAAGACGTTTATTCTATCTATGTACAGGGCCGACTAGGTGACCAGGACAGGAATTGGATTTTGTAAAGAAGTCCTTATCAGACTTGGAAACAAAAATAAAACCCTGACTCCTGAACTGAAGCAGCAACTGAAAAAGCGGTTTCGGTGAAGCATTCACTATGTTTTTGTTTAGAACAAATGATGAGCAGCTACATTCGTGAGGTTGATTAAAGTAGTATAGTACCTAATTGAGTAGGGAGTAAAAGTTTTTACCAAATTCTTTGTTTTGGTTAAGATGACTACTGGATGAATGCTTACGGCTGGACTCTTAACCCGTGTTTTTAGTATATTTCAATGTGTTTATTATTCCTCTGCTGACTACGGAGGGCGTTTTCCCGACAGCGGCAATATTGTCTGCAATATAATTTGCCATTTCATAATAAGTTTGTTAAAACTCATGACATAATATTGATATTGCTTGCCTCTTGTTATTCCTAAACCTTAGGCCGCACAGTCATGAATGCATTTATTCATTTATCAAATTATTAATTTATTTTTATCACTTAAATTACTTTATTTTAGTAATGGTGTTTATAAGATCAAGGTGCAGGTATCTATCCTGTATCACATGTTTTCTGTTTGTTAGTATTGTTAGTATTTACCTGTATCTTCGTTTCATCTCTACTAACTTGCTAAGTATTGCTTTGTCGTTGTATTTTTTATCGGCGTTTCTTACTACATAGACATACTAGAATATCCAACCAACCAACCGGTCGATCGCGACTATTTGTCCAGCTAGTCGATCGTGGCAAGGCAAAAATATAAATACGTAGAACAGACTCCGCAACGTACCTACTCAAGTATGTAGTTGGTAGATCGCACTAGGTGTCGCGTTGTCAGTGAATAAGATCTTGGGTCTAACCAAGTTGGCCACCCCTGGTTTGGAACAATATTGCTATTCATTTCGTGATAACTATTGCAACTAAATCCGTGATCATGGCAGTTGCAAAAGAGCCAATGTATCAGAAACTCGTAACATGTTAGCAATCCCGTTCTATTCGTTGTTAAGTTTTGAACAAATGAGTGGGTTTTAATATAATAATTGAATAACCGTAAATAACCAACCGGGTGGTTGGAGCCCGGGCCGAAGATTTATCGAAATCTCATGAGAATAAAACTATGGAAAGTATAGCATAAACCAGCGTTACGCCCGTTCTAATTTTTTCCGTTCCCGAAGGAATTTTAGATATTCCTCTCTTAGTTCTTCCTCGAGTCCTCGAGGAAGTAAATGTAAAATTTTCTGCTTTTTATGACTTGCTGTTTCGGCTGTGCTTTCTCTGTCAATTGCTCAGTCAGTAACGAAAGAGTTTTTTATAAACTATTTATTAATACTAAAACCAAAGGTAACCAAAATTTTACAATAAATCAGCTCCATGAAATCAAAATAAGTTTCCCTCGTGTAATTAATTAATGTTGGATATAATGATTGTTGATCATCTTCTAAATAAGGTAGATAAAGTTATTAAGTACCAATTCGAATACTCTAAAAGCGTAGCTTATCAATTCGGCTGTATGTTACGCCAACCGCTGATTATGGAATATTTCCAAAAGTAATTTCCAAGAATCGGAAGAGTTCCTCAACGACTAACGTCCCAGCATCGGGAAAATCAATATAAAAGATTAGAGCCTATTGTAAAATTTTATTATTGAATTCGTTGCCACTATGAAGAGAATTGAATTTATCTTACAAAACGAGTATGGCACCGATTCCACTAAATATAGGAGTATCTTTTTTTTTTGTAAAAATCTCAATATGAATTTTGTGCAGTTTTTTGGAATCGGTTTTTTTAATAATAAGATTTCGGTCGCTCTTCCACCTGTGTATTTATTAGATGTTTTGTAGGTAATTAAAAAAAAATACCTTCAGAAAGTGTTTATAACTTATGTACCCAAAGTTGTTCTCAATGATTTTTAATTATTATTTTTGGAATCTTATTATTATTTTGTATTGGCATTACTGTAATCACCATGACATTCGTTAAAAAAATTGTGGAATCATTGCGTCACATTGTTATTTTGCTTATATCCTACTTATCTAATAGCTTATTGTGACTAGACATTGCTACAGGGAATCATTTAGTAATATTAGTGACGTTTAGTTTTATGGTGAATCACCTGGCGATGTCATTCAATGCACCTAATCAGAAAAGAACGTAATTACTCAAATTAGAAGGTACTTACTAAATTAGTATAGCCAGATCTACTTATAATATGTTAAATTTTACCAAAGTACTTCATTCACAATCCAGAGCCTCTAGTGTACACTTATACTAGTAAATACAAGGTAAGGAAATTATTATTGTTCAGTATCCAATTTAAAATATGGTCATTCCACCACCACAGCAACCACGATTAATGCTAAGCAGATGTTTTTTCGGTTAATCACTCAAATGTTCTTAATAATTTTTTTCGATCACTGAATATATTTTTTTCTTTTAATAAAGGATTGATCTGCTCTCAAGGTTAATATGGGGAAGTTTGTTACAAAAATTACGGTGTCTAGAGGACGAGGTGTTTTGTTTGAACTACAGAATCACGGTGATTAGGATCAAGCTTAGTTAAAATTTACGACCCAAGTTTACCTCACCTTTGTTCATAACTTAAATTTTACGATTGCTTTACTATTCAGCGAATATTACTGTTTATTCTTTACTTATTTTCTTCTATTTTATTTTTTCTGCAGATGGCCCGCGTATTGTTTGCCCTAACTCTAATTGCCTTGCTAGGCGTCGCTTCGGCCGTGCCTTCATCTTACCCTGCTATCATCGTACCTGAGCACCGCAGTCAATTGAGACCACTAAAATCCCTTGATGAACTCCCGTTCAACAATTATGAGTAAGTTATTGTTCATTTTTTTTATTTCCTTTGTTATTTTTACATCGTGTTCTTTTCCGTAAGAAATATTGCTGGGTTGTAAGTAGGTAGTAGAAATTCAATAACTTTATTTTGTTTTATTTAAACTTTTGTCTATTTTCAGGTACACCATTGTACCGGCCGATGAATACAGTGTTGCTGAATATGTCAACCCCAGCGAACCGTCTCTATGGGATTATATCCCTCTACCAAATCCTATTGTAAGTACTATTTTATAGCCTAATTGCGATAGCGTCTATACAAATAATAAGGTCTAGTTTTGGTACTTTTATCACAAAATTTACACTAAGACTCTGTCTCCACGCCTACGCACGTGTTACTTTTTTTTACATTCACCACGTAAGGGATGCAAGGGACTATCTGACCAGTGGTACCTTAATACTTTAGAGATAATGTTTCCAGACACAATAGAAATTCAATTGTTATGAGACCGCCGGCGGTCTTCCAATCCTCAAGGGAGTAAACATTATTTATTATATCACGCTGTCATTTTTTTTAGATACTCATTTTATGAGCTATATTTAAATCATTGACCGAATTAAACATTTAATTTTTTGGGCAGTGATTGGCTTTCGTCTAGTGGTCAGCACGCTGGGTACTATCCACGAGGTCCTGGGTTCGAATCTTGGGTTGGGCCTAGAGTGTTGGGTTTTTCTGTCTTGAAATAGCTCAGACAAAGCTCCGGAGTCAGGTAGTTGGTGGTGTTAACACCCCCGTGCCTCGGAAAGCATGTTAAGCCGTTGGTCCTGCGCCTGATCTCTCTACGGTCATGTTGGACTGCCGTCTCACCGAAGTATGAGAGTGAAGGAATAGAGAGTGCACCTGTGTATTGCGCACACACTTGTGCACTTTAATATGTCCCGCGCAGTTGGCTAATCTCTGTTGAGATAGGCCGCCGTAGTCGAAATTCAACTAGGAGGACATTAATATTATTATCTTTCTTGTTTCAGACTGCTATTGCGACGGTTGCTTCGAAAGCTGCGAGTGTTGGCAAGTTTATCATACTCAACGGAGGTCTTGTCATACTTGGAATGGCCCTTGTCATAGGCTTCTGTGCGTTTACCCCATTCTGCACGCTTGTCATCGAAAAACCCTTCGCCAGACAAATCAGATCCCTCAACCTTCCGTACCTCGACGACGTTGAGTACTACTTCAGACAGGCTTACGATAAGTACCACGAATTGTAAATTAGATGTTACTGTTTGAAACTTAATTGTGACATTGTGAGTTATTTATTGTAGCTATAAGTTATTTATTTTCAATACATAAAGCCTATTCCTAAATCTGTCTTTGAACCCTACCCTCTACAATAAACCTACTTTTCGATTAATTAACACAATAACAGTAATAAAATATATTACTTACTCAACGCCAGGGTTGCAAATAGCCTATATGCTTTAGGAAGAAGAACTTTAGTAGGAACTCGTGGGTACTACTTTTTTTATTTTATAATATAATTTCATTTGTCATAAATAAAGTAGGTAGTTACATATTTATATCAATAAGATAAACAAAATAGTCTACAATGTAATGATGGTTAATCATTTAGTAATGTTTAGTAGACGTTAAAAGTAAACGACAATCTTATTAAAACATATTCATTTATTATTGCATAAAAATCATACTTTATAATCTGTTAAATAAGACTAGCTTATATCTAAGAAAAAATAGCACGTCTCCTTCTAGCTGCTTCTACCTTGTCTACGCCCTGTATTTTCTGGTACTTGTCAATCGCAGTCTTGACAAACTCGGCAGCATGGCCAATTTTTTCCAACTTTTCAGGAGTCATCAGTGTCCTCATCTCCTCATGAATGGGCCCAAAACCATTGAAAGTAAAAGTACATAGATTCGTATAAGAACAAACTCCAATGGTAAGAAAAGCACCGACAAGAAGAAGAAAGGTGTTGCTGATCAGTTTGGAGATTGAGCGAGCGAAGAATCCAACGACTGACTGAAACAGATGAAAAAGTAAATTAGAGACGTATTTTTTTAAAATTGTGGCTAGAATGCCCTTGTTTCATGAAATACTTTTATATTTTATTTAATACGTTTTATATTTTTATTGACTTTGAGGAATATTATTCGTATTCAATTATATTAGTATTTCAATGTTGATACTCAGAGCATAATCTATGAAATATTCAGCTCTCAATAATTTTATGGGACTATAATTTAGAAATGCATACCCTGGAATCGGGGACTTGGCTCCAAAGCATGCTGAAGACAGAAGTATCAGGCTCTACGTTGTAATACGGGCTGGGGCTGTTGCCGTACATGTCATAACTGAAAATAATGACAATTATTAAAATGCACATTCCACATAGAGTGAGAATCACTAAAATGCGCGTGAACATGTTGTGTCAAAACAAAATAACTAATCCAATTATGAAACTGTGACGACGGCTGAACAGAGCAGGAGACGAGTTCCAAATACGTAATATCTTATTTGCTCTCAGTCTTACCTTGCAGTAAGTGGTATCTAAGATGGAATACGGTATTCTAATCAATACTGTCCCTTCTATCCTTTGGCGAGAGTAATAGGCAAAACGACACGTTACCCTTGAAAAACTCTAAGTGCTCAGTGAACCTTAAAAATGATAAATTCTCTTTATAAGATTATTTTATTAAATATTATTTACCTGTTAGGATATCCATAAGCAGGTGCATACGGGACATCAGGGTAAGCCACCTCTGCAGGTCCGGGCACGTATGCATATCCAGGAATTTGTAGATTATCCTAAAATAATTATAAAATTAAATGCTTATTTTGATATAATAGAGTAGGGAATCACATGATAATCGTATAGTGTACAATTTTTAAACGTTTTTTTTTGCTCATGCAATTAACATCTAATATTTCAATTGGAGCCTCCAAATGAATGAATCAATAAATTAAAGTTACATGGAACTGAAGATACGATCATTGTCTGTAGGATGAAAACAAATTGATAATTTACGGTCGACAACACGTCAGGTTACCCAATTGACCTATGACAATAGCTTTTACTACAATGGAAATTAGAGGCGTTCCCAGAGTCATAGTGGGATAAATTATTGTTTTTTTGTATTCCTGCAGTACTAATCATAGTGTGGTAGTCTGACTTGAGGCCTTGTGTACTTACAATTCTGTTGACTTCTCCTGCAACTTCTACAGGTTGATCAGCCAGCATTCTGTCATGGTTAACAGTCACCGGTCCTGTCGGCTCGATTGGCTTCACCAACGGCCGTCTTTGATTCTTATATTCTTCTAGGTTGAACACGGGATGGCGTTCGTCTGAATCCCTTTGGTATTTTTCTACAGGTTCTGTCTTTAGATCAGGCTTGAAGGTGGAGTGCTTTTCAAGTACGGCGTAAGGTGACGATATTTCGGCAGCGTACGCCGAGACTATCGCCACGAGAAATGTCGTTTTCTTAAACATCTGAAAGATATTTATTTATTTAAACTTTATTGCACCAAAAAAGAAAGTACAATTGGCGGACTTAATGCCTTAAGGTATTATCTACCAGTCAACCGCGTGGGAATGCAGAAAGATAATCAGTCGCGGGGCGGGACATTCAGTATTGATGGATGGATGCGGAAAAATTAACAAAATACTGTAAAAACAAAGGTACATACTAGATACATACATACAAATTATTACTTACTATTAGATTAAATTATTATTAGAGATTTACGTAACTTGTTATTTTAACAAAAATAATGTGGATCTAATTAAGTAGGTACCACGCATGTCTTATAATCTAGATCAAAGTAAATCAAATATTAGTTTTTAAACACACAGAAAATCAAGAGTAAACACCATGACTTTCTATTTACGAATAATTCTATCTAGAGTTAATACATTCTTTATAACCAAATCAACTTTAGAAATTACACCAAGTATTTATAATTAATTAACAATTAAACTTACCTTAAATATATGCTGCAACCACCTCTACAAATTCTTCCAAGGAACTGATGCTCTCCCATGAAAATATCCTTATTTATACTTGCACCTTTTGTAAAACACCCCTTGTCCCGACTTATCTCTAGCCATTGTTTTGGCCATAATAGTCAAACAGAACGGAGAAATTTCTTCGCCGAAAATTCGTCAAAACATTGGAATGTGCAAAAACAATAGGACCAGTAAAAACGGGAAGACTCATGGAACAAAGATTTTGAGCTTATCGAGGCCCGATGTTTTTAACAGGTTGATTAGCATTCATTGTTTACTCACACAAAATGTGCTCGCATAAATAACACGATTACAAAGCTGACATAGAAGACGATGATTTTCAAAAAATTTGAATCGGTGCTTTTATTAAAACAATCAAACTTAACACAAATCATCAATTTTAAGTGTTTTAAGAAACACATGTAAGTACCTAGATTCTAATATGCTCATATACTTAGGTAGGCAGTATTATTTATAAGAATGTGTTTGTATTTAGGTCGGATGGACTCCAGGTGGACTCTAGGTTGGATGTTAGGTCCAGGGGCCCAAGGCTTCTAAATTACATTAGCAAAATGTAATTGAATATCAAGCTTTTCGGTCATATGTCAGTAGGGTATTCAATAATCAGGGTATTCAATTACGATTCTATTAAAATTTTGCTAGTGTAATTAAGCAGACTTGAGTTCAAATACAAATGACCCCAATTTTATTAAATGCTTACTTGTTATAAAGGTAGAGAAGGGATAGAGAAACTACACTAAACACGTAACAAAATAGCAGTCAATTGGCTTTAAATATTAAAGATTCTAGGCATAGGAACACTTGGTGTGTTAGCTAACAGTAGCTATTTGGCTGTAGAGACTTCAAATTAGCGTATGAATAATGGAGACAAATCGATATGGAGAACCGATCATTCAGCATTTTTCCTTTGACGTAGACTACCTTTTTGTTTTTCCCCGACTGCGTCAGAAGGAGGGGTTTCTCTTATTATGTAAGAATATACGGATCAATTATGTATCTTGAAGCTAAAATGTCCCATTCGTACTAACAACCTCAGATTCAAAGAGTACAACCTATCTACATTAGGTAGGTTGTAGCATGGTTGTAGGTACTCTGTTAATAAAATATGAGTAAATAGATATGGTAGGTCTTTACACAGTCATCTGCATTGTTAACCTTTGTACCTAGTCAGTCGTTAATCTGTTTGTTTCGAGTTGATAGAGACAGGTCTTTAACTTTAACCTGGGTAAAAAAGATTCTATAAGTTAGTCCAGTAATCAATCAGAGTTAAAAAATACTGTGGTACGTAAATGATCTTATTAACAAACGTGCTGTTTTTAGTGACCCGGACTCAGTTCGCATGTAAACCTTTTTTGCGTGGTATTTAATTATATTTCCCTTACAAAGTTATAAACTAACAAAAGACTAACACGAGTAAAGTACAAATCAAGAAATCGCTTTTAGCAATAAAACCGCCTAAATTGTACGTATCTGAACATTTTTGTAAATATCTACTGTGTGAGGTGTGCAATCGAGAGTATCTATCTATCTATAATCTAGTTTCTAAGTACAGTCGGCAGCACGTCGGGTTACCTATTTGAACTACGAAAACAGCACTTATTACGTAGGGAGTAGAGTCGGTCTCGAGGTCAAAGCGGGGTCATCTGGTGTGCGGCCGAGTGTACTTATTTAGTTGTGCGTTTACTGCAGTCAGTACTACCTCGATATTTTGTGGTACCACATTATTTACTTACTACCTTTTTACTATTATAGGGTATTGATTCTTTCATATTTGAATATCTACCCTTATTGAAAGTAGGTAGGTGATTGCCCTGATGGTTGTGTGTATGTTATCTCTCGTTACTTTAATACAACAAATAAAGTAGTGAAAGTCTTATTATAAAATGAAACGACGCCTTCAAAAATATCGATTAAGCTGTATTTCCACAGGAAAATTAATATAAGTAAGTATAGCTTACTACGACATCGTGTTAGGCCAATGGCGCCTGAAACGGAAGTACTTCACTGACAAAAAGCATAAACTAAAGAATTAATCTAATTGACACAGATAAAAAATATTACTCCTCAGAGATAATCTAAATGCATGGTCTAATCACACTGGGATATGAACAAGTAGACCGACTAGGTATTGATCACACACTGATACTTACCTTATATATGATACCGTTAATGTATCTAGCAACAATTAACATACAGTGTGCAGTGAAAACTTTTGACCATAATTCGATAGTATCGAATGTCATTTTATTTCACTAGTACCATTGGCTCTACTTTTTTCATAGGTAGATAGAACTTAAGAGTCTAGCATAGTATACTACATAATCATTGACAGCCGTCTTGGTGTAGTGGTTCGCGCTACTAAACCATGCGGTTGCGGGTTCGAATCCCGCAAGGGCAAATGTTTGTGTGATAAGCACGAGCATTTGTACCCAAGTCATGGATGTTTATAAACGTATAAACGTATGTCTATCCGTTATCCTAGTTGCCATAGCACAAGCTCACGCTTAGTTTGGGGCTAGGTAATTGGTGGTTTATAGAAACAGTTTATTTATTAATATTTATTTATACATGTTGGTTTGACAACCTGAATTAATATAATAGTAGCATTTTCGTAGGCCAAGTAGATCTTAGAAGTTGTAGACATACGGAACCCTACTTCTGGGCGTGGCCCGACACGCACTTGGCTTTCTTGCCTCAAAAGAAAAAAGAAACCCTGTTAGTATTATAGGACTTACCGCTTCACATATTCCCAGAAAAGTTTGATTTCTTCTTCTAGGCTCATAATCTTCGAACTTACAGACATTTCACTACACGAAAAAGGATGGTCAGCTAATAGTATGAATCACTTTGCCATTTTTGTCCGTAACTTGGGGTTTATTTACACTAAAATGGTCGAAGAAAGCTCTACAATCAGCTCTATTTGACTAGATATTTCATTTTACTGTGTGCTTTAATTTTTTTAAACGTTAATGTAAATTAGTCCTGTAAAAATTTCACAGCTCTATAAAACTGGCTTCATGTAGTGACCATTCGATTACGACTGCTTCAAACTCGTAATACACAGGACACGTGGAGTGGAAGTTCAGGGCTAAATACTAATCGATTCCCATTCATTAAACCTAACCTACTTTACAAAACCAATGTTGAAGTAAAAGGGAATTTGGTCTCAACAAACTAACGCTTGACTGCCAAACTGCTTGGTCATCATAATATTATTTTCTTTTCACATTTTAGGATCGTTCAATGATTCATACTTTTTTTTCTTCGTTTCTACATTTTTTATTCGTTTTGGCTTGCTATAGCCGTTTCTACAATGACAGACATTAAAAAAAGTTACGAGCAAGCAAAAAGTTTATATAGGTTACTTAAGCCTAAACTTAAAAAGAAAACCTTCACACGTGTTTTTTTGTTTTCCATGCAGTTGCGGAATTCGGAATTGTCATTATGGAATTTAATTAAATAATTTGCAAATGGCTGTAAAAAAACTTCCTACTAATATTCAGTGCTTATTAAGTTCTTCAATACATCTATTTAGCTATAAAAGAGCAGTCGAAGAACTGGTAATTTTTGGTTTTGTCCTAACGACTAATTTCTCACCATTTTGTCGAACATTTCTCTTGTAAATTTTTTTTTGTTATTTTGTGTTTTGTTTATACTTAAGAATTTGTCATCTGCTGTTTTTGTTAAGAGATAGTTTTATAAAAAAAAATAATTTGATTTTTTAGGTTTATAATGCTCTAGATGCTCAGTCAACTTCAATTGCCATAAGGCTGCATATACAAGAGAACAAAATTCAAGTTGTTGACAATGGTCAAGGTATTGTTAGAGAAAATTTTGATTTACTAGGTCAAAAATACGCTACAAGCAAATTCGGCGATTTGACAAGATACAAATCGGCTCCAAATTCGTATGGATTTCGCGGGCAATCGCTTGCTGGGTTAGTAGAAGTTTCCAAAGGTGTTAAAATAACGTCAAGAATTGACACAGAAGATACTTGGACCAAAACTTTTTACAAAGGAAAAAGTAAAGAATCCATCCAAACAACAACTCGACCTTCTAAAGGAACAACGGTATGTTTTATTTTATTGTACACTAGTACTTGTATTTATTGACACGGCCCCACATCGACCTACCCTTATCTGTCAAATTTTCGCAACCATCCAACCCTAAGTAGATTACATAGACTTCCATATCATTTGAGATATTTAACAGATTTGGGTATGTTGATGTGGGGCCCACTAAACCTAAACCATTTGGTTTTACAATTTATTAAGATTAAATAAACCTAACTATTAGATTGTTTTACAATAATTGTGTAAGTTGTATGCATTAAAGTACTTACCAAATTTTTAAATCAAGTTATTTATAGGTCGAAGTAAATGGTTTTTTATATAACCTTAAAATCCAAAATAAGGGCATCAACCCAATCACTGAAATGAACGAGATCAAGACTACATTGGAGCAACTATCATTAGTTCACAATAACGTGTCATTTAGTCTCAGAGACGATTCTAAGAATGAGATAATATTTAAAGCACACAAGAACCTCGATATTTATCAGACGTTAAAATCTCTTTTCGAAATAGATAAATCTGACATTCAAGAGTTAATGGTAGAAAAGAACGAATACAAAGTTGTAGCTTACGTGGCTAGGAATAATGATCATCCTGATAGTCACCATTGGATTTTCCTTAACAAGAAGTTTATTAGTAACACAAAATTGCAAAAAAATATTCACGATAACGTGGCGAAAACTTTGAATCCATCACGTCGAATGACAAAGCTGAAAAAAGATAAGGTACCTAAAAATAAGATTTTCGGATCAAACTTTACACAACTACTTACACTTACTTATATGACAACCGGTTTCTTAATTTTGTTAATAAGTAGGTATATTATATTTTTCAGAATACAAATAACGTTGAAGATGATGAGGTATTAAATAACCACATCTCATTTTACTTTATTTTCTTTACATGCCCGTATTATGATTATGATATTAGTAATACACCACGGCAATCAAAATTAGAGTTCAAAGATTGGAGCCAAATAAACAACCTTGTTGAGAAATTAGTAAAATTTTATACAGGGGAACTAAAAGTTAAGGAAGTAAAAAGAACTGAGAATAGAAATACACTGCAAGATAAACACTTAATAGACGATACCAGACAACAAGTAAATGAAATAATAAAGAAAATATTAGGAAGCAACCCGAAAAAAGTAGGTGCCTCTCAATTGCAAAATGGTAGAAAAGGTAAGACAAATAACTAAGTACTTTTAACTAATCAAATAGATCCGAAGATACTTAATTACACGTTCAATATACGTCAATAATACTCACTTACTTACTTACTGGGGTGACGCAGCGACCCAAAGTGAGTCTTGGCCTCCGACACTAGATCACGCCATGCATCTCGGTCTTGCGAGAGTTCTTGCCAGTCGCTATGGCCGAGGTTGAGCAGGTCTTGAGCTACGACGTCTTTCCAGCGGTACCTAGAGCGTCCAACCGGTCGTCTCCCATTTGGTCGTCCCAGGTACGCTCGCTTCACGGCACGATCCCCTTCCATTCTCTCTAAATGTCCAAACCATCGAAACCTAGCTGCTTTGGTCTCTCCGATAATGTTGGATTCGGACACTAGATCTTCAATCTCCGTGTTCTTTCTGACTCTCAACCTCCCATCTCCCAGTTTCTTCGGTCCCAGAATCTTTCACAGAATTTTCCTTTCCGCCACTAACAGCTTATTCTCTTCTTTCAAGGTCAGTGTCCAGGCTTCGCATCCATACATTAAAATTGGTCTAATAACAGTTTTGTAGACTCGAATTTTAGTTCTTCTGCGTATCAGCCTAGACACCAGAACCTTGTGAAGAGCTGCCGTGCATCTGAGAGCGTTTTAGATACGGATATCAATCTCTTCCTCTCTGTGGTTAGTAGCTGTAACGGTACACCCCAAATATTTGAATTTGTTAACACCTTGATAGGTGTAGCCGTTCACTTCTAGATCTTTCCTATTTTCTCTTGTGTTCCTGTGTCTCTTCATGTAAAAGTATTCCGTCTTCTCACGGCTAATTCTGAGACCAACTTTCTTTCCATTTTCTTCCAAGATTTCTGCCATTGCCCGCACATCCGATTCGCACTGTCCAAGGAGTGCCAAATCATCGGCATATCCAATGATTTTGTGCATGCCATTCAAATCCACTCCGCCATTGACTTCTATTACTTTCCGGATGACGTATTCGAGCACTAAGTTGAATAGCATCGGAGATAATGCGTCCCCTTGTTTGAGCCCTGTCACCACTTCAAACTCATCGGTTAAGCTGGAGCCTACCCTGACCCGCAACTTGCTATATTTTGTAGCAACCTCGACCAATTTAACAAGTTTCAGTGGTAATTTAAAGGATCTTAGAATTTTAAAGAGTATATCCCTGTCCACACTATCATAGGCTTTAGTGAAATCAACGAATAATGAATGGATACTTTGTGCATATTCCCACTTTTACTCCTTAAGTTGTTTTAGGAGAAATATTTGATCGGAGGTGCTGCGATTACGACGGAAGCCACATTAGTAGTCTCCCAATATCCTCTCAGAGAGGGGCTCCATACGGTTTAAAAGAACATATGAAAGAATTTTGTATGCTTTCGGTAACAGTGCAATTCCCCGGTAGTTTGAGCATTTCCTGCGACATCCTTTTTTGTGTATTGGGCAGATGATGCCCACATTCCATTCGGCCGGTTGCTGTTCCTCCTCCCAAATTTTTATAATAATTTCGTAAAGTCGAGATTGCACCGCTCCTCCACCATATTTCCACAGCTCTCCTGGTATGCCATCAATCCCTGGGCTTTTGTTGTTCTTTAGCCGCATAATAGCTTCCCTAACCTCTTCAAAGTCGGGTTTCTCCACCACCCCGTTGTCCTCTTCCTCTGTGATTGGCATGTCATTTTCCCATATGTACGTACGTCAATAATGCATACATATAATTTCAGGCAAATTAATCAAACGAAAAAAGAAGAAACAACCAAAATTAACTCTTACAAAAGTAATTCCTCCTAAAGAGCGAAAAACGAAAAAGGGCACAAATAGCAACGATGTTTTAGTCGATCAGAGTAACATACAAGAACAGAATACAGGAAAAACAGAAACACTACATAATGCCATCAACAACAGAAAATTAAAAAGTCGCGACAAAAAATCTACAGGAATTACTAAAATTTACCACAAACATAAGCCAAAACAATCAAATAAAGTGGTTAAAAATTCAAAAACTAAAAAAATATATAAAAAAGATTCCTTACTCGAAATTTTCAAAAAGCAACCTGATGTCGTGGTTGAAAGATGCAACTTACTTGCTCAAGAAGTTGACCATTTAATCCCACATAATAATGACAGAAAACAAACAATATTTATAAATGAAACAGTAAATTACAGCAATATAGTCACACAAAACAAAAACGTTTCAACACGACAACGAGTGGGAGAAATCATTATTTACGACTATGTACCTTTAAAGCCTAAAGAAAAGCCTCGTGAAATTAATTACAATAATTTAGACAAAACCAAAAAGGACTGTTTTAAAACTTCTTATGATTTGCTAAGAACAATAATAGGATCCGAAATCAGTAATACAGAAAATATTGGACCTTCCTATCAATTTAAGATTACTGGAGAAGGAAATCCAGATCAATATGAAACAAAACTTCCCCAATCAACATATCAGAGCCATCACTATATCAGTAATCAAACTGTGAGTCATCACTATGGAAAGAACGAACATTTTAAACAGTATAATCAGCATAACAAAGAAAAGCACCTTGTTTTTACTCAACCATCCAATGTTTGTGATAATGATATGACTACTATGATCAAGTTTAATCAACATAAATTAAAGTCTGACGTAAATGCTAAGCATGATCTTAACATTAAGGTAAAAAAAAATCAAACATATGAGAAGTCGAAGTTGTGTTTAAAACAGTTTGATATACGCAGCTTTTCAGATAAATTCACTTCACATACGATTGAATTTTCTAATAGTAAATATGATGAAAGAGAAAACCTTGATAATAACTACTCAGTGACGGATGCGAATAGAACCTTTGAAATTCCAATTACAACTGAACTACAAGAACCTACTCGTTTGGTTGTAACATCAACTATTGGATTTACATATACTGTAACATCTTCAAACGTAGCATCAAATTTTAGTAGTAACTTAGACGCAAATAATGCATATCGGGGGAATTGCTGGTCGTCTAAATTAACATACAGTAAAACTAAAGAAGTGTTTGACACTCATATAAACGATGCTCAAAATGTTACTCAAAATGATAAACTCAATGTTATATTTATTTCAAATTCTAATGACACAAACAATGATACTACTATTAATGAAATAGAACCTATAAATATTTGTGAGACCATTTTAAATGAGAGTTACGAACTAGAGCCCACAAACAAAATGAACGAATCTCTTTTTAATCTAAAACCTCTCGAAGAAGTTTCATCTGCCGTAAGAAATTTTAATGTAATAGGAGACACGCAACAGCTTTTGCAGTTCCATAATCAATCAATTGATGTAGAATCAACAATCGCTGAATGTAATCAAAATACAAAAAATAAAAAAATTGTTGAAAGTAAAAAACCAAATCTCGCTAATGCAAACGAAGGAACTAATAAGTTAGAAGATCTTATACTGAATCGTGATACCAAAGATGCGGAAGAAAATAAAGCTAGTGAAGCACTAATTGCAAATGACTTTGAAATGCGAAACAGACCAAGATTTCTACCCAAAGGTCAGTTAGATGAGTACCGTTAGTTCATTAAGTAGTTTATTCATATCCCTAAATTGTCCTATTTCTGTAGGTATGTCACCGATATTTGAAAACCGTTGTATAAAGACTAAACCTGATACTCACAGCGTGGAAAGCGGTTATTTCGCCCAAGTAAGTTCCAGTATTTCGACATCAGAAACACAAGCACTTTTAGCTACTCGTATAATGTACTTAAATTATATCTCATTTCTCATTTAGGACCTATATCACAAGTTTCGAGACGAAATTCAAACTAACACGGAAGTGTATGAATCCCATGTTCAAAATCCTAAGGATTTTGTTACAAACAACATAGTTAAAGTTAACAATAGATTGGAAAAAGATAATTCTTCGCTAACATTTAACGCCGAGTCCCTGTCAAAGGCAAAGGTATTTGTTAATTAGGTCTAAGTTTCATTTTTTAAACTACTTTACAAAGTAAGTATAAATCCTTATATCATTAAGTAGATACCCTAACGCTTCATAATGCCCTAAATTTCAGGTATTGGGTCAAATAGACAATAAGTTTATAGCAACCATTATAAAAGGAAAATCTGACCAATCACAATTCTTAGTTCTGTTTGATCAACATGCAGTGCATGAAAGAATTCGGTTGGAAGAGAATTTATTTGGTAAGTAGTTGATTAAGGAATATTCTTTTGTATTGTTAGTTTCATTTGACCAATTAATTTAGGACTGATTTTACAGTAGTCTAGTATGATGATGTCCTCCTAGCCGAATTTCGACCACGGCGGCCTATCTCAACAGAGATTAGCCAACTGCGCGGGACATATTATAGTGCACAAGTGTGTGCGCAATACACAGGTGCACTCTCTGTTCCCTCACTCTCATAATTCGGTAAGACGGCAGTCCGACATGACCGTAGAGAGATCAGGCGCAGGACCAACGGCTTAACGTGCTTTCCGAGGCACGGGGGTGTTAACACCACCAACTTCCTGACTCCGGAGCTGTGTCTGAGTAATTTCAAGACAGAAAAACCCAAACACTCTCGGCCCGACCCGGGATTCGAACCCGGGACCTCGTGGATAGTAGGCTGTCTAGTCTAGTGGTCAGCGGGCTGACCACTAGACTAGAGTAATAAGATGTATGTCGGCACCTCATCTTGAATGATGTTTTAAATGCTTTAAATGTACCTACCTAGTTATTCGACTAGTATTTTTTTATTCATTTGAATAATCGCCCATATAAGATACCAATACATATATATTTATATTTTCATAATTATATAGACTACTTCAAGGACAACGAGTGGAGAATGGTAAAGCTAGATGACGATGTTCCTCTCAAGCTGTCGAAAGAGGAAATTCTCTATCTCCACAATTTCAAAGACAAGTTCACTCAATTCGGTTTGGACTGGACAATCCTGAACGACTATAGCATAAAGGTACATGGCATACCAGCAGCCATACTTGGCAAGAATTCCAGGCAGGTATGTAATAAAATTGTTTGCAAAAATAACATTACCATAATTTACCACAGATTACAATATACTTTGTTATTGCCGTAAATTTTACGAACGGTTTTTTTTTACTTAGGCAGAAAGGGTTATAATCGCTGTTAAAAACCTTATATCGGAAGAAATAAACATGATTCGATCTCAAAAAGGGTGCGTGTCTTTGTACCCAAAATCAATAATGGACCTTGTGTTCAGTGAGGTAAGAAAATAATATAAATAACTCTTTGTATAATTGATGTTATATGAATGATAATATCAAACATTATACTTATATTAGTACATTTATTATTTATCTTTATATTTTACAGGCGTGTAGATACGCCATTAAATTCGGGGATAGACTACCCGATATCGAGTGTGTAGAGTTGATAAAATCTCTGTCCACGTGCAAGACACCGTTCCAATGCGCCCACGGCAGACCTGTAATGGCTGTAATAACGGACATCAAGCCGGAAACACGCAATTTTCAGGTTGGTATATATAAGAAGAATAAGAATAAACTTTATTAAGAGAAAGTGATACACAACAATTTCAACTTACCACTAATTTATACAACTTAAGTTTTCTAGAATTACTGTTAGTCCCCAAACTAGGTATTCGTGTCTTTTGGGGGCTCGAGTTCAGCTCATAAGTATAAATTGAGTAGAAAGAAATATTGAGATCGCTGCGAATAACTTGATCAAAATACTTTTTTGAATTAATTTATATATGTAGTTTTTTTAACAGTAATTAATAATAAAAAGGGTGAAATGGGTCTGGTATAAAGTGTTTAAGGGTGTGTGTACCTATGAGTGTATGTAAGATGTGTGATATACATTCAATATTCTGCCAACATCTTTATAATTTTTCTAAGATATATAAAAACAAAATCATGCAACCGAAAATTAAGTACCTACGTATTTTGTTTTTAATTATTTACCTAACGTGACAATAATCAAGAGTGTTTACTGACAGATTAATATGGCGAAACTAAAACAGCTGCCTACAAACAAAGTTAAGATTTCAAAATAAAACAAAATAAATATATCACCTTGGATTTTGTTTATTTCTCTAAAACAAAACATTGGTTTCATTCCCGATTACAAGTTTTTCATTTTACTGACTATAAAGTCACTAAATCCCATTATGATCCCAGAGAACTGTAGAGAATTAAAAATTACTTTTGTTAGCTACAGAAAACATGCAGTCGAACGAGAACCTCCTCTTTTTTGGATCGAAAAACTTTTAGTAGGTAGGTACTACAAGTATACAAAATAAATCACTCCGCCCAGTCTTTTTTAAATCAATAGTAGGTATTTTTACTACGACACAGCACGTATAATTTTAAAGGTCATGTCACACTATCGGCTTCGCAACAGCACGGCTAGCTGCAGCATGGCGTCGCCTCAAATTTACAAAATATATTGTACAACTCACAACTTAATGCTCTAATTTAAATGGCAAGTTAATTTCTGGGTTGAGAAGGTGCCGTTGCGGTGCAGGGTATAGTGTGCCATGACCCTAACGGTCCTAAAATATTATCGAACTGTTCCAAAGTTTTTTGAATTATCCCGCCAAATAAATTACTTTTTTTAACGTTAGTTTACTAATTATTCAGAGGGTTTAGTGCGAGTTTTTTCACGCGCTCACCTTCGTCCGTGAAAATTTTATAGAAAAAAAAAACCGGTTTCGCTAATGTGCCGCTAGGGGCGCTGACCAAAATCCATCCATATCCATACTAATATTATAAATGCGAAAGTGTGTCTGTCTGTTATCTCTTGGTGCTTAAACCACTGAACTGATTGAGATGAAATTTGGTGTGGAGATAGTTCGAGACCCTGGAAAGGAAATAGGCTACATTTCGTCGCGATATAAAAACATTAAGGGGGTGAAATAGGGGATGAAAGTTTATATGGAAAAACCAACTCTTGCGGGTGAAGTCGCGGGGAACCACTAGTATATTATAAATGAGGAATTTTCTGACAACCCAAAATTTTAGTTTTATTTTATTATATCGATAGGTGGCTCGATAGGTCAAATTATTGTAGTATTATGTGTACAGACATGTAGTGGAAGTACTTACGCTAAAAATTAGCAAGTTTCAAATTACAGTTAAAAATTAATTTTAATGGGAAAAACGTCTTGATGATCACTAAATTGTTAAAAAACCTGTTAGTAAGCGTGAATCAAAAACATGCTTAAAATACACAAATAAAGTTAAAACTAGCGTTTTTCTTAAATAAAAATATACCTGACTTAGTTTGGTCAACGCCATCTAGCGGATTTTTAAGTACTGGTTTTTGACACTAAGAAAATCCCTCATTGTCGTCACACGGCGAAGGTCAGCGCTTATAAAAACTCATACTAAGCCGTCCGTGCACATACAAAATACGCTTATACTTTTTTAAAACGATGGACCCTGTTATTTGGCTCAGTCGTAAAAATTGCGTAAATGAATAATATTAGATTTTTAACATGTTATTATTTTTCCTTAAAAAATTGCAATTTGAATATTTTATGTGTTCTTTAATCCAACTTGTGTAAGGTGATATTCTTGTATGGACATCCGGAAATCCAACTGCGCATGGTATCCCCCATGACACCAAACCCACTAATTTGCCATCTTTCACAAGTGGTCCTCCTGAGTCACCCTGAAATAAATGTAAGTATAAAGGTAACTTAAATTTATTCCAAATGAATTTTGAGAAAAAAAGATAATTACCTGCTATGGTATTTATTAGATTAGTACTAGAGATAGGGCCTTAAAAAAAGAACAATGCTGTGAATTCAGACTATGAATACAGGCTAATGCTTAATATAGGTTCAAGCCTGTAACCCGATTTTAAAGGTCCGTTAGTTATGATTTTAGTCAATAATCAATACTTACATGGCATGTTCCTTCACCAATCCTAGTAAATGTGCAAAACATGTTATCCGTAACTTCTCTGGTATATCGCATAGCATAACGACATGTTTCCTGGCTAAATACGGGTAAGTTAAGCTTATGCATTATACGACTAGATTCGCCATTGGGCTGAAAAAAAATACTTTAATTTTATTGGTCACTTTTACAGTGGGTAAAAAAAATATTGCAGCATAAATAAATATTTAAATAATTCAGGGTGGTCCAAACGATAGCTTCCATGTTTTTTTTAAAATCATTACATCTAGGCCTATCCAAATATGCCCTATGTTCGTTCCCCGATTTTTAATAGATAATAGATTTTTTTCTAAAATGATTTCACTTTTGTAAAATGAAAGCTAACAATATTATAAAGAGTTTGACCTACTTTTTGTGCACCGAAGCCTGTTAATATCACTTCATCCCCTTCAACTAACTCCTTTTCATAGAGTTTCAAAACATCAACAGATTTTAAGTCAAACGGTTGAATGACCCTGATGATTGCTATATCGTTAATTCTTGAAGTAAAGTTATAAAATTCGTGGATTTTTATAGAAGAGGCATTGTAATTTTTGCCTCCAACGTCTAAATCCGATGTCCCAACAACCACTTTGATATACTGGGGCTCTGCTCTGAAATATTTAAAAGGCTTTAGTGTCTATTCGTTAATGCTTTATGGCTCCCGCGTGAACATGCAGATACGAGTACGTACCAGTCTCCAAAACTACCAAATTTTTCATGTTACGATAGACTTTCCTTCTTTCAAATAAATAGTATTGTGGCATTTTATTTCACCATACCTAATAGGTACTTACCCAAGCACACAATGTGCAGCAGTAACAATATGATATCTGGATACTATGGCACCACCACACACATGATGTCCAGTCAGGTTCTGGAGTGAAGCATGAAATCTTCCGAAATATTTAGGTGCATCAAGGCCACCAACTAGTCTGAATGATGCCGCTGTAAGTTGAACACATTGATTTTACACGTGCTAAATACACTTATTTTCTTCACCAAAAATAAACGTTAAAAGAATACCATTTACGTGCGTGGTACAAAAACCAGCTAGTAGTGCTGTTAATAGCAAAATTTTGAGGTCCATCTTTGTAATGTATATTTCTTCTCTTTACATGCTTAATAGTATTTCCATAAGTATGACTGTCCCTATACCTAAATTATTGAAATCATTTCACAAAAGATAAGTTAAACGCTTATCATAAACAATGCAAGCGTAATTAGCCATTCAATCACGGCTTTTATCATCTTATCGCTCTTTACCTGCAATAATAAATTGATAAAGCTTTCAAACAGACCGACAAAAATATTGTTTTTGAAGATTCGTTGTCTGGAACTTTAAACCGTTGTAAAAATACCTGAATTTATTCCGTCATAATGTTTCCCATTACATACATCTAAGTTACAATACATTATAAGCACTTTACAAGTACTACGGGAAACCAAAACACTGCTGAGTTTAATGACACATTTACGGGAATTTTGGCCATATGGGTGTTGAAACAAGATAAGACAAGAGAGACCAAGAATTTCACACGGTTCGATGAACTGCGCAGTTGGTAAGAGCGTTGGCCCGGTTAGCCAAAGGTCGTAAGTTCAAATCCTACCCGTGTGCGATTTTTTATTTATTTAAACTTATATAATTAAGAAAGAACATTGTTAGTGTTGAAAAATATTAAAAACTATTAAATAGCGAAAGCGTCATCATTCAAGTTGAATTTATTCTGTAAAGAATAACTACTTGGCCCACTGCTGTAGCAATACAGCTCGGGTAGATGTCGCTGCCGTCACGCAATGACGTAAGACAAAAGAAACCAAGGATTTCACACGGTTGGATAAACTGCACAGTAGCTCAGTTGGTAAGAGCGTTGGCCCGGTTAGCCAAAGGTCGTAGTTTCAAATCCTGCCAGTGTGCGAATTTTTGGTTTCTTATTTAAACTTATATACATTGGTAAAGTTTAGACGGGTTTTGACTCAGCATCGCCATATAAGTAACGAAAAAGGAATCTAATTTAGATTTGTTATTTTCAGGAAGTTTAACAATTTTAATTTCTAATATCGGAATGTCTAACAAAAATAGTGTTTTTGGAATCGAGCTTAATGGGAGGCGGAACTAATGTGTTTTAATACGGTGTGATAATCAAAAGTCAAAACAACAGAAGCTGAACTACCAAACATACTTAATTATTGAAAAAAAAAACCGACCAAGTGCGAGTCGGGCTCGCGCACGAAGGGTTCCGTATTCCCTAGGGTGGCTACACCCTTATCACTTTAAAACGCTTTTATATTTAGGCGACTTTAGCAGCGCGACTTTGGCGTATACAGTCGCGCTGACGAAGCTTTCTAAAAGTGTCTTCAAAATGGTTATTATTGTCCTATAATAAAACAACACTAGCTCAGCGCCTTGATTGAATGCAGAGAGCGCATGCGAATGTCGCGCAGCTATAACGCGCGGCTGTTGCGCTCCGTTTATAGTATGAAATTATCAGCAAAGTCGTCTAAATTAGTTTTAATGGCTAATCATGCCCTAATTAATGAATTATGAAGTTGGTATGTAGGTGAATATAACACTAATTACAAAGACAATAAAAGAGGCTTTAACTTTGCCATTGAATAACTATTGTTGTTACATACAATTGGCGCCATCTCTCGGATAACTGTTATACTGCTATAAAAACTAACTACTGCGCTTCGCGCAATGCATATCGAACACACAATAACAATGAGAAACGTACAATAGATAGCGTAAAACAACAAAAGTAAGTACACGCGTTTATCTTTCGTAATTGTTTAACGCACATTAAGTGTGCTGATTTCGTCATAGTAATTAAGTGTGTCTTGGGCCTTGGCGCAGTGCGAAAGACGTTACTAAGAATGCAGAATTATAGAAGACGAGCGTTCGAATCTTAATGGGTGAATTTTTTTTGTATTTATTCAAGTTCATAGCTTTTTTTTAAACAAGAATTAAGAAAAGTAATAAGAAGTACGTACTCCAAGAAAAAACTAATTTTAGCGCGAACTTAAAAAACAACAATGCCAAATGACGCCATCTAGTGACGATTGTCAGAACTAACTTATATTAATATTCGTTTATTTGCATACACCGTGCGCCCAGTTGCACGAGAATTTTATAAAATTATTGGTAAATGATAAAATGTTTCTGTAAAAGCATATCAATATTTAATAGGAATTAAGATGCTTCGTGGTCTATTTTTAAATCTACCTAAACATAATTATAGAACAGTATAATAAGCATAGCGTTAGCGCCATATACTTATTTTTGGACCAGCATTTTGTCCTCTTCGCGATGACGATCGAAAAAGCTCTTTTTGTATTTGATTTAACAACAATTAACGATTTTCGGGCTTTTTCCTTAACTTATGCTGTAAGACCTTCCTTCTTGCCAAATTTCATGGTTCTAGGTCTATGGGAAGTACCCTATAGGTTTTGATTCCCCTGAGAAATGGGGAAAAATGATAGAAAATTAGACAATTGGCCGTATCTTTTTTCAGTGTTATTGAGTAAAAGGGTCTTGACAGACAGACGGACAACAAAGTGATCCTTTAAGGATTCCTTTTTTCCTTATGAGGTACGGAACCCTAAAAACACTCGACTGCAAAAAATATCATATTTTTATTGCTATTGGAAAAAAACATCCCCCCTTTGTTTCCACTTGCGGCCACCATTTTAAAAACATATAAATATAGCCTATGTCACCCTCATATGTCAAAAACTTTCCAGCTGTTTGGGCTATAGGGTGCCAAAAGTAAATATAAAGGTACATACATCCCATACTCTTGAAAAACATAACTCTCCTTCCACAATCGATCGGGTAAAAATAAGTCAGGGCTTTCAAAGAAAAAAAAACAAAATCAAAACTTAAAATTGTGGTAAGTTTCTATGATCGTCATGATAGATCTAAACAATAATTTAAAATACTAATACCACAGATCATATAGTACTTTTTGTAATGCAACGCGAAAGTTTAAAAACTCGTAATTATCAAAATTCCGTTTACCGTACTTTTTTCTTTTTGTACATACAGGGTTGGTTACATGATATTACAAAGGGGTGGCAAATTTTCAAAAGTGACTCAGAATCAGTAACTCAAAGAAACAAAAAAAACTCTCCCCTTGACTATTATTTAACGCGGACGTAAGTAATAAACGGCTTAAAATACTTGGTCCAATGCCAGCTCAATAACAAGAAACGTTAGAATATGCTTGTCAAAAATACTCCTGTCAATGCATTGAATTGTCAATGTCAGTTGTTATGACATAAATCTTAGGGATGTAACATTGAGAGTTTGCGAGCAAAATCGATTAATGAATTAACATTTTTACAATCAAAAACAATTGGGATAAATTAGTTTTTTTATTTTTTTGCCTATTATTTGAAAAACCGTCTGTTTTTTTAGCATATAAGTGTGATGAGATGTGTGTGTGTAATCATATTGATATTAAAACAGTAAAAAAAGTAAGAAATTAATCGTGTTTGTTTACCAGTGATTTAGTTATTGATGATATCTAAATTCATGTAGATTGTATATGGAAAATTCGTTTGTAAAACATAAAATAAATATTAATTTTTGGTTTCTATGAAAAATTTAAATCGATTAGTAATAGCATGTTTTATGTATTCAATGTTTTGAATTGATTATTTTCCCACATCCCTAAAAAAAGTAAATACGCCACTCAACTACACTCGTCAAGGCAATTTAAAAATTAAATAGGTCTACACATATGTGATGGATATTCTAAAAGCTGAAATTGCGAAAAAGCGCAAACTTTTAGAAGAAAAAAATGTACTAGTAAGTATCAAAAACCTTGCCCGAACTGTACCTGATTATTATCATCGACAGCATCATGTTTTGTACCTTCCCTTAATTTCTAGAATCAAAACAAAAAGTATTTTAAACGAGGCGAATTAATAGCTAAGGAAAAAGAAGAATACTTTAAAAGATATGGACCTCAAGTTCAGGAAGAGAAAACTGATACATCCACTGAAGAGAAAAAAGAAAAAGGTTAGTTCTATAGTGTTGTCTATTTTTTACTTATAATTTAGTACTTATATACCGAAAGCACATTAAGGTTAACACTGTGGTATATTATATATTTCTAAAAGGGGCGAAATGTGTCGTCTGATGTGCTGAATACCTAAATATAATTTATTCAGAACTAATTTTTGCATTCATTTTATGTGATTAGTGACTAGACAAGACAGTGCTGAGGTTGAGCACTCAGAGACAGTGGCATTACCCAGAGCAGAAGTCATCAAACGGCTGCGAGAAAGAGGCCACCCCATTTTGCTGTATGGTGAGAGTGAAGGCCAATCATTCAGGAGACTAAGAAGGATTGAAATACAAGAACCTGAAGCAAACAGAGTGAGTATGCTAGTATTTTTAACACTAATGTAAATTGAATGTTAAGTAAATTTTACAAAACATATTCTATTCACATTTAGTGTTAAAAAATAATAAAATAAAATAAAATAAAATCATGTCTTATTCTTATTCCTAGATGTAAGGTACTTGAATATATCAAAGAATTATTTTTTACTTGGTTATTACATTTGATAAAATGTAGATAAATAAGGCCCACTTGCGCACATTCAGTTTGGCTAATCTGGATTTATTCATGGTATTATCTGAGTTGAAAGCCCACTTGTGCCAGTCCGGATTAGCTAATCCATCCTGGCGCAAGTGGATCTTCCAGATTAGCTAGTCCAGAATTGTGCAAGTGGGCTTTCAACTCAGATAATAGGCCTTGAACAAGTCCAGAATAACTAATCCGGACATGCGCAAGTATTATTATATTATGAGGCTAAAAACCTTATGTACTTTTTATGAGTGTAAACTGTTTTCACACTACCTACTCGGCGATGCTCAATTACACTTCAAGTAAACCTAGGTTAAAGTAAGTTGTTACGTCCCATGGGACGTAAAGTTGTATGAAATTCGATCATGCCCCTAGGGAGGTAAAGTGATTTGAATTTCGAATAAAAGTTCGTAGGCATCATCACACCAGCCTATCTTGTACCAAAAAGAACATATTTGAAATTTGAACCTAGCCACCAAGAATTTTGCACGAATGGAAAAAAAACGCGCGCACATCTAAAATCACTACCAGTATGTTTAATTACAACCTGACCAATGATTTCGTAACAACAGTTTATTACGAAATCATTGTGACGAAATTTTTTTGACGCTGGAGTCCATTAGAAGTCATAGGATAGGTTTAGATATAGATAAAATAAGTTTTTTGTAGTACAATCTCTTTTTATTGCCCTCTTAGAAAGTGAGAAAAGTAGAGTATCCTTCTTGGGGATAAATATGTCTTCGTCTTGGGCGAGCTTAAATTTCTCGCTCCACTCAGGATTCTACTTTTAGAGGTCTTTGCCCACTACACCGTACCATACCCTGACCGTGCTAGGACCGTATAAAAATACACATTCGATTTTCAACCCTAAACAGAGGAGGTAAAGTTCAAAATATTCAAGCGCGGTGTTTGTTTTCGCAGTGCCAGAACGGTGCATCGACGAACACCGACTTAGACATTTTGAACTTTTACTTTTGACGCTAAGGTCGAAATTCAAATAGGTACTTTCTATACGGTCCTGGCACGGTCATGGTATGGTACGGTGTAGTGGGCAAAGACCTTAACTCCCTTGCTATGCTCGGGAGTTAACACTAAACTTTCGTTAACCTCTCGAATTCTTATCGCTACGCTCGAGATTCAACATGACGCCCGTGACGTAAGACATCACTTTACCCCCTTGTTGAATAATCTACTATTATTATTTAGATGGTGCTCTTACATAAATACATAAAGTAACATTTCTGCTCTTGAAATCTTTAAAGAAATTGTGTTGTGTGTTTGCAACTAAACTTAACAACAAACTGGCAATCAAAACTAGCCTTATAACCTGCTTGATTAATTTGAATTTTCATATGGCTTGTGTTTTTTTTCTAGGGACTACGCAATGACTTCCAAGAAGCCATGGATAAAGTGGATCAAGCATACCTGAATGAGATATTGGCACTAGGCACACAGGTATGTATTTCATATTATGACTTTACTGAGAGACAAGGTTACTTATTAGGGACTAAATACTCAGATAGGGACAATAGTCCATAGAAAATTAGCTTGGGTAAAAATAAAATTATTGGAAACTATGTATCTGCCCCTATGATTTTGGACTTCTCTGATGTTAAATAAATTATATTATTGCACTTGAAAAAATCACCACCAGGGCCCTATTTCACGAAACTTATTAGACTAATAATATGAATCCATGAACTAATATTTTTTACAAGTTTACTAGTGTGCGTTTCCTGAAGCTACGGTAGTAAAATATTAGTTACTAGTTAGCAGCTAATAAATACATATTAGCAAAAATTACTAGAGTAAATTCAATTTGGTTTATCGAAAAAAATAATTAAAATACTCTTGTAAATAATACTAATAAAGCTATTAGTCTAAGAAGGCTTGTAAAATATATTAGCTTAAACTATTAGACTTAAATTTAACAGTGTATTTTTATAAAATATTGTCTTTTTAACCAGAAGCACTTACGAAATATATCAATTATTATTTTACTTTAAATCTCATTTAATAAAACATTTCGCTTTTACCGGCATTGTACCAAACAAAAAAATAAATAAAACACAGCAAGAATGAAGGTCAACACGAGTATAGAAAAAAAAACTAAATTTTGAGGTTATAATCGTAGAAAAAAAATAATATGTTGCAGTAATGCAAGATAATTGCAATTGTGCGCGAGCCCAACACGCACTTGCCCGGTTTTTATAATCATGGATGGAGAATATGTGTATAAACGTCCAAGCCAGACTAATATTTTCTATTAGTCTGCTACTATTAGTTATTAGTCTAGTATCTGTTTTTGAGAAACAAAAAATATTAGGACTAGTAATTTTTACACTAGTAGCTAATAGCTAATATACTAGTAAACTAATATTTTCGTGAAATAGGGCCCAGAGGCGGGAATTCTCTGATGTTCTACAGTAGACATAAAAAATATATATGTGTGTACTGAGTGATAATAAATCATCTAGTAAATAAATGAAATAACTATTAACCGACTCTGTTATGGAAATCAGGAAACAACACCCAGATTCAAGATTAGTATTGCTAATGGAAAAAATATGTTTTTTTGTGCTGACCCGACCGAGGATCGAACCCGGGACTTCAGAGATGCCGACACCATGAAAACCGGCGTGCGAGCCTCTCTAATGACCACAGAAGTTGTCTAAACTAGTAATTAAAATACATCTTTTTATACTGTACAGAGTGAATCAGATAAAAATACAAATGAAGATGCCCTAGATGATTCAGTCACATATGATTTTATACAAGAAATGGCAAAAACTATGGGTCAAGGAGACAGGAATCATGACATGAATGTCATTATGGCATTATTACAGGTAACATTCATTTTTTCATACAAACAATTTTTTTTACTACATGTAGAAATGAATCTGGCTCTTACAAGGAACAATGAACAATGTTTTATTTAATCTAAGGCTTAAAATTAAATCCAAAAGGAAAGTTATGGCAGCATTGATAAAGTAGTCTGATCCGACTACTGGATATTCTACATTCAAAACAAACAGTTAATCATACAATCTTAAAACTTCATTGACCATCTTTAAAATGGATTTTCGCTATCCAGGTAAATGCTCTAATATAATATAACACAAGAATTAAGTTGTTTTGTATGCATAACACAGATTACCTGTGCTGATTATTTGCCCTATTCTCCAGTAAATAGGCAAAATACGGCTGTCTGTAAGTGCTGATCAGTGAATGTCAGAACTTGTCTGTCACCTGTTTCTGTTCTGTCACCCTATCTCAAAGATCATAAGGTGCATTTTCTGCCGATAGGCAAACAATACATCACCAATATGCCCTTACTCCCTAAAGATATTCTGTGTATGTTCTGCCTGCCACAAGCTCATGCCTCATTTCTTCATTTCAGTTTCTTCTAACAATGTGGGGTCAACAACTCAACTCTGCAACAGCTGCCGAAAAAACTGCAGTGAAACACAAAATGGCGAGAGCTACATACACCCAGACACAAGTATATTTGAAACCATTGATGAGGAAATTAAAAAAGAAAACTCTTCCTGAAGACATCTGCGACAGTCTCATGGAAATTACTAAGCATTTATTGGAGAGAAATTACATCATGGTACACATTATTTTTTGTCCAATGCTACATGCTAAGCAAAAATCTTTCACTGTCGTGTATCTGCACCCTAAAGCACACACTTACTATAATCATAATTTCTCCAGCTTCTTACACTCATCCTGTAATAGATTGTAACTAATTGGTCATGCGAAATTAGCATCAATTTAGTATCTAGTTATTAGAACATCTTTTATTAGATTGTTGTTGAAGAGTTTTATATGTATGTATTCTGTTTTTCTCATTATAGGCAAGTGATGCATATCTTCAGATGGCTATAGGAAATGCACCATGGCCCATCGGTGTTACAATGGTCGGTATTCACGCTCGTACTGGTCGTGAGAAAATCTTCTCAAAAAACGTCGCTCACGTGATGAACGACGAAACACAAAGAAAATACATACAAGCCCTGAAGAGACTGATGACCAAATGTCAAGAATACTTCCCAACGGATCCATCTAGATGCGTAGAATACACAACAACAATTACTTAAAATAGTAAATAAATTTTGGGTTCAATCTGAATAATCAGTTTAATTTTAAAGTTTATTCTCAAATTTTTCTGGGTCTAGCTGCTGCGTTTTTCCAATAGACACAAAAACCTTGACAAGAATCTGCCTTATTTTCTTCCACATCATGGATGATGCACAACTCTTATACTTGTTTGAAAAATATTTAACAACGCCATCTGGCGAGTTCATGAACGTTAATTGAACCAGGGAAATCGCTCTGAGGGTTAAGACATGGCGCTCGCAAAATTTGAATGCAGACCCTGTAGACCATACCCTAGGTCGGGTCACAACCACAGAATAAGTACTAGTACTCCGTACAGAAGTATGACTTTGCAATGAAATTCAAAGAAATATCTATTCAATGTTGTCAACGATAAGGTGTAATTCAGTTCGCCTCAGACTCAAGCACATTTTCTTGTAGACACCTACAAAAATACATTGCAAGATAATTTCATTCTTATAATATGATTCATAATACACTAAACCTATTCAGTGACGTACTATCACGCAACGCGATAGGGTTGACTGCCACAAGAAGCTACTTACGCCATCTAGCGCATCTTTCTAGGACTTTATTCACGCTCGTCCAACCAGCAACCTAGTGTCGCGCACCGCTGTCCCGTTTACTTAAATAAAACAACTAGTAAACGCGGCAAACTAGATTGAATTTAATTTAAGGAATAAGGTCGAGGGTTAACAGGCCAAGGTCGCAATTTAAAGTTGCCCGCTCTGGTCCAGAAATACCACACTCTCCTCGGCCTTCCTTTTCACACATCCGGGCTCCTGCTTCTGGGTCCAGGGAAGTTCTGGCGAAGGCGAATAGGTAGGTATAGGTGGGTAACTCTTCTCCCAGCGGTGTTCCTGTAATCGTACCATATGGAGGGTTACGATTTTATAATAGCAGGTTTTAATAGGTAGACCTAAGAGGTTTGCGAAGCATTCTAGAACTACTGAATTAGCTAGCATAAGGGAGAAAAGTCTAGGCGGCAAAAAAAAATATATAGATTTACTGTCAGTAACGGATAGGCGGCTGACCTTGTACAAATGCAAATTAATGTAACACCTAGCAAGTACATCTTACAAAAATAACATTTAGGTACGCTTATAAGTTATAAGGTTACCCAACTATTACTTTAAAATAATTATTATCTACAGAATATGGTGAAAGCGTGAAATCGTATATAACACTAATTATCTAAGGTCTAACAAGTGTCTACTCATCTAAGTATCATTGGGTACAATGTCGCGATAACAAAATGGCGTATTGGCGTGTCTCTGATTTCGTTCTATTCTAAGCTACAAACACTCAAACATAACATTCCAAACATAAAGCATAATAAAATGTTTTGCACAACTTACCCAGTATGGGAATGGAAGATAATCACTTTTATAGATAGTAAACAGTATAGCAAATATGTCCAACTATGCATTTATTTGCATCAAGTTAACGAGAATTAATATGTCCGTTTTTATTTTTGAAAATGCGACTGCAGCGCAATCAACAACAAAATACACGTCCAAGCAGCTAGATCGCAAATCAGAGTGAAGTACGCCCGTTTCAGTGACTGCCAGCGCAGCGAGCCGACCGGTTACGTTTGCATTAGCGATCCGTGGCATGAGACCGCGTTATACAAAACCCTTTTGCGTATCGATTCGAAAATCAAAGGTTTCGTATTTCTTTTATTGTTAGTTTATTAGTTAGGTAGTATTTTATTAGATATTAATTTGTATTAGCTTAGATATATTATTTAGTAAGTATATTAAAGTATTTTATAATTAAAATTTCTTAATTTTAAGTTTGATTTTACGGTTAAATTAGATTAAGTTTTTTTTTAATAAATAGGATTAACATATATAGTTATAGAAAAGATAGGATAAAATACACTACGTTACAGTACCCCCCTCCTTAGACAAGGATTTTGCCTAAAGTAAAATCATTTGAACTTTAAAAAAAAAACTCAACTTTACTATTTTGGTTGCCTGCCAACAATTTTCAGATCTTTGATGTGCCACACGCCTAGGTTGCGGCCATCTATGTCTTCTAGTACGTATACTAATGGAGAACGTTTTGAGGTTACACGGCATTTTTGATATTTTGGGGCTAGTTTTTTACTAAAGTAGGCATCTTTATCGCTCTGAAAGTAACACTTCTTCCAAACAATATCTCCTACATTAAACTCGAATTCCTTTCGCCGTAGATTATAGCGCTGAGTGTTTTTCTCATGTGCATGCCACAGTGCTGATTGGACCTTATCAAAAATTTTAGACAATTGTCCCAGATTTTCAGCGTAGGCGTCGCGTGGTAAGAAGACAAAATCGTCGGGAACATTATCATTGTCTAAGTAATGAGAGCCACATGTTACTAGTTCCCTACCATGTACTAAAAATGCAGGTGTGAATCCCGTACTTTCGTTGACTGAGTTGTTAACCGCGAATTGAATTTGAGGTAGGTTCAAGTCCCATGATCTATGATCGTTGTTTATGAAGGTTGATATGGCTGTGACTATAGTTTTGTTGTATCGTTCTACAGTATTTATCTGAGGTGTATATTTAGGAGTAAAGTGTATTTTAGGGACTTTGTATTTTTTAAAGAGTCTGTCTAATTCATGACTTATGAATTGACAGCCATTATCGAGAACAATAGTTTGAGGAATACCATGCACGAGAAATACGTCATTTTCTAAATGTTTGGATACCAGATCAGCAGTTGCTCTGCGAAGTGGGAAAATCAGGCAGTATTTGGAAAAACAACAAGTTACTACGAATATGTAACTGTTTTGCCTCCTAGTATTTGGTAAGGGTCCGACTAGGTCAATAGAAATAACTTGGAAAGGTCTAGAAACGTCTTTAGGCCTACCCATTTTTCCAAGCGTTCCATGTGTAGGTAATTTATGAGCAAGGCAGGCATCGCAGCGAGATAAAAAATCCACAACATCACCATACATACCAGGCCAATAAAAGCGAAGTGTCAAACGCCTATACGTCTTAAAAACTCCAAAATGCGCGGCAGTGGGCTGAGCATGACATTCCTTTAATATTTGCTCCCGTAGTTCCTTGGGAACAACCTCTTTCCAGTCAAACTCGGTTGTAAGCGAATTTTTGTTTTTCATATAGCGGTATAACACTCCACCTTCGACGCAATAATTTGGAAAGCTTATTGGAGACTCCTGACAACCATTAAATATATTTAGGTACCAGTTGTCTTTTGTTGCATGTTTAGCAGTAGATGTATCTATGTCTAGAATAGCGTGTACAGGTACACATCTTGATAGGGCATCAGCTATCACATTGTCTTTTCCTCGACGATGTTCAATATTGAAATTGAATGAGGAAAGACGGACACCCCACCTAGCTAATCGGCCCGTAGGGTTCGATAAAGACAAGAACCACTTTAGAGCAGAATGATCTGTAAACACATTAAATGTTTTGCCATTTTCTAAATAGCACCGCCAATGCTCAAGAGCAGTTAACACAGCCAAAGCTTCTCGTTCAGTGGTGCTATAATTTTGCTCTGGCTTTGTTAGTGAACGGCTCATATATGCTATTGGATGTTCGGTACCGTTAATTGTTTGTGACAACATGGCTCCGACCCCAAAGCTGCTTGCGTCAGTGTGCACCTCGAAGGGATAGTCAAAATTGGGACAAGCCAGTACAGGTGCTTGGACCAACCGTGACTTTAGTTCTAGAAAAGCCTTATCAGCATCAGGGCTCCAACAAAACGGGGGAGATGTTTTCTTACTAGATGTAAGTTTGTTTAGAGGACCGGCGACTGTGCTGAACTGAGGTATAAAGCGTCTGTACCAAGATGCAATGCCAAGAAAACGTTTAACGTCTTTTTTGTTACAAGGGGTAGGATAATCCAAGATTGCCTGCACCTTTTCCGGGTCAGTGCGCAAGCCCTGAGCATCGACAACGTAGCCCAGGTAACGCAATTTGTTCCGGAAAAAATTACACTTTTCAAGGTTTATGGTGAGATTAGCGGTACTGAGCTTCTGAAGGACTCGCTGAAGGAGTGACACGTGTTCGCTAAAGGACGAACTTACGACGACAATGTCATCCAGGTAGGCAAACACTTTGCACTCAAATTCAGGACCGAAAAGGAGGTCTACTAATCTCTGTTGAGTGGCTGGGGCATTAGTAAGACCAAAGGCAGTAGTCTTAAACATAAAAGTGCCCCTTCCAGGTACATAGAAGGCTGTCTTCGCACGATCAGGTTCATCTATTAAAATGCTTTGGAAAGATCGATGCTAGACAGAAATCTAGCATCCTTAAGATTATCTAAAATCTCGGATATATATGGTAGATTATAAGCATCTTTTTTAGTTACAGAGTTCAGTTTTCTACTATCCAGGCAAAAACGAGGTTTTCCATCCTTTTTGCTGACTACTAACACCGGAGAAGACCATGGACTTTCACAAGGAGTAATAACGTCTAGGTCTAGCATCTCGTCAACTTGCTGGGTGATAATCTTAAGCTTGTCTGGAGACATTCGATAATAGCGCTGTCGAATGGGCTCTGCATTCCCGGTGTCAATGCGATGTGTAATAAGATGCGTTCTACCCAAACCCTTTTCAGCAAAAGATATATCCTTAAATTGTTTTATCATATCATCAGCGACTATTTTCTGGTTTTCATCAAGGTTTTCATATGAGTGTAAGTGAATGTCAGGTGAGTTTGTTATTTCAGATAAGCCGGGATTGGTATCAAAGAGGTTGTCAGAGTTAGCTAGATATTTTGGACAGATTTGAAAGACATTCAAGAAATCAATTCCTAGAATCAGTGCGGTATCGATCTCCGGTATGACATGAGCTTTAATAATCGAGAATTTATTTTCAAACGCTACAGGTAAGAGAATATAACCCAGTGAAGCTATCTTATGACCGCCCGCAGTGGTAATGTTTATTTTTTGACTAGTACATAATGTTAGGCCATATTTAAGAAGGTGTGTATGTGAGTTATTTCCTAAAATAGTAACGGATGAACCTGAATCAAGTAAACCATACATACTCAGTAAATCATTGCTTATAGAAATTTTAACATAAGGGCGGGGATCTTCAATCGGCTTTGTATTGAAAATTGCAGAAACGGAGTAAGTTTTAAAAAATGATTTTATATATGATAACCAATCGTTCCAATCATCTCTATTGAAACGATTAGCCGTTGGCTTTCTGCAATTTTCTTTAATTAGTTTTTTGGATCAGAACTAAGGGCTGATGATTTTGTACACTTAGGACATTCTGGTTTACGAATCCCTTTTTCACCGCATCCAAAACAGAAAATTGTTCTCTCCGCCGTGCATTCTTTCATCGAGTGAGTATTGACACGACAACGGTAACAGAAAGGTGTCGAAATCTCTGCTACCTTGAATGCTGGAGAGTTAGTCTGGCTGTAATTTTTAAAGCGATTAGGTGAATTATACGTTTTTCCTTGTTCCTTTCGCTTGTTGGGCTGATAACAAAATTCAGGAGCCAACATATTTGAGTTTAGCATAGGTGGTTCACGATAGTTATCAGTACGAACCTTAATGCGTTCATAGTTTTTGCAAACGCTACGCAAATCCTGAATTGTTTTGATATTGGGACTTGCAGCAATTATATTTGAGTAACAGGGACGAATATTGTGAAGAATAATTTCGAGTTTATCTTCATCCGTCAATGATTTACTGAGCCTAGAAAACATACCATCCATTATAGACAGATACACAATTATGCTTTCGTCATCTCCCTGTGTTCGATTACGAATTTCTGACGTCATGCGATAATCAAAGTCTAGTATATCAAAATCGTCCTTAAGCTGAGCGATCAGAGATTCCCAATCTTCAAAGATACCACTAACGCTACGATACCAATGCAAAGCATCACCAGTAAATATATCTATCGCCGATTGCATCATTTTCACTTCCGAGACGCCCTTTGAAATACGAAACTCTTCAACCTTCTGAATAAAAGCACGCACGCAGGATTTACCATCATACTTCAATTTAGAGAGATCATTAGAAATGCCACGGTCACAAGTCACAGAAATGTTAAGCCCGGAAGTACCTGCACTGCCTACGCCCTCGTTTACCGCCGTGGGTGCTGGCATATTAGAATCGTTATCATTAGTTACCAGTTTCGAAAAACTTGACAAGGCAATACACTGTTTGTCGAAACTACTACGAAGTTTTGATAACGACGCAGCGTCCTCGGGATTATCAGAGGCTTGTACTCTCTGAATTCTATAATGTACATGATTTAGTAAGGATTTAGTCCTATTATAAAGAGAATGATTATAGGTGGCCTTGAGGGTATCTAAATTACTTTTGACCTTATCTAATGTCTCGTTGCAAGCTCTTATATCTTCAGCTAATTCGAACACGGATTCGAGAATTTCTTCAGAAGGATATAGTTGAGTTAATTTAGTGACTTGTCGTCGCAATCCTGCAACATTATCAGACGGAGACTCGCCACGAATAGCAACTTCATAGCTTAACTCTGATTTTTGTAAAAGCAAATATTTTATTGTGTAAGACATTTTAATCAATAAATGAACTGAAACTAGGTAGGTTGTGCACGTGAAAAGCAATACAAGTTATTTACATAAAAATAAGGGTAGGCAGAGAAAGTAAAAAGAAGAAGCCAGTACCTATTCCGCTCTGTTACAATAATCAACTTTGTTACAGAACGAAATGCTACACAAAACAAAATACTAGTGTGAATAAATGAAACAATAAGACTAAAGCAACACAGAAAGGTATAAATATTATTATTATTGAAGGTAATTTAACAAAATGAGTTTTTTTTTTCAAATAGTCACACCAGTTAAAAAAACGCAAAAGAATGATAATAAGATAGCAAACAGCACACCAACAAATCAACACCTTAATGCAGAACTAACTAGTAAGCAGAAATCGGGCAGTACTTTAAATTATGACCTTTAAATCCACGTGTATGGGCGCCATTGTCCCGTTTACTTAAATAAAACAACTAGTAAACGCGGCAAACTAGATTGAATTTAATTTAAGGAATAAGGTCGAGGGTTAACAGGCCAAGGTCGCAATTTAAAGTTGCCCGCTCTGGTCCAGAAATACCACACTCTCCTCGGCCTTCCTTTTCACACATCCGGGCTCCTGCTTCTGGGTCCAGGGAAGTTCTGGCGAAGGCGAATAGGTAGGTATAGGTGGGTAACTCTTCTCCCAGCGGTGTTCCTGTAATCGTACCATATGGAGGGTTACGATTTTATAATAGCAGGTTTTAATAGGTAGACCTAAGAGGTTTGCGAAGCATTCTAGAACTACTGAATTAGCTAGCATAAGGGAGAAAAGTCTAGGCGGCAAAAAAAAATATATAGATTTACTGTCAGTAACGGATAGGCGGCTGACCTTGTACAAATGCAAATTAATGTAACACCTAGCAAGTACATCTTACAAAAATAACATTTAGGTACGCTTATAAGTTATAAGGTTACCCAACTATTACTTTAAAATAATTATTATCTACAGAATATGGTGAAAGCGTGAAATCGTATATAACACTAATTATCTAAGGTCTAACAAGTGTCTACTCATCTAAGTATCATTGGGTACAATGTCGCGATAACAAAATGGCGTATTGGCGTGTCTCTGATTTCGTTCTATTCTAAGCTACAAACACTCAAACATAACATTCCAAACATAAAGCATAATAAAATGTTTTGCACAACTTACCCAGTATGGGAATGGAAGATAATCACTTTTATAGATAGTAAACAGTATAGCAAATATGTCCAACTATGCATTTATTTGCATCAAGTTAACGAGAATTAATATGTCCGTTTTTATTTTTGAAAATGCGACTGCAGCGCAATCAACAACAAAATACACGTCCAAGCAGCTAGATCGCAAATCAGAGTGAAGTACGCCCGTTTCAGTGACTGCCAGCGCAGCGAGCCGACCGGTTACGTTTGCATTAGCGATCCGTGGCATGAGACCGCGTTATACAAAACCCTTTTGCGTATCGATTCGAAAATCAAAGGTTTCGTATTTCTTTTATTGTTAGTTTATTAGTTAGGTAGTATTTTATTAGATATTAATTTGTATTAGCTTAGATATATTATTTAGTAAGTATATTAAAGTATTTTATAATTAAAATTTCTTAATTTTAAGTTTGATTTTACGGTTAAATTAGATTAAGTTTTTTTTTAATAAATAGGATTAACATATATAGTTATAGAAAAGATAGGATAAAATACACTACGTTACACCGCCGGTGAATAAAACTTGAAGAAAGCTTGAAAAAAGCTGTGCAACGAACAGAAATCTACGCCTTAAATATTACTCCAAGAAGAAGTTCGAGAATAAACAAAAATATCAGAGCTACTCTAAACTGTTGAAAAAGTGTATTTTTAAAGCAAAACAAAATACTAATAAGAAATTTGTTCTTAATAGTAAAAATATCTGTAAAGCATCGTGGACCGTAATAAAAAATGAATCGGGTGGTACATCTAATGTGCACAACCACATTGATAAAATTGAAATTAATGGTAATATAATTACGAACCCTTTAGAAATAGCGACAAAATTTAATGACTTTTTTACTAACTTGACATATTTAAATAATCATATTAACACTTTTTGTAATAAAAATATGAAGATATTAAATAATTCAATCTATCTCACTCCTATTGACAAAGATTACGTACAAAAGATAATAATGACACTAAATAATACGAATTCCGTAGGATATGACCAAGTATGCACAAAAGTGATAAAAGCATGCAAAGAACAGCTAAGCGTGATATTAGCTTATCTGATAAATTTATCACTGATATCTGGTACTTTCCCTGACAGCCTTAAGCGTTCGATAGTGAAGCCTTTGTATAAGAGGAAAGGTTCAATGTCGGATTTAAGCAACTATCGACCGATCACACTCATACCTATTTTGTCTAAAGTGTATGAAAAGGTTATATATAATAAATTTGTAGTATTTTTTGAAAAGTATAACGTTTTAAATAACAGTCAGTATGGGTTTTAAAAAAAATAAATCAACAGCTCTAGCAGCTTTTGACCTAGTTAATAATATACTTCAAAGCATAAATAACGATAATTATGTAACCGTTCTTTTCTTTGACATGTCAAAGGCATTTGACTTTGTGTCACATAAACAGCTTCTATTAAAATTGGAAAATTGTGGTATGAGGTGAGAGGTGAAGCCCTGAGCTGGATCATGACATATTTACATAATCGAATGCAATTAGTGGAAATTACGCAACTTGATGAAAATAATAAAATTATTCAAGCATATCAATCAGAATATAGATTCATTAAGACTGGAGTCCCACAAGGCAGTATATTGGGTCCCCTGTTATTCCTCATTTATATCAATGATTTCCCAAACTGTATTGAGCATAAAAGCATACTTTTTGCAGACGATATATCAGTGATTGTGACAACAAACAATAAGAAAGGTATATTTGAACATGAAAATGAAGTTAATAGAACACTAATGCTAGTTGTCACTTGGCTTAGATCAAATAACTTAATTACAAATATCGACAAAACATGTTTCATTAATTTTAATAATAGTGTACAAAATTTAAACATCCATCATCAAGGACAAGTGATTAAACATGCAAATAGTACTAGATTTCTAGGTATACAAATTGATAGTAAATTGGACTGGAAGGAACATATAGGAAATGTATGTAATAGAATTAATAGATTTTCATTTGCTTTGTACAAATTGGCAAGAGCAGCTACAAGAGCAACGACACTCACAGCCTATTATGGGTATGTAGAATCAGTGCTACGTTACGGGTTGATTATTTAGGGAAACAGCACTGACATGCGTAAGGCATTCATTGCGCAAAAAAAGTGCATAAGGGCCATATGCGGTTTAGCACCAGATGAATCATGCAAGCCACTTTTTAAATTCTTACGTATACTATCCTTGCCGTGCCTGTACATATTGGAGGCTGCAAAGTTTGTCAAACAAAACCCCAAAATTTTTACACAAGCTAAAGATTTATATTCACGCTGTACTAGAAATTGTAACCGGCTCGTTCTTAATTTTATACCCAAAAGTGCACAGATACAAAAAACTGCTTTTGTATGTGTGTAGTAATATTAAATAAGATTCCTGATTATATTAAAGACAAACCTATTAGTCAATTTAAGAAAATACTACATGAATGGCTGGTAGAACGTGGATTTTATTCAATTCAAGAGTTTTTGAATAGCTAGGAAATATTTTTGAACAATAAAATAGTTAACTTGACATTTCTGGATTTAATAATAATATCAATGTGAATGAATAATAAGATGTGAATGTGTAAGTTTGAATTGTTTGTTAATAATAATTAATAAAATAGATAATTGACATTATTATAAAAACATAGTTATTGTATATTGAGATATGTAATAAAATAATAAATGTTTGCATGCTATTGTTAATAGTTAAATAGGATGAACGTTATAATAAAAGTAAGATCTTTAGTGTAACCCTATTTATGAGCAAATAAATATATTCTGATTCTGATTCTGATTCTTGTTTAGGCCCTTACCTAGGGGTCGCCGCGCGTAGGTACGTTTTTGCTACCTACGCGGGAAGATACACAGGCCTGCCACAACGCAAAAATCCGCCTGCCAATGTTTTGTTTTGTAGGTATGAAACATCGAGGAAATGCATTGCGGCCCGCCCCGCCGTGTGTATCTACACTACACACTGAAGCCACTTTGACCTTGATACCGGCCCTATTCGTAAATACAAGCTATTTTCGTAGTTCACATGGGTAACCTGACTTGCTGCCGACTTTTCGAAAATCGGGAAAAAACCGGGAAAGTTCCCGGGAAGATTTACAAATGGGAAAACATTCGGGTTTTTTCATTTAATTCGAACAGATCTTGAAACAAATCCATCCGTCTGAATACTACCTACTATTAGTATCTACATATACGCAATTCGGAGCTCAAAAATATGAAAACAGTGTTATAGATGTGATTACAAAATAAAACCTTTGCTATTTCGTTTGATATTAAATAACTAAATTGAGAATTAAATATTTATTTACATCGCTCCAAAACAATACCACGTGCGATAATAAAAATTCGTAAAACGTTCGTTCTAGACTTGTGTAAGTCCTGAGTACAATAGACATTCAATTTCTGTTACAATTATCGCAAAAGTTAAAAATAAAGTAAACTTGGGATTAATTAAATCACAAGTTCGACAGTTTAATAACGGCCGGCCCTTTAACCCGCCTTTTATCTGGCCCTTATTAGGCATTGGTACTCACTTTACTTGATTTGATCTAAAATACACTTAAATAAAAAATACATTGTTACTTTACCCTGCTTTAGCATCAATATACTGTAAATTTTACTTCGAAACAGCAAGATTTAAAAGGAACAAATTATTTCAACCACAATTTCGTTGTGTCCGGAAGAAAAAAATACTATCAAGTGACGCAGATCAACACGCTGGCAGGCTTCTTAGCTACTGACACGATGGAGTTTCAGTGCGTGACTGCGCTGACGTATATTAGCTTTCCTATTGGTCCTTTATATGGGTGCGTAACAAGAATAAAATAAAACCGTTGGAAGTGCATTTTTGTAGTAGTGGCCCTCTATAAACACCGGCTCTTGATATCCGCAGGTACCTTATTCATGCCGAACTTCGGTGGCGTACCTTCGCTTCGGCATAGTGTGTTTAGACACTTAGCCTGTTAGTCTGCTGCCCCATCTCGCTCTTTCACAGTATGAATAACCGTTCGATGTTAAATATTAATTTAAATGAGCCATTTGTAAAATGACAATCCTTTTTACAAGCTTTTATTTAGCTTGCAATGTAACTATGTATGTTTGTTTGGGTGGAATCTTGCAACCCAATTTTGAAGCAGATATCTTCAACCGATTGAGCTGAAATTTTGTATACACGTTTAGTTTGGATGACAATGCATGGTAAGATGCATGACGCCATTCTAAATTCAACATGGCGGACCATCCAAGATGGCGGTCTCGTTATTTTCAATGCACTTCTACAATATTAGTATCAAGTGAAAGGGCTTGCTAAGAGTAACTCAAAAAATAAAGTGACGCTACAAAAAAAATAATGGCCGACTTGTAAATGCAATCCTCCAATATGGGTATCAAATAAAAGGGCTTTCTGAGAATAACTCGATAAATAAGGTGACGTCATTCCAAATCCAATATGGCGGACTTCTAAAGATGACAGACTAAGTTTTCTTTGCTTTCTTACAATGTGGGTATCAATTGAACGGGCTTGCTGAGAGTAACTCGATAAACAAGGTAACGTCACTATAAAACCACAAAACAACTTAATTCGTGCGCTCTGCATGCGAAATCACTGCTGGTGTCTAGTGTTGACAGGTGTAACTCCTCATTTGATTTCACTCATATTAATCCTTTAATGATAGTAAAAACTTTCAAGGAATTAAAACAAAAAAGAACTGAGGATATATGGGGAATATCAACTGACACAATAAAACCCATTATACCTCTCATAGCACATCACTTAGCACATATATTCAACGAATGTATTGATCAAGGTCAATTTCCCACTTTAATGAAATATAGTAAGATAATACCTTTATTTAAGTCAGGAGAAAAAAGTGACCCAAGCAACTTCAGGCCAATTTCCATTCTACCTGCATTTAGCAAAATTTTTGAAAAAGTTATATTTAATCAACTGCTCTCTCATTTTAAACTTAACAATTTACTGCACGAGAAACAGTTTGGTTTTTCCAAAGGTAGAAATACAACAGATGCTGGGGTGGCACTCGTCAAACACATTTTGGATGCTTATGAAGATAAACACGATGCGATTGGTGTATTCTATGACTTGTCGAAGGCATTTGATTGTGTCGATCACCAAACACTCATTATTAAGCTTGAACATTACGGTGTATCTAATAACGCGTCTAAAATGTTGAAATCTTACCTCTCAGGCAGACTACAAACAGTAAACGTTAATGGTACTAACTCCTCAGGTGCCCCGCTTCAAATGGGAGTGCCCCAGGGCTCAATATTGGGACCTTTGTTATTTTTGATCTATATTAATGACTTTCCTTTTTATGCCAAAGACTCCTGTGAGATAGTTCTGTTTGCTGATGATACTTCTTTAGTCTTCAAATCAAGAAGAGGCGAAGAATCATTTGACAATGTAAGCGGAGCTCTCTCTAAGGTATTAAATTGGTTCACTAGCAATAACTTGCTTCTTAATACAAAAAAGACTAAATGTATTAAATTCACCATGCCTAACGTGAAGCAAGCTAACACAGAAATCCTACTCAACGGTGAAAAATTACATCTATCAAACTCCACTGTTTTTCTGGGCAATACATTGGATTCGAAGTTGCAGTGGGGACCATATGTTGACGCTCTGGCTGGGAGACTTGCTTCAGCAGCCTTTGCGGTTAGAAAAATGAGACATTTGACTGATGTTGAAACGGCTTGTGTATTTTAGTTACTTTCACAGTATAATGTCTTATGGTCTTCTCTTGTGGGGTTCTGCTGCGGACATAGATACCATCTTTATTTTACAGAAAAGAGCCATTCGTGCCATTTACAAACTTAGTCCCCGCGAATCCCTGAGAGAATTCTTTAAAGAAATTAACATCCTCACTGTCGCTTCTCAATACATATTTGATAATATAATGTACGTACGCAAAAATTTAGATCTTGTTATAAAAAAAAGTGATATTCATTCGTATAACACAAGAAATAAAAACAAACTTGTCATTCCAAACTTCAGATTAGCCAAAACAATTCATTCTTGGGAAATTGTGTCAAATAAAATAATAAATAATAAATTTTTCAATAAAATACCTCATAATGTTATCGAACTACCTATTAATAAATTTAAGTTACATGTCAAAACTACCCTAATGTCTTGAATTTTATAATACCCCTTGTATTATAAAATTCAAGACTATCTTAATGACGAGAATGTATGGACAGTCCAGCCTGCACCAAACTGATGTACCTACCTGTTTATTTTGATTTGTTTTATTTTTGTGGCAGCTAGTGGTGACTGAGTTTGTTCCGGCGTTTCTTCTCAGCACTTGCCAGATTGTCTGTGTCTTGTCTCGAAGCGCTAGTAGGGCCCAAAAGATAAGGAGACATGTTCTGCCCCATATGGGCCATAATTGATTGATATTTTGACGTTCATAAGTAACATTTTGTGTCCTAAATTGAATAAAGAATTTTTGACTTTGACTTTGCTTTGAAATCTAATATGGCGGACTTTTAAAGATAACGGACAAACATAGTCATGTTTTTAAGCTTTCCTACAATATGGGTATCAAATGAAAGGGCTTGCTGACAACATATCCATAAATAAGGTGACGTTACTCCAAATCCAATATGGCGGACTTTGATTTTATGCTTTCTTACAATATGGGTATCAAATGAAAGAGCTTGCTGGGAATAATTCGATAGAGAAGGTGACGTCACTCTTAATCCAATATGGCGGACTTCTAAACATCAACAAACAGCGGCCTTAGTTTTTCATGCTTTCCTACAATGTGGGTATCAAATCAAAGTGCTTGCTGAGAATAATTGGATAAAAAATGACCTCACTGTAAATCCAATATGGCGGGCTTCGAACGATGGCGGACTAATTTTTGTATACTTTCTTACAATATGGGTATCAAATGAAAGGGCTTGCTAAGAATTAGTTGACACATAAGGTGACGTCACTCCAAATCATATATGGCGGACTCTTACAGATGGCGGACTAAGTTTTTGATGCTTTCCTCTAAGATGGGTATCAAATGAAAGGGCTTGCTAAGAAAAGCTCGATAAACAAGGTGACGTCACTCCAAATCAAATAAGGCGGAACTCTAAAGATGGTGGAGTAAGTTTTTTTATGCTTTCTTACAATATAGGTATAAAATGAAAGGGCTTGCAGAGAATAATCATGCGAGTTTAACTCTCTTGCTCCGATCTGATTAGGAATTTGGTGTATCGGGTTTTCTTGGCGTGAAGAAAAGGCGTGATAGCCGAGTGGAGAAAACTTCACTTTTTATCCGTGAGATCATTAGATCTATCTCCGCCTGTACCAATAAGTTTGTACAAAAACTTAAGTACCTACAGTCTTTTTCAAATATATCGCTGCCGCTACGGTGAAGGAAAACACCATGAGGAAAAACCTGCACACTAGTGGCTAGTGTGTGAGTTGGAAAAGGCAATGGCAAACCATTCCATTAAATATTGCCTAGAAGTCGTTGTGTGTGTTTCATTCCACATAATGATCACGACCCTCAGTCATGAGGTATACGACTGTTAAAAGGGGTTTTCTTGGAGTCCTCAATAAAAAATTTTGAGGTTGAATTAGCTTGAAGCTTACTTATGCCTTACGCGGCGCATTTCTTCTAACACCCAAGACAAGGTGTTGTATCTAGTCGGGTGATAAGTTATGTCACAAATACTTATTGCAGCCCAATTTTAAAGCAAATATCTTCAATCGATTGAGCTAAAATTTTGTATACAGGTTGTTTAGATGAAAATGCATGGTAAGCTGGGTAAATCGTCTAAGATTTTTGTGTATTGAGGTTTTGGAGACATTGAAAGTAAAAAATTTAATCAAATTGTTGTAGTCCGTTGCATCGATTGTTTATCTCTGATTTATGTAATTTCGCGAGAGGCGTCATCAGCATTAGTTTACAACTTGCAAGTGGCATACAAACATTAAGCCTTAAATTGTTCAACATAAAAGCAAGCATTAGGCTGCTCTCCCTTCGCGTCTTCGGCCTTTAAATTTCACTGTTTGTTGGGCAGACTAGTACCAAAGCGAAGGACCACGGCGAGTCGAGGTTAAAATAATTGGTTTTCCTATTTGCTGTATTTTTAAAGGGATTTCAATACTTCAGGGTAATAATTAGTGCTCTCTAACTCTTTGGCTTACATTAAATTCGTAGCCAAGCGATTTTGCTCGTCGCCTTGCCATTATATTAGCCGCCAAGCCGTTATTTGTTGTTCCTTGCTTACCTATGTCCTAAGTAGGCGAGCTTAAAACTTTCCCCACTTTTAAGTCACTGTCGTTATTAAATTAAAAAAAAAAACTCTTTTTGAGGCTTATCTAATTTAATTGTCACTGAAATAAAATTTTGATTAACTGTTACCAAGGTATGTTAGATATTCGTTGCACATAGTTAGTTGCCCTTTTAGTTTTTAGTCAATCGAAAAATAATAAGCCCATCGAATTTAACCGACAAACGCCCTTGCCTCAATGATGCGTTGAATGAGATAAACAGTGAGATATGCCTACAGAGTAAGGAATCTGTCCAGCGATAACTAAAAAGTAAAAAATAAATTACAAGTAAAAAACCCTTTAAAAAACAAGCTTTTATGTCAATGCGCTAAAAAGTATAAAATAAAATTTCCTTTAAAACTTTAACGATCAAATAATAACATCATTACACAATTTATATTATATAAAAGCTTGTCGCGAGATTTAACCTGATTTACAAATGTTTCTTAAAATCAAACTACTAAATACGCCAAGTGAGTACCTAAATCTCGCGACAAGATACTGGGTACCGAGGCAAACTCTTCTTTTGTTTTTTATAATTTCTAACCTCTTTTCAAAAGTTGAAGATACTGTCTTGGTGTAGTGGTTCGCTCTCCGGACTACAAAATCAGAAGTTGCGGGTTCCGCAATGGGCAAATGTTGATTGCACGAGCATTTGTACTTAAGTCATAGATGTTAATAAAACGTATTTATTTATGTCTATCTATTATCCTACTCGCCATATCACAAGCTCACGCTTAGTTTAAGCTAGGTATTTGGTGTGTTTGTTCAAATACTGTATTTTTATTATTTATTTACTTACTGTACCACCAGATGCACTGTGCCCAAGTTATTGATGATCGCAGCGGGCTCTCAGGATCTTGCAGAGTGACTGTAACTCAGCTGAGCTGTGCTTACGTTCTTTTATTGAGGCGTTCAGATCAAATAAATACCTATATTTATTTGATGTAGATAAAATAAAACTGCCAAAGTACGAAAATAATGGTTAATGCTGTTGTGCATGGTCTTATCGAATGCCCCCTCTATATCTATGAAGGCGGCAAGTGTAGAAGATTTGTTGTTTATGGCAGATTCTATTTTGTGTACTACCATGTGTAATGCAGACTCTGTTGATCTGCCTTTTCTGTACGCGTGTTGTTGTGAATGAAGTGCTATATTTTTTAGGACCTCATCTCTTAGGTATGTATATGGTCTACTAGACTTTCTAGTGTTTTCAGAAGAAATGAAGTCAGGCTGATTGGCCTAAACGATTTTGCCAGTGTATAGTCCCCCTTTCCCGGCTTCGGCAGGAAGACTATTTTTGCTTCCCTCCATAACTTCGGTATGTATTTGAATGCTATACATGCTCTATATATAGGTAGTAGGTGGGTGATAATTTCCTGTGATTTCCATTGTAGAAGAGCCGGGAAAATCCCATCCAGACCCGAAGATTTGAATGGTAGGAAACTTTTTATGGCCCATCCGATCGTTTCCGTTGTTACGATTTTGTTTGCGACTTCCCATTCCTTTGCTGTTGGTACTTCATGGTGTTCGTCTTGCCATTCTAAGTTTGGCGCAATTTGACAACCTGTGAAGTGAGTTTCTAATAGTACCTTGCTGGTTTCTTGGTCTGTGTTCGTGTATGTACCGTCCTCTTTTTTTAAGGGAACCCAGTAGGTTGAGGTCTCCTTTGGAAAGTATTTTCTTTACCCTCGCGGCTTGGTTCGTTGAGTCTATGCTACTGCAGAAGTTGTGCCAGGCTTCCGTTTTCCGGAATCTGGTGCGCTTCTTGTAGTGTTTTTGTGCTGTTTTATATTTGTCCCAGTCTTCAGTGGTCCGGGTGTTTTTCGCTCGGTTGAACAGTGTCCTGAGAGCCTTCCTAAGCCGTTCAAGTTCTGGCCCCCACCATTGACTTTTTCTCGTGGTTTTCGGTGTTACGGCGGGGCAGGCTTGCTCGTAGCTGTTCAGTAGAGTTGTAGTTAGGGATTTCACGTTAGATTCTATGTTGTTAGTGTTTTGGATTACGTCGGTTATTTCGCGGACGTTCAGTGTTTTGTTTAGTATGTTACTGTATTTTGTTACGTCTGTCCTGCGGGGGTTACGATATGAGACAGGGTCTGTTAGTTTAAAGTTTAATTGGAAGCATACGCGCCTGTGGTCAGCGAAAGAGGGTTCGTTTGACACATGCCACCCTTCGATGAGATCCGCTGCTTTGTGCGTTGCTAAGGTGATGTCTATGGTGGTTTGACACCTTGAGGTTACAAAAGTAGGTTCGGTGCCTCTGTTCATAATGTTTAGGTTAGTTTGTAATAGGTATTCGGTTAAAAGCTCACCCCTTCTGTTGGTGTCCTTACTTCCCCACAGAGGATGATGCGCGTTGCAGTCCGCTGCGATGATTAAGTCCCAGTCCATGGCCTCGCAGTGTTGCACCAGCTCTGCTAGTTCCTTGGCAGGAATTTCGCCCTCGCTGGGCATATACACCAAGGCCAGCACCAGGGTGGTTTGGTTGTGAACTGGGATTTTCACAGCAGTAAGGTCTCTGGAACAGAATTGGTTTAGCAAGGTGGTATTTGTGGTTTTTGGCATGATGATGCATGTTCTCGGTTTTTCTACCGGTGTTTTCAATAGTAACTTACCACTGATGTTATTAAGACCGCAGATGGTGTCATTTCTGATCCAGGGTTCCTGGATCAGCGCGACGATCTTTTCGTTTACCTCCAGCACCCTGCGAAGTGTGGTCGTCGCGATCTGTTTGTGCTGGAGGTTGGTTTGGATGACTTTGAGGGGCTTAGGGGCTGGGGCTACGTAGGACGCCATCTTCGTCACTAGTATCCCCTTCGCTCTGCAGCGGCGAGCTCATCATGTCCAACCAGCTCGGACCCGGTTGGGGAGCTAATGTGGACGGCCCTGGAGTTGCGCTTGTTTCCTCCACGTTAGCGGTCGGTGGTATCGGTGCGGTCGCCTCTTCATGTGCGAAGAAGCGGATGTATCCGCTTCCCTACATGTGGGCAATACGTCGCTCTCGGTCCAGGATGGTCTGGAGTTGGTCTTCTGGGATTCCCAGGATGAGGTGGACTACCCTCTCACTGGATCCCGCTTCCCCTGGCTTGTCATCCGCTGTCATGGCGTAGCACTGCCAGGAGTCGACTCTGTACCATGGGTTCTTGGCACTGAGGACTCTCTGAAGCGTGGCTGCGTCAGTGATGCGGGTGTGTAGCAGAAGCCCAGCTTTGAGCCTCTTTTTAAGGTCTGACTGTCTGATGACAGTCAGGGTGGTTTGGGGAATGGGTGATGGGATGTTCCTGACCTCCCTTTCCAGCCAGTTAAAGGCGTTCGCATTCTCACACCACATCGCTAGCACCCCGTTCAAAAGGAATGGGCCTCCGCGTATAGATGGAGCTTGCGTGCTCGGAGACGGCGGGGACAGTACGGCTTGAAGAATTCTATCATCGATAGCTTCCCTAAGCCGCTCTGCGTGCTCCTGCGAGAGGTCGCGCGGCGAAACAGTGATGACCGCTACTCTCATGCGATTGACTCGCATCTGCGTAGCTCACCGTTCGCCTCTGCCTGCCGTCAGTTTTCGGGCGTTTGGCTTCACCCCTGGGGGACCGGGTGTCGTTCAGACGAGCTCGCTTCGTAGAAGCGCGGTCGTCCGGACCACTCCCGGATCCAGGTTGCTCTCCTTCGGGAGCAGTGGAAGCCACCGCCTTAATCCGACGGCCGCGGCTACCCCTCGGTTTCCGTTTTCGCTGGTGGAGTGGTGGTCTTGGTGGTCTTGGTGGTGGGGGCAGTGACTCCGATCCTTGCCGCTCTGCCTCAGCTGAGATCACTCCCGCGGAGGTGGAGGGCACGGGTTCGCGCATCGCTTGCGTTGCGGCGGTGGATGTCCCTGTTAGATTAGTAATAGGTTGTTCAGCTTCCTTTCCCGCGCACCCTGTGGGGTGAACGCGTTCCGGTTAACTTGGTTCTGGTGGTTTGCCCGCGCCACTGTCGGCTAGTGGGCCTCCCCTCTCGCGCACGCGGTAGGATGAACGCGTTTAGGTTGACCCACCAGCCCTCTGCTTGTCGGCGCAGCCTCAGGATTTCGGGTTTCCCCTCTCGCGCGGCTGGTGTAGCGGCGGCGATCGGGTTGGCCCTCCTGCCTTCGGCTGCTGGAAGCCGTTACCTTTTTAGCGGCCCCTTTGCAAGGGCGCTTCTGGCCAACAACACTCCATTCCGACGTCATTGCAGTGTCGGCAGTGTTTGGTATGGCCTCGGCCAGACCTGAAAGGTCTAGGCTTGGGCCTGGTTCGAATTGCGGGGTACTCCCCGCAGGTGTGCTACGACCAGTAACATTGACCGAGGGAAGGGCCTGGGTCTCATCCTTCCTTGGTCGTCGGTTACTAATTTCACACTCCCAGACCCGGATATCTAGTGATGGGCGATTATAACTAAATTAATCGAATTATTCGAATGGTTTCTGTAATCGAATGTATTCAATAAGCAACCGCAGTCATTCGATTATTCTTCGATTATGCGGCGAGCAATACCGCAGCGCGCGGTGCGCAGGCCGTACTGCTAACTACTACCGAATGAATCGTCAATTGTCGCGTCGATTAATCATTCGGTCGCTGCCTGTCCTGTGCGCACAGTCGCGGCAATTCGATCGAATGCATCCAGCCCAGTACAGATTATCATTCGATTGTCGATTATTATTAGATTATTTTTTTTACGAATTACTAAATCGACATGCGATAGCTAGAATGGTCGATTATCGATTCATTCGAATTATTTTTTTCGAACAATCGCCCATCGCTACGGATATCTGGGAGCACCGGGGGCTAGCCGGAGTGCATGGCAAATCGCTATCATTCGTATGTCGCTCTGTCATGTTACTTAAAAGGGTTTTGGGTAATAGATACAGGGGTTCCCCATGTCCCTGCACCCAGTCTTTTAGAGGTTATTTAGGCCTCATGGTTCCTGGTAACCGGGTTTGGATTGGGTTAGTTACTGCCGCCCAATGTTCAGCATCACTCCCTTTTACAGCCAGACAGTGTGCGGATGGAGGTGCACACTGAGAGTGTTGTCTGACGGCCAACCCTCCTCTTTTCTCATCATGGGCTTGGGACCAGCAAAGGCAGAGTTCTGTCGATACGGGTGCTCTAGTATGTAGATAAAATACTGTACGGTGCGCGACACTAGGTTGCTGGTTGGACGAGACGAGAGTGGAGACGAGCGTGAATAAAGTCCTAGAAAGATGCGCTAGATGGCGTAAGTAGCTTCTTGTGGCAGTCAACCCTATCGCGTTGCGTGATAGTACGTCACTGAATAGGTTTAGTGTATTATGAATCATATTCCAGAGTTATAAGAATGAAATTATCTTGCAATGTGTTTTTGTAGGTGTCTACACGAAAATGTGCTTGAGTCTGAGGCGAACTGAATTATACAGCAACGAGAGACGGAGATGTTTGTTGCGACAATTCGCGATAGATTCTGTCAAACGGTCACAACCAAGTAGTTTTATATAAGCACTCAAACTATATGGCCAACATTTTTGGCTAGAGGGGAAGGCCGTCAATGCTCCCTCCATTCTAATTCCTCAATGGCGGTAAACGAGCCGAAAAAGTTGGGCTTCGTTTCTTAATTTTGAAAATTAGTTTTTCGTGGTCATTGTTGTGATTGTGTGTTGGAATAATCTTAATAATGTGCTGAAGTGGAGAACTAATGAAGTGAAAGTAAGAAGCAAAGTAAAGCGCTCCTATCTGATCCGGTTCGATTTTCCGCTCAAAATTACCTTGAGAGCATTCCAATGTTAACCATCCTCACATTTCAATGAATTAGGTTAGGTTAGTTTGTAGTTTAGTGTAAGTGTAGTTGTGTAAGTACATAAGAAGAAGATACTGAAGAAAATATTGAACAATGAAATGATACTGAAGACGTGGCTGTATGGACTTGATCCTTTGCCTACCCAGAATGGGTAAATTGAACAAAAAAAAACGGTAATTGTTTAACAAAAAAATAAATCACAAATGAAAGAAATTGTTTTGTTTACCGACTATTCAAGATCTGGCTGTATGGGTATGTACCATTGCCTTTGGTGGATAAATACTACACTACCAAAGAGTAAAGTATAGTACTGGAACTAGTACACTACTACTGTTTGGTTACCGCCGCTATTTATTGTTGTCGTGCAGTCGATTATTTTTGTTGTTGTTTCTTTTTGTGAATGTTTAAATAATGTGTTAATATGATATTGGAATATGTTTTGAAGTTTCATCTCCAAGATTGCCTACAAATTTTATCAGAGAAAGATAATTTAGGTTACTTTAGAATTTGTATAGAGTAAGTATTTTAAATTTTCTTAGTTTATTATACTTTTAAATTTTGTAATTTATAAGCACTTAAGTATCAATTATGCTTCTTTCTTTTGTAATTACTTAATTTAATTTCTTTCCAGTTTCTTGAAACTTTTTGAGACCCATCCAGATGTTGGTGACAAAGTTCTGTGTAAACCTGTAGAAAGTTTGTCTATTTGTAATAAAGACATAGTAAAAGCCCAGCAAAATATATTAGAAAAGGATGATTATAAACAACAACTTGAGAAGCTAATTTACAAATCATTGAAAAAAAATGTCCACGCTAGATTCTTTGGCTTGCCAGTTTGTTCCGAGCTACAAAGACCTGTGTTTCCAAAAAATGTTGATCTGGGATGTTTTTTGAAAGTAACAGGTAAAAATTTTCTTTTATGTTTAATACCAACTCTCTGGATGGTAATATTGTTATTTGGATTATTAAATACTAGTGACCTGACTTACTTTCGCACTGATGCAATAAAAAATATCTAATGAGCTAAGCTATATATTTTTAGTTTTATAACAACACAATCTAATTATAGGTACAGTTGTAAGAGTAACTCAGTCAAAACTGTTGGAATATCAGAGAAAATATGTGTGTGTGAAATGCAAGTTTGAGAATATAGTTGAAGCGGAATTCGAGAACCGTTACATTTTGAAAGCACCGGGCATGTGCCGAAATGATGAAACTAGGTGTAAGAGCTCAACTTTCACACAAGTGCATTTAGTGTCAAGGGAACATTGCAAGGATTATCAGGAAATCAAAATACAAGTCAGTAACTCCCTTTTAAACCACTTTAGATTCATTTACTTGATAACTTAGACTCATAGTCTTATTTCCTTTTTACAGGAGTTAGTAAATAAGCTGAGCATTGGAACCATACCTGGATCTATGTGGGTAGTACTTGAAAATGATCTTGTAGACAGCTGCAAGCCTGGAGATGATGTAAATATTTGGTAAGTGACGTTTTTATAATAACCTTTTTTTTAAAAAAAAAACTGCTACTTTTAGTAATAAATAATTTAAAGATTGATTGTCAGTCATCAGACTAGTTTTTCATTAAACTTATGAAAATCCTCCTAGCGTTATCCCGGTTGTGCCTCGCACGCGAGGGCCCATGGTCAGCTGACCATGGTCCAGGATGTGGCAGATCAGGTAATTACAGTGGAGCGACTGCCGTCTGACCTCCGTTACTCTTTTAACAGGGAACCTGAACAGTTTTGGATCATGGTTGCACATGCATTCGCCTGAATGTGCAGGTTTCCTCACAATGTTTTCCCTCACTGTAAGAGCTTTGGTTAGTGAAACAACTAATGTACATAATTCAGATAAAGTTATTTTTACATGGCGGCATGTGGGATCAAACCAGTACCATGAGAGGCAACCTGCTAACCACCGCGCCACCGACGCTCATTAACTTAACCTAACGAAAATTCTGGCAAAAGATAAAAGGTACAAATAGAGTAAATCATCCTGTAACACAATTGTTTCCAGCCTTGTGTTCTGTTGTTACAGTGGTACAGTTCGTCGTCGATGGCGTCCAACCATCCAGAATAAGAAAGTTGAAGTGGAACTAGTCCTCCAAGCAAACTATGTGGAAGTGTGCAACTTCCAACGGTCTGAAGTGGTGTCATCTGCTCCTGATGTGAAGGAGTGCTTCGGAGAATTCTGGGCCAAGTTCGAAGCTTGCCCCTTGAAAGGGCGGGATCAGATTCTAGCTTCAGTTTGTCCGCAGGTTAGTTTTTTTTACATAATAGTGAAGATTGATTTCCATACAAAGAAAAAATCTAAATAAAGTTATGCTTTTTACGATTCCTTGTGATGTTTCACTGAATTTGAATTTTTCACTAAAATAGTGCTGTTTGTTTGCATAAAAACTCAAATCTTCTGGTCTTGGACTTCTGGTCTGATTTATTTAGCCTACATAAAGGATGTCCCAAAAATAACGCAAGATTTAAAATTGCCGCTATTTGTGCGGTAAAGAGCTGGCAACCCTAAAAAATAAAAAAAATAAAAGCTGATAGTGTAGGGTTAGTAAAAATAGAGCTTTAGACGATAGAACAATGTCGTCTTTATTGTTAAACATTATCTCAAAAGTAATGAAAGTTTCATACAAAACGTGTGGATGGAATGATGTTTTTACTTCATATAATGTGAAGAGATTGATTGAAACTTTCAGGAAGACTTATTTTTGAACAACCAGTGGATTGGTGTCTCCCTCAAAGTTATCCAGTCTTCCTAATATTAATCTCTTCAAAGTTAATGAAGTCAAAACACTATTCCAACTATTTTTTGTTTGAAATGTTCAAGTAGATTATTTTTGAGATAGGTTATGTTAAAAAGTAAAAAAGACGATTGTTCTATTTTTCATTTTTTAACCATAAACTGTCAGCTTTCAAATGTTTAGGGTTGCCAGCACTTTACCGCACAAATAGCGGTAATTTCAAACGTTGCGTTATTTCTGGAACACCCTATATTTACACTAATTTCAGTCATTACAAAAAAAGTAAGTAGTTTTGTATTCCAGGTCTATGGTTTACATTTGGTCAAACTAGCTGTTCTATTAACAGTGATTACGGGCTCAAACCGTGTAGTCGAGAGTGAAAGTGAGAAAAAGAAGACTTCCCAGGATGACAGCCATACAACCAAAGTCCGGGGACAGTGTCATTTGTTACTAGTTGGGGATCCAGGTAATAAATGCTTTTCATTATATAAAATGATAAGTGTATTCAAATTTAGACCACAGCGGCCAATCTCAACCGCCGGCAGACCAACTCGTTTCACTTTTGCAGAACACATTCTTTGAATACCAAAACTTACCATTTTTTGGTGATCGTATTTTTTCGCAACAACAATAGTAGATTGTTATACAAGGGACGAAAGCGACCATTCCACTCGAGAAGTTTCTGGCGCTCGAACGAAGTGAGAGCGCCAATAGCTCGAGAGTGGAATAGGTGCTTTCACCCGAGATAAACATACTATTTTTCATTTCGACTGTGAATCAAGGGTATCGATAGACTATCGATAGTTAAGGCAAAAGCAATAGTATCGATAAAATATCGATAGTATCGATAGTTGAGGCAAAAGCAATAGTATCGATAAAATATCGATAGACTATCGATAGTTGAGACAAAAGCAATAGTATTGATAAAATATCGATAGTGTCGATAGACTATCTAGTTGAGGCAAAGGCAACAGTATCGATAAATATCGATAGTATCGACAGACTATCGATAGATGAGGAAAAGGCAATAGTATCGATAAAATATCGATAGTATCGATAGACTATCGATAGTTGAGGCAAAGGCAATAGTATCGATAAAATATCCATGGTATCGATAGTTGAGGCAAAGGCAATAGTATTGATAAAATATCGATATTATCGATAGACTTTCGATAGTTTAAGCAAAAGCAATAGTATCGATAAAATATCGATAGACTATCGATAGTCTAGGCAAAAGCAATAGTATCAATAGAATATCGATAGTAATGATAGTATCGATAGCTCCGTTAATATAAATACTATCGACACATAGCAATACTATCGATAGTATCAAAGTTCAATACTAAAATCACTATCGATAGCTGATACAGCTCTGACTATTGCTATAACTATCGATATTCTCAATAGTGACCTTTTATTCAATAGTAGGAGTGGAGTATAAAGTAGGAGGGAAAAGCTATTTTCCACCCGGCTATCTACACATGAAAGTTCAACTTTCCGAACAGGTGAGATGAAAATATTGTTTTGTGTGGGCTTCAGCTTTACACTGTGTTTTAGGATATCCTGTATGATGATAAAAGTCATATTGTCGAATGTGGCTGATTTCTTCGACATATATTTCAGGTACCGGCAAGTCCCAGTTACTTCGAGCAGGGGCAGATTTGACAGCCCGCTCAGTCTTTACATCTGGGGCTGGAAGCACTCGTGCTGGCTTGACATGTGCTGCTCTCAGGGTAAATATAAATATAGTCATCAAAAACAAACTAGTAAGAAAATCCAAGTCTTGAAACTCAGTTCTTCTATCGTAAAAAGTTGTGAGATCCATGTAATACCAAGATCGTTTATTTATTCAGTTCCTAAACAAAGTTTCGTCTGTTTTATGTCATTACGGAATTAGTTAACCTTACAACATCTTATAGTAAACATATTATATTAAAAACCTTTTACGTTTCGTTCGTCTTTTCTTTTACGTTTTCAGTGATAACATTGTATCGTGTGTCTGGCTTATTTAAATTATAAATTCGAATATCTCGTTTTACTACAGCTCCCTGTAGTTGAGTGTTATCATCCCATAACATAAAAGGGGACCATCTTTCATCCCCACACACTTGCAAGGCATCGAGAATATCGTCTTAACTTGCAGGAAGAAGGCGAATGGCAGCTGGAAGCGGGAGCTTTAGTGCTGGCTGACGGTGGCGTGTGTTGCATCGACGAGATATCGCAACTGAGGGAGCACGACCGCGCTGCCATACACGAGGCCATGGAACAGCAGACCATCTCCGTTGCTAAGGTGAATGTGTATTCTTTCGTCTCCTGCGCACACTCTAGTAACCGGGTCACAGAATAAGTACTAGTACACCGTACAGAAGGATGACTTTGCAATAAAATTCAAAGAAATATCTACTCAATGTTGTCAACGATATGGTGTAATTCATTTTGCCTCAGACTCAAGCACATTTTCGTGTAGATACCTACAGAAATACATTTCTAGATAATTTCATTCTTATGACTCTGGAATATGATTCATCATAATACACTAAACCTATTCATTCGTACTATCATGCAACGCGATAGGGTTGACTGCCACAAGAAGCTACTTACGCCATCTAGCGCACCTTTCTAGGACTTTATTCATGCTCGTCCAACCAGCAACCTTGTTCCACGCACCGCCGCTGAATAAAACGCGCGAGCGTGTCGCTGCCGGCTAGCGATACCTAACTTGTTTAGCCCCTTACAACGGGTCGCCGCGCGTAGGTACGTTTTTGCTACCTACGCAGGGAGTTACACAGGCCTGACCGGGTGAGGCCGGAGGGGACGGTGTAAAGGGCAGTTGGCCTGCTGCGACCACCGTTGAGGACGGACGTGTGAATGTGACGTATTATCCCTGAGACACGACAGTAAAGTATACGGCTCAATTCTCACTTAAACGGCAGCGACGCAGCGAGCAGTTTGAATTTAAATCATAGAAGTTACAGCTGGTGGATTGAAAAGAAACCGAAATTAAATTAAATCTACTTTATTGAAATAAAATGGTTACAGAATATTTTCTAAACCTGTTTGACCCGATCGAAGTATGTACAGTGGGAAGTGCCTAAGGGAGGTGGTAGGTTAATGTCCGGCTCGGTGACTGTTGCAGCACGCGCTGTGTCAACGATTCCGTGGACTTGCGATATTCTGTCGTCGTGTGGATGTAAGAAGTCAGTAATATTCGATAGTGGGTGCAATATGTTTTTCAAAAGCACAAAGATATTATTTTCGGATGCCAATTCAGTCAGAGTTCTGACCGTACTTAATAAATAATGTGTATTTGAAATCTGAAGTTCAGATCCTGAACCAACTTTTGATAAAGAGTAGCTGTATAAAAATCGAGTCTCTGTACCAATATTAACACAGCAGAATACTGTTTAGATATCTATCTGTTAATGCCACCGCATTTTTATAAATGCTTTTTATCTTTTTTCAGGCTGGCATTGTATGTAAACTAAACACTCAGTGCGCCGTCATAGCGGCTTGCAACCCAAAAGGCCACTATCAGACAGACCAACCGCTAAGTGTTAATGTTTCACTTGGAACTCCCTTGTTAAGTAGGTAAATACGATGTACTTTACATTATTCATTACTGCACATTAGACTGTTGTATCAGTTGGGGTGTTTCTAATTTTTTTTTTTAATGTAACCAACTCTAAAAATATGAATTCGCCTACTTCCATCTATTCTACAAAAAGCAAGCTTTTTGTTTCAGATTCGATTTGATATTCATCCTCTTAGACTCCAAAAATAAAGCTTGGGATAAACTCGTGTCTTCATACATTTTGTTTGGCGACTCAAATACAGAATCAAGGAAAGGATGGAACCTTGAGAAATTACAAGTTAGTACCACAAACCACCAAAAAGTCCCATTCCAATATTTTATCTAAGTACGTATTACGAGGTGCTTGTAATGCAGTGGCAGCGCTTTGGTAGTGATATCAAAGTTAGCAACCCACGGCGCGCTCGTGTTTGGATGAGTGACCATTCCGATCATTTAAGTGACATGATAAGCATCTCCGTGCTTCGGAAGGCACGTTAAGCAGTTGGTCCCGGCTAATATCAGTTGATATAAGTCGTTAAGCCTAGACAGAGGCCTTAGGGCGGCTTGATAACATCAGATGGTAAGGTTAGTCACTTGCCTTACAGACACCCCTCCACCATTCCGCACTGAGCCCGCGTGGTATGGCTTGTACCTCCTCATAGTTGAGGTGAGGCCTTTGCCCAGCAGTGAGATCTATTTATATATTACTATAACTAACTTTACGTATAGTTATTTCTCTGTGGTGTAAGTGACTTTATTTTAAGGTAAGGTTTAAATGTTTTTAAACATTTCAGATGTACTTAAGTTTGGTTGGACCAAAGCCCACGAATATGACGACATCGGCAAACATGATTCTTCAATCCTACTACATGACTCAAAGAAAATCTGAATACAGGGATGCGTCACGCACAACTGTGAGAATGCTCGACAGTTTAGTCAGGTAAACAGTTGTAATTATTGTTTCTATACAACGTGTTTTGATATCCCATAAATTATGAGATTTATTATTCTGCTTTAATATTTCGAGTGTCGATATACAGGGTGTGGCGTAAATAGTGGTCCAAAGCAAAGGTGTGGATACACTGTACACTGAAGCACCACATACCAGTATTTAAAAAAAAATTATGTACAGGGTTTTCAAAAAAAAAAATTTTTTAAATTTTTTTAGAAATCGTTACCTTGCCTTACAAATTTGGTTATAATTTCCAAAAATGACGGTTTTTTTTATACATTTTTTTTATTATTATTGCTGATCACTTGTACTTAGTACTCCATTCGTTTTTTTTTTTTACAAACTGAATTTAATAAAAAAAAATAAGTTTCTTTCAAAATTCAATACTCACTGCTAGCAAATCGTTTGACTTTCAATGCTTTTGGTGCAAAAAAAATGTACCACACTGTCAGTGCCCATTGTTTAAAAAAAATGCCCATCTTTTGCAGATTCTAAAATGGTGCAACAATAAGTGTTACGACTTACAGGAAAAAAGTTATTGCTTTTCGAAACAAAAAGGAGCCCAATTCAGAAAAACAATTTATTTGAAGTTCAAGGGTTTACAAGGGTTGTAATTTTTTTCTGTGTGGTCCAAAGCAAAGGTGTGGATACACTGTACACTGAAGCACCACATACGAGTATTTAAAAAAAAAATATGTTCAGGGTTTTCAAAAAAAAAAAAATTTTTTAAATTTTTTTAGAAATCGTTACCTTGCCTTACAAATTTGGTTATAATTTCCAAAAATGACCATTCCAATTCAATTCGGGGTGTAAGCAGCGCCGGCGCACCAAAAGCATTGAAAGTCAAACGATTTGCTAGCAGTGAGTATTGAATTTTGAACGAAACTTAATTTTTTTTATTAAATTCAGTTTGTAAAAAAAAAAAACGAATGGAGTACTAAGTACAAGTGATAAGCAATAATAATAAAAAAATGGATAAAAAAAAAACGTAATTTTTGGAAATTATAACCAAATTTGTAAGGCAAGGTAACGATTTCTAAAAAAATTAAAAATTTTTTTTTTTTGAAAACCCTGTACATAATTTTTTTTTAAATACTGGTATGTGGTGCTTCAGTGTACAGTGTATCCACACCTTTGCTTTGGCCCACACAGAAAAAAATTACAACCCTTGTAAACCCTTGAACTTCAAATAAATTGTTTTTCTGAATTGGGCTCCTTTTTGTTTCGAAAAGCAATAACTTTTTTCCTGTAAGTCGTAACACTTATTGTTGCACCATTTTAGAATCTGCAAAAGATGGGCATTTTTTTTAAACAATGGGCACTGACAGTGTGGTACATTTTTTTTGCACCAAAAGCATTGAAAGTCAAACGATTTGCTAGCAGTGAGTATTGAATTTTGAAAGAAACTTAATTTTTTTTATTAAATTCAGTTTGTAAAAAAAAAAAAACGAATGGAGTACTAAGTACAAGTGATCAGCAATAATAATAAAAAAAATGGATAAAAAAAACCCTTATTTTTGGAAATTATAACCAAATTTGTAAGGCAAGGTAACGATTTCTAAAAAAATTAAAAAAAATTTTTTTTTTGAAAACCCTGTACATAATTTTTTTTTAAATACTGGTATGTGGTGCTTCAGTGTACAGTGTATCCACACCTTTGCTTTGGACCACTATTTACGCCACACCCTGTATATCAACTCCATTTTTTAAATTAAAGTTTGTAGAAATCGTTTTTAATTGACCGCACGATTATAAAATCATCAGGGGGGTGAAATGGAGGATGAAAATTTGTATGGAAAATCCGACTTTTGGCGCGGGCGAAGTCGCGGGGAACTGCTAGTGTTGTATATGACTGTTTTAATCCATCTAGATTTTGCTTAGTCTGCAGAAATAGAAACATTTATTTGGCACCACACACAAGACAGAAAAAAAGAACAACAGACGATAAAATAATATTAACAGAAATCAGAAAACATTGAACTAAAAAATACAGGGTGCTCAGTATAAGTCGTGACAAAAAATAGTTTTGTCACGACACTGACTTTCACTGGGAACCTTCAAAAATTTTTATAAATTAATTCATTGTATTGTTTTCAGGCTAGCTCAAGCCCATTGCCGGCTAATGTTCCGGTTAACCATACTACCAGTGGATGCCATAGTAGCAGTATCTCTTGTCGACCTATCCATGCAAGATTGCACGTTAAGCGACACAGTAGACGCCCTACATTCAACCTTTCCGAGGTACCCAGATTTTGACTACTTGTGCACAGCAAAAAAACTACTCACGAAACTGAAATTACTTAATATATGGCAAAATGAACTCTTATACTATGGAAAATTATTGCAAGTTGATCATAAGACTTTAGAAAATGAATTAGATCAAGGAAATTATCAATTATTTGCAAGATATGATGATGTAACTGATGATAATATACCACTATCAGCTTCTTTGGTCACAAGCTCATATTTCAATGTAAAGAAAAAAAGGCAAAATGATGATGATTGGGATGTTTTCAAAGATAAAGAGAATGAAATTAATTTTGCTGATGCCAAAGTAAACGCAAAATTTGCTGCAACATTAAAAAAACATTCAACTCTTAACCAAGAAGAAAAAATAATTCCCAAGGTTGTAAAGAAGAATAATAGTACTAATAAACGTAAGCGAAAAGAAGTGAGTATTGATGTAAAATTGGTGAAAAATAAAAAAGTGAATGTATCTAAAAACAAAGGCATTGACTCCTGTGATAGTGATGAAGGAACAGCTGATGAAGCAAATGTTTTAAATGCTGTACCCAGTGTAAACGATATATTTACCGATTTAGGTATAAACTTCAAATTTGATAGTGCTAATCATGAAGATCTAGATAATGAAGAATTACAATTAGGTGACAAATCAGACATTTATTTACAAACAACAAAACAGAAAGTAAGTTGCAGTACTAATGAACTGAATGTAACCAAATCTGGTTTCAGTGTTACAGAACATTCTAAAAAAGGTGATAATTCTAACAAAACGTTAGATAAATTGAAGCAATTCCAGTTTACAGAAAAAAAAGATCTCAGTAAGTTTTATGAACAGAAAATAGAAAAGAAACCACAAAGTGATGATAGTGTTGTAAAACTAGGAGATGTCAGTAAAACCACTTCAATAAGCAGTGCCAATTTAAAATCATCAATATCTAACTCTCAGATATCAATATTTGAAAGTTCAGACTGTGATATAGATTTAGATATCTGAACAACTATCATGTAAACTGTTGTTATTTTTAAATAAAAGTACTTTTGTATGGTATTATTAATTATATTATTATTTACATTTATTGTACAGTGATTGAGCCCGCGTGGTGGAGTATGGCTCGTACCTAGCGTTGGGTTTACTCCCCGGAATATTTCCAACAGTTGGGTTTTTTCCCAAATTCGGGGAAAGTATGCGGAATATTTCCAATTCGTCGGGAAAATAGGGAAAATACTCAAAAGTGTACTTAAAGTAATAAAATGCGAGAATTTTGCTATTTTGACAATGGTTTTACGACTGTAGCATACATAAAACCATAACAGCGGGACCACGCTAGTTTTGCCTTTTTGTCAGTTTTATTACACCGAACGTAAACGGCATGTTCTAATGCTTAGGTTTCTGAGTCTCTCTTTGTTTGAGATTCGACGATCCTGTAGTATACTTCCTTCTACTGTGTCCACGATGTCGCGAATTGGTGCAGAAATGTAGACGTTTGAGAAGGATTGGAGAAATGTCGACATAAACAAACCGGGTCATAGTAAAATCTCTACATTAGAAACGGCAGTTTGGCTTCTGTTAAGTTTAAATATTTGAGACAAGTGATAATAAAGTTAAATCTTCGTTATTAAAAACAGGAAATTCAGAAAATAAAACGTGTAGGTTTGTTTTCTTCGAGGTGTCTAGGTGAACATACTTAAAGTCCCGAGTGTGGTAAGTGAGCTATCTACGGAATAGTAAAAGAAAGGCGCCTCTTTTTTATATTTTTTTGCTCGTAAACTCAAAACCTGCTTGTTTTATTTTAAGACACATTCATTTAGTTTTTTTTTCATACGTCCAAAAGTGAACAAGATATTATACAAAGTATCTGATTTGATAACAAGTTCAAAAACTTAATTCCATATGCGGACAAATCGCGCAATACTAATTTAATGTTTAAATCAAATAAAGGCGATTTTGCACATTTAATAGATGTAATTAAAGAGAATTGTAAGTTTTTTTTAGTGTTTGTATGAATAACAAAGTTATGTTTGCGGATGTTAAAATATGCTATACAAACATCAAAAAAAGTTTGAGATCACTAGCATAAACTGATATTATTCTTTAAATTTAACTTTTTCATGAAAATGTTTTGTTGTGTGTTTTCTTTAAATAGAAAAATCCATTGAAATTAAGAAATAGAACTACATTTTAACTTTCGAATAACAAAAATTGAGTAATTAACCATAATGTAATTGTAAGAGAAATTTGATATAAAAGAAAATACTGTTTAACCAAACTTAACAATAATTTATAACGACGACATATATAAATAAAATGTTTTTATTCAATATAATATAACTCCTCCCCTAGCTCGAACACATGCGGATCCAGCATTTCTTGGGGTAACCTGTCCCATTCTTGAATAGCGGCTTCCCTGAGGTCTGGCACTGTCTGAGGACGTGGCTGACGGTTCCAAACAGCTCGCTTAAGAGCATCCCACGCGTGCTCTATTTGGTTTAAGTCAGGCGAGCCGGTAGGCTAGTCTAACCTTGTTATGTCGTATTTTCGGAGAGAGCTCGATGTGCGGGCGCATTATCATCGACCAGTACAAATTGGTGCCCATGGTTTACTCGGAATGGTCTGACAATTCCATCAATAGCAACTGCTTTATAATGTCTGCTATCAGGAAGCCTCAATACGGGATCAACGGTGTTCTAGCTCCAATCATAATACCATCCTCAAAAGGAAACCGATTTCTCGCCTTACTGAACTGTTCCTGTGGCAGTTCTTTGCCTTTCACGGTATCCTGATCTTCTCCAGACACGGATGCGTCGGTTATCTGGATGAGTACTGATTCGCGATTCGTCAATGAAGATACAGTTTTGCCAACTGTTTTCTTCTTCATCTTCTTCATTCTGCCGAAGCCTAGCCCACTCCAATCTCTGTCGTTGACGTTGCCGGGAATTCAGAGGCGCTCACCAAGACCACCGTGCTCGTAATCCAGCCTGGTTCAAGCAATTTCGAATGGTCTGAGTACTTCAAGCCCAGAGGCGGCCCGAACTTCTGCTTTTATTTTAGTAGCGTTGATTGTTGGGTCACGAGCTGCCAGCAATCTAATATAGCGCTTTTGGGCAGCAGTCCAAACAGTTGGGCGACCACTGCAGGGTCGGTCAGCTAAATTACCCATCCCGTGGTACCTCTGCAACGTGGTCACGTCTGCGTGCTATATCTCTCGTGCTGTATCCTTCTTCTCTCGAAGTTACTATTCACGTAAAACGTCTGATAATCCTCTTGGCATTTTTTCAATCACAACTTGCGAAAAAATATTCAAAATCCGTCAAAATTGACTAAATCAGATTTCTGAGTGAGCGTTAGCTATGACCGACTGCCTTTTAATATGGAAAAACAATTGAACTGTTTTATTGTTTTGTATTCTAATTGTATATTTTTAAATAAAGAATCTTAAAAGAAGAAGAAATCATAATATAATCTACCGTAACAAAAAAGATTTCGATTTTTCAGTGATCGTTAACTTTTTTTGATGTGTGTGTATTTAAAAACTTTACTGAATTTATCAATTTAGTTTTTTTTTACATTTTTAAGTAAGATATCTTACCACTTTAGAAGTGTTTTCTTTATCAAAAAATTAGTATTGCGAGATTTGTCCGCAGTTGGAATTAAGTTTTTGAACTTGTTATCAAATCAGATACTGTGTAATATCTTGTTAACTTTTGGACCTTTAGAAAAAAAACTAAAAGAATGTGTCTTAAAATAAAAAAAAGCAGTTTTCGAGTTTACAAGAAAAAAAATATAAACAAAAGAGGCGCCTTTCTTTCACTATTCCGTTGATAGCTTACTGCGAAGCCAAACTGTCGTTTCTAATGTAGAGATTTTACTATGATCCTGTTACTTTACGTCGAGATTTCCCCAATCCTTCTCAAACGTCTTCATTTCTGCACCCATTCGCGACATCGTGGGTACAGTAATAGGAAGTATACTACAGGATCGTCGAATCTCAACGAAAAAAAGACTCAGATAAATCTAAGCATTAGAACATGCAGTTTACGTTTGGTGTAATAAAACTGACAAACAGGCAAAACTAGCGTGGTCCCGCTGTTATGGTTTTATGTAAGGGTGTGCTACAGGCGTAAAACCATTGTTACAGTAGCTTAATTCTCGCACTTTTGAGTATTTTCCCGCCGAATTGGAATATTTCCCAATCTTTCCGTTTTTTCCCATACTTTCCCGTATTTTTCTTTTCCATCCCAATTTTTTCTTTCCCTTGCCCATCGCTACTCGTACCTCCTCATAGTTGAGGTGAGGCCTTTTCCCAGCAGTGGGATCTAATAGGCTGACTTTACTTTACATTTTACAGTGATGATAGCACATCAGGTTACCCAAAAATTGCTTCCTTTACACAGGGAATAGTGTCAGTCTCAAGGTAAAAGAGTCTAATGTATGGCCATGTGTAATTTTATGTATCACATTATTGATTGATCTAAGCATTTTGTGTCTCAGAGTCTACAGCTCCCGACTTGTAAGGGTCGATTTCATAATTTTCTATAAGCAAATTTTTAAACCTTCTTGCTGTGACTGCAATGTTTTCTTCTTGGGCTACTACATTTATAATTTCAACTCTTGCGACATACAGGTGATCAGGATTTTTTGGACTGACTGTTTTTATTAAATCTATTTCATCTCCAGCTCTGACCTGTAAAACAAAGACTTTTACAATTATTCGGGTGAGTTTTAAAAATCACAACTCCAAAATAAAGTTTAATGAATGTTACAGAGTACAGAATAAGAGCATTAGGTTAGTTAGACCAGCTAAGTGCAAGTCAGACTTGTGCATGAAGTGTTCTATATCATTATCTAGACAATATTAGACACTACTATTATAAGCTTTTATTAGATTTAAAATGTGGGGAAAAACCACTAGTATCATCATCATTAGTATTTGATGTTATAGCAGAAAATATATCATCTGTGAAAATTTCAACTATCAAGCTACCACAATTCATGAAACCCTTTGGGTAAAGGACCCTTAAAACAAACACTTACAGAGACACTCTTTTTTAAAACTTTCTTTCCATTTAATCTGATTTTGCTTTCATAGAATACTTGTTCTATTTTGCTGAAACAAAAAAAAAATATTTTATTTGCAGGAATATGATAAAAACAGATTTGGTTGATTCCTAGGATGTTACATTATTAACACAATTTTACTATTTCAAGTGATTTGAACACATACTAGGTCAATCAGTTCTGGAATTTGTCTGACATGACAAAAATATGCCAAACGAAAAATTAGATTTAATAACATCCAGTCAAAATGCTAAGTGTAAATTAAGTTGTGAAGTTTCTTTTACTTACTTTCTAGAAACCCCAAGTGCAGATTTTAATATAACATCAGTCCGCATTGAGGTAGTATTGAACTTTACTACTTTGGAGTCTTTTGATAGTGACGAGTCATCACTGAATACCTCACCTTCATCATCCGAATCTTGATCAGGTTGCTAGGAGAAATTAAACTTTATGAGTAAAACCAAGGAACATGAATTGTGACTTGTGCGGTCAACAATAACAAAAGCCTTAAGGATTTGAGGCCTAAGTGTTCGTGGGGATAATCAAACCAAATATTATAACTATCGGATATAAAGGGGCAAGGGGTAGCTTGAAAGATAAGCAGATTTCAACAATTAATATAAAATACGAACCTTTTTCGATTTATATCTTACAGAATTGTGAATAACTGGAGGAAACTTAACCACCACTGAGGTTATGTTTATATTTTGTGAAATTGCACTGTGCACAGATCTTTGAATGAAGTTTTGCCTTATCACACAATTATTGATGAAAGATGGTTTTATCAAACGCCTCCACAGCGAATTCATGGCTTATTTATAAAATAAAGTTGCACAACTTTTGCTCCCAAATCACTCGAAATTTCAATGTCAGTCGAACGATTCCTATATCAATGTCACTGTCAACATCAGCTGTTTATACTTTTTAAAATTGCCTGAGGTTCTAGTGCGAGTTTTTATTTGACACCTTCACGCGCTCACCATCGACTTAGTGACAAAAGTTACTATAGAAAAAAAGAAAGCAAGCTTCTTATACCTACAGATCTAAGCCTACAGGCAGGCCAGTGTAACTCCAAAAAGGTACCTACGAGCGGCGAGCCCCTGTAACGGGATAAACAAGTTGAGTGTCGCAAGCTGGCAGCGTTTTGGTGGTGCGCGGCACTAGGTTGCTGGCTTGCTGGCTGGAAGAGTGTCGCATGAATAAAGTCCTAGAAAGATGCGCTAGATGGCGATAGTAGATGACACTCAGTCGATCGTGAGCCCGTGTGACTGACCAATGAAAACTCGCACTAAGCACTATGGTGGCGAGCGACGACGCGAGGCGGGAGTGCACATTAAAAAAAACTTATATACCAAAAAAACCTTACAGGGATTGGGAGCCATACCTTTTAAGTTTCGAGTAACCTGTAGTTAAGCCTAAGCTCGCTCTTTCGAAAAAATTAACCACAGAATAAACTGGTGTGATAATGTTAAGATAATTAAGTACATGCAGCATTACAGTGTTTTCCTTGCACTTTGCACATATAATCATAAATTATATTATCATACACTTAGTACCCACAGAAAAATAACTCAATTTGGAGGCAAAAATATATGTAGGATCTACCTTCTTCTACCTCAACGGTAGGTAGGTATTATTTCTATCTCTATTTCTTCTATTTTTATTTTGTCACTAGAGATTAGGATCTGCCGAGTCCTACTTACCACAATATAAGTAAGTAGGTATGAAGTTTACCTACCTGCAGGGTAGGCCAGTAAACCTGTTAATCACTAATGCTTTAGTCCTTTAATACCTACCTATGAAAAGCTTCTGAGATGAATATAGGTGTTAAATTTTGGATACACATATTTGAATGGGCATTTATAGATTTCGGAAATAATGCTACAGTTAATCAGTCGTAATTTTGTGATCAATTTTTTTTTCAGATGAAGTGATGAATTTCGTCTGAAAAAAATAACCTTAATACCAAATACGGACCTTTAATACCAAATACGTAAAAAGCCGCAAAAACTTTTCTCTGATAGGTACCTAGTCACGTGGTTGGTCCAGGAGCAGATTATCGCAATTTCTTACATTTATACTAATTATTTATGACATTATTTATTTGGTACTTTTTATACTTCCTTCCCGTGTAAAAGACAAACAAGTGACTAACATTATTAAATGTTTTTGTATACCTATGGCAATTTTCTTGCTAACTGCCACATATTTTCCAAAATCTATACAACACAGACATCCAATTATGTCTAAATAGTATTTTCCTGTAGTGTAGTTGTAGCTCAACCGCTTTGAATTTGCCATTGTGCTTGATAAAAAGATAAAGCCGATCAAGATGCTAACTTACCTTCTTATACCTATTCTTGCTTAACAAACCCTTGTTCAAACAAAAATTCCTCGGTCTGTGAGTCTGTGTACACATTACGGGCAAAAATAATAAATGTTATGAGCCGTCAGCATCATTCTTCTCACAATCTCACCGCGTTTGAGTTTGAAGTCAGTGTGTATGGCCGGGCCGCACCCGCTCCCGCAACGGATAGACCGTTGCGGGAGCGGGTGCGGCCTGCATCAGGTGTCTAAATGTCGATTGTCGAACTGTAACTAAATTGGTTGCATGGTTGTCATCACTTACCTACGTACAATGATATGGAAGTTCTTTTTAAGGTGTAATGAGATTCACCACCATAAACAAACTTGCTCTTACTTAAATTCATTTATCATAGTGGTAGGCTATTCATAAAAGTACTGATAATGTTTATCTTAAAAACCGATTTCTAACAGGAACACGGACTCGTCTCAAGTCGTGGAGAATGGGCGTTAATAACTGCAACACTGTCATTGAATACCGTAGTTGTTATCGCACATATTATAATAGTATGTAATCTTGTTGACATAAGGACCCAGGCTATCTACGTAGGTCTTCCTTTCTAAATTCATATCAAATAATTCAAGAAGCAGGCCTCTATGTACCTAAGCACTGTAAAGAATTTATTGTAGATATCGACACAAAATATCAAAGTTAACCGACATCACTATTAGAAAGACCAAACACTTCACTTTGTTTACCACACTTGGTTTATGTCAAAACTGCAACTGACACGAATGGTGGTTATGATCGGCCACGTGATTGTAATTATGCTTTGATGTATTGACGACCTACGACAAACGACTTGGAAGAGGGTGAGCTGGTTGAGGCTAAAATTGGTTTAGAAAGAGTAGGTAGATTGTTATATTTCTGTTTCAGAATCCTAGATCACAATAGGGAGGCTTACACACGAACTAAGAAAGTGTCGGTATACTATCTATTAGGTAGGTAACTAACTACTTACTGTATCTGTACCTACTGCATAAAATCTGTTAAGTAATTCTTGCATGAAAAAGTAACTATTTCACCTACTAATATCACTCGCGGATTAAAAGTAGCCTGATATTATATTCTAACCGCGTACTATGTTTGTTCCTTTGCCCGAATAAATAAATCTGCCAAAAAAACTTTAGCTGTCGGGCGGGAATATTGACACAGATACCCGGGAGCGCGTGTCGCGGGCGTGGGAGAGCCACTCGAGTTCGTCTGTATTGCATCGTGTTATCTTACCACAGGCGTCACCATAGGGCTGATACTCTTTAAAATATATTTTTAGGTTTCTAGGCAGGTAGGTAGGTACGTCACCAAACTAAAAAGTGCCACGTCGTTATGGACAATCAATAGGATTATAAAGATGAAAGCCGATATTATCAAAAGACCTGTTTAGAAATGCTAAACAGAAGTTGCAGAATAAAAGTTAAAAGACTGGACTGAGTCCGATGCCGTTAAACAATAAATTTATTTGCATTATCGTATCGTCACAGCTTCCCATATTGTATTTATTTGCTCCAATCATTAGGATGCAGTTGAAGGTTCCACAGCTCTAGGTTGAAACGCCAAGGATTGGCTATGTAGGTATCTACGATAGTAGTTTACCAACAGATTTTGGCAACTTGTAGAATTAGCATGAGGCTTTGTAAATTATGGTCTATCTGCCAGCTAGGTCCAGAGCCTTTGATTATGGTAAAACTGATCGAAATTATTTTCGGCAACCCTATTAGAGCCAGACACTATGAATGTATATACACCTCGCCATCTCATCGATAGTAATAATATGACTAGATTTCCGTGAGTGTATTTTTATCATTCGTTTTGCATGGCCTATATGTATGTAGGTAGGTACGAGTAGTTGTCTGTTTGTACTTCCTCAATCAGTAAGTTTCTAACGCAAAAAGTAGGTTGATACTATACTCTAGTCTCTGAATCGGATGCTAAAATGAGTAAAATTTTGCATTTGATAAAATAAATTCATTTATATATCCAAATAGGTACCTACTCAAGCGTTTAAAGTTAGATAAAGTAATTTCCTACTTATAATCTTGTTATTGTATGCCGAAAAATATTTAAATCTTATCAAAATAAGTTGAAATTCTATGTTTTATTCTGTTTATGTATAAACAGAAGTTTTTAATTTGACAAAAATTTAAGAAGAATAGTGCGCTATATTTTTATTGTTACGTAAAAGAAAACCCATACCTACCCTTCTCCATCAAGGCTGAAAAGGGGGTTCGTTTTAATTAACTAAGATATACCTAAGGTAAAATTACCAATCTGATTGACTGTTTGACATAAGATAAATAGTTTCATAGACAGAGGTCTTAAGTCACGAATCCAAAGCGTTTCTGCATAATACGTGACGTGCTTATTATGATAAATTATTATTCATGACATTTGTGAGAAGCGGTATCCAAACTTGACCCTCATCTTAGTTTTGACACATTGTTCTTAAATATTAATGGCATCGCATACTGGAGGGGAACTAATTATAGGGAGACATAACATAGCTGTGTTACAGTAACAAAAGGATCTCTTAAAAAGTCCCTAGATATAATCACAGGCAGACAGCCGCAACGAACAGTCAGCGCCCTGAGACCATTTAAAAATACAACTCTCGCTTTCAAAGCAATAATTAAGGAGTTTGTCATACAAGTCACAGTGTATAGTTTTAAATAGTAGGCAATGTCTCCTGGTAGTCCTGGTACAAAGTTGCATTGGAGTAATAAAAGGTATCTCGTAAAGGTAAATAATCCTGCATTTAACTTCTTCCAAGTAGGTTGTGTTGTTATGAGATGTTCACTAATATAACCACCTATCTACCTATGATTACTTGTTAATATTTTTAGGAGACAGTAGACATGCATGATACATCGCACACACATATTTTTACTTCTTCCAGACTGCGAATAGCTATTTAAAATAACACTCAAAGCCTGCTTTCAGAATTTTTGACAAAGCTCTTTTTCTTAAACCTCACTAAAGTCAAAATTAAGTACTTTCGAAATCAAATCGTCCTCCGTAGCTTAGTTTGTAAGAGCACTCGCCCGGATAGCGAAGGGACGTGGGTTCGAGTCCCACCGGATGACACAGTCGATTAATTTTTGTGAGCGAAATTCAATTCGATTTCTAAAAAACTTGCAAAATAATTGCTTAAGTTATAAAAATAATTATAAGTTAAGCTGATTTCATCTTAACTGATGGTTAAAGATTTGTAAAAATATTTCCATCGGGTACATGCGGGTACATTTCCCAAGTATTGATGAAATCGAACGCCGGCTCACTGGCGTAGCAAGCACTTACAATATTCGTCGGCTGACTAACGTCCTCCGTAGCTTAGTTTGTAAGAGCGCTCGCCCGGATAGCGAAGGGACGTGGGTTCGAGTCCCACCGGATGACACAGTCGATTAATTTTTGTGAGCCAAATTCAATTTGATTTCGAAAAAACTTGCAAAATAATTGCTTCAGTTATACAAATAATTAAAAATTAATTACGTTAATTAATAATTATCTTGTTACCTACTGTTTGTTAAACAACATCAGTGAATCTGATATAGTGCGTGCGGATAAGTACAGTGAACAAGAACCGTGATCTAGGCTGACTGCATTACTTAGGTTTTACTTGATAACTGTCACTTATAATTTAGAACTTATTATTTTAGTTATTATTTTAGTTTAGTTATTTACAGTCTGTCTGTAAGTAAGTATACTGTGGCACCGAAAGAACGTCTACACTTTATCACATTATACACGGTTCTTCTCTTAGCCTGTGGACACATGTCTCCCATTCGGAGCGATCTTTTTATTTTGGTATTACGATTATGCTTACGGCGAGTTCAAAGTGGTTTTAATTTGACACAGTTTATGGTTGTCCTGTCCTGACGGAGATGGAAGGAATAGAAGAAAGTTGGAAGCGTTAATAATATAAAAGTAGAGGAGGTTCCCATCTTACATAAGTTACGAATGATATAATTTCAATGTAAACGTGTATGTTTGAAGCTTGCAACTTACTTACAGTTTAAAAAATTGCATTTTTAAATTTACACGTTTACTAACATTGAAATTATATCATTCGTAACTAGTCAACGCAATCCAAACTTATGCCCATTTGAGCCTTATTTTCTAACACTTTGCAGGGGAATCTAACTACCTTGGGTCCTTCCCACAGTCCTAGAATCAATAAATTGTTTTGTACAAAAACAGGCTATCACAGAGAGACAGTCTTTTAAATACTAGTTACCTAAATAAAGAAAAAATAAAAAATCGGAGGCTGCTGCGTCCTACCTCAATAACACGATAAGGTACATAGAAAAAATAAATAGGTACTTACAGGAAGACCACATATAAACTATGGTACATAATGCTTACCTACTGGACAAAGTCGAAATAAAACCAAGTAGCAAAATATATTTATTATATTTTTTCAGATTCCTTTCAACTTGTTCAACAAATTATAGCCAATTGTGCTTTCAAAGTGTTTGTACTTTAGCAAATCAAAGCTTTTATCGCAGCTTTAGGTCGTAACTTTCGACGGTTAAATTGTTGTTAGTTTGTGCCAATTTCCTTTTTTACCAGCTTTTGTCCAGGTACCTAATTTTACGTATAATTTATATGTAACTATTTGAAGCTTCATTTAATGGATTCTCCTTTGTAAGGTACCTAGATGTTTGGAAAATAAATATTACGAGTATTCGCACCTACAGGTGAATATAATTTTGTAATACCTAAATCTCCCCTATTAGTTTTGTTAAAATACCTAAGGGATCAGCATTAATCGATATTGTCATCATTCGGCTCTTAAGTAAGTAGAGTAATATATTCTTTGAAATTTCAGTATCGTTTTTATAGTAGGTAGTCGATGATGTTGGGCAAGTAATACTAAACTTGTATTAATTGATAATTTGAATTCACTATGTAGGTATATTTTTACGTGTAATATTTCAATACTATACTACCTTTGCTTCTGTTTTAACCGTCACATTGTCTCACAATAGCTAAGCCTGTCGTTAACTCCACTACGGAAGTTATGAATACCACACTCAAGTTTCAGTTTACGTTAACATGGTAACAGTGAGCTACCGGCTTCAAATGCTTCAATAAACCACTTCTAGCTCTTAACTTAGAGCGTGAACAATAGGTTTATTGTGAAACTGTTAAACAATTAAAAACTCTCATACACTTTGAATTATTGGACGTTTATGCACGTTTATATCCAGGCGAAATGAAAAATAAAACTGCAATGCAGAATTGAATTGCGATTTCGTTGAATAATGGGCGTTTCTGACTTTTAAAAGTTTAATGTGCACTTATCATAATAATAGTCTTTATTTTCTTAACACCTACATGCTTAATAAGTTCTTAGATTACTTAAAATTAGGAACAAGACGTGTATGTGTGAGACTTATTTACATGGCACAGTGTTTTTAAAGGTTTAGAGCTTGGAGTGTTTTAACTTAAATAAGTTAACCACAGATAACTAATAAGTTACTGTACGTTATATCCTAGATGCTAATGAGTCCTTAATAATTAAAAAAAGTAAGTATGTACAGCTTCCCAATTGGTATTGGATAAGAAGGTTGGCAGTTGTGAGATTTTCTTGAACTAGGTAGGTATTAATTTCTCTGCGAAATACTTGTGCATTTGAGTATTTGTTACTCAAATGCACGAGTATTTAACGAGGCAGGTAACTTTGATGATTTATTTATTTGCCTATCGTTGTCAGGAAAGGTTTGTTTTGTACATGTATGTCTAAATTCTAACTAAATCGAGCCAGGAACTAGAACAGGCAACAAAATAGCATATATACGATATTGATTTATCAATCAAATCTCGGAGCGCTGTCGAACCGAAGCCACAATCCAACAGGGGAATTTGATTTTTTCGCCAGACAGAAACTGCCTACCTACCTAAGGATCATTCATTGTCAACACTTAACTCAAGGAATTTATTATATTGGTGAAACGGGTCGCGAATACGTTACTGGAAATAGAGAAGTTCAGAAATGTATTCTGGGTCGTATGCCGAACGATGGAATTCGATTCGTCATTTCTCGCTAGACTAGATATCATATCGTTTTTCATAGAAGACACTTCGTCGCGACCGTGACCGTTATTGAAGTGTGAAACGAAGTTTTAAGAATCCAATTAGGCGTCAGTCTCAGATGAAAAATGAGCGTCGTGTGATTTAACCAAGGATTTCCTTTCAACAATAAAGTTACTAAGTAGTAACATCTAATAAAATAACGTTTGGACACTACAGTGTTTTAAGTTTCTATCAGTCTCTTGGCAAAACGCACAAAGGTAAATACTAAAGTTGCCGTCTCAGATTTTGAACAGGTTTAAATGAGTCTCCAAAAGTGCAGTGCTTGCAATCGACGAAAAGAAAGTTTCTGAAATTAAGCATTAAAACAGAATAAAAATAAAAATGATCCGCAGCTGTAGCATGGAAGCGAAAGTGTCAATAAAGTTAATGACAATATTAAAGTAGCCGCTATCAATAATCTCAATTTAGACTTTTACAACTTTGAGAGACGAAGTTGTGCTTCTTCTTTTTCAGGGTTCCTCAATCACATACATAAATTTAAAATCATAAACTTATCAATAAATAAACCGCAATTGACTATGGCATGTACAGCGCTTTTTTTTAGATCGAACTTAATAAGAAATAGGCTTATACATATAGGCTACTTCGCTATGTGTTAGTTTAATGAAGAAGAATTACCTAGGTTTAATTCATTCTTAAACCTTTTTCGCACATTTTGGCAGGTTTTGGTAAAAATTATGTGCTATCTATAATATTAATTTGATTTTTTTATCTGCAAGTATTGTTTTTCTTTTCACTACAATAATGTAGTGCCAAATAAATAATTTTGAACACGAATCAACATGATCTGTCACGAAAATACCCAGTCTAGATCTTCTTTTTTTTACTTTATCTTAACTCTTAGGGAATTCGACTGAAGTAAACCGTCTCACACTTGCCCATTTTTTCATCAACACTGTTTAGTTTACGATTGAACCACATGGGCCAGGGTTAATAACTGGCTCACTAATGCAAGTTTTACGAGTGATTTCACGGTTATCCATTCAGCCGTGGGGGCTGGGACGCTGACAATAATTTGCCTTTATGAGTACCATTCGCTACGTTGCCGGTTTAATGAATAACATCCCACTTCATATGGTCGACATGACGTTGAGTCTTTATTAGGTGAATTAGCTGGAACGATTTTTTCGATAGGTACTACTTACTAATACTTATAGTTTGTACTCGATTTATTGCAGAACATTAATAAAACTATCGTTTTGCTACTACTGTATCAAACCGATTTTGATATTGCTATTTATGTCCGTATATAGATATTAATGAAGAGATAATGTTCACATACTTCCTTACTTATTAACACATAATTTTGCATATCAGTATAACAGTAGTAAAATCGTATTCTTAATAAGCTCTATCTCTCCTAAATGTGTAGGTTTATCTACCGACATTGTGATATATTTTATGTTATACCTACATATATATGTTTATGTTTTAGAAGATTACGTTTGAACGTAACTAATTATTGATGCAGCCAAATACGAGTAGGTAGAGAAAGGAAGCATTCAGAATGATTTTTTACCACTCTACCCTAGATGGTAGATACTGACTTGCCAAAGCTTATTAACCCAACAAATTAACGATTTAATAACAAGGTCCTACAAGACGAGGCATATGTTAGTAAACAAGCCGACCTGTAGGAGTTAACCCTAACGGTCACCGTCGGATGTTATCTAGTGATCATGTTTAGTTTACTACAGAGTACAAGCCTTGAAGCACGTACCAACTGGTGGTAAGTATACACACCACAGTTATGAATCAGATGCCTACTAAACACTAAAGATTTTTCGAACCCTCAGTAACCCTGTATACAACTGTAGGCTATCTACTCTGATTTTCGTTTTTTCAAACCGTACGAAAAAATATTTTAAATCGCTAAATCTGCTTTTAGAGCACTTAAAACTTTTCAGCCATGACAGTAGATTGAATTTGTTGTCCTGTTTCGTTAAACGTTGATGTCATTTTGGAGGAGTTTTTAAACAACAATACTAAAAAAAGAGCAGAAAAATAAATACCTACAAAATAAGTTGAAGCAGCTATGTGTGACACAACCGACAGACTTCGATATGGGTTTGCCGTAAGGATAGATGTAAGTTAGACCAATAAATACTGTAATAAAATAAAATATTAAATTGAGACGAAGCGCAATGTGAAGATTCATTAGTGTTTTTACCATGTCTGTAGATACTCCGCTGTCTACTAGACAGATAACAATGTCTAGCTAGTAAGAAGGTACAGTTTGTCTACGAGTTATGTACGACATAAATCCAACGTGGCTAAGGTAAAGTGATAAAAATTGTGGCCCGCATCGAACAAACCTCTTTCACTAGAGAAAAGTAACATTTACTCTGTGGTTGCTAAAATAAATAACAGAACCTTTGGGCTTCGCGGACAAGACGCGAAGATAAAACTAGAGAGGGCAAACAAAAACAAAACGTCTCTTCCGATCTCGCAATAAAGACCAGACAAAACAAACATGGGAATTACAAAACATAGAAAACCGCAGAAAGAATGCAACGTCCAACAGTTTAGCAGAAGGGCCTATAAAGAAGTCTGAGGCACATAACAATGACAATGGACGTCCCAGGACGTTTGGCTCGAGTTATTTTACTGTTGCCACTAAAATGCGCGGTAAAACCCGCCCACGCAATATAATACTCATGATATTGTGACCTCTGCCCTCGGATAAAGAAACACCCACGTCATAGCCAAAACAGAAGGACCAGACAATGTGGACAGATGAACCCCGTCTGTATAGCAGCTGACCTGTGAGCCTCTTCCCTAACGATGACTACGAAGGCACATTATGTCTTGCAAACTGTTGTTTCTTTGCTTGACGTTAGCCCGTCTGGTTTTAGACGCTGAGTATCACGCATATAGCAGAGTTGCAGAAGCTTTTAAGCTCACTCAGGCCCGTCAGGTTTCAGATGCTAAGCGTCACGCATCTAGCAGTGCTGCAGAGACTTCTAAAAAGACCCAGACCCGTTTTATAATTTGTTGCGCGATATACAGTGTGTCCGGGTTTTGACTGGCGATAATTTATGGCTTATCATCGAATGTTATCGCCAAAAAAAAACCATATTGAGGGTCTAATTCCCAAATAGTTTTTTAAACCTCTTATAAAACTAAACCCGAAAACCCAATTTTTTTAAAAGAAATTCTCAAAAAATAAATTGTGATTTTTTTTCATTTGGATTTTGTCTTTAAAATTTGGTAAATAAAAGGCCCTTAAATTATCGCTAGTCGAAACCCAGACACCCTGTATATACATTTATCTGAGATTTAGAGTACTTCATAGCGTCCTCAGGTTGACAGTAATCGATTGAGGAGACCAGCTGATTTTTACTGCTCTGCTCTCTTGATGTATCAGTTTAACTTAGAGAACAAAAAGAGACAAAATATTAAATGCAAAAAGAAATCACGTTGATGGATTCGATGATAAAGGAACAATATGTACAATTGCACATTTATCCAGCTTCATTTCATGAATAGTGTAGTGTTAAAAGATCACGGCTGGCTGGCATGACCATGTTATTAGTGAAGGAACAGTGAGTGCACCTGTGTATTGCGCACACACTTGTGCACTATAATAATTATGTCCCGCGCAGTTGGCTAATCTCTGTTGAGATAGGCCGCCGTAGTTGAAATTCTACTAGCGACATTGTTATTGTTATTAGCCAAATATATGCCCATATAAGAGAATTGAAAATTGATTATCAGATATTTGCCAAATAAATATTAGTACGTTTGCATACAAATCGCCGAGTTGACTGGCTTCTGTCTTTTGACTGTGACCTTTCGAGACGTATTCTAAGAGATTTTATTGATATTAGTAAACTCCTTGTCGGGCAATTAAGAGACTGTTTGACGGACACGGTCACGGCTATAAACAGTGGTGTATTTTTTATCGGCAGTATACCTAACATGCATTCATAAAATACGAAGGTAGGTACTTATTTTTTTATTTTCAACTAGCGACCAGGGCCTTATTTCACCATACTGACATATGTCAGAAACATATGTCGACTAAAATATGTCAAGCGACATATGTAAAGTGTGTAAAGTGTCAATTTTTTTAATTATATTCGATCGAAATTGTTAATATTCCTAGCATTTATGTGACAATTGTCAGTATCGTATTATTAATATATAATAAACTTTTCTCTTAAATCACTATCGATTGCTAAAAACTGCATTAAATTCGTTGTGTTGCTCGTAGTTAAAAAGATCTAAGTAGGATGTAAAGCGAAGCGACTTTGTTTTATACTAAGTAGGTACGTACGAGTAAAGATTTTCCAACATGATATTTTTTATATTGCTCCGTATAAAACTACAATAATATTAGATACTTATATTACTAACTTTGACTTTGAAGAGGCTAACCTTTGAACCAGACAGATGTAAAGGTGACTAATAAAATGTTAGAAATAATCTTAAAAGTTTTTGTTCCTACCCCGCAATGCACCAACACACCCTGGCCTCAGTCCAGCTTCCAGATTGTTTTAGGAATTATGCCGCTTTGCCCAAGATAGTGTTTATCGCGTCGCTAGACGTAAGAAAATCCCATTTTAAGAACGCTACTGCGCCATTTTTCGTTTTTAAATTTAAAAATTTGAATACCGTCGCCCAGCACAAAGTAACATTGAAACAACGAACAGACGATCAGATAGTACGAAACAGACTGGCGATTCTGCGCTATAACTCAAAAGCAATGATATAGCTTGACTGAAATTTATTACTTACATGTTCGTTTAGTAGTGTTTATGTCCGGGGGTTGCGAATGGTAAATCAGCATTAGTCATCGCACGTTGAACGCACTTTATTTCATACAACAAGACGTAGGAAAGTTCTGTGGCTGCAGCGATATAGGGGCGTATTCAGATCCAAACGTCGCCGGAAATATGAATTAATGTAAAGGACAATTTGTCGAAATTGAGTTTTATATACAGTTCGATTGCAAATTTTCCGCTCTATCCAATGGTATATTTAGATATCTTTAAAAATGATGTCATTTACATTAACTAATTTGGTAAAAAATAAACTTAAAAAGTAAAGCATAATACGTGTAAGAACTGTGTAGAATTCTTGATTAATGTAACGTAGTATTTATTTTGTAGTTTTTTACTGTAAACACACTAACATAGCAAATTTGTTTTTTACATTAGCTAAGCTACTGAACTTCTACAAAACTGTTCCTTACATTAATCTCATAAATAAATTTTAACGTTTATTTTTACAACAAATTAATGTAAAGGAATCTGGTGTTGCTACAAGTCCTTTACATTCTCTTTTACGTTAAGTATTTTAAAAAAACTAAAAATAAACAGTTGATGTTAATGTCGACAGGTTGATGATAAGAAAAAATAAGACCATTACGCTAAACTTTTTACGATATTTACTTAAAATGTACCCTTTACAGCAACGATAAATTAAAGAAAAAACTGTTTTTGTACTTTACATTAAATATTTTAGAGAAGCTAAATAGTAACCTGGGCCCTTACTTTATGTTTTCTATTATTTTTATTCAGTAAATGATGCTTACATTACTTATTTGAAAACATATTTTCCTAGAACAATAGTTTACTTTAAAATTAACAGGGAATATATTGTTTTCCTTTTCTCTCTGTACCACTGCCACCACGCGTTAGAGTGAGACATTTTGCGCGCAAATCATCGCCCGGCCTGACAATAAAGCGCCAGAGCAAGCGGCGCGCGGCGACGTGTTTGTTTGTTTTGATTCATTTAGTGTATTTTTAATCCTTGACACGTGCGTAGTAATGGGTTATAGTGATGGGATAAATACTCGTAAATATCCATTTTTACTCGAGTATTTATCCAAAAAGATAAATAAATATTTTATAAACATGTTTCTTGCTATAACCTGCAAATTTATGATAATAATAATAGTAAAATGGTAATTTTAATCAAAACAAGTGCTAAAGAGTTTAGAATTTCATATAATTAGCAATAAACAAAAATAATAGATCTTAATTTTATTATTAAATGACCAAGAATTTCGGTTTCGGCTTCGACTGAGAATCATGTCGATGCTGCCGTAGGATGTGCACTGCTGAAAATAGGACTACCCCATGGTTTTCCACAACGTAAGATTGCAAGCGGTCTGTATTCAGTTTAGTGTGATCCTGCAATTTTACAATGTCGTCTGTCCATCTTGCCGTAGGGCGTCCGTCCTACGCTGCGCCTTTGATCAAAGGATCTCCAATCTAGAACTTTTCTGCCCCAACGGCTATCAGTTCTTCGCGCTATGTGCCCTGTCCACTACCTTGGTTTTCCTACGTACTTCCTCATTTCTGATTCGATCTTGTAGATAAACACCGAGCATAGCCCTCGCCATTGCATGAACTTAAGCTTTTTTTGAGGCCCATAATAGAGACCATGTTTCAGATCCATATGTGTTCACTGGTAGCGCACGTTAATTGAAGACTTTCGTCTTAAGGCACTAAGGTTATTAAGACGAGAAGGTGTTTTTGCGTAGTTTCCCAAACGCTGCCCAGCCGAATTGGTTTCGTCGACAGACCTCTTTTCTCTAAATTGAACCTAGTGGTCCAACTACTACCTAGTTGGACCACTGGGTACCAATCCAAGTACCTTTTTGTCTCAGAACGTACTTGTCAACAACTTCGAGAGTTGAGTTCCCAACAGATACAGGAGTGGGTACCACTCGGGAGCTAGACATTATTTTCGTCATGTCCATGTTCATTTTAAGACCCACTTGTTAGGAGATTCGGTTTAGGTCTTCGAGCATAGTGCCAAGCTCCAGCGTGGCAAGCCGGAGGTATGTGGTGCATTCGCCATTAACGTTGATGCCGAATCCTTTCCATTTCGGAAGCTTGAAGGCGTCTTCTAATATCTTAGGTAAGAGTTTCTAAGATATTACGTCTCCCTGTCTCACACCTTTCCGCAGTGGAATGGCCTTCGAGCTCTGCTTCTGTTATCGGACCGATATGGTAGCATTGTTGTACAAACACTTTAACACCTCTATACTCTATGTGGCACCGCTGAAGAGACCGTAGCACCGTCCACGCTTCGATCAAATCAAAGGCCTTCTCATAATCCACAAACGCTAAGCATAGAGTCATGTTGTACCTACTCCTCGGACTTCTGTAACATTTTCCTTAGCGTATGGATATGGTCTATTGTACTGTAGGAATTTTCAGGAGGTTGGAAGTCATCAAAACTACGTACGAGACAATACGCGATGACCCTTGAAAACAGTTTGTTGCTCAGGCAGGAGTGATATAGATCTGTGTTTTTTTAACAAGGTTTTGTCTCCTTTTTTTAAAGAACAACATTTAACGAGTATGGTGGTTACCATACTCCTTTTCCATGCATCAGGCGTGATGCCCTCTGGTAGCACCGAACCAAAGAGTTTGATGCCTTGTTGTTTTTAAGCTGTTTCAGGGCCATCCTAATTTTGTAGAGGCCTATGTCCAGGATGTCTTCGGTGTAGTGTCGAGTCAGTATAGCTCTTGGATCGCTGGCCGAGCTATCAACAGGTTTGGCAACTGAGGTGTACAACACTAAAAATAGTAATCATATTATGCTATATAGCCGAATTTCAACTACGGTAGCCAACAAACAGAGATTAGCCAGTATTATAGTGGACAAGTGTATGCACGATTCATAAGTGCAGTTATCTGTTCCTTTATTTTCATAGTTCGATGAGATGTATCACCAATTTCTTGACTTCGAGCTGTTTCTGAGTTATTTTAAGACAGAAAAACCCAGAAATCGGCTCGAACCGGTGTTTGAACCTGGAACCTCTTGGATATAAGACAGGATGCTGAAGCCTATATCAACAGGCAGTCTCAGTACACTACAATGTATAAAAAAAGCACGAGTGGAGCAAGCACGAACATTTATTTTCTCTGGGTTTCAGCATCAGATCCTGACTTGGTGACAGTGGGACAACCTCAAAAGTATGCTCTTTCAATGAAAAAACAATTCTAAAAATCAATCTACAACAAACGAATAACTCTGTGAACGAAGATAAAAAAAACGAAAAAATAAAAAGGCATACATACGCTGGAACATAGAACTTCCTTCTTTTTTGAAATCGGTTAAAAACTTAAATGACAGGTACCGCACCTGTCGCACTTGGTAAAGTAGACCCCAGGCCTAATTAGTTATTACATTTCCAGTAAATATCCGATAAAAATGGATAAAAACGAGTATTTATCCATTTTATTATGCATGCATTTTGTTATGCTTTACGAGGCTGTCTCACCATTATTATTTTTAATAATATTTCTAGAAAAATGCTTAAGTTTAATGTGTGTTTACTACCTACATCATCTCTGAGACCCATTACAAATAATATTAATAAATAAATATCAGAACACAGGTATTTTATGTTTTTTTATATTTAAATTACGTACGGAGTAAATACTTTTTGTTGTGTAATAGCTATTTTTGTTAAGCCATAATTAATGTACTTTTTTTTAATTTTGAAAGAAAAAAATAAAAATATCATTTTTACACAGCTATTTTATTCATTATGGTATAAAGAGAAAATCAGTCGATAGATCGCAGTTACTACAATAATTTCTTAAACTTTTGTTGAAAGCAGCCAATTAAACTTTAACTTCTTAGATTTAAGTGTCATTTTCCTTTAAACACTTCGAATAGCGTTACTCTAATACCAAATTTAGTGTTTCTTACATTAACACAAGTAAATTTTCTAAGGACTTACAATAAATCTCATTTTTTCATTTTCAAAAAAAGGTATTGTAAGTGACATCTAAAACAATAAAAATAACGTAAGGGACAGTCTATTTTTAAAACTATAATGATTAGAACATTTTTAGTAAACTTATGTAATAGAGCTTTGAATGTAAAGAAACTTTGCTGTAGTTGTCATTTCAATAGCATTACAAACTCAAAAAATATAACACATTTAAAAAAAAAGAGATCGTTTTTTGGCTCTCCTGAAAATTTGTGGTTTGTCCTTTACAGCAATTCATATTTCCGGTGACGAGATCTAAGCTTGGTTGTAGACAGTCTTACAGCTTACAGATATCTATGGTGCAACTAAGGAGGGTGTTGAAAATTGGCATAGTTTTAGAATATTTTTTAAAAAATACGCTATTCTGTAGTTACCTTGCATCGTTATAATAATTTTGCAGCTACATAATACCAAGAGTATCCAGAATTCCGAATAGGTGGAGTCTGTTGTCCAGACTTTTATGTGGAACATATTTCATTATGAGGCACCTACATGTTTTTGTGATATGAAAAGTCCAAATACCGCCCTGCGTCGGTGCTTCTACTTTGTGGTTTATTGGCCAGGCGTTCAACTTGTTTAGTTTTATTGGAATTAAGCGTTTATCGTATTAAGACGGCATCATTGTTATTTATCCTGCTTTACGTTTGGATGATCAGTTCAATTTCAAAAATTGTTGGTGTTTCCTTTCTTCGTTTATTGAATTGTGTTGGTATTGGATCATACGCTCCTTTTTCTTTATAGCATTTATTACGAATTAGTGACAATATTGTGATGAGGTAGATAATATTTATAAAACGTGAAGAGAATTCATCTCATACCTCTAAACGAGCAATTCTTGTATATTTATTTATTTATTTGTGATCTCTCAAACTGCCCTAAAGTTCTCGCTAAAATTTGGTATGTGGGGGATATCGGGTTTGAAAAATCGATGTAGGTTAGTCTTATTTCTTGATTTAAATCGCTTATTTCGTCCTGGGACTATAGGCGTCATAGTGTAATGCGTGAGATATCAGACCGTTTTTTTTGTGTAGGTATTGATTCAAGTTTATAGCTTTTTTTTATTTTTTAAACAAGACTTACGAATTATAAAGCTTTTTTATTGAAAAGTACTAACCGCCCAGGTTCTATAATTTTATTTTGATAAGTCACTTCTGATGCAGTTCATTACCTTTGAACTTCAGCCAGGCTACGTCGCATTCCGTTAAATAGCGACTTGTTCAAGCCAAATGCCTTCGGCATTCAAAACAATTTCCATGACACTTGGCTTGTTTATCCACCGGGAATACCGCTGTCAGCCATCAGAGGCTAATTGATAACGGACGATCGGGCGGCATGCCAAATGCACGCGACACAAAATCAATACAACGATGATGGATGGCACGGATTTTAATTAAACCCGCATCAACCTGTTAGCTGACAAAATGAGCTTATAATGGCCACGGATGCGCAGCCTCGTTGGCGTGAACAGTGTAGGAGATGAACATCTTTAGAGACAAACTTGTGGTGCTGTGTATTCATTGCTCATCCAAGTCAATAAGTTAATGTTTAGTTAGAGTAACAAAAAGATGAGAATCCATAATCCTATATTGTAATCCTGAATTCCTGCACTGAAAAAAATGATTGGAACGAAAATTTGGCTACTAGTAGGCCGTAATCTAGTGACTTTCGAACTTCTGGTTATCAGTAACCAGAAGATTGTTTATGTTTAACAAAAATTGACTTCCCTACAACGAAACCTTTAACCAACAAAACTAGTTTGGGTGATCCTTTTTTTCAGTATGATTATGTTCTCCAAATGCCATTCTACGTGCTAGAAGCTCGCTTAAAAATTCAAGAGTCAGTCAAAATATAAGTTATACCTGCATGAAAGTATTGATAAAGATTTTACTATAATGTTACCGGGAAATTAAATAACCTGCCTTACACTATTTGCTCTACAAGAAATAATTTGACACATTCCTGCCTAAAATCCTATCTATGTTATTATTTCCTATGTTTATTTTTTTTGAAATTTCTGGAATAGGTTTGGATTGAAATAATTTCTCTGACATGTTCCACATTAAACAAGCTGTGAAACGGACAGGGAGATATTCCTTAACTAAAGCTAGCCCCACTGATGGTTGTGTAATCGGAACTAATTTAGTAACTCCATCATCGTCCAAAACTCAATTTGAGTTATTGGATTAGCACCGCTATTCCTGTTTCTGAGCTATTAAAACTTTAAATTAGAACAATTAATCACCAGAAGGAGCAGCCCTCAAATAAATGTAATGTATCACTTCCCGTATTAGTTAAAATGATTAGTGGTTGCTAATTCAATTTTTGCTCCGAGAATAGTGGCAGTCATTCATTCTGTCACATTTGGGGAGCAGCCTGCGGGTCCGGGACTAGAGATGTTTATCAGGCTATTCCCGGACTATAATTTATTCCTCAGGGATTTGCTGCCAGTTTTATGTTATAGGAAAAAGATCGCATTCGGTTTTTTTTTTACATTCGAGGAAGCTGCGAGGTTTATCGGTGTGAATCTTGTCTCTTTTGGTGTTTTTGTCCAAAATATTTTTTTAAATGTTTTGTGACCTTTGTGGTGTGATGTAGGTTGCAGAACCTTTTTTTAAATAGATAAGTATTTTATTTTATTGTTTTGTTTACGACAAAGCGAGATGTAAGTTTTATTAGTATGATAGATTTTTACCATTGCGATCAAACAGGCGAATGATTTTCGTTGTGATTTGTTATGAGTTGCCGTAACTATTTTGGTAATTTCTGAAATCTATTGTCTTGACTCCTACTATTTATCAAATGTTATGACCTATTTTGATACCGTACGTAGGCGTTCCATTAGCAAAAGGGTACTGCATTATTTTGAAACCTCGCGATAGGTGGTTGCATCATAAATGCCAAGTGTTCATCTCGGCCGTTGGCATTTGGCATACCTTAAGTTTTTACAATTTTATCAACAACAACAATATATTAAAATTTATATAATCATTACGCTATTACGTTTGGAATTGATTCCACATTGATATGACAATTATTAACTGAGTAAAATGAACTTTGTTTTATGTTTTCAAACTATGTGTTACCAAACTTTCTTAATTCACTTAGGTGTGCTGAATATTCTAAAAATGACTTTTTGAGGATATTCCTTGCCTATTAACATATGGTTTTCCTGTACCTACCTAAAGGTTGTGTGGAAGAGATCGCTCTTAGCAATAAGGCCGCTTACATTGCACAACCATCATTATGTGTAAATTGCTTTGAGCGATAAATTTATCTATTTAACTTACATAACGCAGTTAAAAGTTCAAATACAGAAATATAAACATCGCAGTTAAAAGCGCAAATGCAGAAGTAGAAACATCAAAGAAGAAAAACAACCGTATACGAGTACGGTTGGTTACAAAACCAATCATGTCTAATTACAAAATGGAACTAATTGCGCACCGTAGCAACCAGGCGATAGGCACTAACTGGATTACGTCTCAATCCTCGAGTGCGCGTGATTCGATCATCACCCGTAATCCGGTTGGCTCCGTCATCGCACCTGCATGCCTAATGCGGTCTCTATAGTCGTAGTTCTCGATGTGTTTTACGACGTTGATACGGTCAGCATCAAAAGTAGCTTAACATTGAAGTCTTTTAGTAAGAAAAACAAATAAAGGACATAGTTTTTTTTCGCGATATAAAAGCTTAAACGGGTGAAATGGGAAATTAAAGCTTAGAAAAAGTTTATTAATGGGAAATCCAACATTTGCGTGGGCTCAGCTGCGGGGAACCGCTAGTTTTTATAATTGGGCTTTTAGCGCGATATTATATTTCATGAGTAGTATAAACGTAGATAAACATGAGTATAAGCGGAACAGAGACAAAGCTGCATACAAACAAGCGAATCGGTCGCCCTGAAAGCATGCGGGATATGACGTGCGTAACCACTGGCTGGCCGCTTGTCGCGAAGTACGCAGCGATGACAGCACGTCAGTGGACAAATTTCAGAGATAGCGCCTTTAGTGATAAGTCATACATAACCCTACCAAAATAGGTAAAAATTTTGAACGCTTTTAGGAAGCTTACGGAACAGAGTTCCGTTCCGTTTATCTACTCATGTGACGATAATACAACGGAAAAAAATATGTTTTCATCTTTATCCTTTTCTCATTTGATGCTGACGCTCCAACGATGTGGGAGTGTGTAAATGAGTGCATAAGCCCGCATGCGTCTAAACTTCACTCCATAATGGCAGCGTCATTTTTGCGGTGATGTGTTTGTGGACGCGGGCTGAGGGCAACACTGTTAGCTTAATTTACTCATTGACCACTTGGGATGCTGAGTTTTTGAAACTTTGGCGAACCAAATTAGCTTGATCATGGCAATTGTAATTAAGTCGGGGCAGAAGCTTTTGTTTAAGTAGAGTTCTTTGTATTAGGAGGTTGGAATCCAAAATAATGTTCAGGTCACATTTCTCTAATATAGTAAGAGGCTCCGTTTTAATATCGTGACTTACTAAAATGTAACCTTGTATATTTTTAAAGTTGTAACAAAACTTTTTTACTTACTTCACTTTTTTAGCCCATAAACTGAAGTTTCCTTTGACATAAACCTTGATAGTATTATGAGTTTATTATGTATCTACCTACCTACCTACTAAATGAATTTCTATTCATGCAGTAAGCTCATTACAGAGAGCAGTTGAATCACTCATTCAACTCAACCCCACGTCATTCAATCAATACGATTCGTCACCACACGCCACAGCCAAAAGGCCCGTTGGCGTCTGATAAGAAATCTAATCTTTTCCGACCCCTCGTTTTCTAGTTTTGTAGTCCATTAAAGAAGTCCCTTCGCTAAATAATACACCGCAGCTATTAGCGGGAAACAAAGACTGGAGTACCGGAACTAAACCGCTGTGCTGCTGGGGCTTGGGGACTGGCGGACGCGGTACTGTATGTAACTGGGTCAAATGTAAAGCTAAGTCTTAATTATAAATCAAAGTAAAACTTTATTAAGGTTAAGTAAAACTTTTGAAGCTTTTAAAGCTTGAGGCGATGTGTAAAAAAACTTTTGAACATTTTAGTAAAATATTACAAAATACGAAAAAAGTACTAACATTAATAATAGAAGTTTAATTATTTTCCTTCTACCTTTGCCTACTCTATTATTTTATATTATTATGTAGTATTATTATTAGTAATAGGATTATGTAGTAATTTTTTACCGTTGCGTTACCAAAGTGCCAGTCGTTATCTGCTGTGCTCTACGCCTATTTGGAATGAATGCAAAAAGCTATGACAGTTGCATAACATGCACTGCACGTGTCCACATTTCTCATATCAGTCACATTTTATCTTGTATTATCTGACAGATATAGAAATCAGGTCAGGAGTTAACCAATTCATATTTATAAGTTTGATCAATAAGGACTCATTTATCTTTACCTATTTGTGGCGATCTGATCATTACTGTGGTAGTGCTTCAGCCAAGTACTGAAGCACTACCACAGCTATTATTTATTACAGCTTCTCTATGTTGACTCGAGCTAAATAAAGAAAAGTTTTTGTTGAATTTCTATTTCTGAGACTAAAAATCGATTTATCGATATGACTAAAAAAAATATTTTGTTCAAAGGTTTATTTTTCTAATAGCAACTTACCACACAGCGTCCAAGTTTCACAGCAGATGTGCGGGGTGACTCACGACGACTCAATTACACATTCGATAGTTTTTGTGGTGCCAGTGGCCCGATCCGAAAACTATTCGTTTTATGGGGACGATGAACTATGCACGTTGTACAATACTTCGTTCCCCGTTTGATGGACAGCCCTACTCGGCACGAGGTATCAATTAACTTAAAACTTTAATAATAGACTCGATTGGATCATTACGTTCATTGTGAAAAATCCAGTTCAGTGGCAGGGGACGGGGAAGGATATTAGATAGTATGTTTTTTTTATATTTGTTTACAATATAATTACTAGTTTATAACATAATAATACATACCATACTATCAAGTAGGCATCTACATATGTATTTGAAAACGAAAGCAAGATATGGAGGTTTTGTATTTTAAAAAAAAACTTACCTACTTATTCATAGGGTTAATAAGACGTAACTGCCCTGGAATGGAGTAATTTATTCTGCCTAATTTCTGGCTCTCGTCAAATATTTCAATTTTGTATTTTACTAAAAATATTTTTGGTTTCGTACAAGAGAGAAAAGAAAATTATGCATTAAAATTTTAATATTCATGAACATAAAAAGGAAATTTCAGCTAAAAATTCCTGACCAACTCACAGTATCTTTCTAATTTAATATCCTGCACCGTCCTGTCGCGTCTTTCCGTTCCGAGCCAAAGTTATTACCATAATATAGCTTGTCTTAAAGCGTACAACACTTACCTAGAGAATCCTTGTTTTGTCTCACGCTAAAAGGGAATACTTGTACGAATAAATAAACGCTGCGCTTAAACGCTTGTCATTGTCAATCCATGCGTTGATCCGACGCTTTTTATAGCCGAACGAATGTACTGCAAGCCGTATTCTTGAAATTGACCCTTATCTTTAGTAATTTTTTTGTCACATATGTTAAGGATTAGCACTTCACGGAACGAACGTTACGATTTGTTCTTCAAGTCCCGAGATACTTCTTACCATGTGTCGACTGCACACGCTATAACAGACACTATTATCACTAAGCATAGAGATCATTACATAATGGATTTATTGTAAAAACACGTCAAGTATCTGCTCCGAGATGCATCGGACCTACCGCAGAACCAAAATATTAATAACTTTCAGTTAAGTCCTTTGTATTTCCAATATTTTACGAGATACAGATGATTTCCAAACATTTATCGGATTTGGACCGAAATCCAGTTTTATTGCTTGTGAAATATCGATCTTGTTAACAGGGATTACTTATTTTTGAACTACTAATATAGTTCACGAAGTATTTTAAATGACAATGCTCTTTATTCCTCGACAAATGTTGCTCTTCTAAAGTCGTAGAGAAATCGTAAATAATGTGTAAGCTGACAGTTTATGCATGTATAGTGGTATAATTGGAGTAGGACGGGACCGATTCTCAAGTGAGACGTAATAAGTTTCAACATAAGCTGTGTTTATGGACTTAAGTAAATGGCACCTGTTGGAACTGGAGTAAATAACAATGTCTTCAGAATTTCAGGAACATACATGTAAACACAACAATGTTATGAATGAGAGAACGAAATGTTCCCATCCTAAGTCAAATTTTAAATATGTCGTTCAAGGTTTATATTAAATAAAAATTAGCGGGTTTAAGGCATGTGAATTTAGAACAAATGATTCTTTCTTATCTCTATTGTAAGCGGTAATATCAACACTTATGTGGGGTGCATCCAAGATCTGGCTAATAAACTTTCTGATTTCTGATCAATAGCTAAATGATGTTGTGCCATTTGCAAAAAATGGCGATTCACGTGACATGATGGCATATTACAAGTTTATTAGTGACATTTAACTGTCGTACTATGTACGCGAACGGTGTAATCACACCATGTCCTTTATGTTTGTCGTTTGTCATTTGTTTCGTGCATCACTCTACTTTATCTGCAACACGAAATGAGCATTTTCTAGTTTTATACCCGGCCCGGCGAACCTTGATCCCTATGACAGTTCATGTTAGTGATGGGTCGTGTCGATGAAACTTAACTTTTTTAACCGACTTCAAAAAAAGAGGAGGTTAATTATTGTTTTTAAGTGATAAGCATTCACTTTGCAATCTAAATATATTATTGCACTTGAAAAAATGACCGCCAGAGGCGGGAATCGAACCCGCGTTCCTCGCATGCCGGGCGATTGCCTAACCTCTCGGCCACCCTGGCGTTGGCAGAGCCTGTCAAAATTTTCAAGTGCTTGTTAACGCTGTAATGCCGCGTTGCTTTCATCAATGTTATTGGGATTACACCCTCAACACTCGAAAGAAATACTATTGCAAGTATTTAACAATCGAAAGATCAAGCTTGCAAATACGATAAATTATTGTTTTCAAGTGATAAGCATTCACTTTGCAATCTAAATATATTATTGCACTTGAAAAAATGACATTACAGCGTTAAGAAGCACTTGAAAATTTCGACAGGCTCTGCCAACGCCAGGGTGGCCGAGAGGTTAGGCAATCGCCCGGCATGCGAGGAACGCGGGTTCGATTCCCGCCTCTGGCGGTCATTTATTCAAGTGCAATAATATATAAAGAGGAGGTTATCAATTCGACTGTATGTTTTTTTTTGTGGCTATATTACCGCATATCTTAGTCAGTTGTGGACCGATTTGAAAAAAAAAAATGTTTATCTAGAGGCTATACCTTCTAGTTGGTCCCATTTTGGCCCAGTTGAGATCTGATGATGGGATCTTGGTGTAATCGAGGGATACCCTCAAATTTTGCAGGCACGTATAGTGTTTTCGTACTAGTATCTTAATGTTGACATGTTGTTACGTCTGACAGTCATTATGTGGAGCTGAGCTGATGGTGGAACTCCTTAAAAATTAGGAGTTTAGTAATTAAAACACCAGATGTTTTGTCAGGTTCTGTATACGATGCTAACAAAACAAAATCAAAGGCGCAACTCCCTCCTCTTCCCCCCCCCCCCCCCCTCCTAACCCCTCCCTCCCGCCCCCAACAATAAAAATATATAATTACTTCAAGAAATATATAATTAGTGCAAGAAATCAATTAACTCTTACCGCTGAAACGATGGATTTGATAGTCTGAGTACCGAGGAAGGACATAGAACAGTTTTTATCCCCAAAATCATTTGTATAGGAAACCCGATGATACGATATACAAGAAACTAAATTAAAAATGCTATTAGCAAATCTTTAAATGTTCTTCTTTAAACGGTCTTCCTTCTCGTTACTACTTTCTTCCAAATGACGCTGTCGCATTTGAACAGCGCGTTTAGTAGGTCTACCCATGTTGCACCTTACACTAAATTTCAACTAAAAATAGAAAAAAAAACCGACTTCAAAACTTACTACAGTGCTAATTAAAACTTATAAACAAATTTAAACTAAAAAGTACAAAATTATATTTAAATGACCTAACTGTTCTACGGAATTGTACAAGAAACCTATTTCCATTAATTATCTGTTATTTTTTGGAGTCAGTGCCAGAAATTCTAATTCTAATGTTTTTTTACAAGTAAGGACAGGATTAAACCATCTCTTGGCTGCTTAGAGTAGATAGAATATCTAGCTTGGTTGGCACCGACTCCAAAAAATAATAGATAATAAATTGGAAATAGGTTTATTTTACAATTCCGTAGAACAGTTAGGTCATTTAAATATTATTTTGTACTTTTTAGTTTAAATTTGTTTATAAAATTTTAAGTTTTAATTAGCACTGTAGTCAGTTTTGAAGTCGTTTTTAGAATGTTTATAGGCAAAGTCGTGACTTGTATTCAGCCAAACATGTGAAAGAAAAAAACATAATGATAAATGATAGATAATTTAAATGAGCCCCACCATATTTTGATGGATAACGCCCCATACCATTCCGTCCAAGTGAATAAAGCACTACCAGCAATAATAATAAAGGGTAAATCCTAGAGTGGTTGCAACGCAATGGTGTGGCAGCTAACATTCAAATGTTCAAAAAAAGGATTGGTCAGACTGTTGAACCTGCAGAAACAGCAAACAAAGCGGACATAGTTTTTGGATGAAATGGCAAAATCCAAAGGTCACGCAGTGATTTGGCTACCGCCCTACCACTGCCAATATAATGCTTTAAAACTTTGTTTTGATGATTGGGATCGAGACGTGCGATACGACAGCATTGTAGATGAGCCGTTTTTGATCAACGTAGGCGACAGCAGCTGCAGTTCAGATTCCGAGTTCGTGACACAAACCCTAATGTCATTATCAGATTCAGATTAAAATATATAAATAAGTGATCGCTGAACAGCTTTTGTTTTATTTGGTTTTGTCCTACAGTTAATTTTTAATTCTCTTAGGTATACAATCGTGAGTGCATGTATGCCGCGCTCCGTTCTATTCAATAGAGAATGTACTAATACTTAAGTATGAAAAAGTAATGACACTCATAATTTATCACTTAATTATGGCACAAATGAAAGCTGATACTAATAAAATCTAATCTTAAATAAAACAAAACCTGGTGTCCCCAGAAATATTTTATAAATTTGAGTGAAATAAAAACAATTTCATGCAACTTTTAAACATTCAGCACCTATAACTTAAATGATTATAAATCATGTACACTCGTTTCCATTATCGACATTTGTTTATCAATATTTTTCCGCACTAGTCGATATCTTCCGAACAAAGTAACTTTTGCAGGACGTAAACGTAAAGTCTGATTGAGATATTTTTTTGTAAATGTTAAGAATTGTTATAATTCCGACGGAATATCATTGTAATGGCATATATCTACCTTACCTTAATAAATAGCGTTTTTAGAAGCCTCCAATTCAATTCTAATGTAACGGTGACGCCACTACAATGTTGTATCGTAGGAATAACTGTCAATGTCATAGGGATCAAGGTTCGCCGGGCCGAGTATAGTTTTTCGTCCAGTCATATAGTTGCGATGCGGTCGTCAGTTGTTTTTGTACGTTTTGGACACGTGAGTCGGAATTTCCACTCAGTTTTCGTATATCTGCGAAACTCGATACAGAGTGCTTTTTCGTTATTGTGGCTGAAAATTCATTTTTGAAAATTCCGACATTTTCACGTGTGCGTTATTTCATGAATTGAGTGATTGATTTGGAAGTGTATGGGCAATTTCAAAACGAATTTGAAGTTAACTTACATTTTGTATGATTTTTATTTCAGCAGATAAAATGAAGTTCAGAATTTCAATCTAAATTCAGATCCACTTGCCTCGGTCAACCCACAGGGGTTGGCCAGGGCTGATTTTATTTTTAAGAACAAGTTGTAGCGTAATAGTGGGAGTGATGATGTTTTTATATTATTGCATGTCGTAGTCACCTATAATTAAGTTTGCATTTATTATGTAACTGTATTGTTAGTGTTCATTGTATGTTTTAATGTAACCTCGTTGGTGATTTTATTAAATAAATAAATGTCATTGTAGTTAAATAGAAAAATTATCGTTTACACAATAAACATACAATACGCAAGTACTTGCCGAACAATGTATTCAAGCACACTCCTACAAAGCAAACGAAAGTTGTCTCCTAAATTCTTGTGCATCTATCAAACCGGCCAAATATTTGTCGGTTACAAAACAAACGATCGCCGAAACAACTAAACATCTCATAATATTAGACGCGTACTGTTTGTTCTGCTGTGCACAGACCACCTATCCAAATAGACTCACCATAACTAAGAATGCCTTTCTTTCGTTTACCAGTATACACAGCTAAGAATGCTTTTGAGGGTTCCATACCCAAAGGGTTAAATCGGGACCCTATTAGACCCACGGACAGACAGATAGACAGACGGACAGTGGAGTCTACTAAGACTCCACTGTCCATCTGTCTATCTGTCTGTCTGTCACCAGGCTGTATCTCAGGAACCGTGATTAGCTAGACAGTTTAAACAGATTTGTGTTTCTGTTGCCGCTATACTCGTAATAACAATTACTTAAAAAAAACAAAATAAAATAAATATTTAATCGGGGCTCCCATACTACAACAAACGTAATTTTTGCCGTTTTTGAAACAATAAAAAAGGTTGTAACATAGTGTCCAATGTATAGATACATTGATTCGGAACCCTTCGTGCACGAGTCCGACTTGCACTTGGCCGGTATTTTTGTGATACGAGTAGGACATTCGTCAACCTCCATAGCAGTTTGATTCGCCCATTCTGTCTGGGACCGACTGTATTTGCGTGCGTCTCTCTATCTATAGTAAGAGTCCTTATGTCCTTAACGACTCTCGTAGCGTCTACATAATGTATTTGTCTACGACTCTGTATATTTTTTCTGTGTGATTTGACGAGGCGCAGCTGCGCCAGCTGCCTCAAAGTCCACTCGAGACTTGTTCTCGACTTTGTCAACAATGTGCCGATTACTCCGCAAGCTATAGTGAAGTAAGGTGCTGCTAATTTTTGAATTTGATTAAATTTTCTATTTAATATACTGTTATGTATGTAGACTGTTATGTTTAAGAGCGCCACGGTCGCTCTCTCGTAGTGGCTAGCGGGTTGCCTCCCGATGCGGGAGGTTTCTATGTTATGTACATTAGTTTTATTGCAGTTTACACTTATCGACTTGCTCTTACGGTGAGGAAGACATCGTGAGGAATCCTGCAAATTCAGACGACTGAATTTGTAACCGTGATCCAAACTGGTCAGGGTCCCCTGTTAACAGGGTCACGGAGGTCAGATGGCAGTCGCTCCAATGTAATTACCTGATCGTGGTCTAAAGCGGACCCTGGGCCTTCGCGTGCGTCTGCACAACCGGGATTACGCTAGGGTGAGGATGACGAGGATACTGTTATGTATGTAGATGGATATATTTTATAGCCTAAGTTAAAAAGCCCTTAATACCATTATTAGCTAACTCAGTTCCAATAACATTAGAGATCGAAGCAGTACGTTTTTCCGTTCCAAGCAATACTATCACTCGTCGTCATTGAATTATTAAAATCTGTTATCTTTTATGCGTTAACATCTACGAAAAGATATATTTAAAAGTAAAAAATATACCTAATACAATGTCTGCATTGTGTTTAAGTTACAAACCCTCACTTACATACGAGTAGTAGGTACCAGGTAAACTGCGCTAGATCATCATCATCCTCCTAGCGTTATCTCGGTTGTGCACTCGCACGCAAGGGCCCAGGGTCCGCTGACCATGATCTAGGATGTGGCAGATCAGGTAATTACAGTTGAGCGACTGCCATCTGACCTCCGTGACCACAGGGTCACGGAGTTACCAGGTTACGGGTTACCAGGGGAACCTGACCAGTTTTGGATCATGGTTGTACATGCAGTCGCCTGAATGTGCAGGTTTCCTTACGATGTTTTCCTGTACCCTAAAAGCATCGGTTAGTGAAACAACTTATGTACATAACTCAGAAAAAGTCATTGGTACATGGCGGCATGTGGGATTAAACCGGTGACTCCCGCATGAGAGGCAACCCGCTAGCCACTGCGCCACCGACGCTCTTCTCCACCAGTCATAATGCAATTGTAATATTATCAGTGTAAAGACCCGGCAAACTATCTTTTAACAGTCCAATTAATTGACACTTATGATTTTACACCAGTTTAAATTAAACGAACGTTCCGTCAAATTGCGGTGCATCTATATTTACGAAACTTAATTGTGGACTTTTACCTCATGACAATAGAGATTGTTGTATATTTTCCACAAATCATAATCGCCTCTCGTCTCGGCCTCTTATTCAAGCTAAAAGCCTCCCATCAAAGTGCTTTAGCGAAATATTTTTCTTTGGAATTATGAACGGAACTTGCGAGTTCTTAAACATCGTTGTTTATCTTTGGTTTGTTTACATCGTTAACTAGAGTTTCGGATCATTCAACTTCAGTTTTATTGCGGGCACGTGTGAAAGGAGTTTTTAATGTGGCTGATTAAGGACACGTCTTTGCCACACAGAGAGATTGAAAAATAAACAGTTTTTAAGCAAAGAAATACAATACACAATAGTAGTGTCTTTAAACTAATACTTTTACAATTATATTATGACTGATATGGGGGTATGGGGGTATCGGGGGTGTTAACACCACCAACTTTCTGACTCCGCAGCTGTGTCTGAGTTATTTCAAGACAGAAAAACCCAACAGTCGGTCCGACCCGGGATTCGAACCCGGGACCTTGTGCGATACCCAGCGTGCTGACCACTAGACCAACGAGGCAGTGCAATAAAGCTTAAATAAATAAATTGTATAATGCCAAATGGCATGGGTTTCATTAGAGAAAAGAAAATAATTTACAGTTTACAGTAAAATTTTCCCCCCAGGAAGTCTCTTTATCCATTTGAAAAATAATCTTCTAACGCAAAACAAAAAGAAATGGTTGCTGCGTCACAAGAATACAAAGTAGGTGCTTTTAGCATTTTTTAAAGCCTCATAGTCCACAAACACAGCTACATCAAGCCTCGGGCGTAGCTTGGTATTTAATATTTCATACAATACATTCCACTTTGCCATTCGGATGGCATCGAGGTCACAGCCGATATTAAATCAGACAGCACACTATTATCTCAGTAGATATATAATATGCACATTGCATAAGCAGTTAGTTTAGATACTTTTAATTTGATCACTCTTTCTTTTCCACAATCTTAAATTAATTGTCTTTATTCTGATTAACATAAACATATCTTTTGATCTAGCATAATTCGTGAAATACACAGCATTCTTAAAAAAATCTACATAACTAATCAGTTTGTTTTTTATGGCATGATGTTAGTAAGAATAAAAGTTAGTTAGGTATTGTTTGTAAATTTAAAAATATTCAAAGACTGGTAGCTGATGAAAAGTTAATGTTTTTTTGTAGGTATGTATGTAGGCACAAGGAAACTTTTTATACCAACGATACTGGCACAAAGAAAATCAATTTTAAATCAAACAATGAATCCCCTAAGTAGGTTCTCGTAGTTGGTGTTAGGCCTTTGTCCAGCAGTGGTATGTATAAAATGTAGGCTAACTTTAATTTACATACAATGCATACGAGAAGCTTTACATTCTGAAGTAAGCCAGGAATTTGCTCTCAAGAAATGGCCTGGCTGTTCTTCTAAATCTATATCGTGCTGCATGCTTCATGAAGTTTAACGACCACCCTCGTGTCATGCTATTGACGAGTCGTGCCTGCATGCTTTTATGACGTCACTCTTTACGTATAGATTTTTGCCAGATGCAGTCGATGCCGTATTTTCGGGTTTTATCGTATGCAAAACATTAAATGCATTTTTAGCGTGGATATTGATATTGTTGAGTAATAACGTAACGTAACGTTGTTGGTGCAACACTAATAAATATTTTTAGTTTCTGGATATAGTAAAAACCAAACTCGTCGAATTTAGTCCAACAAATAACAAAAAACAAATGTTTTTATATTCATATTTGAAACTAATTGACACCTTGAAACCGTATCTTACTGCATTAATCCCATAACACAGTAAGCCCAGTTTCATCAAAATCGTGTGCTATCTTACCCATCAATCACAGTAACATGTATAACTATTACCCCAACGCTGCTTGCCATACTATAGTTATAATATCTGCGACTGAACTAATTTGATTTGATACCTCCATCCAATTAAGACGTTAACCTCTCAAACCCCAATCGTGGCTCGGATTTTGAATCCGTACTTCGCATCAGACATATTAATAACAATTCGCTTCAAGTATATCACTATCATTTGCCCGTGTGGTACATTTTGGGGCCCCCACTTGCCCCCAGTCATGGTCCATGAACCTTAACGAGCGATTACCGTCCCATGTTCCGTATATCGCTTGATGCTTTGGTACACCACCGCTGGTTAAAAGCGTTGTGGAATTAAGTCATGGTGTTCACCATGGAAATCCTGCTAGGGAAATTTCGATCCTCTATTTTGCAATGAATGGCTTTAAATTTTCTATACTTAAGTCTCTATGTAGGTATGTGATTTTCTATCTACGCACTGTATGCTTAGGCAGTACTAAGCACTAGTACTGCTGATCACTTATATATTGATAAAACCTTTTTCAGAGTCGAACCTTCAACCGAAGTTCGAAATAAAATTCCAACGTAATGCGAGCGAGCTGAAAATATGCTGCTACTTGTACAATGTAATTTGTTAGGAAGTGCAAATATTCTAGATGAAAAAGTTGTAGAGATACTGATCGCATATCTTAGCATGCAAACCCTATTTTTTTAGATTCTCAAAACTTTTTGTTAGTAGGCTTTTGGAACTTCGTAACTAAAATAAAAGAACATACTTAGCAAAGACTAGTTGTAACATTATTGGTTGACATGCATCGGATGGTTCTATTTTATTTCTAGATGCAAACGATTGTTATAAAATTACCTAAGAGTCAATTTTATAACAACGCAACGTTAGGGAATCGCTAAAATGTAAACAGGCAGCAAAAAGGTAATAATATTCGCTGCAATGCCAACCGACATAATCCACACGGGAATGACTGGAAAAACAATTGCGAGTCTCTCGTCACACGGCAAATATTTTTGTAAAAGCCGCGGCGGCTCGAATTGAGCTATTTTATTGTTTTAATACGAGATTAAACAGCGAGGTTCTGTCGAAAATTCTAAAACAATTCCGAATGCACGGCAGGACCGCAGAGGGGGTTGCCATGGCAACCGGCGAATTTTGACGGCAAAGGTGTGTTTACAAATTGCGATACAACTCTGTACCTCACACATGGAATGCTCACACACGGTGTTCCACACAGAAATATAGAATCTATTCGAGAGACACTAACACAGACGTGCGTGCTTTATGGACGTAACGTATGAAGCACTCGGGGGTCAAAAGGGTTAAAAATTATGAGCCTTTATTTTAAATTTTATATTCCCCCACGTAATGTATGTTTTGCCTCGGGCTGTTCTCGTCCATTTAACAAACATGTAACAAATGACGAACGCTCGCCATTGTTTTGACTAAGTGAGAAGTTTATGTTAATTTTGTTTTAGGAGAATGCGAAGTCGCCGTGAATACTTATCTGTATGGCCTTTCTAAGAAGTGCATACCGTTGAGGGGCAAAAAGATTAACGGGAACGATTCGCGAGAGCTGCATCGCTTTAACTCAGCACTAATGCGTTTGATTCTCCTTCTTAATTCGAGTGCCCTCGACTTAAGTAAGAGCTATAGAATGGCGAGCTTCGAAGTCGATGGTCATTCCATTTACATATAGGTGAGACTTTGCTTGGGTAAGAGCAGAGACTCTTTTGGTAAATTGCTTTTACTGACTTGTTGTAGGCACCGTTACATTTAAGAGGCTGTGAAGTTTGACTACAATAGCATTAGAAAATGTATTATGAATAGGAAATCATAGGCAGTGGTCATGACTTGAAATATTTAGAAGTAAAATAACTTTGAGGAGTTCCATTTCCGTCACCAAATTACAAAAAAAAAAATACGTTAAAGTAGTTAATTGTATAGTATTACTTGTAGTAAGTAATAGTTAAATGCTCAAGAAAAAGAGATTGCTTATTCATGTACACTTGCAATTATGGTCCGAAGTATTTCAAAGAAACGGTCATCCTATACATTACCAAGCGACAAATCAAAATCATAGGAATAAGATCATAAAAATACTTTGTCTAAGTACTAAAGTGAAAACGATGTGCCAAGTCAAATAAAAATAACGAGGTGTATCAAGTTTTATGTGATTTTCAAGTGCTTGGAAGTTATTGACTTTAGCTTAAGAAACCACATCGAAATAACGAGGGTTTAATAGTGTTTTTATCACGATAGAAACTTGGAAGGTGTTTCTGATAAATAATTCACTGTTTAAATTAGACTCTATGCCTTGAAAGATAAGGTTACGGTTGTAGTTTGGACAAAAGTTACAGTAGGAGACTTTTTAAAATAAAACGGAAAAGTTTAAATGGGAAAAAGTGAGTGCAGTACGAAGATAGTGAAAAAAGAGGGGAACAATTTAAACTTTTCCAGGGGGTTTTAAAAGTTTGCCTAGAGGAAAATTACACGGCGGTAACTTGGGAACATTGTAGGGGAAAGTTACAACATCATGTAGCTAATTTTGTACCCGGACATCCCACGGGATGATGAATTTCAGTTTAACTTTCATCGGATCATAAAAGTTTTGATATAATTGATGATAAATCACTAACACTTTTTTTAAAAACAGCCGTAGTCTTGGTATTTGGTCAAAAACACTTCACGTTATTATTTGAAGCTGTTTGATGAGGCGTCCAAGTGTAATTTTAAATTAAAATTTAGAGTAACAGTGATCCTAGACAGACAATACTGAAATAAAACGACACTCCATTTGACCCACAGATAGTCCACTTTAAGCAATCAAAATTAACGATGCTAACGAACAAGAATGACCGGCTGATTACGGAAAAGCAAACAAAAGTTCCGAAGACACGCGCCAGGCATTAGAACAATACCCTAATACCCTAACAGACAATGCTGCATTTTAATTTCCTACAAGCAGTCAGACAATGGGTCGTAATAGTGCAGATGAGAAGAGCTTTGTCTGGCAACACTAAACAATACCTGGCGAAGTGCATTATCACTGGCCTAATGGGTTTTGTCTGTCCAAGGGGGCTAAAATGAGAAGTACCAAACGACTATGGTTCTTTTTCCCATGAGGATCGGTTAGTTGCAATGAAATTCCTATTAGCCTCGCTTTTAAAAAGGGGTGGTAATGGCGAACTCCACAATTTCCATCTTCTGTTTTTTTAATAGACAGGCATTTGACCGCAATCCCTCCTGATGGTAAGCGACAATGCGGCCGAGATTGGATCATGTCTGGCTAGTAATACCTACAGAAACATAAATATTGATTATTGACTTGAAGTTGTAGAGCAAGAATCCCAAGAGAAAAGTCCCATAGAGAAAAATAACTAAAGGGTACATTACAAAATCTAAACCTAAGCATGGCACAACTTTAAAGAAACTCTTCAAATGGCAGTAGTTATCCATTACTGGATAACAACATAAGATTTTTTATCCCATTGTAGTTTAAACGGCCGTGTATACGCAAAAAATGGATTTAAATTAAGTTCCCCAAATGTTCTCAGTAAAAAAATAACAAAACTACGGACGCAGAACAAAAACTTTGCTTAAAGTGTTAAGATTTTAAAGTAAGAGAAGAGGAAATCAAGTTAATAGTTCTGACAATTTTTTTTGGGTCAGCGCCTAATAGCTTTCAGCATTAGGTAGGTACTTGAGATTTGTAAAGAAAATAATCAAGAATGCACCGATAGGATTGCCTTTGGAATGTGGAAACAACGTGATAGGTTTTAAAAGATTTCTTTACGAGAAAGGCAACTACGCTATCTGTCTTATCTTATTGGCTATAGTTAGCCTGAATGGGTGCTTATCTTCGCTTTTAGGTTAAGTAACTTAGGTTATCGGTAGTACTAAAGATTTCGACTTTCACACGTACTCGATCTTGCGCAATTGCGTCTTCTGTCGATATGTCGGTGTTTGGAATAACACTTAGTGATTCACTATCCGCCCACAGGTCTGCCTCTCTGGTATTTACTTCGGGTTAGAGAGATGCAAATGTGGTAATGACAAATTACGAAACCAACTTAACGTTTGTTGCGATTGTTGAACAGTATTGTGGTATATTTGAGATTAGGTAAGTAATTTTGGGTTCGCCTAATACTTACAAAGCCAAAGACATCCAGCTTAGAAGAAGTCAGTTTTCTTAAAAGAAGGCATTGATTGATATTGAAAACAGACACTTTGATTAATGACTCTCATTCTCTTTGCTTAATGAAGTGTTGCAAAGGACTTGTCCATTAATGGTGGTCAATATTTCTAACCAGAATAAACTAAATATTATATGAAAGAGTTCACAAACACTAGACTTTCTGTATAATTAATATATTTTTAAGGCCTCCGATTTAGAGAAAAAATGAAATTAATTATTCTCTTTGTCTGTACATAAACTGCACCTTCGCCAATACCAATTAACGCATGAAAAAAAATTGACAGCAAAATTGACATTCCATTGACAGTAGTACCTATTATATAATCTGTGGTAGTACCTAGTAGTATTTATCCACCAGTGGAAAGGCAATGGTACATAGCCATACAGCCAGGAAATACAAGTACCTAATGATCAATGGATGATGCCTCATTACAACACTTATTTTTTTTTAAAAATAGAGGCGTTTAAATTTCAGATTTCTATTGTTACGTGTTTCATATTTTTGTAGCTTAAAGATAAATATAGGTTATTGGTGGTTGGTAATATTTTGGAATAAAATACCAGCTTCCATACAAAAAAGGATAAGTCCTTTACGACTGTCGCATTGTACAATTAAATTAAATTAAAAATCTTTTTTTTCGGTCCATATATCCATATTGTTTGTAGTAATTGTACTATGATTTTAAATAAAACTTTATGCGTAAATGGTATCGTGTGCGTGTCATGAATCAAACTGCCTCTGGGATAATTGCAGTCCGTAAGTGTTAATCCAGTATCGATTGCTGATGCATCGATAGTGTTAATCAAAGCTAGTTGATTTATCGATAACATCACGGATAGGCTATATTTATCGGAATGACCAATGTGGTTTTTTAACACGTTAGTAGATTTTATCTGTGATTGTAGGATATTGATACGGTACGAGCTATCTGGTTATGAATAAAGCTTAGGTATTTCCGTGCATGTTTTCCTATTTATTGTGTATACTGAGCATTTAAATTAAATTTACACTGCGAATGGTTTTTATACTGAATTAAATTGGTACTTCTTGGTGCTATACTTAAATGTCATTAGTGTTGATAATCGATTACCATATTCGAATGGAAGGATCTCGGCAGGACATAAACGTGTCGAGATGCGTCATCAGAGGCGTGTCTTGGAGGTTTATGGCGAGAGTGACGCGTCGTGTCCTCTGCGTGCGTGCGCCCGCGCTTAATTATGGGGCGCTAGTGTTGTTCGCATATTGCCTTTTTTATCGATAGAAAATTGTGTCACACACTTTATTCTACCATAATACCAGGCTACCAAAACCGTAACCCCCAACAAAGTTTATCGTCGTAATCGATATACCTACATAATTCAAACCTACATGCCCACAACCCACCTTCATACCTACACACTTACTTTTATTAATATCAAATTGACAATGCAATAATTAATGTTGTCGTAACTGTTAAAAATCGAGAGATGCATTTATAAATAAAATAAGTATTATGATACAAATGTTAATATTGTCGACAGAATATTATAGCATGTTAGTCCAGCTAAAAAAATAGAGAAGAAGGTTACGGGGGTAGACCCTAAATGGAAGGGCACAACATGTTAGATTCATGATGATCATAATGATGGCAGCATATATGGATAATTGAATAAGTAAACACAAGTTGTTCGGATTTTACCTCCAACTCTATCTCGCAGTCTTGCACAATTTATTATTATTCTGGTTCTTCAAAGGTAGAAAATAATTAAAAGTTGATATATGTTTATCAAAATAACCTTTACCTCAAACAATTACTCAATCAGACTACGATATTTGTGAGGAGTTTTATCGACATATGCGCTAATAAACAACACTAATGTCGTGTGAATTTAAGGAAGTGCGGGGATGTGCGTGTGATTCATTGCGCCACGGTATCAGGGGGTTTATTTTTGAACCGAGAGGTGTCAGTTAATGGGCCTTCTTGTGCATTTTAAATTTGTGAGCAAGTTTTGTTGAAACGAATAGTAACGAGAATATTATCATACTTTAATACTTATAAGTACCAGTAATGTAGTTCTTTATGCAAAAAGAAACTTTAGGTTTCTATGTAGGTACAGAATCTTGGTAACATATGTGTAAAAATAACCGAAGGTGACTTTAGAGTAAAATTCACCTTAAATAGAATGTATTTAAAGGCATGCAGGAGTTAAAGATAATTTAGTCGTAAAAACGTGTAAACCATGTTACAATATAAGATATATCTTAAGTATTTTAGATATTATGGTCTTAAAAGGGTGTAAAATTTAAATGACTTATTTATTTTATCAGAGTGTAACAAAATTCGTAACCTTATCTTAATTGTACAGTCAGCGTAAGAAAAATGTCAGCGGTTCCGTAACTAGATCATTCTCTTATCTGGGTTAAAAATATGTGGACAATATCTTTACTCCAACAATAAAATGCATCGTCTATAACTTTTAATAACTCAGCAGTAGTTTATTGAAATACAATTAACCCTGTGAATGCGATATGGTGCTTCCTCTATTACTTTCTTATCGTGGGTTAAAAGGCCGCGGGGTATAATAAATCACGAAGTACCTAACAAACTTTTTTAGAATTCCATTAGAAGGAAAGATAGGGAATGAAATGAATTAGTGACAGAGCTATGTGATATCGCTGGCAATCAATCGTTGCTTTGTAGTTGCTTGGTGGAAATAAAACTATGAAATTATATAGTAAAAAAAAAAAGAATAAGTCGAGCCTCTAAAATTACCAATGATACTTTAGCTATTGTACAATATTGATGTTGAATATTAATTAGGAGTTCTATACAATCTTTTAAAAATATGTACTGTATGACTTGCGTTCAATAAAATATTTTGGATTCCATATACGACAAGAATACTATATCACCGAATCTTTTCAATGACGCTCTCGGAAAAAAATTAAGATACTGTACAATTACCATGAGTTTACGGCGGTTTTACTCGCTAGCGACGACGTAAAAAAAGTATATGGAAAATTGCACAGCGCCTCTAGCGGTTACTTGGGGAACTAAAATTTTCTATACACTTTTTTTACGTCGTCGCTAGCGAGTAATACCAGCGTAAACTCATGGTAACAGTTCTGGACTTGAGACACAGAAGCATCATTGTGAATGGTGAAAGACTCAATAATTTACGATTCGCGGATGATTAGAGTGGAGGCCTATGTTCGAAGACGCACCAAAGGCTGTATAGATGAATGGGTGAATAAAACAAGAAATGAAATTGTTAAGTACAACTACTTGGTTTATATTTGGGCTAACTGTACCTACAGTTACACTGCTAAGAGTAAGTAATTCAAGCTTCGCAATATCCACGTTCAGTGGGACGTTTTAGCAGCCGGATAATTACACGTTGCTGTTAGTTACTTGATGCCTGTTTAAATTGTTCCTTCCCTTTAATTTACGCTCGTATGCTGTGCTTCAAGAACGCGAGAATATGGTGTTCTGGAAATAACTTGCCTTGAGTAGTAATACGGTGAAGTATTGGTTTGATTAGAAACTACGAAATAGACGGTATTTTGATATACTTACTTTACCATATATAGATATGGTCAAAATAATTTACCTACTCATTTCGATTTAACAGCTCAGAGTTATCATAGAAACATAAATAAATATATATCATAACCAAAATATATTCAGATTATTGGTCTGTAACGAGGTTGGGAGTTAATAAATATTACAATTGTACACTTTACTTAATATTCAGTTGTGTTAAAAAAGTTAAGTTTTTATTCGAAAAAAAAACTTTTCCCTTGTTTAATTGAGTTATTTTATTATTAGCTAAGAGTTACATTCTTTGGAGTTAAAACAGCATTGTTAGAGTAAAGCTTTAACAGTTACCGATAAGCAATTAATCATATTAATACTGTCTGCGGATTATAGTGGAAAGTTTCGACTGGTATTACCTTGAGCAGGCTTCAATAACTCAGACTTGTCAAAGAAGAAAACGACAACACGTCGCGTGACAACCCTAAGCCCCTAAGCTCACCGAATTTATGAACACCACTAGTTGCTACAACCCCTAAATAATTATCCGTGGAAGTTGTTACAAAGCAGCAGCTAAATCAGTCATTTGTGAAATATTACCTTTTAGTCTTTTAATGGTAATCGAGTAACGCTAAAAACGAATTGTTACGCATAGTACCACAGACTAAATAATGTTGTACACTAAAGAAAACCTAAATATTGTATTAAGTTAAAAAAAAATACCACCAGAATACGGTTAATGAATTAATAATGTGCAAAATTTATTTTCGTAAAAACTTGCAAAGAAATTGCTTAAATTATAAAAAAAATGAATTTGAATCATAAAATACATAATTTTAATTTCTAACAGGTAGCCGAATTGACAGATAGTGTGAGTTTTTTTTTGTCATAGAACAATACAATGTTTCTGAGGCTGAAATTGATTTCAACCGGAAATCAATCTGTAAACTACTGAACTAGTTTTGCTAGTAACGAATATTCTGAAAATTCGTAAAATGCCTGATTTACCAACCTCCATACTTCGCTACATACAAAAACTAAGTTTCCTTACTTTTCTTCCTTAGAAATAGGGTAAAGGTAATTGGATTTAGATTGGTAAGAATTAGAAATTTTCTTGCGTTTTGTTTCACGGGAAATTACTTTTTGATGGTACGTATCAAAATCGAATTTGGACGGCACAGCCTGCCTGAATTTGTTTTGAAATATTGCAGGATATTAAAGACGATGACGGGCCATTTTTATTGTTTTGGTTTCTTTTGGTGTAAAGCTTTGTTATTACTGTTTAAAATTCATGTTGGTAGATTTCGATAAATCAAAAATATCAATTTGGTTTATTCATTTTTTATTTTAGTTTGGTTATGGTAACACGAGAAGTTAGGTTAGGTTAGGAAGTTAGGTGACATGATGATGTCCTCCTAGCCGATTTCGACTACGGCGGCCTATCTCAACAGAGATTAGCCAACTGCGCGGGACATTATAGTGCACAAGTGTGTGCGCAATACACAGGTGCACTCTCTGTTGCTTCACTCTCATAATTCGGTGAGACGGCACGGTGAGATAGGTGATGTCACCTATCTCACCGATATCACCTATCTCGATTTCATGTGAAAGTGCAAATGTAAAAGTTAATCCGCGAACTTGGCTGACACACGCCCGTGTGTCTGTATTCGGATTTCTAGCGGTTTCCCGCGTCTTCACCCGTGCCATGTCAAGTTTTACATAAAAAATCTACCCACTTTTTGTCCCCTTAAAAGATGATTCCTGGTTTAAAGACAACTCTATGTCCTTTCCCAGGACTTAAACTATCTCTCAACCAAATTTCATCTAAATCGGTGAAGCGGTTTCAGCGTGACGACGAGGTAACAGATAGAAAGACAGACACAGTATTCCTAGTATGGATGAATTAAAAAATTCTACATTGGACTATTATTTATTCTTAGCTTTGGCCCAAAATAAAGAAGTTTATGAACTAATCAACAATCCTGATATTGACTTTATTTGTGTCAGTCATATTATGTAACATTACCTAAAAAATTAAAAGAGCCTTAGACGACACAAAACACCGTTTGTGTTTAAGGTTAATGTCGCCTATTAATTAGGGTAACAAGTAAATTAGGTCGTTTTGTTTATTTTATTATGCGGGCGAGCGGGAAAGCTTACAAATGACCGTTACATTTGGTATCTTTTTCATTTCGTTATCATTATCATGATGGCTTAGTTGTGTTTTGTTTTTAATAACACAGTTGTTTATGTTGGTGTTCAAATTAAAATACAAATAAATGAGGCATTAAACGTTAAAAAAAATGATATCTTAGGCAGTTAGGGGCAAATAATTCGCAACGAAAATGTATAACTGTTATGCGGGCGAACATCTGTAAGTATGTACACCAAAAATTACGAGTAATTCTACAGCAGTTTGATGTAATGATGTAATCTCGTAGAGTCATTATACTTTATATGATAGTACTTACTTATAGTCTACAAAAATATCGACGAAGCAATAGCACATAGGTATTTTAAAAACTTCAAACGGAATTTGGTTTATACGCAATATTACTGGGAGGTTAAAGTTTACCGTCTTGGCTTTTCGATTTAAGTTTATGTATAAAATGCAATGTGAAAGTTTAAAGTCCTAAAAGTATTGAACTTTGGTTATTTGAAAATCGCGTATTCCTTGAGAGTATAGATTTTATATAGTTAGGTATTATTCCCAGGTTAGAACTGGCGTGTTTTTTATTTCTTTAAAATGGATCCTTTATTTTTCACATCTAAGTGATAGAGTTTAATTTAAAGAAACTGGATAATGTATTTTTTTTGTAAAATATTCCACATCCAATCCAATCACATTATCTAAATAGGTATCTGGGTACTTTAGAATTATAATGTTGATATCTTTCAATTCCGCCTAGGATATGCGGGTAATATGAAAACAAGGTAAATATTTGATGGTCGGCGAGCGAGCCGAGTGCATCCATGTTTTATTTATCCGTCTGCGTCTGCGGGAAGTGGCTGCATTAGTATCTCTCTCTCATTTTATCTTATAACTTTAGTAGAGGATGCATACCTTGTTTCCTAGTTTTAGCCGAAATAAGTTGCAGAGAAAAATACACATTGATGAAATTATTAAGACCGACTACAGAGTGCGGAGAAACTAAAAGCAGATTTGACGAAATTATGGTGAGGCTCAACGTTGTATGATAATGACTCAAAGTGAATCTGTAATAACAGCTACGATGAGGAATATTTACCTCTACATCATACGTAACTGGGTGATTGATGACCTCCGATCTTAACAATTTATTTTTATTTTATTTTTTAGATTTCGCAACTGCTGGTACAATAATGCTTGCTTTATATTTGTCACATTGTGGTAACATGATAATTGTTTGACGGATTTGAAGACACACACAACAGTTTAAATATAATTTATACACACACTTAAGAGCTTTGCCTGTGAAATTAATTCAAAAAGGTAAGATAAAGCATAAAAATTAGGTCCAAGCCCACTATTTTGATTTCGATCGCAGTATGTTTTGATGTTGGTTCGGCACTATCGGAGTCAGTTGCTAAGCAACATCGAGTTGTTGACTCGTTTCATTATTGAGTACTTGAGCATGCTGTATTTAAGATAGACTTCCCTTTTTATTTTTCCTAAGGTGGAAATAAAGCCTAATTACCCCACTCAAGAAACTACGATGTAAAAGTTTAGGTACTCCAGGCCCAACTTATACTTGTATACTACATAATGATAACCGCTGCCCACGTCTAATTATAGCATCCAAAATGGAAATCTGTAGTGGTTAATTCAATTTGGTAGCTAAATGGAATTAATTAAGCGACATTAACGAATGGAAAATGGAAACCGCTAACAGACACGAATGAAATTACTTAACGTTCGTATTATGGTGATGTGATAGAGTTGGAAACTCCATGATTTTTTATCCCTGGTTAAAATGTAAAAGGCGGGTCGCACCCTAGTATGAAAGTGGACAGTAGTGCTAAGAGAAATGTTGACTAGAAGAGCTTTAAAAGTTATGTGCCATAAACGATTTGAGTCAAGATCCTTGAGAATGCTCGTTGTTTGTGAAAATAGCAAATGCTCTTATTGGGCCAAAATTGTAAGTCACATCATGGTAAAAATGTGTGTATAGGAAAGAGTTAAGCTCAAAGGAGCTACTTAGCATACCTTCGGCAAATTAGGCTCTCTGATTGTGTAAATAATCATCAGGAGTTGTAGATTTTTTACTGATTATACTGATTTATTTTAATTCAGAAGGATTGTACAATCGAATCAATGTCATTATTTTATACTTACTTACGCATTTCAACTCCTGAAAAAGAGATACCGGAACTTCATATCGACTTTACGATGTTTAATTTAAAATACAACTTTTCAGTTTTCTCTCCAGTTAGACCATCGTTTTAAATATTCGGGTAAAATATTATAATGAAATGTCTCTTCTAGAATTTTATTCGTCACGTCAGACCTTTAGGCATCCACAGCCACAGGCTTAAACTAATTAGGCACCCCGCTCAGTGTCAATGTTGTCTCAGCACGGGGCCAGTTTGATGCGTGTCTCCATTAACGAACCCTAAGCTTAAACACCCTGAATACACACGGCGCCACATCAGCCTACCCTGATCTGTCAAATTTCCACAACCAAATTTTAACCTTATGATTATCTCATAGAGTTTAATATTATTTGGGATATTTTGAGAGATTTGGGTAGGTTGACGCGTAGGTACAAATCGCCAAAATTGATTTGTGCGTAAGGGAGGTTGTTTGTGTGTAACAAGTGATAATCCTGTTTTCTAATTTCGCTGTTGCAGTTCTATTTGAGGGCTGCGAGTTGCATCTGGGGTCTTAGATATACAAACGGACGGTTTGATGTTGTTAAGAGGCTTGTTTGCTTTGAAGTATTTGTTTTAGTAACGAAACACACAACTTTTAACAAGTATATAATAATATTAAGACAAATTATAATATTAAGACAAATTACTTATTCAGATGGCTCAGCAACCCTAAATGTGTCTTGGCCTCCAATGTGGGACGTATTTTTACCATTTTCCCGGTCTTGTGCAGCTTCACGGCAGTCCCCGGCTTCAAGCTTACGAAGATCCACGTCTACTACATCTTCCCACTGATTCCCGGGACGACCAACCATAATTTTGACAAGGATGTTAATAATTAGCTATTTGCATGTTCCTGACTCCGGAGCTGTGTCTGAGTTTTTTCAAGACCTAACACTCTCGGCCCGACTCGGAATTCAAACCTCGTGGATAGTACCCAGCGTGCTGACCACTAGATCAACGAGGCAGTCGGAGTCAGGAAGTTGGTGGTGTTAACACCCTCGTGCCTCGGAAAACACGTTAAGCCATTGGTCCCGCGCCTGATCTCTCTACGGTCATTTCGGACTGCTGTCTCACCGAATTATGAAAGTAAAGGAATAGACAGTGCACCTGTGTATTGCGCACACACTTGTGCACTATAATATGTCCCGCGCAATTGGCTAATCTCTGTAGAGATAGGCCACCTTAGTCGAAATTCGGCAAGGAGAACATTATTTGCATGTTAACGTAGCTTTCAACAAGTACTAAATTCTCATTTATTAAATGAATACAATTTTGTTTGTTACAAATTCCGATAAATCCGTATCTAATTTATTTATCACTGAAATATCAAATATATATTGTAATGCGAATTCAGTTTGTAATGCCGCTTGCAAATTGCTAAACTGGAGTTTGCTTTAAATCGTTTAATCTGTATCGGTGCACAATCCTATAATGCAATGGATTACGAGCAATTGCTTATCTCAAATGCGTTCTATCATTGTAGATAGTGTAAATTTATCACCTAGCACAATCAAGGACTAATTTCATTATAGTATGTAATGCAGCGTGTAACATAAATTGATTGCATCTATGTGCACAGTCAAGTATGTTTTATGATGACAGAAGTAGAAACTACAAATCAAATGCTAAATGAAAACCTACCTACTGTGAGCTGGAAAACCTTTCCAATACGAAAGGGCAGATTCTGTACATAAAAAAACTACAAAAGACGAAAAATTTAGGGTTTCCTAAAGAGATTACAAACGATTGAATATGTTGAATGTTCTATCTATTTTATCATAGAAAAAAATATTTTAACGTTGTGCGACGATGGAAATCATATACGTTTTGACGTAGACAGAGTTATTTGTAAAACATCAATTATCGGATAAGGGCCCGTTTTGGTGCCTAAATTTAACATTATTATCTATGGGACCAACATCGCAGTCTAAAAACAATATTTCTTTCATATAAAAAAAAATATTGCTATATTTGAGCACCGGAATCTGCAATTAAGTGGTTATTGGTGTTTTTCAAATAACTCTGTAGAATTTACACTTAGCAAAAGATACCATTTGCAACGACAAAATATACAACAACAAATATTCTGTGCAATCAAATGCAGGTTCATTTAAAATAAATACTATCTGACCAGGACAGTCTGTGCGAGACCTGGAGCTTTTCTGATAGGGATGTGACGCAAATACTATCTGTCAAGTTGTGTTAAATTAATTTTGCTGTATTTGCAGCCAGCCTAAATAATTTATTGCTCATAATTGAGGTAGCGAATGAATGTGGATTGCTTTAGGTATAAATAACATAATTAATAGTAAGCGTTATTTCGATGTCTTTATTCAATTGGTAATAGTTTTTATGCTTCAGCAAATCTTTATTAATTTCCTTTATATTTTACAGCGATTGTTAGTTAGTAAACATCGAATTGTAACACAATTACCTTGGTAACTATCCTTCTATCTTTTGACTCGTGGCTAATGGATATAACGTAGGTAGGGAGCACTACTATACTATCTACATAATTTCATGTTTTCTGTTAAAAAAACTGGCCAAGTGCAGGTCGGACTCGCGCAGGATAGGGTTCCGTACCATTAACTTACAACATTAGACAGTATAGGCAAAGAAAACACGTTTGAATGGGAGCCCCCCTTATTTTTTATTTAAATTTAATTATTTATCCTTAAAATGAAATATAACATAATATTCTGTGAATATTTTAATCGTCTTCCTGTTGCCATTATAAATATTGAGCAAAAAATGGCAAAAAAATCACGTTTGTTGTATGGGAGCCCCCCATAAATATTATTATTATTTTAATTTAATCGTTGATTTTTAAAGTGAATATACAATTTAATATTCTGTGAATATTTCAAGCGTCTACCAGTTGTCGTTATTGATAGCGAGTAAAAACGCAAAAAAAAAACACGTTTGATGTATGGGGGCCCTAAATATTTATTTTATTCTCTTTTTAGTACTTTTTGTTCTAGCGGCAACAGAAATATATCGTCTGTGAAAATTTCAACTGTCTAGCTATCACGGTTCATCAGATACAGCCTGGTGGTGGCAGACAGACAGACAGCGGAGGCTTAGTAATAGGGTTCCGTTTTTACCCTTCGGGTACGGAACCGAATATCACTCATATCACTCAATAGAGTGATTTTTTAAAAAAACATGCTGCATAGACAAATGAGTACTTATTTACAATTCTAATTTAGCATTAAAATATAAATGATTTGATAAATACGCTGTGATTTACATGTTCAGTGGAACATCTCTAGACATTTATAATGTACGCCCTCCGGCGACTGATCGCTACTATGGCTACCGGAGCTCAACCCATATTGAGATTACCATCTTAGGTAGATGAGTAGCGTTTCTAATGAATTTCATTAAACAACCATTCAACTGTAATTAAGCTTCTCATCAGATCTGTCTATTGGGTATTCGGTATTTTTATAGCTTAATTAGTGGATGAAATATCCGAGTTTTAGCAATAAGGTAATATAATTCCTTATTAGAACACATTAAAACGGGGATTAACGCGACGGATAGTAGGTAAAACATTATATACCTTTAATTTTTGCCTGACGTTTCGACCGGGTTGCACCGATCGTGGTCACAGGCAGACTGGCTGGAGAACTGCGATTTCTTCACTCCGTATGTGGGGTAGATTCATATTCTTCTACCCTCACATTATTAATAAAATTCGTACCGCCGCTGCACACTACGCTAACCGTGTCCCTATTTTACCTACCTATTTTTACCTACTATCCGTCGCGTTAATCCCCGTTTTAATGTGTTCTAATAATGAAACGCGAAAGTTCAAGAGTGATTAATATAATTCCTTGTTAGTTTTTAAGCATTTAACTGGCAATAATTAACATTAGTTTTTTTTTGTTGTGAACAATAAATCAATTTTCTGTATGATTGAGTCCCGATTAAATATCTCTTTCGAGTTCGACAACGTGATGGAATTATAATTGTATCGACGTACCTACACATTTATGTTTTTTTACGAAAACCAACGGTAAAGTCAGAGTTTTGCCTACCTAATTTTACCGAGGTAACTTCGTTACGTATACGTACCTATGTTCTCTTTCCGATTCAAATACATACAAACAGTAGTTTAATGAAAACAAAATAGGGCACCTAGCCCATATGCGTTTTTTTGGTTTTCTTTGTATTTTGTACAAAGTTAAGTGTTTTTAGTATTTTCATTAATATTAAATTACACAGGTTATTTAAAATAAATAAAGTAATTAACAAACTCTTGAGAGTCATACTCGTATGCAAGTTACTTTAGAGACGTCACATTAGGATCATAATTCCTACTTAGTTTTAAAGGAAACCTATGTCTTCTATATCAGTTCTTATACGCGGATTAGCTCTTTATTAATACTTTAGATATAAATAACACAATGTTTTACGGTTTTCTATTTATGTGTAATTAACCTATGAATGATGACTCAGTTGAATTAATGGTAGAGATTTTAATGTCTAACGAACTGGCGACAAAAGAATCCAATGATTCGTCATTTTCGCACAAAAAAAAGAGTATGTATTGTCTCCATATACTATATGGTTTAAAAAGGTTGACGCTAAAAATAGCGGCCTCCCAAGAGAATTGGGAGGGGTCTAAATATTTTATTTTTAGTAAGTAACTTTACACCATCCAACATTATAAAGCACTAACTAATGGTATTGAATTACCTAAGTCATGTGCTGTACTATTGATATGTTTACACGCTACAGTAACATAATATGCGGTTGGGAACTCGCGTTGTATATCAAACGGATAGCAAAGTGCAAGTGTCGTTAGTGGTCTGTGGTTTTCTCTGTTGGCGAAAGTGTACTATATCCCTGTCTGTAAATCCAATAGGGTTGGCAACACAAATAGTTAGTAGGGAATTTGTTTCATCTTCACGTGCTTAAGTTGAGGTTTTGCTGTTAAAAAAATAATTTAGTATGAATTTACTAAGTTTACTAAATTCAATAAGTGTTATAGTTTTCATCACAATCATGTTACTGGTATGTGTAATTTTTATTACTCGAAAATAAGTAACCACATATTTCTAAGTTACAACATTAACTGGCCAGGTAAATCACTAGGATTTCCCCACTTTGAAATTGTTTGTTTGTAAGCATTTAAATATACTTCGCTGATTAATTTATTGCCATTAACAACATGTTCAGTAGTACGCTACTGATATAAAACAAAAAGCAAAGTTGTCAGCCCTCAGTGTGGATGTTATTTCAGACTCACTCGACACGTCATCCTTTGATCTTCCCCCGACTTTTTGCCGAGCACTTGTTTAATGCGACGACAAATAACTCAAATACGAATGTAGGATCTTTTTTGATTAAAAAAAAAGATGTTTTCGCGTTTTAGCCGCACACTTCATTAGTGAGATCACCGGGGAATGTGTACGTGCATGAACATCAGCAAACAGTGGGACTTGTTGAGTGGCCTGGAGCCTTTTTAAATATTTGACGAATGTTATGCTTAAGTACCGACCATAATATTCCGTTCTTTGATGTTTTTTTAAAGGTAAACAATATTTATGCTGAACACATCATTTAAAAGAGTTATTCTTTTGCAAAAATGTTACCGCGGTTTGTTCAGTTAAAATATTTTAAGTGTAATATTAGTTAGTAATATTAGTAATATTGTATGCTATAGTACGTCATATAACAATTTAGCTTTTATTCGCACAACATGTTAATCTTTATTATGCACATATTGGCACATAGTGAAGCATTTGTAAGTTAATATGTTTATATTCGGCCATTGAAACGTAACTGCGTTGTACTGGAAATTTACATACATAACTGGCCTGTACAGAGCTATTTCCGAACCCTATAGCTCTATCGAGCCGGAATCGGAATGTAAAATCGACTATAATGCATAGATGGTACTCACTTACGAAGTACATGTTTAGCACAACTTTCGATCTTGCGAGTAAGAAGATAGGATCTCTTTTTGAGGGTTGGGATAGGTATTTTCGGATACCCATTTGGCATGATTGAGCCGGCGGCACAATAGACCGATGCCCGTCACTGCGAGAGCAGATATCGGATAAATTGCGGATATGTATTCGCCAAATTGGCGGAGATTCCCGTGGATTTTCCGCCGTACGAAAAATGTCGATGGAAAGCAAAGAAAATAGGCAAGATTTAAAGGCAGCGTCGCGTTTCGTCTGGCTTACTTTGCATCTAGGACGTGCACGTTTTACCCAATACTGTTTGTTTTAAAGAACGAGTTTCGGGTACAGATTCCTTTTCAATTTTATTTGGGCTGGCGCTCTTATATTTTGTGGTTTTAGAAGCTTGAAAGAATTTATTCTTCGCTCATATTTTACCTACAATATTGCCTAAATAATAATAATATATCGAAAAATTTTGAAAAATTAAGAGGGCAGACACCAACATTAGATGAGATTAATAATGCCCAGGAAAAAGATCTCTCTTTATTTCGAAAGAGAGAGAGATTAAATTTGCGGTATACTTTATCCCTTTGCAGTTCCACTTAAAACGCTTAGCCTCAAAAATTGCAGACAAAACCACACGTAACAGCTAACTCACTGACCCTCCCACTTTATCCCGCGATCGACATGAGCATAATTGAGTCGCAGGTCCGTTTCAAACTAGCCGCTCCCCTCACTGTGAATTGATATTTCCTCTTCCATACATGCATACACAGTTAATTGCATTTCCTGGCATCAGTCATTGTTTGAGCTAATCGCCGGCGGTGCATTACCAAACATTAGACTGACAGGTTATGTTTAAGTTAAGGGATCGTCAACGTATGCCACGTTGACGATCCCTTAACTTAAATTAAAATAATGGGCTTAAATAATGGGCTGTGAAATCAACGTACCGTGTAAATGGGTGAAAATTGTGGAGAATGGTATTTGTATTTTTAAGGCAGAGTTGATCGCAACCCTTTTTGGACTGGATTTGATGTTGGTAGCTAACTAAAGGTCCAATGACATTGAATTTGCTTGTTAATAAAGGTTTTTCCTTTTCATTTTATTTTTATTTGATTTGACACAGAAACAAAAATAATAAAATTAATTTGTAAGAGTTTTCTGTCAACCTTAAATTAGGAATATTATTTTATTTATTACAACTTGTATGTATATTTGGGTGACAGAAACTTCTTACCAGTTAAGTATACTTACAAAAACACGTAATACAAAAATATTAAAAATCTGAATTCCTAAAAGATTGAGATCATATTATAATGGTTCACTAAAGTCATATGGTGCTTGTGAACCATCTTGTGTCGTAAGTGGTGTTTCGTATGTTGTTGAGCTATGTGTCATATAAATCGATTTAGTAGAACAGAACTTAATTTTCCGACACTCCAATCTACTATATTACACGAAAACAGCCCAGAGTGTACCAACAAATTTTAGTTAAAATTGCTTTAAATGAGCTCAAAGCCACGTGCGTCCAAATTACCCCCTATCTCAATAGAGTCATATTATTTTATGTCAGCCTGCCTACTGTTGCCGGTTGGTCACCGATAAATGCAGCCAATTGACTATCATTATAGTTGGCAGTCGAATTGTCCGTGCAATTTACAAACTCGATGCATTAATGGTGGCTATGGCGGAATAGGCGTGACTGTATTACCCTTGGTAATTCGAATGTGAATAATTATTGACACAAAGTTACTGAGATTTCTTTTTGATGCTTTACGAATAATCAAATACCTATTTTTTAAGAAGTCCTTTGATAAATGTTTAATGTATTACTAACGTAACGAAATAAGCTTTTTCAAACATTCATTTGGTAGATGTTTTGGTAACTGTTTTTCCCGAAAAGCTGAGATAATGTACCTTTAGCTTAGTAAGTTTTTATGTAGTCTTTTATTTTTAGTAATGTATGTTTTATTGTTTTAATTCTGTGTTACACAATTATAATAATCTAAACATATTGCTGGTTAATTAACCAAGCTCATTAAAAGCTTACACTTGAACAGTTATTACAAAAGAATTAACGTTATATGCGACAAGGCATTATGTATAAGCTATTATATTAAGTTTGCGTGACGAGAATTAGTCCAGAATAATAGTAAGAAAAGTATTTTCAATAAAACTATGTGTTCGCGATAATAGTGACTTGTAAATTATACCCTAATTATGTAGCGAGCGTGTTACCTTAACGAACACGATAGCAGCAATCGATACTTAAAATCATATTATATGAGTTTTTGTTACTTGTTTCGTACAAATCGAAATACGGGTTAATAAAATCTCCACGTCTTGTATTTAAGGAATAGCTCGTTATCATCATCCTAACGTTTTCCCGCTTGTGCACTCGCACGCGAGGGCCCAGGCTCCGCTTTGGACCATGATCCAGGATATTGCAGATCAGGTACTGACAATGGACTGCCGTCTGGCCTCCGTGACCTTGTTAACAGGGCAACCTGACCAGTTTGGATCATTGTTACACATTAAGTCGCCTAACTGTGCAGGTTTTCTTTGCCCTAAGAGCATCGGTTAGTGAAACAACTACTGTACATAACTCAGAAAAAGTCATTAACATAGCGGCAAGTGGGATCGAACCCTATACCTCCCGCATGAGAGACCACCCGCTAGCCACTAAGCTACCGACGCTCTTTTGAGGAATAGCTCTTGTATTGTTGAAGAACTTTGACAGACCATTGCACTTAGAACTGCATCATGATATATTTTGATACATTTTTAGGGCGTTTGTGAAGTTCTCTTCGTCTCCAAACTAAGGCACGCCTTCCAAAATTGGTCACTTCTAGTAACAAATATTTTGATGTTCTTAATGTTATTTTAATTAAAAAAATGACTACGTAATCCACGCCCAAAAATAAACCCCTAAAACCCGTTCGAAACAAAAGCAACGAATTACAAGTACACTTTATTTGACATTTACTTTTCGGCTAGTTTCCTAGTCTATTGTAATACCATTATGGCTTTGTTATAAAATCGTAGAGAACGACACGCGAAGTATCGGTATAATGGCCCAGCACGACAGCAGACGGCACGCGACGGAAAATTATATTTTCGCCGTGCTGAAAGAAATTACTTAATCGATGCTCCGTGAACCGAGCCATGTGATGGTTTAATTATTTATTGCTTTTATGCGTTTTTTTTTGTTTTTATTGCAGCTCAAGGCATTACTTTTGCGGGGTTTTTATTTTGGGGTTGGATAAAATAATAGCATGCCTTAGAATTTAACTCAATTTTAGACACGTGGACGATCAGTGCCATTTAATTTAGATTTTTTAATTGATCGTAAGGGTGCTGGCTTTTGATTGTTTATTTTACTCTTAATACTTAATGATTCCCTATATCACTGTCACTCTTTCACACCATTCATTCCTCTTTCTAACCATGATGAAAATCTAAAAACAAAACCGCATTGTTCTGGCTTGCCGAAGAAAATAAATATGTATTGTAAAGAAAATAAATGTGTTGTATTTGTAATCAAATTTTAGAGGAAATTTAATTATTTTCAGTAAGGCTTGGAAAACTAACGTAATATGATAAGTTTAATTCATTTAGCCCGAGTCATCTCTTTGCTGTTCTCAAAAGATTACAATTCCAACAATTGCATCTCAAGGGTTAAAACTCATTCAACATCTTGGCGTTAATTCACGACGCAATCCGCCGCGTTGCTCGTGTTCGTCCTTATCAGCTGGTTGTTTATCTCCTCTGCATTTCAGGCTTTGTTCCTTTGTAATTACGGCATCTGTCTCGGGTAGTTATGTTGTTGAACAGACTGAAAAGGTTGTCCTCGTAATAATATTTTAGAGATACACAGACAGTAAACGCTACGATTTGGAATACTTTGAGATAAGAGTGAATACGCTGTTTCTAGACGGACATGTCCCATCCTCGACCGCATCGTCGCTTACCATCAAGTGATATTGAAGTCAAATGTCTGCCTGTTAATAATAAAAACCTCCAAAAATTTTTTTTTTTACTAATAATGAGAGAGATTAAGGTGCTTCTGGCGCAGTGGCGGCAGCGCTTTGGTAGTGATACCAAAGTTAAGCAACACACGGCGCGGTTGTGATTGGATGGGTGACCATTCCGACTATTTAAGTGACGTCCATGACAAGCATCTCCGTGCTTCGGAAGGCACGTTAAGCAGTTGGTCCCGGCTAATATCTGTTGGTATTAGTCGTTAAGCCTAGTCAGATGCCCTAGGGCGGCTTGATAAAATCTGACAGTAAGGTTTGTCACTTACCTTACAGATACCCCTCCACCAATCCGCACTGAGCCCGCGTGGTGGAGTATGGCTCGTTCCTCCTCATAGTTGAGGTGAGGCATTTCCCAGCAGTGGGATATATATAGGCTGACTTTACTTTGAGAGAGATTTCAGAGATGCTACGACACTAAAAAGTTTAATTTTAATATCTACTTGCAAGTATACCAAATCTAGAGTTACTTTATTTTGAGTTTGTTAATCTATTATTTAAAAAGGTTACAAATAAGTAAGCCATTCCCCTTTAATTTGATGGTAGTAGTTATTTTGGTGCCTTTTGTTTTCTTATGCGCTGCTGTTTCTTTAAAAAAAAAACAGCGCTTCTAACTTAACACATGCCTAATTTACTTTATCAGTTTTTTCTTTTGATAAAAACTTTGTAGTTGTTCATAATACCCTGTTTCTTCAATCTACAATTCCGCATCACTACCACAGGACACTATCCTGTAGAACCACACCTTATGACGTCACGCTTCAGCGCTCTGGGGCGAAATTAGCAACTCATTGTTTTGTTTACATTTACACGTCAGCATCATGGCGAACCAGTTGGGCGAGGTTGATAATGAGAAAACAAAAACTTGATTTTGCTCATCGCGACACAGATTACATAGTTAGGTGCGGTTAACAAATTTGCTTTTTTAGGATTTGAGTGTTTTTGGTACGGTATTACGATCGACGTCTTCATCTGTGTGTTTACTATAAAGGGTCACTAGCGTCAAATTTGTTGTTAAGGTCCTTTCAATGATAATAACCTGCACTTGTAATTGTAATTTGTTGATAGTCTATGATAGAGCATGTTTGTCTAGAAAATGTACAGCTTAGAGATGTGATTCAGGCTCATAAATAAAAAGAATATCGTATAACAATATATATACAACTAGGAGCATTTATACACGTACCAACCGATATAGACCTAGACCACTCGATTGTAGATAAGAGATTGTATACCAGAAATTAAAGCCAGAATTTTTAGGCTGTCCATTTTTGAAACACCGTCCTCCTAGCCGGATTTCGACTGTAGTGGCCAATCTGAACAGAAATTAGCCGACTACGCGGGAGATATTATAGTGCACAAGTGTGTGCACAATACACAGGTGCACTCTCTGTTCCTTCACTCTCATAATTCGGTGAGACGGCAGTCTGACATGACCGTAGAGAGATCAGGCGCAGGACCAACGGCTTAACGACGTGCTTTCCGAGGCACGGGGGTGTTAACACCACCAACTTCCTGTCTTGAAATAATTCAGACACAGCTCCGGAGTCAGGAAGTTGGTGGTGTTGAACCTGAACTTGTAATTGTAATTTCTAGATGGTCCATGATAGAGCAAGTTCGTCTAGAAATGTGCAACTTAGAGATGTTATTCAGGCTCATAAATAAAAAGAATATTGTGTAACAATATACACCTAGGAGCACTTATACACGTTCTAACCAACATAGACATAGACCACTCGACTGTAGAAATTAAAGCCAGACTTTGTAGGTTGTCCATTTTAGAAACACCGTACGACGTACCTACAAAAATGATTAAGAGCTTATGAATCAATTAAACATTTTGACCACAATTTAAAATAAATTTGCATTTAATACTCATATCCAATTTTATAAACATTTTTCGCTATCGCTATAAATATGGCACGCGAAATGGATTTCGTTCATTTCGTTCGTTTTATAGTCGAATTGGGACATTGTGACAATAACAATCAGCTCTTAATTAAGCCCGAATTGTCCTCGTGTGCATAAATTATGTGGGTAAACCAATTATAATTTATTCAACCTTATCACGAACAGCACTTTGTTGTGGCTCGGAAACCTTTTTCGATAAAACATAATCGGATTGTTATATTTTTTATACTATTTATTATACTGCCAATAAGCCTGATAGTATAACATTATATTCCTATTATTTATGTTTTTACCCGACTGTGGAAGGAGGGTTATGTTTTTTGAGAGTATGTATGGATAACTATTTGGCACGCCCTACAGCCCAAACGGCTGGACAGTTTTCGACATATGAGGTGTCGTTGAATTTGTCAATATTGTAAGTGACATAGGCTTTATAAATTTTTAAAATGGCACCTGCAAATGGAAAAAAATGGATGAGGGGGATTGATTTTTTCCTAACCATAGCAATATAAGCCAGTAAAAAGACCATTCCAAAAATATAATAATTTTTGCAGTCGGGTATTTTGTTTTTTCAATAATGATGTTTGCTTGTTATACTAGTATTTACTTTTATGCATTTTTACATAAAAAAGTTGGTAAGTATTATAATGTAGGCATCAATCAACTCTTTTACGTAAATAACCGCCGCCTAGGTTTCTATTTTGCTTCGATGTTCACCAATTTTTCAACAGCCTGGATTGAACAACACAGATTGACGGTTTATTTGACACAATTCCCATACAAAATATGTCCAATAATATTAAAACGGCTGTTTAAAAATTATACATGTCTTAATGAACTGTGCCATAATGTTTTGAAGTATTGTGTCAAGTTTCATAACTTGTCCTCTACCTTTATTTGACTTCATTATAAAATAATTCATGCATGCATTTTGTAACAATTCTGCACATTCATTTACAATTTAAAGGACGTCTTGCAGTATAAGCTCGTGGTTGTTGCGCATCACTTCTTCGCGTGTTAAGTGAATTTCCGCTATCCCATAAGACGGAAGAAATATTGCCGATCCACTGTCGAAAGTGCCAATATGATATAGTGGAGGCTTTATCGCCGGCAAGAGGACCGGTGATGAGGGTAGATAAGAGCTTCCGCACTCATATTAGTGAGGGGTTGATTGGTGTTCGATATTGAATTGAACCAACGAAAAGACTGTGTAAACATAGTAGTAAGCTGAGCTTTACGCTGAGCGTTTTCAAGCTTAGTTTTCCCTTTTATTGAGGTGCTTGTGGCGCAGTGGTGGCAGCGCTTTGGTAGTAATACCAAAGTTAAGAGTCACGGCGCGGTCGTGATTTGATGGGTGACCATTCCAACCATTTAAGTGACGTCCATGACAGGCATCTCCGTGCTTCGGAAGAAACTTTAAGCTGTCCCGGCTAAAATCTGTTGATATTAGTTGGTAAGCCTAGTCAGAGGCCCTAGGGCGGCTTGATAACATTCGAAGGTGACCTTACTGTCAAATGTTATCAAGCCACCTTGCCTTACAGACACCCCTCCACAAATCCGCACTGAGTTCGCATGATGGAGCATGGCTCGAACCTCCTCATAGTTGAGGTGAGGCCTTAGCCCTGCTTATATAGGCTAACTTTACTTTTTTCCCTTTTATACTCAAACCTTTTTTACCCAAAAGTTAAAACCCAATAAATTAGTGTCATTTAAAGTTTCTACCTAACGCGTAATAAAAAACATTGTCTGGAACTCGTAAAACTTAGTTTTTTATAGATCTGTAGATACGATCCAACCTTCGTAAGGGCGCGTGAAATTTCGCACTTCACACAGCGGGTAAGGATGAACGGATAATTTGGGCACGCACGGTGCGCGGGTTTTTGTTGAGCACGGGATGTGAGAAGTTTTATGTTGGGCTACCTCGTTACCATAAGAAATGCCGTGAATCATGGAGGAGGAAAATATTGGTGGCGATATTTTTGGGTTGATTTGAAAAGGTGGGTGTGGCAAATTGATATACGGTGCGAATAATTTTGATTACACGGCAATCTTCTTCATCAATAAAAAATATAAATTTGCTGTGCCTAAGAGTATGTCTATCAACAGACCCCGAAATGTTTAAGCATCTTACTATAACTCATTTCATTTGCTTGTCTTTCGAACAAAATTAAATGGTTATAAATCCCTTTATAAGTCTGCAGGGGCAACAATATAAGCTAGACTAACTCAACATTTATTAGCGGGATTTATATCAGTATTCATTTGTGGCAAATAAATTGACATTGAAAAAGCTGTTTGCCCCTGCTTTCCCTTGGGACTTTGGGGTTTGTGCCCCAAATGCACCAATTAATGGTGAAATAAAAATGTGCAGCGGAACCACGCGTTACCTAGCGTCAAGGGAATGGGGTTAAGGTCTCACGGGGCCTCTAATGTGTCTCTGCTTTGAGGGCTGCAGTTTCGGTTGCATATGGACTGCTTGTTAAAACCAATGAGCGGAGCGAAATGCACTAATGTGTGGTGGGGAAGCAACATCCTTATAATTCTGTGTTGTAGGTGAATTATTATTGAGTTATTGATATATACTTATGTAGGTAAAAATCTTTGCCACTTTTGTGCTATTATGAGACTGATAGTAGAAGTAGTTATGAACCTCTTAGTACGAGATCGCTCTGATCGAACACGAAAATATATTTGGCAATAATATTAGCAAATGATGTTTGGAAGAATAAGCTTTTAGCCTTAAAACCACCTAAGCTACTTTTGGTGGTGTGCAAAAAAGAGTAGGTATCTTATTTTATGTTTAGGAAGTTTTGTTATGTACTTACAAAAGTTAAATCTTGCAAATGAAAGAAATAAAGAAAATACATTTATTCGACATTCACACACACATACACGAGTTTACAAAGACAGTAATTACACAACTATTACTAAAGTGGTGAGTGCCGAAAAGGCATCCTCTCAGCATTATTTGTGGCAACCGTGCAATGGCATGCCACGAAAACTGATTTTCAGCAGATGCCTTGTGAACAACGGATTAACACAACAAATACAGACGGATAAAACATGGTAAACGTGAACATTACAACTGATCATCGCTAAAACTAGCCTCTTCTTAAATAAAAATAACAAATGCGCTAAAGCAATTAAATATAGATTATCGACTTTTGTAGGGTTATTTCTGTTATTTCAATATTTTATTACAAACACGAGACCGACATTAAGGTGCATAAAAATGTGTGTTTAAGATTAATTGGTATTACGACAGATTACATTTCACGGCGCAGGTACTTAAGTAAATAAGTTTGGTATCCATCATTAATCATTTGAATTTATAGCGTAGAAGTTCGTAGGGAATTTTACTAAAGCGTGCGAGGGCGGTCGACATATTTATTACCTACAAAGATAAAAAAGAAAAAGTGTGGCTTGTTTTTTACGTTTCGGGAAAGATATCTGAATGGTCGCTTTTTATTAGTTTTCTAAATCAAGATGTTGAAAGAATAGCAGTTATCCTGTCAACGGTGCGTGTTATATTTTTTATAGGAGTGATTAAATTTTGTGCCTCTTTTTACTACGACATTTCTTTCCTTTTATATGAAAATGTTCTTTTCAGTCAATATTTTTGAGCTTGTATTTGCAAAGTTGCTTTGAATATCTGCAATCTCTGAGTTTTCATCTTCAGTTTAATTAAAGAACCTCGGGTGCAGTCGATTGCTATCATTGACGTTCTTATTAGTAATTTTCTTTCACGTCGAGAAAATCTCGCAGTACTGACCGAAAGGGGGAGCGAAAGTAAAAAGATCCAAAGTAATGAGAATATTTCGAAATGAGATCATTTCCGCGATCATCCTTTGTGAAGGGTGCCGATATTCTTGATATTGGTATTTCTGGTATTGTAGAATTCTACAGGAGAACTCGTAAAAAGGATAAGTTATTTAAGCACAGGATGTGAATAAAGAAAAAACTGAGCAAGTGCGAGTTGGACTTGCGCACTGAGGGTTCCGTAATGCAAGTTGCAATAAAAGGTTTTTTTTCTGTGATTTCGGTTTTTTCCCTGAATTCGAGCTATAAGAATTGTTTTTTGCTTATTTCATGTTCTTTGGAAATACCTCATATGGGGTTTGTTTCTTTTGCGAATTAAGCAAAATATACGGCATAAGCGGTAACTTTTGATTGCGTTGTCACAGAAGCTTATTTTTTAACATTTCCTAGGGAAGATTCTTGTCTTCAGTATGAAGATTAGTTTTAACATGATATTTACACGCGTTTATAGGAAAAATACACGCATTCTGACTATCGACAGCAATCATGCTCATTTTTTATTGAAGCATGTGTCGCAGGGTTGTAGGTACTAATAATCTTGTCCAACGAATGCGCTTAAGAGTAACGTCAGACGGTCATATCACACTACAAGCAATGCGATTGGTAGTTAGTTCAAGGATGCTCAATTTAAGTGCGATCGCCTAATCAAAGTTGCGGCTTTCTTATTGCTCTTACATTACCCTTCTATCCTTTTTCATCTATTCCATGGTCCGTAACATCAAGTGTGAACCGAACTGCCGATGGAGTGTCGCCTGACAGAGAGGTTTTCAGTGCACTCGAGGGAAATCCGACGAATCGCCGTAAAGCCGTGTTCATGCGAGGTACATGCAACAACAATGAAGTCGGTTGGTCTGTGCCTGTGATACATTGTCTCTTGTGTTTTGCGGTTACTAGAAAAATGGACCGTTGTTTTGGTCTAAAAATATTAACGCCTAGCCAAGATCCATGTACACGATACGTATGCGGGTTGACATGTTTGCAATTTTTTTTATTATAAATATATAAATTTATTTGTGTTTGGTATGAATTGAACTTCGTTTGAAATGATGTTGGTGTTTTTAATGATTTCATAAGTCACTGTTAATATAGTGTAAGTCCATGTAGCAATTTATGAAATAAACTCCAGGAGATTGTACCATCAGTGGTTCACCCAACACTTAAAACAATATGTCCTATGCTGTGTCCTGTTTGTTTGTCTATCTTTATTCTATCTTTGCTCAGGACAAGTGTCATAAAATGCTCAACAAAATAGCTCTCCGTATGCGCATAGACTGCTGACATGTTTGGTTACATTTAATGTCCGGGTTTTATCGGCTCCATCAGCTATTCTGATTTGAATTTTAATTCCGTAAGACGATGTAGATGTAGCATCAAGTACTTGTTTAACGTCTTGTACGATGAGTTCGAGTTTCCTGCACTGCAATCCCGCCCCTAGACGAGATGCTCTTAAATCTACAGCGCAATTCGCTATCGCTAACAACATAATATGAAACTGTAATAATAAGCCATCGTAACATCAAGTATATTTTGCATAAAACTTACAAATTTTGACATTTCGTTCGCGATAGTAAAGTTCGCTGTAGAATTGATTTTTTATGTGTAGGCGACTGTTAAATTACGAAGCCATTCCAACAATTGTAGTTCACTTACTTATAACTAAAGCTATCGGTATACTTTTGCTGGTTTCTTTAATGAATAAAATATATTCATTATCAAGTGAAGTTAACAAGTGCTAACTAAAGATATAAGGCAGTGGTTATTAGAAGCAAAAACCAATAAAATAGATTCGTGCTTGCCAAAAAATTTATATTTCACAGAATTGTAAAAACAATTGCTTACGACACATTCTTGGCACGTAAATAAGGGATCGTTATACTTTATCACTTTTTTCGTCGCCTTGTGAACACAATACTGCGAAAACATATCGCACCGAATATTTTACATAAAGGCAGAATTATGGGGAAGTTGGAGTCTCCGAACAATCACAGAGACAGATATATTGGCAGGACAAAATATTGAGGCCGGGTCTATCCCAACTCTACATAAAAATGTTTATATCATTTCTTTTTCATCCTACAACATAAAAAAAAAACAACTGTTGATCTTCTAACACAAGTGACACGAATCTACCTAAATAATAATATGAACTTGAATAATCAAATCATTTATTTGCACAAAACATGTGGTAATTTAGGTAAGTATTACAATGTTTACCTTACACAAATTCAATTTTCCCTAAATACATATATTAACATGCAAAACTGTTGTTATTATGATAATCTGCTCGAAATTATAACAAAAGAGGAGACTGTAAAAACCTTTTGCTCTCTCGCAAGCCACATTGTGGAAGAGCTTAAAAATTTTAATCAAACTTAACTCTATAATAATTAATAATATAACCTAAACTTATCAACACTGTCTCCGCAGAGTAGACCGATAGCTCTGCGAAGCAGTTAAGTACACAATAATTGCAACTTAAAAAAAAGTATCAGTATGACTTGTTAGTATTATCTGTAATACCTACTAAATGTAACTATTACGTAAACATTAAGATAAGAGCCACTGTTTTCATGGTTTTAATAATTTCCAAAAATACAGTTTGACTTTATGATACTCGCAGGCTATTGATCTGTCATCAAACTTTTTCTTAGGCGTGTAGGTATTTGAACTTTCATGGAGGAAGGAATAGTGAAATTGTTTCATACGAGCTTAATCTGATTATAATGTTGCTACCCATTATCTAAGTCATAAAATAAAAGATTCTATAAGTAATAAGAAAGCTATACCCAGCAGGTGAATCACGAAGCGGGAACACACCCAGCCCGTGACAGTAGAATTTTTCATTCTTTTAGTTGCACGGCAGGAGTTTACATAGCCGTTGTGTATTCGGGACCGATTCAATCGGTTTTTTTATCGGATGTCATAAGTTTCTGTCGGTATTGCCACGAAATTGTGATGTAGCCTTTTGTGTAGCTTTTGGAAAATTAAAAATTCCATTTTTGAACAATCATTGTGACAGAACCATTGATTTTAAATAAGATAAAATTGTACAAGGCACTAAAATACTACGTCCATTCTCTTCACATGTGGAGGCTAACGGTAGCAACAAAGAGGAGTTATAAACCGGAATATAGTTTTATTCAAATCAAGACCTCCTAGATTTGAACATTACCCAGCACGACGCGCCACAAACCCGTCACAGTTCTTTAGGAGTGTACTATATTACAGCATTATGTAGGAAATAATTTCCGTTTATACCTACCGTATAGTTTTTAACAGCTTTTACAATATTCAATCTGGGCTTGCGCTCCACGGGGTGCGCGAGTCTGAGTTACGTCCCGTTGCATCCGACTCTATTTATTTTATTGTTCGGTTACGGTACTGGCGAGTTATTTTGTTTGTGTTATAAATTCGTTGGAGTTGCGTTGTTAAACTCGAAAACCACCTTGTATTTATAAACTTTTATTACATAAGTGCTATTAGAACTACCTTGGTACGTAGTACTTGTATGTAAAGTTTTTCTACTGCTATGCTTTTCAATTTGCTACGGGAAGTCTAAAAACAATAATGGGCCATAATGATCATTACTTAATCTTATTAACCATCTCTTGTTTACTAGCTTTTATCACTTAAGTAAATTAGGAAAGTAATTTCTATATACAGAAGTCCTGTATAGTTCCTTGACTGCCTCGTTGGTCTAATGGTCAGCACGCTGGGTACTATCCACGAGGTCCCGGGTTCGAATCTCGGGTCGGGCCGAGAGTGTTTGGGTTTTTCGATCTTGAAATTACTCAAACACAGCTCCGGAGTCAGGAAGTTGGTGGTGTTAACACCCTCGTGCCTCGGAAAGCACGTTAAGCCGTTGGTCCTGCGCCTGATCTCTCTACGGTCATGTCGGACTGCCGTCTCACCGAATTATGAGAGTGAAGGGACAGAGAGTGCACCTATGTATTGCGCACACACTTGTGCACTATAATATGTCCCGCGCAGTTGGCTAATCTCTGTTGAGATAGGCCGCCGTAGTCTTAATTGGCTCCAGCTAAAGGAACTATAATGTCCTCCTACATTATAGTTCCTTTAGCTGGAATCGAAATAGTTAATACTTCATACTTCCACGCAGCTAAATAGGTAAGTTACCGCATGCATGCTTGCTGTGTCAGCTATTTTAGGCCGTTTTTCAATACCTAACGAAGGCTTAGAAAGACGGAACCTCTCTTATTTTTATAAATGAACGTTTTTAAAACATATTTTTACGTTTATACATTTTTACATTTATTCATTCTGTGAATGCTATAAAACTTTAGGTACATAGAGTAGTACTATTGTAATCTATATTCGTTGGATATATTTTACGAGGATATCGGAAGTTTATTGGATTGAGTGCTTACGCCGTAATATTTGATTAACCTATCGTGAATCTAAAATTGTAATTCTGATAGTGCTTGAGAAATAAAAGTTATAGAAAAATATACGGTTATTTGGTGCTTATATCGGTGATACGAATTTGGCGCTTTGATTTTATTTCAGATAGTGTTTCCTAGAACTGTTTTTTACCAAAATCCATAATACCTAATAAGTAGGTGTTTTTGTTTGGCTTTTAGTAAAATCTGAAAAAAAACATCTCAGTTTTGTCTTTGATCGTACTTATTCTTACTCTCTTCTTATTTTCATTCTTTTCTTATACGAGAATTACAAAAACAAAAGTAATATTGATAAGAATTGTCCAAACTTAAGATAAAGTTTCACTCTTTTGTTCATTTAGTTGTTCATAAACACGCGAAGATGTACTATTTAATTTTACGAGACATAAATAAATGATGGGTCACAATTAATTCGTTAGCTAGAAGATGTTAATCTATAGGGGTCCTTTGTCCACAGCCGTGGCGCCCCGCAGTGGCGGCTCCCTCAAACTACAGCTACAATCCACATTATAGAAAGGAAAAGTATGTCCTTTATCGCCCGGAATTGATAATCGTCAAGATGAAAGATTTAGGTCATTCTTGGTTGTTTAGTTTGTTTGGGCTAGTATAATTTATACAGTGTGTCCCGTCACCGCTGTCGGAGCCTTCATGTGGTGACTAAGAAGCAAAATTGCAACCACTTTCATAATTTTGAAATCCCAGATTATTTTTTTTACTATCCCATACTAATTAGTAAAACAACTTTGTAGATTTGTATGGAAAGGTGATATTTTTTGGTCTGTTTTCGAGGTTTATGTAATAGAGAAAAATTTCAGCTACAGGTGAAATCATCTATCACCCCTTTAAAGGCTCCGACATCGGTGACGGGACGCACTGTATAATAATATTAACTATCATGAGGGAGATGACTGGAAATGTATATGCCTATTAAAACAAATTCAAAGTATCGGCTTATTAAGTTTTATTCCGCGAATGCTACGTGAAGCCATTAAAATTAGAAAACATCAAAATTTCAATAGACAAGATGGTTCGAAAGTTCCACCGTCACACACATGGGATGTTATTCTAGCAAAAACCCAAGCAACACCTCGCACTGCATGATCTCAAGACACGATTAGTTCTTTCTGCGTAAATAGAAAAGTAAATTAATATAATGACGTACAGTGACGGTAATTTAATTTTTTAAAACTATGTAATTACAAATAATACCTTCGTCTCCCTGTGACCACGAACGCTGTAAAGTGTAAAATACGTCAGGTTTTAAATGAAATGTAAATAAGTAAATCGCGAAGAAATCCGTAAAATTCTGTTTTAATAAGTCAAAGTAACGGCTTTATAAGCGTAATTTTCTATTGTCTTCTCCATTTCATACGCTAGCCACCCAACTAGCCTAGCCACCACGGTACATATTAACCAGATTTTTTTGTAATGTACTCTGTTTACGTATTGTGTAAGTTTTCTCTATTTTACAATAGCAGTATTTTTGAAACTATGTAAACAATAAGAATATTATTTTTTACTTCGAATGGTCCTTCTGTGTTTTCCAATTTTGTACTGTAACTCATTAAAACGCACTTATGGATTACTTCATTATCATAATATGATTAAATTCACCACTATATTATAAAGTTATATTCTGGTTTGACATATTATTGAATCGACCATTCCATGTAATTAGCTGCTCGTAAAATATAATTTCATTATTTTTACGATCCGGTGTCAACTGGCAAGTAGCTTCAATGTTATAATTTTAAAATGTTAATAACTTGGATGCAACAAATCGAAATAATTTTGCTTTATAAAATTGCTATGAATACTTTTGTATCAAATATTTCTATATCCGAAACTCAAACAGTTTTGCCTTAACAAATCATAAATACAAAAATACCAAAAATATAAATGGCAATTCTATTTCCTTGCTATCGACCTTAACATCTTTAGACGGTATAAAATAAAGGAGTTCGCCCGTGAAACATCTCTTCAGTGAAACAACAGTAGTAAAAGCCGGTATTTCCCGGCATTCAGCGCTTCATCCCGCTTTTGTTAGTCCGCCGGAAGCGTCGGACCTCTATCACGGGCGGGCATGCTACGAGCGCAAACGAGATGCTAAGGATGGGGTAAGTCGGCCTATCGATATTTTTATTAGTTTTTCTTCTTGACATATTTTTCTTGGACCATTGGCTCAATTTTGAAATTCTCTTGGCTTTGCAAGAGAAATTAAGCTGTACCTATGCGTAGTGGACTTACTAGCATTTCCCTTCAGAGCTTTTCCACCTGTGTATATCTGGCAGCATCGAGGGACTTTTGTCACGGGAGGCATGCAAGCGTCAAGGAAATGACCGTGATATGCCACAGCGTATCAATTGATGATTTTTTCATTTTTCGTTTTTTAATGCATCTTATGTAACTACATAGGAGATTCTGATCTTAGCCTTCTGAATTATTACTTTTTGCTATGTTCTGTGATATTTAAAACCCAAATTAATGAAGGAAACAATTAGTCGATTTCAGATTTTTTGGAACTATTTCTATCGATAATGTATAATATGGTGTTCCCGCATCACTACCAGGTTTATTCTGCTTCGTTGGTCTACACTACACTAAAATTTTCGAAGAAACTGCGATGTTATTAGGGTAGGTGGCGCTCGCATCGCCCGGCGGGCCGGTATGAATTCAACTAGGAAGGCAATTCCCCCTTTATGACGCACTGAGGAGAAAGAACTGAGGTGGCCATGATTATAAACAAGGAGGAAGGCTTTATTGGAGAAAAAGTAGCCTGAATATTAGCTTTTAATAACAAAGAACCTTTACATTACAAAGTGAATGCTTATGTCTTAAAAACCATAAAATAGCTTGGCTAAGTATAATGTCAGATGAATAGATTTTTCAGGCGCATCGTCGCTTACCATCAGGTAAGATTGCGGTCAATTAAATATGTGCCTGTTTATATTTTTTTAAAGAATAATTATTTGATTTATCCAAGACGATTTTTAAGTAATATATTTTGACGAAGTTTTTTTAGTCTATGGATTTTAATATCTATCTCATTCTGTAAAGCAACATAAATAAAATATGTAAGTAACTTTTATTAATATGATTGCTAAAGTATCCAAGAACAATTATATCTGATTTTTTCTAGGATAGAAAAAAGTGAAAATCTAAATTCAAACGCGTGGACACCAAAAGTCAACAGATTAAAATTTTCTTTATTCGTCGCTGTCTCATGAGGTATAACATCTCGGGGGATAATATTTTAATACTAACTTTATCACAGGTGTCTGCGCCAGTTTATGCTGACACTCCACACGTCTCGAATTATGGATTCTGTTGGCAGTTTGCTCTTAAATATTAAATGTCTTCACCTGTGTGCTTAGGATAATTCGAATTAAAACTTTACGGTCCTCTTAGTTAAGAATAGAATAAGTACTAATATTTACTAAAACTAATATCCAGTTTTAGAATAGCGTATATTCCAATAAATATAAACACGTATTTTCATATGTTTATTTTCGGATGAATGATATTCGATATCTAAAAGTCTGCCCAAGACTTACCTAGCCTAGATAAATAAATAAATAAATTCCATAACTTGGCCCTGTTGGTCCTGAATTAGTAATTCTTTCTTCGGTTGTTTTTGATAAAGCTCTGTAATGGTAATAATAATAACTCATAGCTTTCTCTAGAAAATTGATATGGGCCGATCGTTCAAAGAAACTCGGTCTTTCACTTTCATTTCCACCCTTACTGCTGTCATAAATCCCGAAATCCACCGATGTATTTCCTAGACTCTCGATTTTTGCCGTCTTATTTTACTTCGCTATTTCCCGCTAAAAGCACCATTCAATTTCAATCTAATCCTCCATCGGGAGGGAAAGTATGACGTAACGAGGTCTTTCACTCCGAGCCGGCGATTCAGCGATTGCCCTGGAGCAGGGATGCCGATTTCAGGAACGGTTGCCCTAGCAAGCCAAAACCGCAGTATACTCAGTTATTGCCAAGAGCTGAGTAACGCTAAAGTAGGTGCAACAAATTGACGAAAAACAGGCACCTCTGAAACAAGTATCCTTAAAATCAATCAAACAAAGGACATGCCTATAAGCTTTTCGATTATAAAATTTACAACTTTTAAATATAGCCCAAAATTGCGTGTGCAAATTAACGTTTTTTAAATTCTATAAATGTTTTTATGCTACTTGGCTTTTCCTGAAATAAACAGATAAAGCCCTTATAGTTGGGAACCCTACATTCCAAAAACTCCTTGATGCTCAGGATCTAATGAGACCAATTCCGTGAGCGATTTATTTGATTGCGCCGCGATTCGACACGTTGTATTTGCATAATTTGAGAAAAACCACGGCTTCTGTCAACTGCCCAATTAGTTTTATTTACAAAAGTTTTTATGTGTGTACTATAATTTGAATATTTATAATACATTATATTAGAAAAAAATTCTTACCTAAATCTTCTTAAGTATATATAAAGGAAAAGTGACTTATTGACTGAATAACTGACATTAACGCACAGCCCAAATTACTAGATTAAAAACTTGAAATTTGCATCATTCTTTTTTTATAGTGTGAGTAAGCGATAAAAATTTAATCTCTAAGGGGGTGAAACTTGCAATTTGTATGATCTATTTCCCCGGACGAAGTCGCGGGATCGGCTAGTTTTTAGGGTTCCGTAGTCCGACAAGGAACCTTTATACGATCGTTCAGTCCATCCGTCCTAGTCTGTCACAGCAGAATATCTTCTACGTTTATGGACTGATTTGCATGTAACGGTTCGAGGATACTTCACATATAGATCTCATTTTTAAAAATACAAAAAATTAAAATTACCCTTTTTTAAGGGTACCTCCCCATACATGTAAAAGGGGGGGTGAATTATTTTTTTTTGAGTGCATCCCCTTGTCTGGGGTATCGTTGAAAAGACCTATGAAAATAAGATAGGGTTTCCATACAACACTTTTTTATCAGCTTTACCATTTGCAAGATATAGCCAGCCAAAGTCGTTTACACGGTGTCCCCCCCCCCCCTGTAATTTCTAAAGTTTTGGACCTTATAAACTTCAAATCACTCACGTAAAGAAACAGGCGTGGAAACTCTTATTTAAAATTGTTTCGGGTATCCTGTGATGAATACTTTTGAAATTATAAATAAAATATAAATATATACTTTTTTTGCCTATACTGTCTAATGTTTTAAGTTAATGGTACGGAACTCTTCGCGCGCGAGTCCGACTCGCACTTGTTGTAAACAGAATGATAAATTATGTGTGCAATTAAAATTTGAATATTAATGTGATTAAAACAAGGTTAGGACATTTCTGTAGTTGATTAAGTGTCAAGTGTACAGGTTAAATAATTTTCACGTTGACTGTACGTTTCACGCTTCAAATGCTTAAATTTATTCGTGTTTTTTTTGTGGATTCTGTCTTACGGGGAAGTCCTTACCTATCCAATTAAAACTACAATAAAATACGAAACCGTTTACAAATGTTCCTCTAAGTTCTTCCTTTCCAAAATTAATCAAGAAAATCCTTTCATTAACCAGCGTAACAGGCAGCAATATCTCCTCAGCATCGCACCCCCTTTAATATTTACCAGGTGTCGTCAGGCTCAAGCCCCTTATTGCTAGACTAGTAATAATCGCGGCCTCGCTTGCACGGGAGCTAATAATACTTTATATAAACAACAACCTTGTGTAGTATGTTTGTGCAAGTTGATATTAAAAATAATGATCGAAAGCTTAGAAGCAAGGGCAGGTTTTGCTCAACTTAAATAATGTAGTCGATTTTTTTCTATTACAAAGTACTTGCCTACAATATTAATTTATTTCTAACGGATTTATAAGTTGCACAGAGTTAACTTAGGCGTACAAAAAAAGTTAAATAAATAATAAATAAATTGTTTCAACAAAAACGCCAAATACCTAGCCCAAAACTAAGCGTCAGCTTGTGCTATGGCGACTTCCTAGTCGCCATAGCACAAGCTGACGCTACACGGGTAGACATACTTATATATGTTTTTACATCCATGACTTAGGTACAAATGCTCGTGCTCATCACACAAACATTTGTCTCTTGCGGGATTCGAACCCTAAACCGCTGGTATTGTAGTCCGGAGCGCGAACCAGACCAAGGTAGAACAAGATGGTAAACGCATTGATTCCAAAATATAAAAATGCACTTTCTTAACAAAAGCATCTCGACTAGAATAGCATTATTAACATCAAATATTTCATTTGTTATATTCAAAGATGACTTCAACAATAAATAACAATATTTTTAATGCGATTGACCAAATCTAATCCGACTACCCAAATAAATTAGACCCAACTGTCAAACTAAGTTACGTTTTCCAATAATAATGCCTTCGTAGACACCAGCTGAAAGGGAAAGGATTTCCATTTTCCTCAGTCAGCGGGAAGTTGATAATGTCCTGGGACTTTCTAACGACACACGGCCTGCGCCGCTCGACAAATACACTAGATTTACTTTTATTGCGCCTGGGATGGTATATAGGGTGTCTCGTTAATGAAGGATAATCCGTTAGATACATATTAGTTACATCATGCCAAAAAAAAATTCAAGTAAAAGTAACCATTTTCGAGATATAAAAATTTAATTGTTGTATAGCTACTCCTACAATTTATTACTTTTAATGTTTCTATTTTAATACTCTTGAATATTCCAAACACCTAGATCAATATTAACTTTTCACTTAAAATGTTAGTAAGGCCCCCAAAAATAATAATACTTAAAACCAAAATCTCAAAAATGACAACACTTTTACTTGAAAAAAAAAGCCATATATAAGTTGCAGTTAAGAGCATTATGTATCTAATCTGTGCCTAAGGGATTATTTTTCATTCACAGGACACCCTGAACATGTTTATGCGTCGCCCTAAGATCATAAATAACTATAAAATAAAAATTCGCATCCTGACAAAAAAAATTGCTTCAGCCTTAATTTTCTTTTCACGAGTTATCAAAAAACCATAAAACTGTAGTGGACTCTTTATCATGTTTCTGTTTTGTTAATACAAATATGAAGCCTACAATAACATTACCATCTAAATAACCTGAAAAACGACACAAGAACCGTGGCGACAAAACGGCCAATATTTGACCAAACATTGGGCCAACCTGGTCGTTTACCTGAATATTGCCTCGACGACAGTAACAATAAGCTGGCGGAAAACACCATATCTTTGCCGGATTGTGGACAATGGATCAGGAAGAGTAATGGTGGGCTGTTTGTTTGCTTGATGTCTTGCTGCGACAGTATTGAATTGAATACTTCGACAATACTGAACGTTGCTTAAGAGATAATGTTGGTTGGTAAATAATAATTCGCTGGTTGGACGGGAAATTAATTGGGAGAAGAATTTTAGACTACTTCGAATTGTGGCGGAGAATTATGTTTTTTTTTTTAAATTTCGTTAAAAAATGAGACATATCTGGCTAAAATTACTTTTTATTTCTTACATGCTAGGTAAATGATGGCCTCCTAAACAAAAGACAGCAGGATTATTTTTATAAAGTAACCAATATACTGTCTCGACAATTTCTAGATTAGATGGTTAACTCAAAGCATTGATTTAAGCATTTTATTATTATTTATTGCACAACTGAAATTTTGTACAAAGGCAAACTCAATGCTAAGTAGCATTTTCTACCAGTCATACCGTATTTGAGCAAAAGCAGTAATGAATAGTGAATAATCTTCATGAATTGAAATCGCAATTCCCCTGAAACCTTAATACTAAACATAATATAGACATATATAAACGGATTATCATCATTTAGCCAAACATAATAAAATTAGCTATAAATAAAGGCGCGCACACACCTGCTTACCGGTCACAGAGGAGGGTGACCAGCCATAACTCAGCGGAATTGCGCCCGGAGGCCGCGCATAACGTAAACAATAATGCGCCCTAACCCTTGTACAAAATAAAATGTTGGGAACTTGGGCCCGTATAACAACCGAAAATACGTATTGAATTATGATACCCCAAAGCGGTGTTCACGCAAAATTTTACCCACTCGGATACGTTATTGTATTTGCTGATCTGCCGATAGCATGTCCGTTGTTTACAATGTCTGCAATTTGTTTTTATTTATGGACTGTTTCCTGTCTGACTGATCTGTAAAGTGATAGTTTAATTAAGATACTCGTTGGCATCTGCTACTAAAAACATCAATAAACTCTACGATATGACTTAAAGAAGTACTAGAGTGGCCAGCACATTTTCGTTCTAAAACAGCCTATTACAACTGCCAAAGATGCCGCAAAAAGAACAAAAGTTCCGAAAACCAACATTTGTTGTTACATCGAAGAAATAGAAATAGGAAAAAACCTTTGTTTGTACGGAAACCGCAGTCCGCGAACCGATTTGCACTTGCCCGGTTGTATTTTTAATTTTGCTATAAGGCAAAATGAAATGCATGGTTTCCTTGTTTATGTGCCACCCGGACTACTGAAAGATAGCTAATTCACTGCATTTTGACTAATAAACTATAGAGATCCCGATATACAAGCGAGAATAATTTATTAGACAGTTAGCTCTACACACGGAGATAGAGTACTCGTAGTCTAAGTGAATGCGACATTGATCTGCTTTTAGTTACGTCTCTAGGGGGTGCGAAACTGACAGACTAGCAAATATAGAAATGTTTACCATTTGCCTGTACCAATGGTAAATTCGATGTGACAGTATTTTTTCGTATTTTTTAAAACAAGACAGCTCGACTGTATTTCACACTAATAGTTTCCCGCGACATCGCCCCCGCCAAAAGTCGGATTTTCTATAGCAACTTAGATCCCCTATTTCACCCCCCGAGGATTTTATATCGCGACAAAATGTAGCCTATGTCCTTCCCAGCGTCTTAAACTGTTTATACCAAATTTCATTTGGATCGGTCCAGTAGTTTCGGAGCCTATTACAAACAAACAATCAAATCTTTCCTCTTAATAATATCAGTGTAAATGATAATGAAGTTCTGTTTTGTCATCTAAAAAGAGAAATCGTTAAAAATACATTAATACATACACGCAAGTGAGATTTACAATCGCTTGGTTAGAGAATCCTACGTTTTTCAGTAGTAAATAGTAAGCTAAGTTTATTTTTTATCCTTTGATTTTGAGAATAAAAACGATTTTATAATCATGAAGAAAAGGCGACATGGCGTCGATTAAAATGAATCACGTAAGAGACTGGAAAACCCTGACAACTATTGTTTTACGCATAGATTTAGAACGTAAACTGTACTAAGAGAAAAGAAATTAAACATATATTATTTAAAACAAAGAAATTTTCCTTGTATAAGAGGTACTTTAGGCATTGACATAGGTAAAATAAGCGACGCGCTACACTATTCCGCTATTAGAACGAAGTGTTGCGAACCACAGCGATACGACGCAAAAAGGCGATAACGTCTACAGATTCCCTTATAGTTCAAGTATCAAATAGTGCCTCTTATCAAACCCTACGGAAAAGTTCAGAAACGGATATAGATTCTACTTGAAACTAACTGATAAGACTCAGAAAAGTCGTTAGTATGTAATAATTTACAACTCAGACGCCCTACCTGAGAACGTTAAGGGGGATCTACACCATTTCAACGTTACTCTGCGAACGAACCGGTGCGAGAAGGGAGATAATATCCACCTCTACGAGACGTTATCGCAGGTCTACCGATCGATACCTCTGCGAAAAGAGCCCTGAAAATACAATTTCTTTTATGTAATTAACATTTTATTTCGTGAAAATGTTGAAGGTATCGTTGAGTAGAAAATTGTTTCGAATTTGGAATGTGAATACGACTTGTATTTGGATTTATGAAAGATAATCATTATTTCAAAATAATTAACTAAAGTAAGTAGGTAAGTAATATATTCACAAATCGGTTGCGATTTCTAATATCCTACAACGTTCTCTGGCCTCCGTAACAGATTAATAATGACCATTAATATTCTTTGCAAATGATTCGAATGTAAATTACATTTGCAAATTAAACACTAGCTTTATCGAATTTTGCAACCAGAAACAGCAGTATTACAGCTCCATAAAATTCAACAAGCAGTAAACTACTATACAAACAATTACTCCTAGTCACATTAAATTATTACTTGGTTCTATAAAAGGGCCATTAATGACACTTTCATCACTTACGACAACCACAGCTTAAAAAGAGCCGCCAGGTTTGTCTGTACTAAAGTGATGGTTTATTATGTGCGAGAAAAAAATGTACGATCCTGTTGGATTGCAAATATTTTAAGGGTGAAACTGCTGTAAAAAAAAATATTTCTTTCCCGAATTCAAACAACAATCCCGGCAAACACGACTTAACTTATGGATCGTTAAGACATAAACGAAAAGCGGCAAGGGATTGGGGGTCACGTTGTCACTAGCGCATACAGTAGTGCAGTTTGCGTGCCGTGTTTGTTTTCTTAGTAGTGCACTGGACATCAATAGAAATGTGCTTGTTTTTCTCATATAATGTTACATTTAAAGGGTGATGATTAATAAGTCTTTCTGTATAGTTAGATACGTTTTAGTCTTAGGATGCCTCCAATACCTAGGCTATTTGAAAGCTATAAGTTAAGTTGCATGATTTTTTATCGAACATGTTTAGTTTTTCACATATTTACACGTAAGATTAATCACTCGCTTGTTTAACTGAGCTGTCTGTTTACTCTCAACTACGTTCGTACGGCGCGTCTGCGGGTGATAGCCAATATTTACGACCGTAAGATAAAAGGCCAAAACTTGTTCATTGGTTTCCCATTATCCTTAATAAGTATGGATTAGCTGAAGGGGCCTAAGACCGCGCCATAAATTTGAAGGAAAAGGTCTTTATAATGGAGCTTCATTATCTCATTTTATGAATCGGGTTTCGCTTGTATGTCCTGATAAAGTATGTTTTACGGTCCCGCGGTTCATATATTACGATGTAATTGCTCTCTCGAGATAGTATACTTTATGTTGACTCTTGTATCTGCACCTGTGTAACACATGCAAGCCTTATTAGACTATGAAAAATAATGCAACCTTCTTACGATATCAGAATTGCATAGGTAGACTTTAAATTTTTAGGCAAGGTATGAAAATATCAATTTAGAAATACTATTTCTACTGTTAAATATTATAAGTACTTCTGCTTTATATGTTAGATAAAAAAATGTTAACCTAGCACAATAAAACAGATATACTACCGCCAAGTCGATTGTTTGATTGCTTATATCTTCTATAGTTTACAAATAACATTACATAAGTAGCACAAAATATTAACTTATACACCGATTATTGCCATTATTGGTCGATCGTTTCTCCTAACTTTTTGTTATCCGAATATTTTCCCAATAATTTCGCCCATGACTAGCGTTCCAGACAATAGCCAATTAAATCTAAGCGGCCATAAAGGAAATACTTCAACGCATTTTTCTTGTATTAGATTCTTCCCAACGTCAAGGAATTTTTCGCCGACATCACACGATATGACAGGAATTGCTTTGTAACGAAAAGGAAAATACGGGATAAAAGAAAAGAAAAAGCGTAGAATTTCCATTTATTGCTTTTCGGCTTTTGTTTAGCTTCCAAGATTATGATCATTGGATGACAACACTTTATTTGTTATAGAACCAGACAGAGACAAAAGGTGGAACTATCGTTATGTAGCATTCTCTACCAGTCGTAACTTGGCTAAGTATAAATGAAACTCATATTAAGACAAAGGTAAAAATAACTAGTAAATAAACAAAACTAAGGGTTCCTTCGCCTGGAGTTCACCAACACGTGTTTAGTTTTTTAATCAGCCGGTTGAGCATTATTTGACATACTATATATGAGTAGGAGAATTCTTTCAAACTAACCGTCAATCGAGCTTTATCGGCTATTTAAAAATTGTTGAACTCGGGTCTTAATAGTCTTCATGGTCGACTCTGCCTTCGAAATCACTCCATGGCAGTGTCAGCTGCTGAATAGAAAAAAAATATTTTTACAACGTTTTATTTTTATCTTCTTTTAAACTTTTGTCGTTTACTAAAGAGAAGTTCCTAATTTGATCAGCAGGTAATCCAATTATTTCGGGCAGGATCTTTCTTTCCGTGTGATATAAGATTTAATTATAGGAGAAAATTAAGGTAAGAAAGGTTACATACGTTCACCACATTATTTGGGAGAAATCAGAAGTTTACGCGAAAGAAGTATGAGTACCCTACGTGCAAATATCTTCCTGATGATTGGAAGTATTGACAATATCTTTGACACAAAAACATCAAAAAGGACGGAAAAAAGAAGTTAAAAATGATAATAAGTATTTAGAATTTAATGTTTTAACAGTAATGAAAATATTTATCTAACTGCTAGTGACGACTGTCTTGTTGAAGTTATTTATATACTTATCTAGATTAGTTGTTTATTTAGGTAGTCTGAGTACTGGGAACACTAGGCTAAGTTATGTACATTTTTGTTAAAAATGAGGTGAGTGAGGTGTTTGTGGCGCAGTGGCGGCAGCGCTTTGGTAGTGATACCAAAGTAAAGCAACTCGCGGCGCGTTCGTGATTGGATGGGTGACCATTCCGACCATTTAAGTGACGTCCATGACAAGCATCTTCGTGTTTCGGAAGGCACGTTAAGCAGTTGGTCCCGGCTAATATCTGTGGTATTAGTCTTTAAGCCTAGTCAGAGGCCCTAGGGCGGCTTGATAGCTTCTGACAGTAAGGTTTGTCACTTGCCTTACATACTCGTACACCCCTCCACCAATCCGCACTGAGCCCGCGTGGCGGAGTATGGCTCGTACCTCCTCATAGTTGGGGTAAGGCCTCTTCCCAGCAGTGGGATCTAATAGGCTGACTTACTTACTTTTGTTACAAGTACCATGAGCTTAAATGATGATATTTGTGGGTTAATTTACTATACAATCAAGTTAGCCAAACCGCTGTTGAGGAGACTCAAGGCATCAAACCTGACGATGTTATTTCCACACTCAGCTACACTCGTCTGTAAAGGACTATTACCGAGTACATTATTCCTGGAAAGGCCGAATTGTCAAGGCGTCCTTATTAAGACAAAGTGTAATATCTGGCTGCCAAAGCGGATCAGTGACTGCGACCCTTATTAAGGCTGTCAGTTATCATTAGACGCGTAAAATGAACGTTACGGTCGGGGGAAGAAAGGCGCAAGCTAAATTATGAAAATCTTCAGTATGAAGTTTATTTTATTCTTTGAATATAAAATGCTTACTTTTAAAATTAAATTAGTATCTAATGCTGTATAGTACTGTAGTAGACAATATTTGAATTTGTAAAGTGCATGTCTTAACTGGATGTTTTTTTCATCAATGCTTCGAAATCAAAGTTTCATAACATATTTTTTGTAATGATGATTGGTTTGCTACATTTATCAAATTGGGTAAATAAATAAAAAGCAAATTAATAATTTGTATAACATTATTATTTAAACTAAGAAATACGGCTCCAATATCACATACTACAACTCAATTAACGGAAATTATCGTGGGTGAACGTGTTTACGCGCCAACAAAACGCATATTTCACGGAAATTATTACACAATGAGAATTTCTATAGTTGTTTATAATTTATAGCGCCCGTATGTGAGCACCGAAACCGCTATCAAGGCAATATGTCAGAGCCATCCGCCGGGGAACCGCCACGTCACCTGCAGATATTAGTCAAAACTCTTACTAGTACATATGGTTCTCAAACTTTTTGTCAGACATGAATATTCAGATAGCGGTAAAGTCAGTATTATCATTAACTCGCTAATCGTATGTCAATATAAATGTAGAGTATATACAAAATAAGTAATAGATTAAAATGTAGGCAAACTTCTGGGTCTAGTGATATCTTCATACGAAGACTGTAATAAAATACTCATTGAAATTATGACGTAAAAATGATCGGTGTTTGATTGGATTACTCAAATAAAAATCTTTTGAGGGTTTTGCGATTAAGAACAATAAAAATATAAAATTGTGATTTAAAAACGTTTACAATTATTTCTCAGAATTTATGTTGACAAGAGTTAAATAAAAAGTGAGAGTTAATATAGGTGAGCTTTGTTAAGAGAGTACTTGAAGTAAGGTATCATAAATGTTGAGGACCACAACATAAAACAAACTTGAACATTCAATTCCTATTCCAGATTTCATATGAAACTGAACTCTATTTCCTAACCCGTTAAGTACAGTCGAATTTCCCAGCTATTGAAACGGAAAGTTATATCGCAAAGGAGATATTTGTTATCAATACGCACACCCGTCAAATGCGTTGGAAACTTAGATTTATTGCTGAAGTTTTACCTAGATAATATAGAAAGTTTTCAACTCGGCAAGAGATGTGAAGTGACACGTACCAAAATCTAATGTGGACGTTAAGGACGACTTCGTGAAAAATGTAGAAAAAATTATGCTTTTTTAAATTTTTTTACTTGTCAGATTAGTAAAGCCAAAAAAGATTTTCAAACCAGGAATAAAAACCAGACAAACAAAAAAATTGTCTCTTATTATGGTACAGAATAAAACGATAGGAATCATTGTTTATTGTGTGTCCTACTTATTTGGGTTTGTAAGTACCATAATAATATTCGTGTCACTTGTTTATGCGATTGTGATTTATGATGTTTTTCTTCTTTACGTAACTAAACTCTTCGTTGACGATGTAGGTATATTTGTGTTTTGTATTTGCACCAAGAATTTACCCAGAAAAATACAACTAATGACAAAGCTAAAGACAATATTTGTAAAAGTATTTCCATCGGATACATGCGGGTACATTTCCCAAGTATTGATGAAATCGAACGCCGGCTCACTGGCGTAGCAAGCACTTACAAAAATTCGTCGGCTGACTAACGTCCTCCGTAGCTCATTTGGTAAGAGCACTCGCCCGGATAGCGAAGGGACGTGGGTTCGATTCCCACCGGATGACACAGTCGATTAATTTTTGGGAGTGATAATTGCTTAAGTTATAAAAATAATTATAATGAAAAAGCAAAATATCTTTAAAATATATACGATCCGACTTACCACAGACATTTAAGACTGCTAAAGAAAAGACGCATTGCAATGTTTCTTTGCTTGGGCGGTGCATAAATGAAAATTAAACTAATACCTTATTGTGTTTGAGCACGCAACTGATATCACTTGCCATGGAAATACTTGCGCAATAAAACGATTGTCATAAACTTCGTCAAAGCAGCGTTTCGTTGTTGCGTGTAAAGCTTTTCATTTGTAAAGAAAGCCAATCAAATCATTAATATTCGGGAGTTTATAGCTAACTAGTTAGTACTATAAGTGGAAACTTGTAAATGGCTTTATTCTTCTACTATATTAAATATTCAATTCCTAGCTGTAAGATTCCCGAAAACTGTTAAATAAAATAAAAATCATATAATTTAATGTATATTTTATTTATAGTTAAGACGAAAAATGCTTGATGCCTTGCAAATGTATACGAAGCTCAGGAGCGCGTTGAAAATTTTAATTTTTATGATAGTTATTCGATCGTGAGAGTTTCAAATATATAATGTATTACGAGAAATTTCTGGACAATGTTAGGATAACATTCATTTTCATTGTTTTATTCGATCTGACGCGTTCAATACATTGGCTGGCGATTTCGAAATAGACTATTTTATTGGGATATTGGGACTATATATAAATTATTTTATTCAAGCATACATAGTATTAAAAAGCGTTTATCTCAGGACTGGTTTGATGTGCTAACTGACTGTTAGTTTCTTTTTTTTAAACTGTTAGTTTTCTATTTTGGTTTAACTTACACTCAATTCCATTTGAATCCAAAAAGATCGACTGTTATTATGCATGATTTTCTGTTTATCTTTTGAACAAGCCATATCTATCTATATGTGGAAACACGTAAATGGTTATTATTTTTGTAGTTAGCAATTAATTAAGCTTTTGATACTGTAGTGTTTTCCTAATAAAAATAAAAAAAATAAAAACTAATGGATTCCGAAACACGATTAGAGGAATTTGGTTTGAACGAAAATCTGAATTTGGTCTAACTTTGCCCTTTTTGCATGTTTATTATTGTGTTATATGTTTGCTAGTGCTAAACTTTAGGAGCTTTCTGAGCTGTTTTTTTTATTATATTATACAAAGACAAAAACTATAGGTATACATTTTGGATTTATAAAATTCCCAAATACTCATTTTCATGTGCAAAATCTACGAAGCGACGACGCAATGGGCCTTAAGTATAATTTCGAGAAGATAGTGTGATTCATAATAAAATATAAAAGAATATTTCTAAAACTCCATTATAATATCTGTGTAAACTGCGCTTCGTATTTTTATTGGCCTTAAACTTGACTCCAATCGAAATGGTTTGTGTTAAATGGTACATAAGACCAGTAAATCGGTGGATGGATGGAATGTAGGAAAGCGTCTGGATGAGTCCTCAAAGAAGCAGCAGCGTATTCATGTGAAATAGAGATCTTTCAGGTGTAATGCGCCAGATTGATCAAGATCATAAAACAAAACAATATCGCTAGTATACTCAGAGCCAATGATTATGACAGCTAAACTGATTGATGGTCCCAAAACAAAGGCGTATCAAGAAGCAAGTCGTGCTAGCTTAGATAGAGCCATAAAATGGTTCGACGCCAGGTGTTCAGAACGCGATTCGTACGTGACATGACGAAGACGTTTCAAATCTTAATGTCATGAAAACTTTTGGCGAAGAAAATTTATCGTTTTATATCCTAAACTTTCCGTCCCAAATGGATTTTAATTTTGAAAATATTTCAGGAGCAAAATTCTCCTATATAAAAATGATCTAAAGATTTTCAACTTCGAATTGGAGCTGAGATGGGTGATGGGTGGTTCGGTTTAGACTTCAGTAGCATACATAATAAACAAAGGTTTACCTTTTCAGATTGGTTCTTGATACTGTTTTTCTGGTACAAACCGCGCAAAAGAGTAATAAAATAAAAAAATGATAATTTTTAATTTATTTCTAACCAGAATCTCATCATTGTTACAGTAAGTATACAATATTTAAGTTATAGTACAATAACTTATTTTTAACTAGTATGAGTAGGTACTCGTAGTTTCTTATTTAAATAAATATTTTTAATCGATTCAGTAAATACAAAGATATAAGATGTGCTATGGCAAATAGGATCCGCATAATAATGCAACAGCAGGCAATCCACAAAAAAGTTTACCAAAGGACTTGTCCATTAATGGTTTTTTATTCGTCAATATTTCTAACCAGACTAAACTAAATATTATATTAAAGAGTTCACAAAAACTAGCCTTTCTGCATAATTAATAATTTTTTAAGGCCTCCGATTTAGAGAAAAATTTAAATTAATTTTTCTGTTTGTCTGTACAGAAACCGCACCTTCGCCTATATCAATTAACGCATGAAAAAAAAATTGACATTCCATTGACAGTAGTACCTATTATATAATCTGTGGTAGTACCTTGTAGTATTTATCCACCAGTGGAAAGGCAATGGTACATAGCCATACAGCCAGGAAATACAAGCAAGTTATCAATGGATGATGCCTGTTACAAAACATATTTTTTCTCAAAAATGGAGGCGTTAAAAATTCTGATTTCTATGGTTACGTGTTTCTTAATTTTGTAGCTTAAAGATAAATATAGGTTTATTAGTGGTTGGTGATATCTTAGAATAAAAAACCAGCCTCCATACAAAAAGAGGACAAGTCCTTTAAAGAAAATTGGCAAGCATACGACGAGGTAGACATTATCAATTCTCTTATTACCCGAACCGCGAAATAAGCCAGTGTCTACGGTCGATAGCACATTGGTAGCCGAATTGGTATAAAAACTGGCTAGGTAAGAGTTTTATTTGTATCCTTGATTCCGTACAAATTATATACACTTTAATGTGATAGAACTACAATTTTACGGTTTTTGGATTTACATTTGTACCTTGCTTCTTGCTACGAAAATGCCCCATAGGATTTTACACACCAGAGATTTTTATGAAAAGTTTGATCCAAACGTCAGTATCTTAAAATTGCTTTGACTTAGAAGTATTTTCACAGGTCCTAGGGGCTTCAAACTTCAGTATTTGATATTAGTTGCAACTTGATACCTTTACGCATTCTATAGAATAGGGGTCTTGACAGACTGACATATCCTATAAGGATTTCTTTTTACATTTCGAAGCACGGAAACCTAAAAATACGGGGTAAAAAGCGCACACGATAACAGTGCGAGCCCTCGTTATCTGGGGGTCATAAATTACCCCAGCACCCTCCACCTACCTGCCAGTGGAAACGCCATAAGGACCCCGGGAAATGAAGTGACTACGTGATCCAATAGCGATTTAAGGTGCATTACGTCTTAGATGGCTGATTGGTTTTTGTTTTATAGTTGGAGAACGTTCATAGTTTTCTTTTAAAATGTTAGCTTTGTAATATAGTTTTTTTTTAATTGAAATTCAGTTGCAACTGTATGTAAACCGTTGTACAGGCATCACTAATACCACAGAAACCAATAGATTTACTATTCTATTTTAAATTTACTTCCGGACGCTCGGGTCAGACAGATCAGTACTATTATTAGGTAATACTGAGTCAGTAAAGTGTGTTATTAAATTTAAAAAAAAAACTGGTCGGAATACTAACATACTAATAACGGTACTAATGAGGAAAATGGTAAAACAAAGGAGCTTCTTTTGAGATTTTCTAGACTTTTGTTCGAATTAAATCTTTTGTTTCTGTTTGTGTTGGTCAGTTAAGTGTACGCTGAAACGAGAACACTTTATAAAACCGATCACGTCATCATTCAGAAAATGGAAAGAAATACAGTGAATGTGTATTTTATTTTGTAGCCGTAGTAAATAATAGTGTTGTATAGGGCGGAAGCCGCTCGCTTCAGGAAATGACCGCCATTCTTCAGGCGTGATTGGCGCCTCTTGTTTACAGCTATTATGTACCGCGTTCGGTTTTATATAGCCCTCTTTTGTGGCGTGTCCTTTTTGACGAGGCTTCTTTTTGGTGAAGGTGATATTGCATTTTTACCACTACCGAGCGAGCACCGAGCTACATTTGGGAAGTGGGACTATGATTTAAAATTCCAGACGAACCTGACATTACTCTTAAATCCATGATCAATTAATACATCTAAAACCAAATCCTAAGAAAAAAAAATGATGCTACATGTAAATAAAGTAAAAACTCGTTAAGATAAGTTTATTGACGTTAGTTGGTGGGGTCGTTAATAAGTCAAAGATAATTAAAGAAGAAAATCAACTAATTTTGAGCTACAACCTATTTCGGCTGACTCAAACCGTGCACATTGTATGCATGTACCTACATTTTGTATAGATGTATTCACAAATCTTACGCATATCCATGAGTATTTTTAATTTGGGCAGTCGTACGTGAAAAACGTATGTGGTCTCAGGTTTGGTCACATGAATGTGATAGGTGAATTACGTTTTTTAACTTCAATCGAATTAACTACAAATTGCGTGAGTGAAACGACAGACCCGTCGTTATGAAGATTACAAAAATGAATCTCGCGAGATCCAATGGGGTTCAGAATTTTGTTCGCACATCATTATCATATTACAGCGTCATTTATTCATAAACTTGCATGTATGTCTACACGCGATGCCTGCGATTAAATTATTTTTTATCCTTATTGTAATTGAAAAGATGGCGAGTAAAACCCAAGATGAGATTTTGTGCCCTTAGGATATAATTTAGATGATACCGCCATAAAACGGCAGCTGGAAAGCGTCCGTGGCTCATTACTGATAGATCTGAGAAGTGATTACTCAGAAAAATATGTTTGATAAACAGCTTATTATCAATTTGCCAGAGGCGCGATCAGGAACTGTACCTATAAATGTTATTGCGCCGCGAGAGTGAAATGTCGAGGCATTAGTTTATAAGTGAATCCAGGTGCCACCATGCCGGTTATATGGGCTATAAAACACCTTAGTCTACTTATTTTTAAATGTAGTCTTATTCATGAAAGATTTTGTTCAAAGTCATGGAAGAGAACTTGGCGTGAGGAATTTGACAACTGGCATTATTTTTTTCTTCAAAAATCGTGTATTATTAATTAATAGCCATTATAGGTTTCCCATTTAATCTGCTGTAATTAATAGCCATTATAGGTTTCCCATTTAATCTGCAGGTTGACAACAATAAATCATGATCAGAGACATATGGGCCCTCAAGAAGCGGTCAAATCAACGCGTCAAACGCGTCCGCAGAGGACGCGATTAGTAAAAGATGTTAAAAACCGGCCAAGTTCAAGTCAGACTTGCGCACGAAGGATTCCGCACCTATATAACATTAGACACAATATTATGATCTTTAGTTTCAAAGCGGTAATAAATCACGTTTTTATATTTTAATTAAATAATTTATTTTTTAAAGTTTATATGCAACTTAATATTCTGTGAATATTGTCTTATTAATATCGAGCCAAAAAAAAATATTCCCCCCTTAAAAATTACTTTTATTATATTTTTGTTATAGCGGCAACAAAAATACATCATCTGTGAAAATTTCAACTATCTAGCTATTACGGTTCATCAGATACAGCCTGGTGACAGACAGACCGGCAGAAAGACAGAGAGCGGAGGCATAGGTAGTAATAGGGTCCCGTTTTTATCCTTTGGGTACAGAACCCTAAAAATTATCGATAATTAAATAAATCAATTATTTAATCGAAGCTTTAATTAAGGCGTTTACCCTGCAGTTCACCAACACCAGGTTAATTTTTAATTAACCGGTTTAGCATTAAATCAATGAATATTTCACATATTTTGTATGGGAATTCTGTTAAAAGTACCATCAATTGACAATTTACCAGCTGTGTGAACTCATGTCTTAATTGAAACAGTATCAACAAAAACAATATTTCAGTGTTAAACGCTAAAATAAAACACGCCACGTTCACTTTTCATCAAATCTACAAAATTGTGTACAGTCCCGAAATTATTTGAACCGCGCTTATCCGCACCGTGATTCAAAATCAAATTTGTGTGAAATCCGATTTCAGTGGGAATATATTTCGATATCACATTTGTTGTGGTGCTTATGATTTATCTTCGCGTTTGCATCGAATGAGTATACAAATGTGTGTTGAACTGTCTGTGGGTAGCGCTGTCAAGAACCAAGTTCTATAAAATTCGATGTCGATTGTGCGATATCGATTCGAGCAAACATTATATCGATTGACTTATAGTAATTTGGAGCGATGCATAAAATTGATCTAAAGTGCAGCTGGCGGATGATGATGATAATACCATGTATTAATTCTTATTTAGGTATTGACTAAATAAAAAATGAAGAAGACTGCCGACTACCTCTGTGGCCGAGTGGCTCGCACACCGGTTATTTAGGTGTGACCATCTTTGAGGTCCTGGGTTCGATCCCCGGTCCAGTCAATATTAAAAATCCATATTTTCTGTTTTATATCAGGTCTTGGTGTTGTGTTACTACCGTAGTTTCTGATTTCCATAACACAAGTACTTTATTAGCTACCTAATTTGGGTTTAGAGTAATGATGTTGTCCAATATTTATATTAAATTTTAGTATAAAATATCAGCTACAACCGATTTGTTGCGCAATGCCTTTCCATTGATAGCTCTTACAGAATTTTTCAACGTAGATAAGTTACAGCAAAGATTTTTCATATCGATTAATAGACATTCGACTATTATCAGCACTGTTTGTGGTTGACGGTTTCGGAAACGAGTAGGAGTGGAGTTATTTATGGGAAGGGAAATATTATCGATTTGTTAAATCCGTGAAGTTTAGAGTGCGGGCTGTGAACTATACTCGTAGGTGGTAACGATGTTACAGATACACCATAAAGATAGAAAGATGTGCTTTGAGATAATGATGATGATAAGGAAACAATCACAACTGGGAAAATTTTAATTTTAAAGATGTAAATGTATAGCAATACGACTGTAACTATATTTCTTTTTATAAAGTATTATGTCTGTTCACGCGATGAAAAGTTTTAAGTTACTTTGATTTTTTTAGGTAATTACGTTTTAATGAAGAAATTTCGAAACGAAAGGGTTGTAAATTACCCGAAGTCTCCAGGCTTCATTATTATAAAAAGTGCCTGGAAAGTTCCAACATTAGCAGGCAGCAGATTTCTTGAAGGGTTCACCATTAATCATGGGGTTCCTGTGAGAATGCCTTTCATAAAAAATATATTAAACTTTCCTCCTCGTCACTCGCAAGGCTGTATGTTAATTTGGCGCCATAAAATTTTGCTATTTTCCCAAAAAAAGACGTAAAAACGATATGAAGCCAATTCCAAGTGTGCAATAAAGTGGATTTTGCGTTTTATTGTCACCATTACGATGAGGTATTATCCCTTAATCTGAAGACCCCGGTTTATGAATAATGGCGTAAAATATAGATTAAATGGTTTTGTAGCCCAATACTACGATGACCATCCTAAGTGAATCTTTTAATACCTATTTGCCCGGAGTTCACCAACTGTTGTTTAATTTTTAATCAGCCGGTTTAGCATTATTTGACATATTTTCAATCGAGGGATACCGGCTGTTTAAATACCTACTGGTGAACTCGTGTCTTAAACTAATTATTCGTATATTTCGAGTTTATTCTGTAAATGTGCGTTAAAACTATGTTTTCGACTTATGTGATATAAAATATAATATTTACCTTTCGTATTCAGTTATTCATTTTATATTCGCGCGTCTTATAAAGCAATCTTGAGGTTTATATTGTTATAAAGTTTCTCCACTTCCCACAATTGTAATAAACACTTTCACAAAATCTCTCCCAGTGCATAAACCAATAAACGGTTAGCAAATTATACCTGTTACAACTATAAATTCGTATTAGACGACCGAACTATGAATTAGCACCTCCCGGGCGTCGTAAATTCTGTTAGCCTGGGGACGACAGAGGTTCCGCTCCTTGCTACGTAAATTAATTTATCCTTAGGGAACGAACTGGGACCTATCAATTTTATCCACTATTGAGTCCTGTCCTTTGGTATTTTTTGCGGTGTAATTGGTCATTTTGCTGCAGCATATTGCGGGCGATTATTTACTTAAAGGACAGTATATTCGATGTTGATTTTCAAACGGGCAGAACGTGCTGTGAGGATGCTGATTGATATTGATAGTTTCTGCTTAGTGTCAAAACTATCAAAAATACATAAATAATAATAATAAATTGTTTCAACAATTACCTAGCCCCAAACTAAGCTTGGGCTCGTGCTACGGTGACTATGATAACGGATAGACATACTTATAAATATAAACTGTAACATACATTTATCAACTTAGGTACAAATGCTCGTGCTCATCACACAAACATTTGCCCCTTGCCGGATATCGTTGTAACTTCCGCAAAGAACAAAAACAATGTGAAGAATAGCGGATTCTGTACTTCAATTTACCACTTACATTTGTCTCCTAAAGTTGCCTACACACAAACACAATGATCACCTCTAAGTAAGAAGTAACAAAAAGTTTATTTATCGTCACCATTCCGCAAAAACAAAGTAATGCCGTTGACACGGCGATGTGTGGTAATGAGGACCATTTAGGACGCCTCGATTTATGGCAACTCGTTAATCCTGCAGATATCAAAGTAGTTCCTGGGGAATCAAGTCGGGGCACATATTTGGGCCATTTTTCCCCGTCTCGTTTGTTACTTGTCCCAACTTCTACGTGCGAGGAGCTTTAGGCTTAGCACACGCTTGCGTTTTGTCTACTTTTGTTAAGAGGTGAGACTTCTCTAAGATTAAAATAGTCGCATTCAGTCAGATGGTTATGTCATTAAATCAATCGTTTTAAGAGTTTTTTAAATGAAAGCGTTGTTTCTATGTAGATTTAAAAATATCTTGTGTGTCACGTTACGTATATATTTACGTATATATTAAATTAGAAAGAATGAAAAAGCTTTTATTCGGAGATCGGTTGATCAGAGAAATGCATCCGACTCAGCATTAGTCGTGGTAGCTGAGGTCAAACCACGATACTGACTTTTAGCGGATGCCTGGGGTGAATTCAATACAATTCAATGTACCTAACATTACAAACAATTTGAAATTGAACTATCAATTTAGTTCAATTTAACGTAATTGTACTATTTTTGGAATATCCACCTCATCGATAAGATGAAATGAGACCTGTGCTCAGCAATGGCACATACGTATTAGACAAATTTTAACGTTTCACTTTTTACATTTTAGTTAATTATTTTGTGCAGGCAGCCTAACTATAGGACGCAGTCGGGTTTTCATGCAACGGGTCGGAGCGAATCGAGATCCCCGTATAGATACGATCGACTTTGGAGCCTTTTCATTTGATTATAAAGATCGCACGGGAATTCCAAAGTAGCTTTTTAAATTTTCCACCAAAAAATTGTTCGAGCGAAGTCAATTTTTGGGGAGCGCGAAATTCCATTTACGTAATTACGTTTTAGGAATATGCAGATGCGGGTAATATAATGAGTATACTTCTTATTTTCCTTAACTTCTGGTGTCAAACTTTGCATCAGATTTCGGGTACGAATCGCCCAAGTACTGTTGAGACCCGAAATAATGTTTCTTAACAGGTAGTAATTAGAGGCCTTACTCCGGATGACGATGTCCGTATTTTCAAATGTAGCCGTCCCTTTCACTCACGATAGGATGTCAACGCGAACGAGCGTGATGGCTAGACTCGAAAATACGGACATCGTCGAGTGGGGCCTTAGGTTACAACCTGCGATGTCCTGAATAAACCAAGAAACAATAAAAAAATATATTGTTTTTTTTATTTATTTTGAATTCTAAATTCTGGGTTTCTTTAAGTACTCTTTAACATTTGGTACTTAGTTTGTGTAACCAATTTAATAAAAACATAGAGCAGAACAAAAGAAGATCTGCAAGCCACAACCATGCTGGCCACTAATAAGTGCTTTTTTGTCCAATAACCATTACCATTTCCTTGAACGCGTCCACTCATTGTACGAGCTATCTCGTCCATTTACGAGCGTCCCGCAGTCTCGTCCCATTGTCCCATTTGAGGAACCCGATTATTACCGCGGTTATGTGATAAGAATTCCCAACAATCGAATAAAACACGAATCAATTAGAAAAAATAACAAAGGCTATTGAATTCTGTCGTAACGTTCGTTTTTTTTAGATTTCATCTATTTAGGGTTCTTTGCCCAAATAAGGAAAAATAAATGTTAATACTTATCATATAAGCTTAAATAATACTTATTATGTGTGTAGATGACAATAATATCGACTAATATGTGATTTAGTTATAATTTTATTTTATAATTGATGAAATACATAGATATACAGCCCTCGTCATAAATATACTTAAACAAGTTTTTTCAACAAATACACCAATTATCTAGCCCCAAACTAAGCGTGAGCTTGTGCTATGGCGACTAGGATAACGGATGGATATACTTATATACCTAGGTTTATAAACATTTGGTACAAATGCTCGTGCTCATCACACAAACATTTGCCCCTTGCGGGGATTTTTATTTAAATTTAACCTGCAACCTCCTGTTTTGTAGTCCGGAGTGCGAACCACTACACCAAGACGGTCGTGGTAAATAATACCTAATAGTAAGTAAATAAATTATTGACAAATTATTGGTACCTAAATATTTGAAGGCTTCCATTTAAATCAATTATACTTACTCATTGTTGTTTGGAAAAAGTACTTTGATGTGATTTCATCAGGTCTTACCTACGGGACCCATTCATATAACTTAGCTGGTTTTTGGGACATATTCAAATCTAGGATGTTTGCTGTTTGAAAGTGTGTTATCGAGCGTTTGTAGATGCCGAACAGAACGTGGTATGAATAATATTAAGGACTAGTCGGGCACCGATACAATGTGGTATTGTGTCTCTCATACATGGGAATTATTACTTACTCTCCATTGGTACACTGAATATACATAAGATAGCCTTAGGCAACACAGCTTGTAGGTACTTCCAATGAATTTGAGAATCTTTAAAAGTTTTTTTTTAAGTAATAGGAAGACATTTGACCGCAATCTCACCTGACGATGCGGCCAAAGATGGGCCATGCCTGACTAAGTAACACATCTATTCATTCTTTTCTTAAAGGAATCCAGATTATACTTAGTCTTTAGGAAACACTTCAGCCAGCAACAGGATACAGCTGAGATGAGCAGCTTATGATAAAAATGAAGATGCGTTGATAGATGTTCATCATATTCTTAACGTATAACAAAATACGTTCTCTTCTTTGCTATATAAATATTTATAATAATTTAATAAAGACTCAAAACAGTAATGAGGTCATAATAAATCCCAGAGAATCGTAGCTCCTCATTTACTCAACTTCCTCATTATCCCGCGTTCCATTATTCAAAAGGCTACAGTCACGCATCCAGGCAATTAATTTAAAATCTCCAGAGTCCATAAAGGAGGTTTAATTAAAAAGAAAAGTAGGTACGATCCGGCTTGCAAATCCGGCTTTCGCTGCAGCGGGGAAGTTTTCCAACGGATTCGTTTTTCATGTTACAGAGAGTTGTTAAGCTGATATTAAAAAGGTTTACGATACGGTTTTTCGTAAGGCAATTAAGGATAAAGAAGGGCCATGATATTAAGTAAAACTATGTCGGACACGAGAAAAAATATTGTTTGATTCAAAATATTGTTTTATATCCCAAAACAATATCTACTTGTTTTTAATTTCCTAATCAACGTCACTTGTCATCATGTTTAAGTACTACGATACCTATCTAAATGTTTTATATATTAATTATATAACAACGTAGGTTCAAGTAATCTTACAACTCTTTTATTGGTGGAAATTCCCATTACCCACCCTTACCTTTTGCGGTTGTATTTATATTAGTAAGTAAGTAACTACATCATGGCAGCTTTTTGAAAAAATACGATATTATTTCAACTTATTTATGTATTTTACACCTAGTGCTTCTTATTCCCATGCTATGTCGCATGTAAGACTCTTTTGGCTTGGTTGCCAGCTTATCCGGTATCATCGACATCTTCAATAGATTGGAACTGTTGCTGTTTCATTGTTTTTGGCTATCGCAGGGTTGAACTTGCACAATGCGAGCCTGAATAAGGCTTATCACACACTTGATGCGGTTGCTAGGATAAATAAAATAACTTTTACCATAACATAAGAAATTACCCACAGGGGTTGGCCAGGACTATTATTATTTTTAAAAACAAGTTGTTGTGTAAGAACGCAAGTGATGATGATTTTTTTATATTATTGCATGTAGTTGTCACCTACTTATAATTAAGCTTGCATTTATCATGTAACTGTATTGTTAGTGTTCATTGTATGTTTTAATGTAACCTTATTGGTGATCTTATTAAATAAATAAAATTCCAAAACACTTGATACAAAATAAACCTACCTTTGCCTGATAGCAATGATCTCGCAATTGAAAATATTATTATCCTTGCCAAGATTAAACGAGAAACATGACTACGAAGAAAGAAGATACCAATGAATCATGTATGACACCAAGCGCCAACATCGGTATAATTATAAAAAAAAGCCTCTCCATACATCGTCCGAGGTGGCAGAATTCTGGAAAGTTGGTATGCAGGACCTGTTTTTTTTAGAATTCTACCATGAGGTAGTTGTAGGTATTGCATTTTTACCCCCTATGTATATTGTATCATAAGGGCTTTGGTACAAAGACAGTGAAATTATCTGCAGTTTGGTTGAGGCCACTAGATTTTCTAAGTTGAGTTCATTTTGCTCTTACCTTTATTTCCCCAGCGAAGCTTTAGCAGACCTCTCTGCTTAGGTCTTTCGTTTAAAGGCTATAGTTTTAGTTCTGCGTATGTGACTTGGGTTCCCTTATTCAGGACCAATAAATAGCTCAGTCTACCAACCAGTGTCTGTGGTCCATTGTTTTCTCACTACGGGCTAAGTATTGTTCGGGTACACCTATTGTTGGCCATATACCCATGTGACAAGGGAAATTTATGCCTGGCGGTTGTATGTGAACATTAATTAGAATTAATGCTTTATGGGGCTCTCATAAACATAAATAATTATGATGTAATACATCATAATGAACTACGTTTGGTACGAGCATATGTTTCATAAGTGAAAAAACAATACAGTATTTGATGATCCTGTAATAAAATTTTAATCATGGTTTACTGACTGAACATAACTTTTTTCTAAAATTAGAAATTAGACGCAAAAAATTACCGCATCCCAACTCAACCCAATCCCAATTCAACCCGGTTTTCAAAACTTGCAAAATGTATATTAAATAAAAACTAAAGTTTCTTCTTAAGGATGAACCTATACCTACATTTATAATAGTATATGTACCTCTATGTATAGTATAACTCACATAACTTTAAATAAGTCTTAGTAGTCGTACAGAAACTTAGTTGCTGATTGTTTGATTAATAAATATAGGAATAGGTTTACTATTTACTATTTTTTGTTGACCAATACGAGTCGGAAAATATTTTTCCGCGCTACTTCATTAAGTTTAACGACTCCGATAAGAACGAAGTAAGTATTACATAAATTACGCGAAGGATATAGAAGTACCATAATTAAATACTTATCTAAGTCCAGACTGAAATAAAGTAGGCGCTTAATTGTCCATACATCTTCCAGTTTGTTACGAATTTCCAGTATTCCGTCTTGGTAATTACTTCGCAGTTATCTGGTTTAGGTAATAACAGTCTAGTAGACAAGTTTTGGTCGTAAATAACACCGAAACAGATGGAGATCTGGCTAAATCAGTAATTTAGTGGGAGCTTTCACGCGATGTGTGATACGCGATTTTGATCTTTGCTGCTTTCAATTTACGACTGAATACTTTTAATGACGGACTATTATTAAATTTAGGTGATTTTGTTCTATGTATTACAATATTTTATAATAAACTTACAAAGACATAAGGACTCCCGGTTCATTTCGAAAAAAATATATAAAATGAATAAGTACCTTCAATGTTACCTATAATACTAATGTGTTATTATTCTGCACGCAAATAAATTATTATAATGGTTGAGCATTAAGATGATAAAACTGACTATTATTTCGATATTTGGTGGTGACAGTTTGACATTATTAATGATCTTGTCCTACAACAGGCTTCTATCCTGAATCGCCATTAAAATAGATTATACAAATAAGATACAATTATCATTACTAAGCTTAAATTTTTTTTACAAATTATTCCGAGCACGTGCTAAGAAAATAACTTTTTTTTTCAAAGAAAGCTCACGGACAACGTGTGCAGCGAAAATTAAAATAAAGCGCAAAACTTGAACAACTTTAGTACGTCTACAAAGAGTGCTTGAGCCTCATAAAAAGCTCCGACAACTCGACGTATTGCCAGACGGTTTTATTCTTGGGGAAACTCGGAAAAAAATGCGGCAACTCACCTCTCTTTTGTTTTCCTTTTTTGTTTCACGAGAATTGTTGCGAAGTTTGCCAAAGTTCTGCTTGCGATTTGTAACAATGTAAGGATTGATTTAAATGTTGGGGACATAAAAGTCGTGAGTATCGTCTTTGTATACATTTTTTTTTGTCGAGTGCTGAAAATGAATCTTAGTAAACTTGGCAGTAACAATATGTTTACGTTTTTGCTGTAAGTAAAAAAACCCAATTTAACACCAAAGTAAAAAGTACAGTAAAATAGAATGCATTTTAACTTGTAAGTTGTTTCTTTATAGAAAGATAATTTATTTATGGAAAATTTTTATTCTAAAATGTAATAAATTGAAATTGGTAAAATTAGGGGTAATCTACAACATACAAAAATGTATGAATTACTTTTATTTAGTCTTGTTCAGTTCTTTACAGTCATTATCTTAAATCAGAAATTAGAAAAAAAAGTATAAAATACTGTGTCATTGAATTACTTAAAACTACTACTAAAACAGATTATCATAATTTATTAATCTGTTTTTCGTACTACCTATATTTTTGTAGCTACATAATAGAGATACCTTTATCTCTGGATTTTAATTCTAGAAAATACCTTGAATGAAGGGGTCTTAAGGACAGACTTCAATATAAGAGCGTAGGCTTAATTTAAAAAACAACCTTTATAGGCAGAGTAGGTGTTACCGGATATATCAAAGGCTAACAACCTGTCAACATGATACAAAGTTGAGGAATCGTGGTCATATCAAGGGGCTCGTAATGTGTTAACTAGCCATATCTCGGGATCTAGCTAATTTACAGATTGTACAATGTAAGTTATACTGCACTAACTTTGCGCGCACAGATATTGTCTTTCCTGAGCTACCGGCGAAACAATCCAGTTTGCTTCACAATTTTGTTGCAGTGAAATGTTCAATTACGACTTTTTGCCATAGTAAGTGATGATAATGTTTTCATCTTTACGATATCACAGAGTAACAATGTCGTCTTGTATGCTGCCGTAGCTAGAATAGTAACTAGCTATTTTTACCTTAAGTATTTTACCCCTCAATGTTTTGTTTTGTAGTATGCAGACTCTCGTTACTGAATAAGTATTATATAACTAAATATGCCTACTCTTCCACAATCATCAATATTGTTCATTGATTGAAATTTATTTTAAATACAAATCTACTTTACTCTATTTCGCAAGGATCCATGGTTTCGTTTCAATCATTTCTATTTCCCACATACATCAATAGTAACTATTCTCATAACTTGCGCCGTAGAGCGTGCAGTTTCAAGATAGCTATTAGCAGGTTGCAAATTATTGGCGTGGAAGCGGCGCGGGCGCAGTGCGTGGGCGATGGCGCCAGCCGCCATTTTGAAGTTTAATTATGAAATAATTGCAATGATTTGACTTCGCTTTGAAATATTAGACGGTATCAGGTGTAAATTGTGAGCATTGTGCTTTCTTGGTATGATTTTAGTTGTTTGGAATGTTGTTTTTGTTTTTGGTTACCGTTAGTCCTATGTTTGGGTTTGGGTTAGCATTCCGTTCGTACCAGATATAATCAAATGAACTTTATAAATGTTTTCACTGCCTCGTTGGTTTAGTGATCAGTACGCTGGGTACTATCCACGAGGTCCCGGGATCGAATCCCGGGTCGGGCTGTTTGAGTTTTTCTTACTTAAAATTACTCAGACACAGCTCCAGAGTCAGGAGTTGGTGGTGTTAACACCCCTGTGCCTCGGAAAGCACGTTAAGCCGTTGGTCCTGCGCCTGATCTCTCTACGGTCATGTCGGACCGCCGTCTTACCGAATTATGAGAGTGAAGGAACAGAGAGTGCACCTGTGTATTTCGCACACACTTGTGCACGATAATATGTCCCGCGCAGTTGGCTAATCTCTGTTGAGATAGGCCGCCGGAGTCGAAATTCGGCTAGAGGCCATTATTTTTATGTTTTCTGCCTCTGAATTTTCTTGTTAATTCTAAGTTTATTGAAGTTAAACAAATTACCAAAAAATACAAATAAAATTTTTACGCACGACAAGTTTCTTAAAATCAAACAGCATTAATAAAATTATAAATTTGTAAACTGTGGCTAAACTTGTTAGAAAAGTATTTATTTATTATCCTTTAATAAGGAAACAAGCAGCTGTTAGTGACAGTAATAGGAATTTCATACCTATTTAAGTATCCTGGCCCCACTCTACAAAAGCTTGTTGAGTTGTTGGCTACATATTAAATAAAATATGAGTTAAAATAGCTTTTCTCTTGAAAGCGTCGAGTTGATGATTTGCAAAGTCATTAATTATGACTTGGTTGAATGAGTTTCCACCCGGATATTGTTAAGATGTGATTGACTAATGATATTAATGAATAACAGTTTTGCTGCAGCTACTGGGGCACAACGTTTTTGTCATATAACTTTCTAGCAAGATTAAATACCTACATTTTCTACATAAGAGAAAGCCTTGTTTACCTATAGACACCTCAGAGAAAAGCACTTGTTTAAAATGAAAATGCATATACGAAAGATATTTTTTTTTGTAGACGAACGGGAAATATCTTCCAAAGTGCGCGATGTGTCTCTTTTACAACTTACAAACTTGGAAGCTAAAGGAATATTTTATGACTGATAAACTATATGAATTTATTTAGTTTACCGGTTTGAGCATGTTTTTATTCATCTCCGCAAGTAGGCTAGTCTGAACTATTATCGACTAATAGACCATGGTATAGATAGGTAACTCAGCTATGTATTTTAGAAGTTATTAAAACAGATTGATTTACTGTTATTTAAATGAAATATTTATTGGTATCCAATAACGTAAGTCTATAAGTTGTAGACATGGTGTTCTTGTGTAAAGTATTGCATAAATTTTTTTTTCTATATACACCGATTTGGCTTAATAATAGCGGTAAAAGGTATAAAAATCTTCGTGTACAAGTAACAAGGCCGCAATCTGGCACTCGCCAATCACCTGGCGACAGGCTGACAGCCCCAGTCTCCAGTAATTGTAAGACATGACGGCAACAGTATCTAAACAAATCGATGGATTGCCACAGTGCGTATTCTAATAGGCTGTTTTACATGAAGAGCGCGGCCTTTGAGCTACAAATTGCTAGGCCAGGAGGCGGATAACCAAATCCGCCACGTTGCCACTTTTTGAATTAGACAAAATCCAGCTTCTGAAATAGCGTAGGCGATATTATTATTTATAGAGAGGTAAATATTTGTATTCGGATCACTAAACATGCACCTATATAAAATAAAAATAATGTAGAGTATTGATTTAAACATAATTATCCATTATCATAATCATCACTGGACGACACGATCGATCAATTTTTGTGCGCAAAATTTACTTTCGTAAAAACTTGCAAGCAAATTTGTTAAATTATAAAAAAAAAATATATTATTTAAATTTTGACCAGTAAGTTTTTTAAGTAAGTACACTTACATACAAGAATTTTTTATAAAATATTAAGCAGAATTATGATAGTAAATCAGGGTTGATTAAAGTTTTCGCTAGTTTCTGTATTCTGTTTTGGTTCCGTACCCAAAGGGTGAAAACGGGACTCTATTACTAAGCCTACACTGTTTGTCTGTCTGTCTGTCACCAGGCTGTATCTCATAAACCGTGATAGCTAGACAGTTGAATTTTTTATAGATGATTTATTGCTATTGCCGCTATAACAACAAATACTAAAAACAGAATTTAATAAATATTTAAGGGGAGATCCTATACAAGAAACGTGTTTTTTTTTTGCCGGTTTTTGCTCGTAATTAATAATGGCAATAGCTAGACGCTTGAAATGTTCACAGAATATTAATATTATGTATATTCACTTTAAAAATTTTAAGTTGTTATTTTTTTCGTTTTAAAAACTAAATAAAGGTCATAAAGTCTACTGTTGTATTATAGATAATGGTATGGAACCCTTCGTGCGCGAGTCCGACTCGCACTTGGCCAGTTTTAATATATTATAAACATCACTCTGTTCTAACTGTCATATTCAAAAGATAATATTAAAAAAACTTACTAGGTAGGTAGGTCAAATTCTTAAATCTGCTAAAAAGTAAGCACTTTGTATTAAAAAAATCAAACTTTTCACAGGTAGCGTTTTTGTGCTTCCGTCGCCTGGCTATCTACACCAGCTAGTTCGGTTCGACGCCTGATTGATGACTCGACAACTGTTGTGTTTTGCATTCAGCTATTTACGGGCATTTCCTCCGCTTAACCCGTCTGCCATAGGTGATTAATGATGGCCACCGGTTGGCTCCCGGTCTATGCTGGATCTACGCTCCGCTTGCAGAGGATGCGGCTTAGTGTTACTTATTGGAACTAAGTGACTAAACGCTGTCGTCTAATGGGTTAACTCAACTCGTTTGTTTTAAAATCTTGACTACGGGCTTTCCATTTCGTCATATTAATTTACAATTTCAGTGGCAATTTAGAGGGACCACTTTATCGTAAGGTGTGTGTATATCTGCGATTGGAGCAAGATTAAACCCCAGTAACGCCTACGTATTCAACTGAGTGCTATCATATGGCAGATGTCGAAAGGCGATGCTAACAACTTTATGACCGAGATGAGTGTAGAACTAAGTTAGGCGCTCTTTGGAGATCAGTATACTCGTAAGTTCCAATATAACCAAATTATTTCCTACAATTATAGTCTCATTTTGTAAATTGTGCTGGTTTTCATAATAAGAGGACGTGATTTCTTACAAAAGAAAAGAACAGAAAAATAAACGCAAAAACATCAGAATACATTTCTCGAATCAATCTTCATCACACGCCTCCCACTTTTAATGTTCTAAATAAAAAATCGCGTTGACAAAACAGATTCTGCGAATGCCTCATTTATCTTTCTGAGTATCGGGGATCTGGCAACGGACTCGCGCTGGGAACAGTGGAGTGACTGTCTCTACACTACGGTCGATTAAGAACTTGGGAACACCTCTTCAGTTTCTTGGCATCCTGGTAGTTGGAGAATATTTTGCGTGTCTTTTATTCCACTTGCTGTTTGTCGTTAAGCTTAGTTGTCGCGTACATGTATGTTTATATTGAGACGATTATTAAGTAAGTTATGGCATATTATATTAGAATTTAAATCAGTCAATCTATTGTTACTGGCGTTGTACCATTTAAAATACAGTTGTGTCAATATTGCTAGAAACATAATTTAATGAATTAACCAGGCTATCTGCGTCAGTTATTGGTTATAATGTTATCACTCGTAAAAGAGAGAAAATATTTTAACGATGATGTCAACGCTCATTTCAACCTTCAATTGATTCAAACCTCAGTGATACTGCTTATTTATGCTAAGTCAGTTCACTTTATAGACTTGTGTTGGTGGCAATAAACATTCTAAATTCCAATGTAGTCCGACCTCTAATATCTAAGGCCAAAGTGTCCGAAAGTTACTTTTTTAGATGATATGGAGAGGTCAACTAATAGTGGAGAGCTTGGTCTCATCCTTATTACTACAACGGGCACGTAGGGCGTAGGCGACGTTCGTATGGCTCCTGTTTTTCCGCAGATTACAAATGCACTGAATTCAGTTCATGCCATGTCGAAATAAAATACAAAGGCTTCGTGCACTGATTTTAGTGGGATTGTAGAGCTATTGCGAGTCTGAGCTCCGTATGTGCAACTTTGTTCCAAGATTGAACCGGATTAAATAATAAAACAAAGCTCATCGTTTTACGTTAAAATGTAACAATGTCTGATCCATTAATTCCATTACATTATCGACTGCGACGAACCAAACAGTTTCCATACCAATGTGGAGTGAAAGCCTTAATATATTGACAACAAAATGAGATGGAACTTGTTCGACAATTAACAGATACGCTTAATTAAAGATACGAGGTTGGGATGGCTCCATTTGGTTGTCTTTATTTCAAGCATTTACACGATATGATGCAATTATCTTTTAATCTCCGCCGCGCCAGTCGATTTCCCTTCAAAATGTAAATTCTACGGGCGATAATTTCTTCGGGTTTCTGAAGTTGTTCAATAATGTTCAAATCCGTAATTCGTTTCATTTCTGTCCAAACAACATTTTTGGTTCGTTGCGTAATTTCGTTCTTGTGCACATTTAATTTTAATCTCGGGGCAGATTAATTAAGATAACTGCTCGGTTTCATTAAAATTAATGGCCGAATTAATGTCCCAAGGATATGCTTATCAAAGTTTAATATCATCCGCGATTTTGGAACATCAACATTAGCATAGAAACGAGAAAGCATGTATAAATTGTGACACAGGAACTTGTGACTCACAATACCTACGACACTTACGTTTGCAGTAATTACTGATATGAGATTATTAATATCATAATAATTATTGTCAATAACAATTACTCATACTTTATGAAAAAAATATCTCAATCCGTATAGAAGATTTTGTATTATGATGTCTTAAACTAAAAATATTTACGAGGGGTCCAAAAGTTGTACTTTACGGGGGCTGTGAGTACTACGAACATCAAACGGTTGAAAGTTTTTAAAAAGGGATCGATCTACCTATTAGTTTGCGTGTGTGTGAGGTGTATTGTGCGAACTGTGAATGACCTCTCCAGGGCAATAATGGGCGAAGGGATGCGCAGGAGCGCGTGCGGTGGGGCGACCGGTTTCAAATTAGAACGTTTTAGAATTCCGTTTTTGAATGTTAAAAACGGGATGCACGTACCAGTAGGTACCGAAAAACAGAATAAAAATATGTATTTAGTTGAGAACACCATCACACCCGAGAAATATTACGTTATATTACAAAAAAGTGCAAAGTCTACTTGTTTCAGTGGTTCTAATTAATTCGTTGTTATTGTTGCAAATCCCAGCTCATTAGAATAACAAAATAATTCGCATTTTGGGTTGAATGCAACAAATATTCAGCAAATTTTCGTACTATTTCGCACAGCAACAAAAAATACAAATGTAAATCAGATATTCATCAAAAAATACACGCCATAATTTCACGGTGGTACGGATCACTGTCAGTGAAAAATGCATGTTAAACTTTACCGGTTTTTTATCTCGGCTTTTGTGAGGCCGCCCGGTGCGCGCGCGCTAATTCGACAAATGCGTCGGATGAAATAAGCCGTATTTTGTTTCTTTCCTTTTTTCTCCTTTGAGATTTTAGGGGGTTGAACAAAAACTTACTATTGATCACGGGCTGGGTGCCCCACGTGTGTTGCGCAATAGTTACCGCTTGTTTTGTAAGGATTAATAGAGAACGCTTTTAATGCGTACAAAAAATTTTGACGTACCTTTCCGGAGTTGAAAGTGAATTGCTTGCTTTGACGGATAATGGAACAGGATTTAAGCTGATTTGGGATCTCTTACAAAACAGTATTTTGGCATGCATACGATTTCATGGCAAAAAATAATAGTGTCGTAGAATTGTGTCAAAGAATAATTATTCTAAGCCCGTATGCTACGAGCTACTCGTAGTTCCATCACAATCATTCATTATTTTACATTTTATTTATTAAGTTATTGAGAAGCAGTTGTAGAGTTAAGATTGGGACGTGTATAAGTGCCCCTAGTTGGGTCTATATGCAGAAATAAATGAATTTTATTATTGAATTTTAATTTTATTAAATTTTAATTTTATTTTATTCTTATTTTAAGTTCACACTAACATCAGCATTTAGAAAATAATTGTTTATGATATTTCAGCCGCATACTGTAATCATAGTACCTATTTACAAAATATTGTTATATAAACGCATAATTGTGTAACTACTACTATAGATGCTTGTTTCTTAAATTTCTCCAATGTACAGATTTCAAATAATATTTTCTGTGAAATTAATGGCTTATTACTTTCAAATGATATATTATTACGGACTATAATTTATAAAGATTGTCTAAAGTAGCGTGATGGATGTGTAATATAATAAAGTTTCCTGTTCAAATCTAGCGTAGGCGTAGTCGCCGCGAGAAAAACTGAAGCAAGCAAATTGAATACAAGCTCCAGGCAGAATAACTTAATAAGGTCATTAACAGGCCGTCTCAAAAAGCTCTCACAAGCGTCTCCATATCTCACGATTTGGTACATCTGTTTACAACATCGAAGCGACGAAGGCGCCTGTAGCCCCCCATTTGGGCGAGTAAACACCGAATAGGGAGGGCGCGATAGTACGACGTAAGACTCTGAACCGGTTGGTCGCGTGACGGTGACGGCGCCACCCGAACGATGCCGCGTACGATCGCCGAACTTTTTCGAAGTTCGAATTTCGAATGACATTTGAAATTTAAACATTCAAATGAGTGACAGATAAAAAAGTTAACGTGCTGGCCAGTGATTGAATAAACTTGTTAAAAATGTGAATTGTCGATACAGTGAAAATTGTGTTCAATTCGGTGGCAGTATGGTGGATGTTGGTGTTAATGAGTGTAATAATACCGCGAATGGGAAGAACCAATTTGTGTGTCTTGTGCTTGTGCATTTGCTCCTTATTGGACTGAACGGGACTAATGGTAATTGTAACTTTATTTACTTTGTGGCACTTTTTGGGTCCGGTTCTAAATATATAATTTATTCTTAATAATATGATAGTATTTATACTTATATGAAATTTCATAGTATTATCGGCACAGTGATTGATTGCTATGTATTGCCTTTAGTATCATTTAGTTAGATTTAGCTTATATTATTAGGAAATACTTAAATGAGTTTTGGAGCACTTAAATTCATATATTTTTAATTCAGTGGGGATGGACAAGAGGTTGCTTTTTTGTGTAGGTAAAGTTGTAAACGTTATAAAAAACAGTCATGCCGTTGCACTCATTCGTTAACCCTCAATTAAAAGCACTTTCTTTAAATTGTCCATTTGACGGATAGTTTTTAGTAGATCCACCGTATCTGGTAATTAAAGTACATTCATATCAATTAACAAAATGTGCTTCCACGGTATAAAAAATAGCTACATGTTACCAGTATAAACTGAACTGCAATCTGAAAAGACAGCATAAGAATAAAAGCTTACGGTAAAATGGACAATGCAGACTTATATCTACCTACGCATTTGAAACAACGAAGCCTTTTTTCGGAGTCGGTTAATTGGAGTTAATAGACAACGGAACAGAAGCTGTAATAAATTTTGTTTAGGAACACTGTTACGCCTGTGTGTACGTACCTTAAAGAATTTAAATGTTTGTTTAGTATCCTATCGTAAATTAAAATTTAACTGCCGACTCTACATGCTTCTACTTGTGTTCCGAATACGAAATGTTTAGTTGAATGTATCGTATAAAAATACTGTCTAAGAAATACTTACTTATATGGAATATTTAGCTGTATTAAATAAAGCAAGTAGAGCTATTTCTCTCCTTTTTATGATTTGACTCTCGGAAATAAACTGTAGATGAAGAGAATTTAGATAATGTTTTACATGAATAGTATTAGTTGTTGTTACTTATGTACGAAAAATTACAATTTATACAGGATGGCCTCATTAAATTTACTTATGAAACCGATCATAATTTTATACTTGCGATACATGGGCGGATTTTTCTTTTGACAAACAAAAAGTCACGGGTAGAATGTTTATAAAGCGACCTATTTTAATGTCATAATAAATAACAAAATGACATTAAAATCAGTCGTGTTGTATTTTATTTGACGAAAATTTTATATCTGATTATTGAAAACATTAGCCCATACACAGCTTAGATTAATCTGGCAGGATAATTTACACTGAATACTACATTATGTCTAGGCATAGGTAGGCAAATAAGCAATGTCATCTTACAAACTTCAAAATACGAGTAATAATAATAGAGTTTTGATTCGACGATTTTAATCGTATGAAGAGTGTTTATCTGCGGTTTCCCGCGACTTTAATCGTGAAAATGTCGAATTTCCCAAACATCACCCCATCTGAAGTCAAGAAGCTAATCGGGGATAAAAAGCTGGTGGAAAATGTGCTTCATACATTGGCTCACCGTCACCAAGTTGCATGTCTCTCGGTCTTCTACATACTGTACTTCGGGGAGTAAGCGCACGAGCTCCACAAACTCATAACGCCGTCTTCCATTCTTCTATCAGAAAATCCAGACGTACTGCAGGTTATCATTCTTTTTTGGTTGATATTCCCATGTCTCGTACCAAGCGCTTTTTATCATCATTTTTAATGCGCCTGTTTTTCTGAGTGCGTACAACCCGAAAATAAGCTTCTTATGCCTAGAAGCTAGCCTTAGCTCGCTCCGATGTGGACCTTATCTTTGCTCTCGGGCTAAGATGAAGATCAAGAGTTAGCCCATTACCACAGAATAAGTATTAGTACTCCGTACAGAAAGACTTTGCAATGAAATTTGAGAAATATTTACTCAATGTCGTCAACGATATGGTGTAACTTAGGACGCATCAGAGTCAAGCACATTCTCGTTTAGACACCTACAGAAATCCATTGCAAGATAATTTCATTTTTATGACTCTGGAATATTAATTATAATACACTGTACGTATTCAGCGACGCGATAGAGTTGACTGCTACAAGAAGCTACTTACCCAATTCTAGCGCACCTTTCTAGCACTTTATTCATGCTCGTCCAGCAAGCAACGTAATAATCACACATCGTGCCGTGCGCCGCCGGTGAATAAAACGCGCGGGCATCTCGTTGCTCGCTCACGACACCCAACTTGATTAGCCCATTCCAAAGGGTCGCCGCGCGTAGGTACGTTTGTGCTACCTACGCGGGGAGATACACAGGCCTGCCATTACTTATTAAAAAAACCAGAAATCATCCCTACCGGATGAGATAGATCTGTACAAAATTTCCTCTAAATCAGTTCAGAGTGGTTGACGCGTAGAGGTAACAGAAAGATACAATTTCGGGTTTATAATATGTATGGTTAAAGTGCATGACTGCAATTAAATCATCTCAGCATTCATAAGTATTGGCATCTGGCATAACGATTCTGACCATCCAATTACACGATCAATTACAAACTAATCATGCATGAGTTGTACGTCCGCTAGTAATAGAGAGTAGGTAACTAAGACCCTGAGTTCACCAATCCTTAAACAGCCGATGAACTTCAATTGACGGTTAATTTGACAGAACTTCAATACAAAATATGTCAAATAATGCTGAACCGGCTGATTAAAATAAAACATGTGTTGGTGAACTCGATGCTAAGTTCTCATCACCTAGGTGTTGTTTTAAAGAGGTCTCTACTTGCAGTCGTACACATTTTAAGTCAGTGGTCAGCACATCAGAAAATACATTTTTATTGCAAAAGCGCTCCTATTACCATAACATAAGATACCCCAGTGTTTACCATGATGTACTGAAGTCCGTACCTGCATTTAAAAATTAACATAGTGGTACATTTCAAACAATAAAGAAATACCAACTGGCTAAAGAAGGGTCTTTGTTCTCTCTACTCTAAGTTGCAAATTCGTAATTTCTCATTAAATTTATAAACATATTACCTTAAGGACATTATAATATTACCAGTTTACCTTTTCACTTTTCTTTGATTGGAACGTGTTGTTACCTAACATTTCTCTTCTTACTTTACTCGCTCAAGTTTTCACTCAAAGGTGTAAGCTTGTTGACCATAATTCAATTCCCATTCCCATAATCAAATTGGTCAGACAAAAACCCCGTTACCGGCAATAATGTACTTTTTGTATAAATCAAGGGAACAGAATCAATTTATTTACTCCACTGTGCGCCCACGCAGCAAAAAGACAAACATGTCAGATAGCATTGTACGGGTTATCGGTGACAGAGACATGTATTAATAAAGGACAACTACCGTGCTTGGGGATAAAATAAAAATAAAAACTGGGCAAGCGTGAGCCGTGCTTGCACTAAGGTGAAGATTCCGTACAAACTGTTATTGGTATGCTTCTAATCGTAGAGGTATTAAATTTTTCTACGAAATTTTTTGTGAGTGTCAAAATATTCACCCTAAATAGATGTATCTTTTGATTGTGTTAACGCAATTATTATACTTAGACAGCAAAGTAATTCTGAATTGTAGACATTGTAGTTTTTGTTGTTGTAGACAATTATAGACATGCTATGGGACGCGGAACTCTAAAATAGACAAGCCCTGCTAATATTTTTTTAGGGTTTGTCATCCTAGTGAGTGTCGAAATATGCATCCCAAATACATGTATCTTTTGATTGTGTTAACGCAATTATTATACTTAGCAAAGAATTCTGAATTGTAGACATATTATTTCTGCTATGGAACGCGGAACTCTAAAATGGACAAGCCCTACTAGGCAAGGGGTCTTGTATGTGTCACAATGTCAAATTAAAGATAAAATTAAGTGATACGCATGCTGATGATGAGAAACAAATTGACAGCCATACAATATTGTGAGAGAAAGTTATCGATGCGCAGATAGAAATTTCAATTAAGTAAACAGCTACATAAAACAAGCAAATTAAATATTATTATTATACTGTCTATTACCTGAAATACAGAACCTGCAACACTGCTAGCAAAATGTTTGTTTGTGCCACTGACCGTTAGGTATTATAGTTTTAATTCTTCAAGTACTGACTTCAGCTTGTAGGCATCTTTATTCTACTAGAATCTAGATAAATATACCCAAGTGCAATCTGTTTTTGTCATTTTCAAAGAATCAATCAGAAAATACTGTTCACAACTTAACTTATTTTTAATTGATGATTTTTACCTGGATGAGATTTTTACTATTGATAGGTACTTTAGTGCGGAAAAGGTTACGCATATGTTGTAGCAAAACGTAATTGTGCCGATTTCACAAAGAAATCAGTGACAACAATTTTCAAAATAAGATATCTACTATCTTTAATTTGTAGAATTTGAAAAATAACTTCTAATGTAACCTTAGACAGAAATGGAAATATTATCTCTTTAAATATTCTATATTAGAGGTAGAGTATCAATATATAGAGGTGCTTGTGGCGCAGTGGCGGCAGCGCTTTGGTAGTGATACCAAAAGTTAAGCAACCCACGGCGCGGTCGTGATTGGATGGGTGACCATTCCGACCATTTAAGTGACGTCCATGACAAGCATCTCCGTGCTTCGGAAGGCACGTTAAGCAGTTGGTCCCGGCTAATATCTGTGGTATTAGTCGTTAAGCCTAGTCAGAGGCCCTAGGGCGGCTTGATAACTTCTGACAGTAAGGTTTGTCACTTGCCTTACATACACCCCTCCACCAATCCGCACTGAGCCCGCGTGGTGAAGTATGGCTCGTTCCTCCTCATAGTTGAGGTGAGGCCTTTTACCAGCAGTGGGATCTAATAGGCTGACTTATTATCAATATGTTTGGACTACTTCAATTCGCTTACTTAAAGTATATTATATGTTTAGATTACCGTAGTATATTGAAGCATCGCCATAAACATAAGTTGTGCACTTGAGGAAATTAGGCCAGCTCGTCTGAAGTGATTCACTCACTGTGTCTGTCAATTAATCATTATGCAAGCCGCAATGGTCTGCTGTTTATTGCATTTACGAGTAATACTCTGTGCAATTACGATAAACTAGAAAATAGAAAATGTCGGTTATTACTAAGCCGAAGCTTAATTGCTTCCTCTATAAAATTTTCTTACATGCGAATATTAATGTATCTTTTCTTTTTACTATTAAATTAACAAAAGATATCTATAATTAAGTATCGTTTTAACATTAAAGTATCGATGAACAAAAATGCTGAAAAATTAAAAGGGCATAAGTAGGAAAGTAGGTCTTGCATGCTGAAATAACACAAAATATGCACTATACAGTTAACAATTGCTTTCAAATGTATACAAGATATTTGAAAACAATTTACATTATGAACAAAACCAGATAATGAGATGGATCTAATATTTCATAGGGATCTCTAATAAATGGGAATTATTACAATACCTCGTATGTCGGTTTATCTGAACGATCTGCGGCGGCACAGACAAATGCTGCATAGAGACACCCGTAGATTTCTTTCTGATTATTAAATACCTTATTATATGCAGCGTGTCTTATCATTCATGTAGGCGTGAAAGTTAATGGAAGATGGTCAGTTTTGAATCCGATGGTATGATGACTAGTCAATTACGATGATCAGTTTTATGTGCTCAAATCAGAGTAGGTATCTGATTCTACGAATTGATTTATTTAAAAGTATGTGTGATTTGTATTAAATCAGTCATTAAGAGTTTTATCTATGTAAACATGTATTTTAATTTTGTTTAAAAGTGCCATGTGAAGCTTTTAATACCTGCGAACAGCCCAAGTTTATCAGTAACGTCGTCGCTCAGGTCAATTTATTATTTTTGCGGCTTCATGCACGTCAGTCTACCTTTGACATTGGCACCGCCTCTATTCCCTACGCAATAAAAGCTGTTTTCGTAGTTCACTGTGGTAACCCGAAGAGCTGCCTCCGTACTTTAAAAAAAAATTAAATGATCGTCACAACTCGTTTTATTTTGTCGTTCATTCATGTTTTTTACTATCTTTGAATCACATCCATCAACGTCAGGCCACAAATGAATTCTGTTATCATGCCTTTCTCACAAAACTAACAAATATTTATTTTTTCGTCGAGAATTGTAAGCATTGCAAAAGAAAACATTGAGATCATACGAACTCGCTGAAAAGTTTGAAGCTGTCTGCTCACTTGTTAAATAATTTTGAGCGAAGTAAGCTACGACAACCGTGTTAAATTGTGATTGATTGACAGCGCCATTTTGAAACTTAAAATATATTGTATTGTTATTTTCATTGCTAAGATTATTGACAGGTTAATAGGTAACACCATAACTCTGTATGTTTGTCACTTTACATTTTCGTTAGACATTTTGACGTTTCTGGGGTAAAAGCTGTTCGTGGGAAAAATAAATAAACAAGTTTTGAATATGCATTGTGTAATCCATTCGAGTTTCAATGCTCCAGTTTAAATATGATGCCTGCTTACAAGCAGGTTGTCGAGAGTACAGAATTTTGTTAACCTGGGTGATCTGAAAACGACTTTTTTGATACATCGTTTTGTAGTACCTAAGTACTTTGTAACTTTTTGAGTGATTTGTTTGTCTTGTAGTAAGTAATCTTTTAAAACTACAGAATTGATTTTTAAAATATTTCCCTAGTAGAACACTACTTTATCACTGTGTAATAAGGTTTTTTTATATCGTTCATTCAAATCATATTTCTGCAAAGCAATAGATATACCCTTTAGTTAGCCATCCGCGATATGATGAAAAAGTTTAAAGTTTACTTTACTCAATCGGATTGAAATTCATCCGAAAAAATAAGCGACTCCTATTAGATATACTTACCAATATTTTTCAGTGATGAAACCTGATAAAAATGACTTAGGTTGTTTCTCAAAAGATGTATTTCATTTCACTCAAAACTCTAAAGGCATCATAGAAGTTAGAAGAGCAAACTAGACACCAAAAAAGGACACAAGCAGACGTTTGAATTGCCATTGTTGGGTGCTTAGGCAAATTCCCATGTTTGTCAAATTGGTGGTATACTTACTTTAATAAAATGGTTATTGTCATGCTAAGATTAGTAGGAATTTTTAGGAAGTAGCCTACAATATTTGTCTGTTCAACAATATTTGTGTGTCTACTATATTTTGTACGAGAAATAGGACTTTTATGCTTGATAATATTCTAGAAACTTGTGTTAAAATTTGATTGATGTTACTGACTGGTAATAATCAGAATGTAAATGTAGGCTTTATTAACCATGTCTATCTGATTTGAGGAATTAGTGTTTTGAAACTTATTGATTAATTAACAAGGTATTCATTTTCTTCTCATAGCACAAAACCGAGCACCCAGGATCAAAGAACACCCCTCCAATACAGTATCAGGCAGAAGCGAACCTGCGACCCTGCGGTGCGTGGTGGAAGGCCGGCCCAAACCAACAGTACAGTGGTACAAAGATGGGCAGGTTTTACCACCGGCCGAAGATGGACATAGGGTATTGTTGGAAGACGGTCTGCTGTTTCTAAGGTTAGTCCATAGTTTACTCATCATCATCGGGCTCAACTCCAATGCGCCCTGTCTAAGATTAAATTTAGGTTCAGTCTCTCTCTTTCTCTGCCAAACAAACGAAAAGAGATAGACTATATTAATTTAGAAACGTAAGACTAAACAGCTGTCCGTTGCTAAGGAAATTAAAGAATCCATAGACAATTTAGTAGGCATGTCATTCGATGACGACGAAAGTTAGACGAAAACACGCAAAAACTTGTACAAACACGTTAGAAATCGCATCACTTAATGACGTTTCTAAATTATTGTAGTCTGTGTCTTTTCGTTTGTTTGATAGAGAAAGAGAGAGACTGAACCTAAATTTAATCTTGACAGGGCGCATTGGAATTGAGCCCATTGTAGTAATTCGGAGGAAGTCCACTGCTGATTTGGGCCTCTCCCATGGATTTTCAAAAGTGATCGGTTGTATGCACTTAATCCTGTGACCATTTCGAGATCGTCTTTCACCTTTTAATGCTGTGCAAATAATCGAAGACATTTTTTCCGAAACCTGTATCGCTCTTTTGGTTACATTTCATTAAGTACTTTGTATAAAGAGTACATAATCCAGCTTAAGGTTACAAATGGTAGGTGTAAATGTTCATTTTGTAGTAACTTCATTATATGCTTTTGTCTCAGGGTGAATCGTGGTAAAAAGGAAAGCGATGAAGGAGTTTATTGGTGTTTAGCACGAAATATAGCAGGAGAAGCAGTCAGCCATAATGCTTCTCTAAATGTTGCCAGTAAGTTATAGTTAAGCATATACGTTTTTAAGTGCTTTTTTTTCTTTAAAGAGGGATGTTTGCTGAAAATTAAATTCTTTTTAGTGCTTCGAGACGACTTTAGGGCAGAGCCTACAGACGTGGTAGTGGCAGCAGGTGAACCAACCGTGATGGAATGTTCACCCCCGCGAGGTGTGCCGGAACCATCTGTCCATTGGCTGAAAGATGGACAACCTTACGATGTGGAAGTAAATGGCAGGTAACGCAAAAATACTGATATATTTTGGTGATAATAAATAGTACTGGCGCTGTTAGCTCACTCACCCCTATTGTTGCAGGGTAACAGTAACAGATACAGGAAACTTAAAAATTTTAGAAACATTACCAACAGACAGTGGCTTGTTCAGATGTGTGGCCTCAAACATCGCGGGAGAGCGACAGTCAAGAGCCGCAGGGCTAATCGTTTTACGACGGCCACATTTCGTCGTCAAACCCAATAACGTTACAGCTTTAGTAGGACAAACAGTTGAATTTAATTGCAAGGTAAATTCACCCCACCTTTATAAACACAAATAGTTTTACGATCGTAGACCTCGTTCTTATCTGGATTGCTTTTATTTTAGAGCTACGATACGAATGTAAAAATAACTTGGGTTAAAGAGGATGGTACGTTGCCGTCTCATGCCACAATAATTCGTGGACTATTGCGATTGGAGCATGTATCTGCGGCCGATGCGGGAATCTATTCTTGTCGAGCTGATAGCCAAACTGGTTCAAGCATCACGAGCGCAACTCTCACCGTTTACTGTAAGTCTCTGTTTGGTCGATTTTATTACATTCATAATGTCCGCGTCTATTTTAATACGCCCATATGTTTCAGCTTTACCGCACTTCACGCAGATACCATCGAATTTGACCGCATGGGAGGGCGATGTGGTGTCGATACCCTGTGAAGCGAAAGGATTACCGACACCGACAACGTTTTGGATACTAGAAGGAAATCAGGACTCTTTGCTATTCCCAGAATGCATGAAAAGCAACTCGAGTTTGTTGTATTTAGACGGGGCGAAGACAGAACACAGCGGTAGAGTAATTTGCACAGCGGTCAACTCAGCTGGAAGCATTATGCAAGAGGCTTATCTTACCGTTCTCAAAAAAGGGAATAATGAATTAAAGGAACCCTCCTTAGGGCAGGACTTTACTACCCTGTTTGAAAGAGAAGCGCACATGACGCAATATGAACTTGTTCAAGCGAGAAAATATCTGCAGCAAAATGTTTTAGCTATGCGGAGGGTGGAAGCATTGTCATCTACTTCTCTGAAAGTTGTTTGGGATGTAGGTATATGCAGCCTCTTGTTCTTCCCCTTGTAATCACTGAGACGATAACAATAATCTTTTGTTTTAGGTTTTGACGGATTATAACGAGTATTTAGAGGGTGTCAAAATCTGGTATAATGGAACGACTCTGAATTGGCAAACCGCTATTACTGAGGAGGTTGCTTTACTAAACGCATCTCACCCAGGTGCAACATTATGCTCAAATGGTTCTCTGATGAACGTCGACAACAGTGGAACATCCAGTTATATTTTATCTGGGTTGATGGCGTACACTCAGTATGACGTATTTATAATGCCATTTTACAAAATGTTGCTAGGAAAGCCTTCCAATTTGATGTCAGGGAATACGGAAGAAGATGGTAACGGTTTTTCTGAATTTATTAGTATTTAATTGAACTGGTCTGCTCGTGACATTAGATTAAGCCAGACGTGGCGTTTTTATAACTAATATGGTTAATGCCACACCAATATACTCGTAGTAGCTCAGAAAATCAAAAAGTTTTTTTTTTACAACATCACATACATTGTTCTGATCCCAAAGTAAGTAGCTAAATTTGTGTTATGGAAATCAGAAACAACGAAGGTACCACAAACACCCAGACCCAAGACAACATAGAAAAATATTTTTCTACATTGACCTGACCAAGAATCGAACCCGGGACCTCAGAACTGGCGACACCATGAAAACCGGTGTGTACACCACTCGACTACGGAGGTCGTCGTTTTAATTAAGTAAGAAGTAGAAATTAGTTTGCTGAATTTTGTAGCCTAAACTATTGGGGTTTCTTCATTAGGTAACCAAATGTGCCATCAGTCATTGTGAAATAACAGCGTTTACCATTGATAATAATTATTTTAGTGCCATCGGCACCGCCCCAGAGTGTGACTGCGGGTGTCATTAACGCCACTTCAGCTTGGATCCGATGGGAACCGCCACCTGTAAACACATGGAACGGGGAAATCACGGGGTATTTAGTAAGTATTCCCTCTTCAATAATTATATTTTGAAACTTGAACGCTGGTTTTAACACCACATTAATTATCCAATTTAATATTGAGTTGATTCTTGTGGTTATTGAGCCAGACAGACGCATGCTACATCCGATTAATTACAAGATTAAAGGGAACAGCGAAGAGGAGGATGTCATCTACACGCTATTTGCCCAAAATAGATCAAATGTCAAAGTGTTGTCATAGTAATATGCCACGGTGGTGGCAATCAGCCAACAGCTGTAAACTAGATTCTTCCTGCTAGACTCGTTGTTCAGTAGCCAGATGTATATCAATCTAGGCCAGAAATCCGAGAACTTCTGTCTGACAACTATGTACAGAAGGGGCTTTAAAAATAAATTAACGCTTACCTACGACCAGTCAAATACATATAATAGATGCATAGCAGAGCCAAATAATATATTTACTTACCTAATACAACTTGCTCGTAAATTTACCAAGTTTGTATACCAACGTACTCTTATTGTGTGTACAGGGATCTTACCACTTAGACTAAATCAACATAACACTAATTACTTGATTACCTCTAGATCGAAATCCGTGTAAGCGGCAGTGGCGGTGGCCGAGTGGTTGGTCAGATGTCTCTAGGACCTCGAACGCGGGCTGCCGCAGCCAGCTCCTTACGCGCTGGTGGCCGGTACACTGCTAGAGCTGCAGCCGTCACGAGACGAGGGAACGGGCCCTTTAGTGTCCCTGTCCAGATCCACATGTCACCGACGTCACAGAGGCATTATGTGCAGTAAGTGTTCTATTTACTATTATGACGCGTAACCAAAAATTGTTTGGAGCAAAGGTGCTCTGGTGGCCGGTGTAGCTATCGGCGCTCAGGCCCCTATCTCTTGCTGTTGTTGTTATAGGATGAGTCAAGGAAAGTGAGTGTTATATTGTGTAGGTTAATTTTATAGAAGTGAGTTGTGCTTATGCAAGGGGCATAAGCAAAACTCACTTCTTCTTCAAAGTTAGTTCATGCAAATCCACTTCTGACGCAATCATAGGGACGTTATGTGACAGCGTGTGTATGAAAACTTTTCCTTCCATCCATACCAAAAAGCAAGTATAGTACTCTAAACGTCAGCTGTCGCTGAATAAAGTAATTAAAATGGTTAATTCACTAGTGATTTGCTATGCTGACCCTACACAGTCACAAGGTGAGGACATGGATCATTCAACACTTATGTGCTTAATCGCCCGTTCCGATACGCAGGCACACTATGTACAGCATTGTTGCTTCACGGCTGGTAGTCAGTACATGGCGGGCACAAGACTATGGATTGTTTCGTGCACCTGTGTAGACAGGTCCTGGATGTAGCTATAGATTCAGTACAAACAGCCGTTTCAAACGCTCTATTGTTGTAATACTTATAAACACGTAGTTAGGTCGCCGAGGGTATGAGTCGATTTAGCACGCTTGTACTAAAAGACATGCATTAGAATAGATAATAGGTGTACAATATGATGGCATTGTAACTCAAAGTTTTTGGTTTTGTTCCTTGTTTATACCTTATATTTACAATTACTATTATTCTAGGACTGAACCACCGAACGACTCGAACATATCCCATATATTTCAAGAGACGTGGCTTCTGGCGCTCGGCCTCATATTATTCTCCGTAATAGCTATAGGAGTATTTAGCGTCTATTACATCAAGCGTCGCAACGGCACTCAGAGGAAGAAGTCAAATGGTAAGCGACTGTCACATTCATAACCATCCGTTTCAATTTCAAATAGGGCTAATAGAAATGGAGTAATTGAAACATTGAACTCAATTGTAGGTCAATCGATTGTGACGGCGCAACAGTGCTTACTCAATAAGGACACGATATGGCTAAGAGATCGACCAGTCTTCGCCGCGCCGAATAACCCAAGCTTGGATGTGAGCAGCTGCCATCAGAGCCTATTACACGGTTTGTACTACTCCTTATTATAAGTATAAGATATACACACATCTGACACAAGAACATTGTATGCCATAAGGTTATCTTAAAATTTACAGCGTTATTACAATGTTTACTTAGCAAGTAACATTTGCAAATTTCTTGCTGCGTTTCCCTGTGACTAATATTGTTTTGTACTCCATAGGCGGACAGTCGACCAGTATTCTCAGCGTAGAGCCCGAGTACAGTCTTCCACAGAACTCTATTCAGGGATTAGACACGTCAAGTGTTGACAGGATGAGACGCGGCCCACCGGAACCCTATGCCTCCAGCGCTATTTACTCCGAACTCAATTTCAAGGTATGTTCCGATAAGCGTTATGAGAACTTTATTGTTGACACACGATTAGATTACGTGTTCGATTTGCGTAACCCAACACGTTTGTTGTCACTGGACGTGTCGTGAATTGTGATGTTCTTATAAGTTTCCATTTTCACGCAGGACAGTAACGAAATGGGTGACATGAGGGGCTGTCAAGAGAGACGATCGCATAACAATAGCATAGTTAGATCGTGTAACGGAAGTATTCAGTACTCGAATGGAGAATGTACGACGTGTTGTCATAGCACATCAAGTAGATCGACGAAGGATTACAGAGAACCTAGACAGCATGAGGTCGTGCATAATGATGGAAATGTCATGGAGGACGATTGTGCATCATGCCACACGAACAGATCTGGGTCTCGGAGTAGACAGGACAAAAGCAAAGTGTGCCCGGCGAATGATTTAGAATATGACTATCCTCAGTGGCACTGGCTGGGTAGAGAGAACAGTTTCAAAATTCCAATACAGACGGGTAGACATTCGAACGTAGCCAGGTCTGAACAGGGCTGTCAAATAAATCTATGTGATATACTGCCGCCGCCCCCATATGAGGTAAATTGAACCGGATTTTAAAATCAAAATGTTTTCGATAAATTGTGATTTTTTTGTAATCCTATGTTATCTTTTGCAGAGTCCAGAAAACAAGAACAATTAGGAATTGGTGTATGAATGTTATAGATTAATATAATATCAAACTTCGCGAAGCAATAAATCAATTACATATTGTTTCATTTTATGTAACTTAGATTTTTCGTTTCCAATTTTATGTCCAAATTAGTTCAAAACATTAAGATGTTTAAAAAAAACTCTAATGAATATATGTACATACATATATTCATACATATGTAGATTTAAAAAAATCAGGTAATCATTGTAGTATGCAGTTGTAGCTTGTATCATGTATATTGTTAAATGTATGTAGGTACTGAGCATTAATTGATACTAGAAACTAATTCCTATTAATATTCTAGTCACCTGTAGGACTAGTGAACAATTTGATATCTCATCTAAGACACTTTCCCGTATTTTTAAAGTTTGTATACTATTGCAACACTCAAGGTTGTCCGCATTCGACTGCAAAGGTATAATAGCCCTGCATTTCACTGCCATAATGATTTTAGAATTAGTTGTGTAATCTTTGACTGTGATATTTATATTAAATTTGTGTATTAGAAATAAATGTAATTGTACTTTTAAATTCACTGTCTCAAAGAAAGTTTCCCCTAAATTATTATTTAAGCACAACGTAAGTGATAAATGTTATTTATTTAAAGAAAGAAAGAAAATAGATTCACTATTGAATTGAAATATTCGAATAAAATATTTAAAAATATACTTTTATTTAATACAATTTATCAACGTGGTTATCTCTCCAAAATTAAAACGAAACTTTTTTTGAGTTAGTGCCAAAACTAATTAGCATAATGAAAATGCAATACTTCTCGAATTTTAATTAAATAATATAATTTTCAGTAATTTCAGGACACATGTGTAAACCGTTTACAATATTTTCAGATTCAAACGTGTTGTAAACTAAAAACCTAGAAATAGAAAATTTGTAAAAAAATATATATTTTATTTGAAACCCCTTCTAAAAAACGGATGAATAGTCAAATAGTCAAATATGAAGCAATTAGGTACACCTACCGTAGGCAGGTAGGTACCTATATTTTGTCTTATTTGCATTATCTGAAATAAGATTACTTAGCTGCGATAAGGCTCCAGAGAGCGCCAGCTTTTTTAAATCAAAATAATGGCAGTTCTTCGTCAACTAGTTACCGACACACCTATTCATCACAATGATGTCAATGACAAGCACTTACGAGGTATACATGAATGCATTGAAGATAAACTAGTAGCGTAACATAATTAATATCCTTACTTTGTGCAACAATTTTATAGCACATCGACATTTAATTTTCTAGTTACTGTATTCGCGTAGCAAACTTTATAGTCGTATTAAAATTATAAATGCCGGCGTAAATAATATTGAACTATTAACGAGCCCCGTCGTTACCAGCTCTTACAGGTCTTTGTAATGTCGTTAACTGAATAGCCTGTTGTTTACCAATATCGCTGCATAGAGGCTTTGTTGTGAACAACTTTGATACTGCCGATAATGTTGACTCACCCTAGTGTTCATTTTCCATATAAAATCAAGTCACATAAAAATAAAACTATACAAAAAAATTATGACGCACATGAACTAACACAAAATCTTAAAGCATTTGAGATTTTGTACGGTACTTATGTTTGTACTTGACTGCCTCGTGTACACAGCCTCGAGTACAGTTTGTAACTGTTAGCCAACCAGACGTCATGCCAGATGCCAGAAGTTAAAAAATTGCAGTCTTCATAATATCAAAATACTCGTAAGCTGCCTTTTATGTTGGAAATAGTTCGTTTTTTAAATAAATATACCTAATGAATCTACTCGTAATACTGTTGGCTTATAAAAGTGGGTTACACTAACAACTCAAACATGAATCAATGTCTGATTATCAATTTATCACGCAGTTACATCGTTATGATTATCGAATTTAATATCTAAGTAACTTTCTTTAGAAGAAACAGCGGTATTAATCAACATCCCATTTCTTCGTCTTAAACAAAATGGAAAATCTTATTTTCTACCAGTTCGGGTTAAGAGCATTTGGCTATAAATCGTGGAGCCCAATATATTCCTGTCTTGCTTACGTATCGGTCACATTTATAGCTACCTTTTCTGTACCAAATGAGATTTCCTTTATCAGGGTTTTGGAAAGGAACAAAGGCCCATTCGATTCAAATTACCGGTGATACCTTTTGTGGCGAATTCTATGCAAGAACATAGTGGTCTTCTAATTATTTTTACTTTAAATAGCACGGCTGCTGCGGTTCTGCGGTGGACCTAGGAAGAGAAACAATTTTGTTTTGGATCGTCTTTGGTATGGCGCCATATTAGTAAGTATTGTCTCATTAGGTAAGTAACAAACAATATTATGTACAAGTTAAAGTACAGTGCAAATCTGTAAAAAAATTAAAGTAAATGCTACAATGAAGACCTACTATGAGTATCGTTAATTTGTTTATACATTTTGCGGTTGATTACCTATGCCTTCTAAGTTTTTAACTTAAGTAGTTTTAATTTAAGTTGCAGTCAGTTATTAATTTAGTAACAGAAAATAAAATTTTACATTGTTGAAAAAATCATAACACGGAACAGAAAAAAAACTTTTCTCTGATTTATTAAAAAATCTTATGTTCAGTTTTCACTTCACATGTGGGGGTGACAATCAATATGTAGAAGTAGGATGCCCGAAGTTTGCCGGGTCGGTTCTCTAACAGATTAACATACTTACACTTACCATTTATAAAAAGTTTTAAAGTGAACACTTACCGTGGAAACATTAATTAAAATATTAACGGGAGGCAAGTAAACAGGGCAATGAAATAACAATTTCCAGAGCTGGCAAGCAGCCAATTCATTATGAGATTCCTAACGCTTCAACACTTTAATATAACAAATTGCCAGACTCTTACAACGTATTTGAAGACAAGAATGTATGTATGAGATAAAAGAGTTTATTCATGAGTTTAAGAGGGTAATTGCGATTCAATGCTTCTACAATTATTTTTAAAGAAGCAAGCTTATGCTTGAGGGAAATATTTATTATTCACAAACCCTACCTACGAGTACAGGCATTGCGATCCGACTTCAAGACTTTCAGTCGCAGGACTAGGTAGGGTACACACACACACACTGACATACACACACACACACACACTGACATACACACACACACACACTGACATACACACACACACACACACACACACACACACACAGTGTGAGGGGTGGTCACTTATGATTGTCGATGTATAAAAAATTTGTTAAAAAAAAGTGAATTCGTTATTGACTGTAGGTTTAGTTTTTAAGTTTAATCACATATAACAGTATATGTGATTAAACTTAGTAGATAATGATGTCCTCTACAAAACTGTAGTACATTATTTTGCTCTATTGTCAATCGTTTTCGCAGCGTTCGCAATTTAATGATTTTCCTTTCACACCTTCGGTTACATTATCAAAGTTTTCATACGGATCCCTTACTTTTTTGATAATGTAATATAGCCTATGCCCATCGCAGATAAAGCAGGATTCTTATGGTGAAAGAATTTTTCAAATCGGTCCAGTAGTTTCGGAGCCTATTCGATGCAAATAAACAAACAAACAAACAAATCTTTCCTCTTTATAATATTAGTATAGATTATAAAGGCGGTGGTTTTGTTTAAGTGGCTATTGAAATGCAAAAGAAACATTATTCAGCTACCAACACAAGTTTTCAAAAAGCCACCTTTACCAATAATTCTGGATTTTAAAGCAAAACAATATTTCAAGTGTCATCATAACGTAATTCTGGTACAGACCAGAGCTGTGAATGATGTAATAAAATATGTATGCAGTACTTAGTAGGTACAGAAAGTCTACTACCAAACATAGGCCAGTTGTTCTACTTATTAAAAGCTCGCCCGGCTTCCCATGGGCACGGGTAGGAGTTACGATGGGTATCGTAAGCTATCTCTAAATGTACTGAATTGTACCCCAATAAAAGACAATCCTACCCACCCATCATACATTTTTTGCAACATGTCAAACGTTTTTAAGGTAGCGTTTTTAATGAAACATTTAATGAAACTTAAATGACTTTATTTCTTTGACATATTTTCAACAATAATCGTAATTTATTTCAGAAAATTTACACAAAATCTGTACAAAACATCAGAAATCCGTCCAGTAGTTTTTGCTATCATACATACCTAACATGTATACCTAACATGTAGTGACGCTGTAAAAAACTTAACGTGTAAAAGACGTTACCTGAGCTGAAATTAAAAGAGGGCAGAATGCAGCGACTAAGGAAGGAGGCTGATCGGATAGATTTAACCTTACAACATTTTAAATTTAATGTATGTTCTACAGCAGATAAATAAAGAGTTGGTGAATAATGCCTACAAAAAACTATCATAGTGATATCCACAGCAACTTACATATTCACTAAAACTACTGTCTGTTGCATTACGAGCATCAAATTCAAGTGCGTTTATGGGAGTATGGCCCGTGTTGTTTTATGACGAAACAGTCACGAACAGAAATAACTGGGAAATATGCCTTTATGCCTTCAACAATAAGGGCTAGTAGTAGGTGTACTTTCGTTCATATTTGTTCGACACGTCTGGCCATAATAAAATGGTCATAATTTTTATGCTTCATCGAAAAACACATAAACAGCAAAAGTGACACTTCTACTGAAATGTGCTTAATCTTTTGTTATGTTGAGGAAGGTCCGGTTTATTTTATTTTGTGAACTTATGATTCATCATAATCGTCATACAGAACGTAACTTATCCTTCCGAAAGAGCTTTGATTCCGGAAGTTATGACTTCTGTCGTTAAATTTAGACTAGGTAAAAATATCTAAGACTATATTATAATGCATTTGTGAGAAGTTATTGAATAGTATGGTTAACCTTAAGAAGAAATAAGCTTCACGTGATGGTTGGCACGATGAAAAGAAGTAGAAAGGAGTTAGCACAAAGCTAGATAATCTGTTTTGTCTAAAACACTTTTATAAAATGGACGTTTGTGAATATGTTTATAGGAAGTAATATCTGGAGCTGAAGTAAAAAATCTATCGCTACAACGAGTATAAAGCTACATTACTCCTGTTCTGTGTGACACAGGTTATGGGCTCGATTCCAGTGTGTTCGTTTAAGATCCAACTTAATTCAGTCTCTCTCTTTCTCTGCTCAACAAACGAAACGAGACAAACTACAATCATTTAGAAACGTCAAATTAACTGATACGACTTTTTACGTATTCTTATCATGTTTTGGGTTCTTTCGTCTAACTCTAGTCCTCATCGAACGACATCCCTACTAAATTTGTCTACGGATTCTCTTCTTTCCTCCTTTTCCAATGGCAGACTCAAGGTCTGCCGTTTCGTCACTTTTCATTTGTTTCGCAGAGAAAGAGAGAGACTGAATTTAATCTTAGACTTCGTGATTTAGGATTCGTGCCCACTTTTAAAATTACACTAGTGTGTTAGCCGGTATAACTGGCTGTTTTCCTGTAAAAATAATTCTGTTTTATGAGCAATGGTATAACATATTCTACTTTTTGACGACTGTCTTGGTGAAGTCGTTCGCTCACCGGACTTCTAAGCCGGGCGGTTGCGGGTTCGAATCCCGCAAGGGGCAAATGTTTGTGTAATGAGCACGATCATTTGTTCCTAAGTCATGGATGTTTATATGTATTTAAGTATTTCTATCCGTTATCCTAGTCACCATAGCACAAGCTCACGCTTAGTTTGGGGCTAGGTAATTCGTGTGTTTGTTGAAACAATTTATTATAATTTATTATTATTACTTAATCTTTCCTCTAACATCAAAACTCTACATATCTCTCGGCAGAAATTAATTTGCTATTGTAATTTATGGTAATAAATCTGCTTGCAGCCTATTTTCATAACGGAGGCATTTATCAAGGGATGCTGATCGTAAGCAAGCGGAATTGTAAATTATCAGATTTCTGGTTTATGCGGCGCAGATACATCGGTGCGGAACCTACATTTCATTTGAATAAATTCAATAAAATTCATTCATTTCTGCATATAGACCCAACTAGGGGCACTTATATACGTCCCAATCTTAACCCTACCACTGCTTCGGGACAATTGTGGGCTAGTGCTGAGAAGAAGCAGTCACTATTGTCATAGCCTCTTTTCAAAGTTTTACAATTGTTTCGTACATACAAGTCATTCCATATATTTTTATCTTTTATACAGGATGTTACTTTGCATCCTTGTCATATTTATAGAGGCAACTATATTACGGACACTGAACTCAAATCATTAAAAAAATAGTGACCTTAAATTTTGATTTTTAATTTTGATTATTTAATTTTATCGACAATCTGTTACGCACACCATTAACTATCGTAGCGCATACACATCAGTGTTGGCTGTTCATCGGCACATTATTCCTATTGCGAATTTTGCACGTGCGAGAAAAAAAAACGATTTATTCCTATGTGTACTGCAAAACCAAATTGTCTTAAAACTTATTGAGCTTTATTTATGGGAGTCTCTTGTTTATCTAAAGTAATAGGTACTGTTCCCTTCTTTTATCTCTGTGAATATGGCAAGGATGCAAAGTAACACCGTGTATAGTCATCTATTTTATGAGAATGTATTGTTGACCCAACTTTATTTTCGTTGTAGTGTGAGGTAGGATGAGTGAAACCAAACTGTAAAACCACCACAACAGAAACTACTAAATATAGTAACATTAATAAGCGGGTTTCCCTGTATAACGTAATTTTACTTTTTAGTTCAGTTCTTTAACGGCAGTCGTGTTTTCTATTTTTTTTTACTTCAGTTGCTGACTGTACATTGAAAGTACAGTTGCGAACATTACACGAAAGAAGTAGGAATTGTATTCAGCTGGTGTATATTGTGGCGACCTCATAAATAAAAGCTTTGTTTGAAGTGTGTTTCAACGGATGATTCAAGCAAATTTGGGTCGAAGATGAAATCAAGGACTGTTTGTTTGAATACAACGTAGTGTTTTGAGAATCACGTTATGATGACACTTGAAAGATTGTTTTGCTTCAAAATCCAGCATTAATGGTAAAAGTGGCTTTTTGAAAATTTGTGTTGGTAGCTGAGTAATGTTTCTTTTGCATTTCAATAGCCACTTAAACAAAACCACCGCCTTTATAATCACAAATACACGAACATCAAATTCTTTCGCAATTTGATTCTTTCATTTTGATTGGCAGCGGGTCACATATTTTGTAGAACATAAATTAATATCACGAAAAAAAACATTTAATTTTTTCTTTTGTTGTCTTTGTAAATAACTAATTAATTATATCACCAAAAATATTATCCAATAATACTGCTCCGATAAAATATCTATCCTAGCATCCCTGAAATGCACGGGTGCATAGTGCGTTGCAAATCCCTCGCAACCGCACTAATCCATTAGTCTTACATGAAAAGTGAATATAAAAGTCAATAAAAGCAGCTGAACAGGTACCATGGAGCACTTTTCTAGCAAGGGTGCTACCCTAAGGGACTGTTCACGCACTAACCTCGTGATATGTTACGTACGACACGCACGGGACGAGGACTTCCGAGCACCGGCGAAGAACATCGAACCGAGCGATGTTCGGCTCGCCGGCGAACATCGATGCCCGCAAAAACACTTCTCTCCATAGCACCTAAGTGAGCGGTCACTGTTTCTGCGTTATAATAAACCTAGTCGTCTTGAATAATAACTTTCATATAAAATACAGTCCGCTTTTAATTTCCACCACCTCTAGTATCGAAGATCATTTACAGGGACGAAATGGAATAAGTTAGTTGATGGTTGCAGTTTAATTCTAGACATATTTTATCCACATGCTACTGCATCTTAATAACCTTTCAGTTTCGTTTATTGGATATATAGCCCGACCGCTTATCTAAGACCTCGCCTGTGGGGTATAGGGGTGCGGGGATAAACTAGAACAGGGATCGTAAAGGCGGGTTACTTTAACCCTCATGGTTAATTTTAGCCCAACACATTGAATTTGCCACCTCTCCTTTTTGCGTACCGGTAAAAGCCAAATTTCGGGTCAAAGCAACCCGCTTTGACCCGAAATTTGGCTTTTTTTATTTTCTGGGAAAAAAATCTGTCATAAAATAGATATTAATTTAAAAAAAAACACTGACATATGAATACACACTACAACTTACAAAGAAAAAAACTAACTACAAGTATTTTTTTATTTTCACCACCACCGCCACTCCTTTTTGCTGTTTTATTTCACACGTAAGAGTTTGTTGGATAGATAGGTTCCCTGCTGTATGCTTTACATTTAGCCCTATACTTTTGAACTTGCCCTATACTTATAAAATGAAAGATTTTTTTAGGGACAAAGTAACCTTTGTCTAATATTATGGTCTAATATTATGTTTAGCCCAATTTTGATAAAATAAAAAAATGGTGGTTAGTTTTTCATTATTTTCTTTATTGTAGGGTGTATTCATATGTCACTAAAAAAAACAATCAATCCCTATTCTATCTTCCATGACAGTTTTTTTTTCCAGAAAATAGATATAGACAAATTTCGGGTTAAAGTTACCCGCCTTTTTTTTTTGAAAATAATGCGAATTTGAATTTCAAAATAAACCACCCAATTAAATCACAAATACCCGCCGCCCGCACCGCTCAGGACGCCCCGCTCCCCTGTACTCCGCAGGCGAGGTTACAGATATTTAAGCGGTAGGACGCAGGATCAGCAGATGACGTTTTTGTCAGTAAAAAAGTACGCAAAATCACTTGAATATTTTTATAAGAGATCAGACATTATTTGAGCAACTATTCTGACCCCCTATGAATATTGAACCTAGACTTGAGTACTTTCTCTCAGAAAATCTTTGGTGGAAATTAAATTAATGGGTATAGTAATTTTGATACAATATTTCATTCCTAATATCGATTAGATAACCATAAACTATAAGATAATGCATATTGCTAATATAATAACGACATAAGGGGTTTGAGCAGACGCTTATCGCGAAATATGGCAACATAACTTTAGCTGAAATTCCACGAGATTCTATACGGATTTTGGAAGTTTCAAATTCTATTGGAAACACACCAACTTGGTTTATCGTGATTTAAGTTTGTTAATGTATTCGGAGAGAGGAATCGTAGTCTAAATTTAATTGTTCTTGACGTAGAGACATAAATCTGGGGGAAATCCAGGCGGAAGGCATTTACATAAATGCCGCCATTCCTGGCTTTATACCTTCCCGTGCTTATGAATCTATGTGCATCTCATTAGCCGTACGCAGTTTAATGTTTACAAAGTGACCCTTAATAACACAGATAACTTAATATTATTTCAAATCCAAAGCTCAAAAAAGAGAGTAAGCACGAATGTGTTTGTGTTAAAATAAAGCAAAATGACACGATAAAATTGCTTATTACCCTGTTTCACCAGCGCAGACTGTAGTAAGTACATTTATGTTAAAAAACAAACTCCATTTTTCTAAAGATTTTGACAGACTTGCGATGGGGCAACGGAATCTAGGGATTAGTTACAAGTTAATTTTAACAATAACAAACGTTAAAAAAATACTTAACTTTCAATGACGATAACTTAATTTTACAACCAAAAAACTTAATTTTAAACGTCTAAGCCTAGCCTAGTTAATTTTTAAACAGTCGGTAAACCTAGATTGACGATTTGATGGTAACAACTCTGCTTTTTGCCTTTTTCTGTTGTCATTGACAGAATTCCCATACAAAATATGTCAAATATTGCTAAACCAGCTGATTAAAAATCAAACATGTGTTGGTGAACTTTAGGCTAAGTATTTTACAAGAATACCGTTTTCTTTTTTTTTTTTTGGGTACAATCTTCATCAAGCCAGTGAAGTACGTAATTACCATCGCATTGTGAGGTCTACTGTTCGTTCATTAAGGAAATAAGTCCGCATCGAAACAGTGCAATGTTGCGTAACGTTAATAGTGTTGTGCCGTATGTAAACCGACGAAATTATTTTTAAAAAGATGATATAGATAGTCAGGATAACTAATTATTGCACTACAAAAAAGCTACAATTACGGATTAAAAACCTACTCTTTTTTTGAAGTGTCGGTTGAAAACATGAAGTATTCAAACAACAGTTTATTTTAAATTGAAATGATGTGGGACATAAAGTAATACACTTTAGACTATTTATTTATAACTTAAACTTAAATTGAAAAATAATAATTTTCAAAAAGAAAGAGGAATAAGTAAGTTTGCCCTTAACTTAATTAAATGAAAACCAATTAATTTTATCGAATTAATTCAAAAAAGTCAAAAATCAAAAAGTCCAAAAAGTTGGTAAAAATACCTGCAGGCCTACCGCCTTGCTTCTAAATAACCTGTAGTTATTGTTTTCAGGAAAACAATACTTTGTAGCTTTAAGAAGAATGAACATTTTCACTTTACTTTGAAATTGCGATCGTAATCGCAATTGCTTTCAAGTTAGGGGCCTCCTTGTACCAATTTGAGTTAGTAAATTCGGCACATCACTAGCTCTACCGTCCGAGACAAAGGGCGGGCGGGGCGAAGTGTGAGCCGGGCAAAGGGTGCAATTACACGTTGTGTTTAATTACAGAATTCACGGTAGCCATGAGGCTTCACGACCCCTCGTCTTTCATGGGATTCCTGTTAGGGTTAACACTGCGTGCCGTTTTATGCGTTAAAACCGAAACTAATTGAGTAAAACACTTTAAAACAGTACAAAGTAAACAAAAACAATAAAATTCAAGCACAAGTAAAGCAAAAGGGTACGGACGTTAAAAGTAAATTCAACGGGTATAGTCCAAAAAAAATAACGCCAGAGTTGACAGGAAAAGAAGAAGTAAGAACGCACATACCTACAGTCAAAATTATAAGGTGTTCCTTATTTAATTAGTCGGCATTAGGGCCATAGGGATCTGATTATAAGATTTTTAAAGTATTAATTTCGCCAATTTAACCGCAACGGACTTACCTGCATGAAATTGTTAGAATCACACACACGCGCGCACACACACGCACACACACACGCAGGGTGTGAGCGGTGGACCCATTTATTTATTTATGATTGTCGAAGTATTCAAAAAGTTGTTACTTAAAATGTAGACTCGTTATTGGCTGTAGTTTTAGTTTTTAACTTTAATCACATATACTGTAAGAGCTATGAATCTTGTAATAAAATAAAATAGAATAAAATAGAAAAGTGACAAAAACTTCTGTACTTCTTTTAACACTTTAAATATTAATGTTATCGCTTAAACTCACTAAATCAAAAATTATACATAATTACGCAATTTTTGCCAGGCTTGATGTACAAAAAATTATCTTTTGTGCACTTCCATATTCAAAGTGCCACACAGTACAAGAAAATGACAGTATTCATTTGTTGAATACTTTACTTTATAATATGACTCAACGTCACAGTGACAAGTTTGTGTTTTTTGACACAAATAAATTTATTGACAATAGATTTTATTCAACTGGCAGCTCTTTACACCAGCCTTATAAATTTTAAAAAACGAATTGCTAATTTGTTAGCATATAATATTAATATTTTAGTTAGTAAATCAAAAACATGTACTAAACATATCAGTACTAGTAATTTAGTATTACCATTGACAAACCCGCAGCATTTAAACTGAGGGAGAAGACAAAAGCCAGGTCCAAATTCAATATTGTACATCAAAACATACAAGGCCTGGCCGGCAAAGAACTAGAAGTATCTCTATTTTACAAGATTTGGATGTGCACGTTATGTGTGTGACGGAGCACTGGTTCATTAAACATGAATTAATGATTAGCATCGATAACTACAGAGTCGGTAGTTCGTTCACTAGGGAGACCACTACAAGAGGGGGGTCACTCATCCTTTTTAAAAAGAGAATTAAATTGTAAAGATCGTAAGGATAAAGTGGCACTTTCTATTGAGCGCACTATTGAATTTGCAAGTGTCGAGTTAGAACAATATATTATATTGAGTGTGTATAGTCCCCCCGATGCAAGTTACCAACTTTTTGAAGACACTATGGAAAAAGCTTTAGATAAACTTTGTAAATCAAATAAAAAAATAATTGTATGTGGAGACTTTAATGTCGATATTTTAAAATCCACTCAATATACTATTCGGTTTTTAGGTCTCTTCAAATCTTTTGATCTATTTAATGTATTTTACGAACCAACGAGAGTAACTCCTACAACGGCGACTTGTCTATATAACTTCTTTTATCATACAGAAATTACAAATAAATCAATTTTACAAAAACTCAGTTCAGACCATAGGGGACAAATGATCTCATTGGAATATAATCATATTCCCAATACAGTGGAAACTGTTTTTAGGCCGGTCACTGCAAATAGATTAGATAGATTCAAAGACAGAATTATTAATAGTCTCAATTTGGTCAAACCTAGCACCACCAACAATGTGGATAAACTATATGAAGATCTTTTTAACCTCATTAAGAATTAATTTAATCAAATTTTTACCAAAAAAACAAAAAGCAATTGTACAACTAGATGTAAGTTTAATGAGTGGGCTACGCCTGGTATTCATAAAAGTAGGAATAAATTATACGATGTATATAGTATAAGAGAATATTCTAATGACCCACTTTTTATCGAATATGTTAGAAACTATTCTAAATTTTCTAAAAGAGTGTGTGTTGCCGCTAAGTCTAATCACCTCCGTAGATTAGTTTTAGGTTCCCAGAATAAAGCAAAGGCTACATAGAATATCATAAATAAAGAAACATGTAAAACTAAAACAAGAGACTGTACATACTCACTATGAATTGAGAGTAAACTAATCAAAACGAACTCTGAAGTTGCAAATGCCTTTGAAAGTTTTTTACTAATATTGCAACTGCAACAACCAAAGACCTAGCTTCTTTTTCAGAAGAAGCCGAGTCTATCCTTAAATGTAAAATTGATAAGTGTGATTCTCTGCTGCATTTCAGGCATGTAAGCTCTAGTGAAATTATAAAAACAAACAAAGAATTGAATATTAAAAAAACTGAGGACTTATGGGAATTATCTGTTTACATTATTCAAACAATCATTGACACGATAGCCCCACATTTAGCAGTTATTTTCAATAGATGTATCGACGAAGGACAGTTTCCTAATTTAATGAAATTCAGCAAAATAGTTCCCTTATTCAAATCTGGTGAGAAAAGTGACCCCTCCAATTTTCGACCAATATCTATCTTACCAGTATTAAGTAAAATTTTTGGAAGCTTATATTTAATCAACTTTTATATCACTTTAGATCAAAAAAACTATTACATAGTAATCAATTCGGATTCACGAAAGGTAGAAATAATACCGACGCAGGAGTTGCTCTCTTGAAACATGTATTTGATGCTTATGATAATAAGCAAGATGCTATAGGTGTCTTTTGCGATCTTTCTAAAGCTTTTGATTGTGTAGATCACTCGACTTTACTTAAAAAATTACATCACTATGGTGCCTCAATAAATTCATTAAATTTATTTCATTCGTACCTTACTAGTAGAACGCAAAAAGTTTATGTTAATGGAGCTGAGTCTTCCGGGGCACTTCTTACTATGGGTGTGCCACAGGGTTCGATATTAGGACTTCTTTTATTTTTAATCTATATAAATGACCTTCCATACTTTGTCGAGGGTCTTTGTGAGATAGTATTGTTTGCTGATGATACGTCACTATTATTTAAGACCCCTAGGGGTAAAAATAATTTTGACGATGTAAATAGTACCCTTTCACAAATATTACATTGGTTTACAGCTAATAACTTGTGACTTAACGCAAATAAAACGAAATGTGTTAAATTCACGATGCCAAATGTTCGGCAAGTCTCAACACATGTTAAAGTAAAAGACGAACTAATTGATACTTCAAGCTCCACAACATTCCTAGGAATTACTCTAGACTCGAAACTTCAGTGGGGTCCTCATATCGAGACCTTGTCAGGAAGACTTAGTTCAGCTGCTTTCGCGGTAAGAAAGATAAGGCTTCTGACTGATATTGAAACGGCAAGATTAGTATATTTTAGTTATTTCCACAGTTTGATGTCTTACGGTTTGTTATTATGGGGATCTGCTGCAGATATAGAAACAATATTTGTACTGCAGAAGCGAGCTGTGCGAGCAATTTACAACCTCAAATCTCAGGATTCACTAAGAGAAATATTTAAAGTTAAAATATTAACACTAGCTTCCCAGTATATTTATGAAAATCTGATTTATGTCCGCAATAACTTGCATTTATTTTCAAAAAAGAGCGACGCGCATAACTATAATACAAGAAATAAAAATAAACTAGCCGTTCCAAACTATAGGATTCAAAAGGTTAGTAATTCATTTTTGGGGAGATGTATAACATTTTTCAATAAGCTACCCGATCATATTGCTGAATTACCTATACATAAATTTAAAACAACTGTTAAATGAATTTTAATGTCTAAAGTATATTACAAAATAGATGAATTTTTAAATGACAATAATAAAAATGTATGGAATAATTTTAAGGAACACAAATCTTGTAAAACTATGAAAAGAAGCTATGACAATAGTGACTGAGTTTCTTTACTGCTTCTTCTCAGCACTAGCCCACAATTGTCCCGAAGCAGTGGTAGGTTTCTATTTTATGTTGGGACGTGTATAAGTGCTCCATGCGAGCCTATGTACAGAAATAAATGAATTTTATGAATTTTTAATTTTATGTTCAAACTCGCTATCTCTTACACGGTGCTATTACCCTAATCGCCTCAAGCTAGGGTTGTCTGTAACTCTATATTAGTATCATCATCAAACTAAATTGTTAGGTCGAGCCGCGTAGGCGAAGCAAAGGTTAAGTATTATCAAGTGGACTGGGATAAGGGTGTGTTACATGAAACTCTATACTGGATTAAATGAGTGCTTAAAACCCTTTATAGTGACATGGTTTCGTTTTCAAAGCAAGTATGATAGCGTGCAAAGAAAGTTTTGGGTAATTTAAGCTTTTATTAACGAGTGTTAGAAGTACTCAGTTAATTGGAAATACTTACTTAAGCGCAATGAGAGTGTCAACAATGTTTGATTTGAATTGATCTTCTGTTTTAGGTTATATTATAAAGGTTTTAAAAAAAGTTAAAATGTCTGTACCTACTATTTTCCGTCGTGTATGCTGCGTGATATTTCATGTTAGTAGGTATTACTAATTAGGAAGACTATTATTAAGAAAAAAGTAATATTAACGCTAAACATCTTCTAACCCAACTTTACATTAACATTTAATATCTGAGCTTCACTCTATCACCTAATTAACAACATCTCCGTGTCTCAGCACATACAATTTACTGTGTCATAAAATGTTATTGCATCTATTATAATTTAATTAACTTTGATAACGGCAAATCTTGCTTTAAGAGTCATAAATAGTGGTCTGGCACCTGCCTAACTATCTGTTAAATTATACCAAATCATATTTACATACACACGTGTTTAATACTGATTGATTGAGCAATTTACTTGACGCATTCTTATACCGAAAGGCTGTAATTTGGACGTTATTAATGATAGATTAAAGACAAAATTGCCTTTTAATAAACGCTGGAGACGCATACGTGGGCTACTATTATATGGATTGCTGTTGTTTGTTACAGTCATTTAAGTCATAACTATAAGGAATAATAGTGAAAAGGTATATCAAGATAAAATTGGTTTCATAAACAGAATAGAACAGGTACAAAGAGGTCATCTATCTACAGAATAACAAAGTGGCAGTCTTAATAAATTTTACCTATCACAAAATGGCAACAAGCTATGATGATAAGGTATCATTATGATAAAATACAACATAAATCTTTTCTCGTACAAAACCCAAATGTAGAGTTTCTTGAAACATAATACACGGCTTTCTGCAATTCGTCAAGCCATGTGTGTGGCTAACCAGTGCATCTTCCTTTTTTCATGTTAAAACAAAAAAGATGTGCTTTACATATTTTTGTATTCAGATGTTGGGGCCCGGCGCACTACTTACTTATCATAAAATTGCATAAAGATGAAGAAACACCAGATGGTCAGATGACGTTGCTGGCACGATATGGTCCTGCTTAAATTGTATTCGAATTATCTGAAAACAAAATACCACGAACTTTGCAAAATGTTAAACCGATTTTGTTCTTCCATTCTATCATATCGACACACGACATATAAGCACGACGTGCTTAATATGGTTTAGTCTCTTAACTTTACATTATCATATAGTCAAAATGTGCAATGTTAGTATTTTCATTGCAAAGACTGAAATCTCCTTAAATACACAAGGATGTTGAACTTTTGAATTTGCTTTTCATCACCATCATTATCAGACTAATGCCATTCATATGATAGCTGAATGTATGTCTCCCCCAACGAATATGTAACTATACATGGAGTATTTTGTAATGCAGTCGAAATACGTAATACGTCACAATAAATCATTGGCTTTTAATTTCGAAGGATTCCATCGCATTTTAACATCGTGACTGAATTTCTTCCCCATTTTGTTTCCCCCGTGCCGCCATAAAATATAGCTGTGCTTGCAAAGCTGTCATTCAGATCGGCCTTTATGAGTATTCTTTTCGTATCCCAAAGTTATTTTTACGGATGTAAAACAAAGTAAAATATTAACGACCGACACTTACATTTTATACTGAAATGGTGTGTATCGTTTGAATGATCTACATATTTTAATATTCTTCTCATGAAAAACATATCATGTTAGATGAATAGGTGCTATGGTGCGAGAGTTACAAGAGCATTAGTCATAATATCAAATGTTATCGACAAAAAACCCCCATGTTGGGGGTCTAACACCTACCTCTTGAAATGGCAGCCATTTTAATTATTTAAGAAAAATGCTATTTCTATGGATCTAGAGGTCGTAAAAGTTATAAAAATAATTCTTTTGAAAGGTACTATCGCCTATCAAGCGAAATAAAGATATTTTCAAATTTATTAACCAGTCATACAGGAAAAAATATTTTTTAAAAAATATAAAAAAAAAATTTAAACAGTACAATGGTTTTTTTTAAATTTTAAAATGTCATTTGGATTTTGTATCTAAATTTAATAAATAAAATGCCTTTAAATTATCGCTAGTCGAAACCCGGACACCCTGTATATAATATCGCACATGTTTCAAAGATGTTTGTTTAACAACAAGTGGTACTAGCAATCAAGTAATATTTCATCGCTGATAGATAAGATACCATAGACTGCCCCAGTCGTAAAAATTTTAAAAAACCCGTATGACATACGACAGCTGATTAAATAAGAGCATTGAGTTCGAACACTCGATTCTTATTCCCTTATCACTAGTGAGCCGGGGCTGGAACGGTAACAAATTACCGCTTTAGGAGATACGTCCTGCCTATCTATGCGACACCCACGCGAGTTCGGGTTTTAGTACAGTTCAAGGAAAACAGCCATCTTGTTTTAAAGAAATTGTCTGCCTGTGCACTTCAATTTCACCTCGTAAAAGCCAGGTTAACTGAAGAGAAGACAATTAATACTAACCTCACAGATAGCTTAGGGGAAAAGGCACAAATAGTCAAAAAGAAAAGGCGCTAGGCCTAAGGGAGATGCGAGTAGTGTCGTCTCTTGTAGGCTATCGCGCATTTTTTTCTAAACTATTGTGCATTTTTCCCAAGGGTATTGCGCCTTTTTCCCAAGGGTAACTAATGCGCTTTCAATTTAGAGGAGTCGCACTTATTCCATTTGAAAAACCGATTTTCATCTCACCTGTTCGGAAAGTTGAACTTTCATGTGTAGATAGCCGGGTGGGAAATAGTTTTTCCCTCCTACTTGATACTCCTACTATTGAATAAAAGGCCACTATGGAGTCCATCTCCATAGTGGCCTTTTATTATAGTATCGATAGTTATTGCAATAGTCAGAGCTGTATCAGCTATCGATAGAGATTATAATATTGAACTTTGACACTATCGATAGTATCGATAGTCTATCATTACTATCGGTGGACTATCGATATTTTATCCATACTTTTGCTTTTGCCTCAACTATCGGTAGTCTATCGATACAATCGATATTTAATCGATACTATTGCTTTTGCCTTAACTATCGATAGTCTATCGATACTATTGCTTTGCCTCGACTATCGATACTGTAGATATTTTATCGATACTTTTGCTTTTGCCTCAACTATCGGAAGTCTATCGATACTATCGATATTTTATAGATACTATTGCTTTTGCCTTAACTATCGATAGTCTATCAATACTACCGATATTTTATCGATACTATTGATTTTGCCTCAACTATCGATACTATCGATAATATATCGATACTTTTGCTTTTGCCTCAACTATCGATAGTCTTTTGACACTATGAATATTTTATCGATACTATTGCTTTTGCTTTAACTATCGATAGTCTATCGATATTTTATCGATACTATTGATTTTGCCTCAACTATCGATAGTCTATAGATATTCTATCGATACTTTCCTCACAGTCGAAATGAAAAATAGTATGTTTAACTCGGGTGAAAGCACCCATTCCACTCTCGAGCTATTGGCGCTCTCACTTTGTTCGAGCGCCAGAAACTTCTCGAGTGGAATAGTCACTTTCGTCCCGTGTACAACAATCTACTATTTCTTAACTAAAAACACAGTCAAATACAGTATCAGATCAATAGTGGTCGCCCATCTCATTAGCAAATGTACTCCAATGATGTTGAGAATTTAGTGAAATAAAATAAGAGAATAGATCCATCGATTTATTACGGGCTGTGGTTTTACGGTCTTCTATTATCTGTTGCCATATTGGCTTTGCTTGAAATAAACTGCTCGAACAACCCCCTTTGAAATTTTTCAAACAACTTCAGGGGGACTCAAGCGTAACAACATCTAAGATAGCGAGACTTTGCACTTTGAAGATGCAACTTTTGGCACGAGCGTCGAAAAAAAAGGCACGGAAGAAAAAAATCGTGCTTCAGGTTTGTTAAACAAGTCTCTTCTATTCTATAATATTATAAAGAGAAAGATTTGTTTGTTTGAATCAAATGAAATTTGCCACAGAGATAGTTTGAGACACTGGGAAGGACATAGGCTACTTTTTGTCGCGATATAAAATCATAAGGGGTCACCCCTAATGGGGAATGAAAATTTGTATGGAAAATCCGACTTTTGGCGCGGGCGAAGTCGCGGGGAACTGCTAGTATTAATATAAGTATATATTGCCTACTTGTTAAAACTGTTTGTTCCTTCCCAACAAAATAAAAAAATAAACGTTTGCATACGTTTATGTGTCTTTTTTTCATTCAAACCCTTCAAATGTCCATGACATGAGCACTCACTTGGAAAATATGTTTAGATTTATCCCTTTTTAATGAAAAGCATGCAGGCACTTGTCTAAAGGTCCGATCGGCAAATTTCTGAATCCCAAATTCATCAGTTACCTTTTTTACGATCTTGTGACCGTCATTAGAACCGCTTGAACGTGATACGATGCCGTCGGGATTCTTAATTTAGACCAAAGAAAACGTCACAATGGATCATAATTGAAATATACAATGGCGCAAACAAGACAAATAAAGCGGTCGAAAGCTCTTAGGCATCGTTCCCGAAAATATTCACCGTGCTATCCCGACTGAAATGCTTGCAAAAAGAGAATGCGACATCAAAGCGATCCGGTCGCGACGTGATACGGGCTAGAAATAGCCGTGGTAGTAGATGCACTAGCGATGTTTTCAGTAACCTGCCTAACTCAGTGCTAGTCATATCGATTTAGTTATATTTTACTTTGAAAAATTAAATATTACTTTATAAAATTTCATATTAAAGCTTTTGGCTTGGCAGTCTTTTGCCAGCACTCTACTCACCACTCTCTTTTGATTTGATTTTGTGATTTATTTGTTACCGCTACAGTGTCATCTTTCTTTGTTGTCTGTACTTGATGGTTGAAGTTTTTTCGTCATATCCGAATGTGTGAGTATGTGATTTTAACAAATGAAAAATGTGTTGTTTTTTTTCAAAAATAACAGCTTAGTAACAGAGATGTAAGAATGAACCAGTCAAACCTACGGTTTGTGAAAAGGTACTTAAAACATTACTGTACGAGCAAGCTAAATGATTGCTTATTAGGCCTAGTTTAAAACCTAAGGCGTGCTTTAATTCTTATCAAACTGTATAATTTTAGATCTAGTACGAGTATATTGAACTAGTGGTATGTGAGATTGCGTGATACCTACTTTTTCACAAAGGTTCTTTATTGATAATTCAATATTGTTAACTACCCAGACATAACCTAAATAGCAGTCTAGGTAATTTTGGCGTAACTGACTCGTATTTGGCCGGTTTTTTTTTTCAACGATATATTGGTGATAGGTAGCAAAATTAAATAGGATATGCGTCTTCATAACAGTAGTTTATATATTCATATCCCTAAGACATCTCGCCCATATCCGAACACAGAATGTCCACGTCGAAATAGCTGTGAAATATTTCAGAGACTGTTACATTCCGTTTCAGTAAACGCTCACCCCTGTCTGCGCTTTTGTGCCAATAATAATTCACTGTAACAGCGCGCATGTCTACATAAATTTGTTCATTATAGGGCCCATAATGACGAAGGGCGCTTTTTATTCACGCAGTGTACCGTATTTTGCACTGGGACATATGTTTCGGCAGTGATAAATTAGCTATCGAAAATTATCGACGAGTATACGATTCGACTCTGAGAGGATCAGACCAGAACATGGACCGGACAGGACAAGCACTTTATCAGTTCAGTCCGTTGTTTCCTTAGAGCCTAAAATATCATTAAATTATTCGATAAATATACACACGTATAAGTTATAATTATGTTAGCTTAACACGGTTAAAAGTTGGAAATTTGGGTCAAGCAAAGTGAGCCAGCCCACAGGTCAGTAAAACATACACATAATTTTAAATTATAGGATTAGCAAAAGTTTAAATTGCATTTCTCCCCCAATTTTAACATTTCAAAGTTATGACCAAATAAGGTCCGACCGCATATAAATGCGTTGCGGTTACGTTATTGGCGCCCTCTCTGAAATAATTATACGTCGGTGGGTTCCGAAATTACACGAATCCCCCCGAAGCGCGGTGATGGCTCGTTAAAGTTGATGAGAACGCCTCGCTGCCTCGCCTCGAGTCGCGAGGCGTTGACAATGTGCCTTTACTTACAGCCAAGCCCCTACGTTTCTTTATTAAAAAATATATAAGTACTTACACTGAAGACAACTGCATGAATGCAGTGTGCAATGCGTAACAATAATTCAACTATGACCAATAGCTTCACCTCTTTTGGTTTAATTTTGCCTATATCTTACTATTGAAATACCACTAGGTACGCAAAGGGAAAAATACACGGCTTTAATATTTTCGATGATATCTACTTACTTAAATTAATTAGTGTTAGCATATTAGGTAAAAGAAGTCAGATTTAAAATGCTGCCACACGAAATATAATGCCTTGCACGGAACTCAATCGATATTTTCTAAAAGAAACATCACGAAGTCCGCTATGAAACTAGACTATAGTTGGATGATTTTGGAGGTACATTTTAAATCTTATCTTTTAGACTGATATCAAGGTACCAAGAAAAAATTGTTCAAATTTTAGGTAGGTTTAGTAGTAGTAGGTTTTTTTGTAGGTGTATTAACCGTTGCTATTACTACCTTTTCGGAACACTTACTTACTTACCATCCAGTGGAGTCGGTGACATAATAAATATCCACATCAAAATACGGACAGCAGCGATGCAGAGCTTCTGACGTCCCTAATTATATCCAACGGGACGTTTACAGAGAGGCATTAAAATTAACTGCAGTACACTTTGATCTTTCCATTAGGGCACAACTATAAATATAGAACGAATAAAACGGGAATGAAATGAGTCAATCCCGCGGATGTGTATCAAACAATGTCCGCTGGTAATCTTTACTGAAAGTTTAATTTTTGTCTACTTTTTCTTCGTAATGTTTTGGGTTGTTACAATAAGTTATAAACGGATAATCAAATAGCCGTCTATACCACTTAAGATCTATTATCGTCATGATTGTGTTTTACAGCCTGTACTTAGGACAAGGCTTTAAAAAACTGTCAAAAAAGCTCAATAACGTAAGCTTAGTTTAGGAACTTAGCTTATTATTACTCTGTGAATTAGCAGTTGGCTATAAATTTTGCTGTTTTGATTACTGAGCATTCCTATATATATATAGGTTTAGGTTATGAAGGTACCTTTTATTTTTTTGCATTTGAGTTCTATTTGATACAACTCTCTCTGTCTCCATACAAAGCAGTTCTTATGTTTCTTGCATTCTGTCACATTGCCTCTTAATCACTTTTTTCATAAGAAAAGCAAGAACATAAATGTATGTAGGTAGGTACAGTAAATTGATATCATAGATCTGAGTAACATAAAACAGCCTTTTGGAATAAATAAACTGTTCTCGCAAAAGGTATCTTAAGTGTTGAACTATTTTCAAACGCTAACTAAACAACAACTGGAACTAAACTAACAAAAAGTCTGCAGATAGCGCTGCAGCGCGACAGTATCCAAGTCTCCAGCTTTGTTCCTAAAGTGGAGTGCAAAAACTAAAGACAACTACATACAGTCTTGGCGGACACTGTACCAAACAAAATTTTACCACTATACAAAAAATAATAATTACTCATAATACGATACGATATTATAATATTTCAGAAGTGTTTTTGAAATAATACTCAAGATCCTTTTTATTATACTTTATTACCTAGCCTTTAACTAGGAGCTCCTCACAGTTCGTCGTCACAGAACAGAATGAACCCGCTGATTACTTTTTTCACGGCCCGCTACCGGCATAGATTATAGATATGCGTTCAAACATTCATAAAAATAATAATTTAACGTTATCGTTTTTTTAAATTAATCTTTATTACATTGAAAATGTTTACAGTCGGCCATTCTGAATCAACGGAGTCCCTTCCGTTAGATGAACTCTATTTACTACATTACATTTATTATTATTTGTAAACTTACTAACATTTAAATAATTTTAATTAGGAAATTTTATTTAGAAAACATGACAATAAAAATACATATTATGTTGAAAACATCTTTGTATCCTATGCATATTACGACTAACAAACCTGTTGTAAATATATTATCTGTACATTACAATGATCACATGTTTTTCTTACTCAGTATGGTTTCTGAGTAATATACATAATTTTACGTTTTAATATACATTAATAAACTGCATTGCAATGAAATATACGACCTTTTACAAAATTAATTTATAATTCGTGAACTTCTGAATAATAAATGTTCGGCCATCTTAATTTCTAATTGTTTTTACAATTATTGTTTAAACACATACTTTTAATAAGAAGGAAAAAAAAACAAAAGTTAATTATGTTTATTTTCAGAAGATCCCTATTTCCTATCACTAACTAAGGCTTTACAAATTTAGGAAAATCCATTTAATGTCATCAAAATTACTTTAGTTCATGTCTAACACACTCACAATTGTCATAAGACTTCATTGTGCGTAGACTCACTTTAATCTTAGCTTTTAGCAATCATGTAAAGTCTAAAAACGCTCTCAATTGTCTCAAAAGACTCCATTGCGCTTAGACTTTTCAATTCCAAATCATTTCATCATCATTAAATCTAACACACTCATAATTTGTCAAAAGACTCCATTTTGGTTAGATTTAAAAAAAAAAAACACATTCTTAACTAAGCTTTCAAAGTTAGTTAAATATTCATATCATTTACCATATTCCATGTAACCATTTTTGACGTCTAATTTTATCAGACAATTCAAGTTCATAATGTTACCTCATACTCCAAAATCAATTTCAAAACTCACTAACTAGATTCACTACTCTCATCGACACTATCAATAGAATTTTCGTTTACCATTCTATCATCGCTTCCTAAGTCATCATTCTCAGAATCTACTAAAGTATCATTTTTATCAACCTCCTCAGTAGAACTTTCCTCATCAGAATCAGCTAAGCTCTCCTGAGTGAAACTCAACCAAGGATGTATTTTATGCAAAGTTACCACTGCCTCATATTTCCCATTCTGTTTACGTGTTAGAGGCGTATCTTCTATCACATACCTATCCTTATCTAATACTTTTACTATCCTATACGGACCTTGTAATTTAGCCATAAGTTTCCTAGATTGCCCGTTATTAGTTCCTATCTCCCTCTCAACCCTAACTAAGTCACCTGGCTTGTACTTTCTACCCTTTTTCCTATTCTTGTCAAACCTCTCTTTTTGTTTCTCTTGTTCTTCGCTTATTTTAGTGTTTACCTCCTCTCTAATTTCATGTAAACTCTCTTGTGAAATACCTTATTTAGCTTGATCGAGTAAGGAAGCTACAATCCCATCACTTTTATCCCTTAGTTTGATCCCAAATAAAATCTCGGACGGCGACTTACCAGTGCTCTGATGGATAGTAGTTAAGCCCCAATTGAATTTCTTCTAAATGAGTATCCCATTCGTTTTCTTTACAGTTATGATTCTTAACTGCTAGCGAGGCCAATATTGTGCGATTATATCGCTCCGCTTGGCCATTCGCTCGCGGTGTTGCTACTGCATTTAAAACGTGTTGAATGCCTAGACCATTCACGAAATCTTTAAAAATCTTACTTGTAAATGAAGTACCCCTGTCACTAATTAGCCTGCTCGGTATGCCAAATAAACTAAAATAATGATTTAGGACTTTAATGGTTGATTTCGACTTAGTGTTTTTAACTGGATATAATGTAATATATTTAGTATAAGCATCGACAAGTACTAACAGATAACAATTTCTTGATTTACTTTCAACGAATGGACCCAAATGGTCCATATGCACTTTATGGAATGGTCTATCGATTTTAGGGATAGGGTGTAGCATTCCTTGCCTTTTTCCTGTTGGTATCTTATGATAACTACACTCTAAACATGAACTAACGTACTTTTTAACGAACTTGGTCATTTTAGGGAACCAGTAAAGGGATTTTAATTTATCTATAGTCTTATCCACTCCAAAATGACCAAGCTCGTCGTGGCATTTTTTAAGTATTTGCCACCTAAATCCCCTAGGCACTGACCATTTTAATTGACTGTCGACGACTCTATAAACTTTACCGCCCTTTAATTTATAATTTTAGTATATGTCGTTAATTTTAGGTGTATTAGGATCTTCCAAGATTTGTTTGACCCTTTGAACTTCTTCGTCGGCTCCCTGAATGGTTACCAACCAGCCCTCAGTATCTACGCCTAACACATTGAATACAGGCTCTGGTTCATTTGTTTTTGGAATGGCATTTCTACTCAGTGCATCCACATGACTCATACGTTTACCTGATCTGTATTCGATGTTGCAGTCGTATTCCTGCAGCTGCAGCCACCATCTGCCTATACGTGGTATCATGTCTCTTTTGGACAAGGTTGTGCGTAATGCGTTACAATCGGTAACTAGGTGAACTTGATACCTGTAACGAAGCAATAACCGCTAATGTCTCTAGTTCAAAGAGTGATATTTTTGCTTCTCGATGGTAGTTTGTCTACTGTAGTAAGCTACTGCGCGCCACCTACCTACCTCGTCTTCTTGCAACAACATGCCAGCAATGCCATACTTGCACGCATCCGTGTGTACTTGCGTGTTTGCTTTAACGTTATATAGAGCCAGAATCGGTCTTTTGACTAGTTCTGCCTTCAAGTAGTAAATAATTTCATTTGTTCCGCGCCCCATTCCCATTTGGCATCTTTTTTTAATAATCTAGTCAGTGGGCTAGCGATTATGGCAAAATCGTTAACGAACCGACGGAAAAAGCTTGCCAGGCCTACAAATTGTCTAATCTCATGCTGGTTAGAGGGACACTTGAAACTTTTGACAGCTTCCGTTTTCTTTGTACCCGGTCTTACTCCCCCGTTGCTCACTTCGAACCCCAAATAATCAATTACTCTAGAGAAAAATTTACATTTAGATAACTTTAATGTTAACCCTGCAGCTTTTATAAGTCCTAATACTGTTTTTAATCGCTCCATTCCCTGTTTTATGCTATCTGCCGGGGTAATTATGTCATCCATAAAAGCTAAAGCCTCATTTTTGACGTCCTTTAACATTTTATTTATTGTTTTTTGGAAAACAGACGGCGCGTTGGCCAGACCGAAGGGCATGCGCGTAAACTGATATTGCCCATCGGGCGTGACAAAGGCGGTTTTGTCCTGTGACGATTGAGCTATGGGTATCTGGTAATACCCAGAAGCCAGGTCCAGAGTAATAAAATATTCATAGCCACCTAACTGATCTATTTGATCTTCAATTCTGGGTAGGGGGTAATGTTCTTTAACCGTTTTCGCATTTAACGCCCGGTAATCTACGCAAAGACGCTGATCGCCTGTTTTCTTTTGCACCAAAATTATTGAACTAGCGTAAGCCGATTCCAATTCCTCAATAATTTCTGAATTAAGCATATCCTGTACCATCTCTTTAACCTTATTTCTCTCTGAATAAGCAAGTCTATAAGGCCTATATACAACTGGCGTAGAATCTTTAAGAGTAATAGACATTTCGGTAAGATTTGTGACACCTAAATAGGATAATCCAAACGAAAAACAACTACTATATTCAATCAATAAATTCTCTAATCTAGTCCTATCTTAAACACTTAACCCTTCACCTGTTACGAGTTCTTTTTAATGATATCTTGTTTATCATATTCTATCATCGTAATATCCACAAAATCTTTATCTTTCCCTACATAAGCTCTAGTAAGTAATTGTCCTTGTTTTAATTTTACCTCTTGAGAATTTAAATTAACTGCCATGACCTTTGCCTTGATTCATAGTATATAAGCCCGGCATTATGAAATTACTATTATCCCCTATATGTCTTATAGAACCTCTTACATAAATTTTTACAGTATCGGGTATGTAAACGTCAAACGCTCTAACTGGTATCAAATTAATAGAACTCACAGTGACATCATAATCAATCGTTAGACATATTTTTTTATTTTCATCCTCTGGAAGTATATCAATATCGGGTTTTAATTTGAAAAACCAAATGCTCATCAGTTTTGATTATGACTACACCTGCTTGTTCCGTAAAAGTGTGCCCTAATAAAATAGGGTGTTTTAACAATTCATCGGGTACTACAAGCACTTCTACTAAAGCTTTTACTGACTGCACTTGTAAACGAACAACCGCCTTACCTATGGGCTCTATGAGTGAATTACCAAAACCCCTTAACGACGGTAAGTCATTTTAATTTTGTGCAACACCTAATTCCTTAAAATTGCTATATCTAATTAAAGTACTTTGACTACCCAAATCAACGTAACAAGTCATTGGTTTTTCATTCACTATTACCGGCAAAATGTACTTCTCGTCTAAATTCCCTGCAATTTTTATTTCTGATACTTTTTTATCATTCTCGACAGACCTACTTACTCCCTGACTACTTTTGGTCAATCGTTTACAGTTAACGCTTATGTGACCAAGCCTTTTGCAAATGCTACAAGTTAATAGGGGCTTTGTGCACTTAAAGGATGGGTGGCCCACTTCATTAAAGTTAAAACACCTTAATAAATTAGGCTTTAAAGTATCACTCGCGCCCTCAGGACGTCTTTTTATGAATGTTGGGTGATTTATTTTGAAATCAGCCATTTTAATCGTTTTAAAGAAAGAGAGTAATTCCTTCGGTTGCGAATAGTTTGCTGCCTGTGCTCCTAACCACAATCCCTTATCTTCTATCCCATCTAAAATACAGTCTACCGCTCGCTTTCCAGATCTATCGCATCTATTTAACAAGTTAACCTTATGATAATAATTAGTTTCTAGTGACTCATTTGGCTTAACCTTCCTATTTAACATCTCGTGTAAAATCTGCGCATAATTTTCGACAGTGGGAAATTGAGTGGATAACTGCTGTTTCCATTCTACCCAGTTAAATTTCAAAGAACGGAAACCATTATACCATACTTTAGCTAATCCTGCAAACTTTGGCAACGCATAGTATAGTAATTGTGTCTCCAACCAATTATATAAAGAAGCGCATTCCTCTACTTTATTGATCCAAATATCAACAGTTTGCTCCTTGTTTGACGGGTCAAACGCCGGTAACGCATTCGTTGACATACTAAAATGATTTTGAGATTGATTCGTCGATGAGGGTAGTGATTTTATTAAATCCATAACATCTGTAATACTAAAACGATTGCTATCTTCAGGACGGTTTGTATTTTTACCCGACTGCGGAAGGAGGGTTATGTTTTTCGAGAGTATGTATGTATGTATGTATGTAAGTATGTATGTATGTATGTATGTATAATTGTTTGGCACGCCCTACAGCCCAAACGCCTCGACAGTTTTTGACATATGAGGTGTCATTGAATTTGTCGAAATTGTGAGAGTGACATAGGCTATCTAAATTTCGAAAATGGCGCCCGCAAATGGAAATAAAGGGGGGAGGGGGGATTGATTTTTTTCTTAGCATAGCAATATGGGTATCAAATGAAAGCCAGTAAAGAGACCATTTCAAAAATATAATAATTATTGCAGTCTAATAATAAAACTAAAAATAATAAAATAAAAAACGGTAATTTAAAAAACTAAAAAACCCGACTGCGTTTCTGTGTAATTGGAAATTAAATGCAGCGTGTCTCTCAATGCCTCCCGATGGCCTTCGTCTCGTGTTGATATGTCCACATGACTATGAGACATGTTTTAATCTGCAATCAGTTTGGGTGCGCACATTACTCACTATGATCACGGATCCCTATTTACACATACCTTACAATGAATATTTTCTAAGAAATAATCATGGACATTCATATTTTATAAAATTAACTAGTTTTAGGGTTAACTATAGCCATTTAAAGAAATACGTAAGCTATTCTTTCACTAATTACACATGATTTTAGAGATTTTAACGGATTAAATCGCAAGAAAATAATAACTCTGTCAATCGAAGCGGAAGAAAAGAAAAGGATGGTATTTAACAAAATAAACTCTCAATCACAATGTATCATATCCCTCTTTAATGGTAATATACCCCTTAGCATTCACTGCCAAGCGATTGTCTAGATTTTCAGTGATTAAAGAAATAAAATTAAATACAACTCACCTTTCACTGCCTTTAGTTTTACCTTTATACCCTCGAACAAGCGGCCAACTTGGGCGTGATAAGAATATTGAGTAATATTCCGTTCAATCCCACTTCTAAACTATAATATTTCAGAAGTGTTTTTAAAATAATACTCAAGATCCAAGCACAAGATTACTTTATTACTTAGCCTTTAACTAGGAGCTCCTCACAGTTCGTCGTCACAGAACAGAATGAACCCGCTGATTACTTTTTTCACGGCCCGCTACCGGCATAGATTATAGATATGCGTTCAAACATTCATAAAAATAATAATTTAACGTTATCGTTTTTTTTAATTAATCGTTATTACATTGAAGATGTTTACAATATGTATTCCTCATAGTGCTTTTAAATATAAAATTAATAAGGAACATGTCTTGCTGTTTGATTAAGCTGTGTTATCTTATTATGAAGAAGCAGCACAGTGGGCGAGAAAATACGTCGTACGACAAAAAGATACCTATGTCTCGAGCATTTCAGAATAGTATTAAAACTGCAAAAGGAACTGGAGCAACAAAAACTCGCAGGGGCATTGTTCCGAGAGTGCAATGCAAAAACAAAAGACGACATCACAACATTAATAGATAGCAGAAGGCTCGCTTTAGTCACTAGGAGCGCTGTCATCGCGCACACAGCGAATGGTACGAAATCGACAGTCGCCATAGGTGCAGGTGGTCAGGGCTTTCTAGGTGTCAGCGGGGAAGAGGATTTGCTATGACATTCACGTTTGATTTTCGCTGTCTTACCCCCCGCCAGTCTTGCGAAGTTACTAGGGTCGCGCATGAACTTATCGGACTACAATATTTGTGTAGTTTTTAAGATACAGTTAGGTTTGTAGTTTACAATCCTCATAACTGTATCTTTGTGTGGTTTGTAAACTAACAGCAGCAATAAGTATTGAAAATGCGTAACCAGAAACTAACAAAATAGTGTGCCTAACCGTTTCATCTATAATGTATTGTACTCTTACTTACAACAAAATGATACCAATCTTTGCAAGCTGTTGCATCTGTAGGTACTTATAAGTAGCAAGGATTGTTTTTCGAATTACTTTTTTCTGAAATAGTTTTAAATATATGATAATAATATAGTGATTGTAATTTTTGCATGATATACAGTGTTTTTTCTGACATAATGTACAAAACGTGTTGTACAGCAGCACGTCACGTTACCTATTTAAACTACAAAAACAGCTTTTATTACGTAGGGAAAAGAGGCAATCTCAAAGTGGGGTACCCCATGACGTGCGGTCGTGTGTGACACTTAGCATGAGCCGAGACATCTATTTATTGCTCCACTGTGGCTCCACAGACATCGCTCATAATTAATTGGCCTCTTTCGCAGAATCCGTCGACAAACACGCACCGGGCCGGTGAAATGTCATTTTATCACTCCGACGTATTCATAAATACATTTCAATATCAATAAATGTCACACAATTAGCCGGACGGGAACGTATCACTCCGTGCCGCATCTCACCAAATATTTGCGGGGGACTCGTACTTCGACTTGGATGTGCTTGTCAATTATTTTAAAAAAAATGTACGAAATGTCCGAGGGATAATTTTACTGTTCTGTTATATGTGATGGACTTAACCGAAAATAGGAAAAGAAATGGTTATGATATTCATGGGTGCAAGAGAGAGAGAGACGCTGATTTGATTCAATCAGATGATGCACAGATACATACGGACGACTGCAAGTGAAGGTAAATTCTGTTGCTTCTTATGCAGTTGTCTTAACGCAAAGTGCTTTTTGAAGAAAAACAAATGGACTGAACTTAATAACCATTTTTTTGCGTTTGATTAGCAAACCTTTATCGATGAATGTAGAAGGACTATTGTTGACTTAAAAAGTCAGAAAGTCTATTTATGATTTCCTTCCATAGGTACACTGTATAATTTTTAATTAAGTTCAATTGAAAATTATTACTGAAACTCAATATTTATAATTTTACTGCTATACATGCACAACGCTCTTCGACGTTTAGTGTTTTGGATGCTGTAGCAAAACCTGCATATTTGCTTTAGTGTACACTTAAGATGTACATGAAAACTCAGTGCAACCACTATTAGGCAATTTTTGATGTTAATGAAACATTCACAGCTACAGGTAGGTCACCTAATCGCCGTATTATGATTTTTTATACTAACACAAATGTTCTATTGCAAGATGACATCATTGCAACAAAATACTTTATAACTAAAGTGACACCACTGTTTCCATTTCTACTACGGATTAACGACGGTCTATCCCAACCGATTCCATTTTTGTCAGCCATTGGAGCACAATGGCCACTTTCAAAAATTAACATGCACTCCACTAAGAGCCAGCTTCAGAGCATCGATGCAAGCGCTGTTAAGAAGCTCGTTCAATTTTCATTGGCTCAGTGCCGGCTTCGGCGGTCAGTAAATTCTATGAAAAGTGCTTGTCTCCTGGCAAATGGCACCGCTCTAGCATATAAGTGCTCGGAGTATTGGCCGGACTATAATAACACGAGTGTATTTTTCAATTTAATCCTTTAGTTTTAATAGAACAAAAAGTTCTTACTGCAAAATTAGTTTCTTGAGATCAGCAGGTCTAAGTCCTAACTCGATTGCTTTAAAATAGCATTAGATATAGTTTTCAGAAAAGTAAAGCTTTTTACTGACATGTGCAGGCAAATCAAAGCTATCAAAATAGCATGCCCGCAGCGCTGCCGCTTAGTTTGCATCGCAGTTAAGATTGCAATTTCGAAGCAATGACATTCTAATAATTACATTTCTTATTATCTTGTATTTAGGCGTCACTTCAAAAACTATTGTCGCTTTTCTGAAAGCTATAAGTATTTTAATTTTAAAGCTATCGTGTTAAGCGGTATGCCTGCTGATAGTGCCAGGCATCTTGATAGTCAATGTGAATGAAGCCTAATTATAAGGCAGAGCTTTGAAAACTTAAAACTAGATTATATTTTTTCTCATCACCAAAGTAACTTAACATCGGATTTACTTTTACCATTTACCTACAGTAACAAATTGCAGGGTTCAGGAAATATCCAGTTTGAACGAGACTCCAATCAGAGTTCAAAGATCGGTTCTCAAGTTCTAGTGTTTTATTGGCTGAATTATTTTAGAACGGCTCCAGCCAACACGCAAGTGCCGGCTTTGGACGGCAAAAACAATGGCTGTTTTAGTTTAAATATTGTTTGTTTTCTACAAAATATTTATGTAAGACATTTGTTTATACGAATAGTAGACAAAACAATATCGTTACTAATTACAGCACTCAAACGCTTTCGCTAAATAAATACCTAAGTCGTCCGTATTTAGTGTTACGTTAAACATTTGCTTATATCCCTTCTTACTATTTTATTCAATCTATTTGTTTTAGTGGCATTCTAATTTCATCTTTTTCGTTTTAGCTGTTGTTGTGTATTTAATCATCAGTTTAACAACTAACTGCAAGGGTTCCGATACTAATCTCAAGAATGCACTTAAAAATCGTTGAACCTGGAATCATCCAGTGTAAATTCCCTTTTAATACCAACTCTTAGTCGGAAAAAGAAAATTAGACTGCAAAGCAGAGGCTATTCTTAGAAAAAGCTTTTTGTTTTCTGCTTGTATTTTTTAAGTACAATAAAATTGTTCCAACATTGCAGTCGAACCAGTTTTAATTAACTTTTGGCACGAACTTGCACATCAGTTGAAAGCATTGCCATAGTTTTTAAACTTTTATTTCATAATGTTGGCTTAATTTCAATGAAAATGTCAGTTGAACTTTTCAGACTATAAAAATATGATGAAGCTAGTCCCACTACAGTTTTGCAAAAAAAAACAACTGTTTTAAAGCCGAATTTGAGGCAATTTTATATACTTACTCTGTTCTTGCGACATGGAGCGTCGGTGCCGTAGTTGCTAATTGATTGCCTCTCATGTATCCATGGGAGGTACTAGGTTCGATCCCACGTGCCGCCATGTACCAATGACCTTTTCTGACTTATAAACATTAGATGCCACCAATGTTCTAACGGTGGGGAAAACATCGTTAGGAAATCTGCACATCAGGCGACTAAATATGTAACCATGATCCAAACTGGTCAGGTTCCCCTGTTAACAAGATCACGAAGGTCAGATAGCAGGCGCTCCACTGAATTACCTTATCTGCCATATTGTGATTATGCGAAGAAGTGGTTTTGAGTAAAGTTGTTGGTTCAAACTACGTTTTACTCAAAAAACAATGAATCATAGTTATTAGCTACGCACTCGAGCCAATATATAGACGATCGTTCCCTCGATGTTATGGACTGTATTCTTCAAATAAAACGCTTCTTGTTTCTTTCTTCTTTATTGGAGACCGATGACCGTGAGAGCAGCTAAACAAATTCCGGCGCTCACGGCCCTATACTTATACTAATTACATAGGTTTTACTTAGTGACTAAAGCACCCTAGTGTTTACCGGCGAAAGGATAAAGATAGCACCTACGTTACTCTTTCCAACGCGTTCATTGTTTCTTATGCTAAGCCCTATGAGAAAATTAAACTTTATTGAAATCCACAAATATCCTATACTAAATTACAACATTCAAATATAAACATAAAGTAACTGATTGGGTGTCCGTAACAGTCTCCCCCCGGTGAAGCGCTGCGAAGTGCGAACCTCTTCATTCCACCGGCAGGACAGCCAATCTTGACGTCGGTCGACAAAACACGCCGCCCTTGGTCCGAATCTCGACGTTCCTTACTGCTCCGTCAGGTCCGGGATGTACTTCAGTGACGACTCCTCGCGGCCACACATTGCGTGGTAGTGTGTGGTCCACCACGACGACTACGTCACCGGGCTTGATAACGACCTCGGTAACGTCACGAGCTCCTCTTCTTGGCACCAGGTTCGGTAGGTATTCTTTCAGCCAGCGGCGCCAATACTCGTCGGCTAGCGCTTGTGCCGCCCTCCACGTCTTCTTGAAATTTATTTTCTGTGACGACTCTCGTCGCGTCGTCTGCTACGTTTTCTTGCGTCGGCACCCACCGCCATTGATTGGGAGTTGAAAACTCGCTTATCTCTCTCAGTCGGTGCGCTACGTAGGGGGTGTAACGCACTCTGTCGTTCCCAATCCAATATAGAACGGTTGTAGAGTCCGTCCAGTATGTAACTCTATCTGGTTGCCATCTGTGCTCTGTCACTATCGCCGACGCGAGCCTCGTTCCTATTAAACACGCTTGTAACTCTAAACGTGGTATCGTTTGAGTCTTCATCGGGGCTACTCTAGCCTTCGCTGCCGCTAATACAACACGTCTCGGCCCATCTTCGTACTCTATAAGCCAGTAAGCTGCCGTCGCATAAGCAGATTCGCTGGCGTCGCAGAACACGTGCAGCTGCTTTCTAGTCACTCCCCCCGTCAAAGAGTAGAGACGGGGTAGACGCAGTCTGCTAAGTGAATCTACGCTACGTAGCCATACGCCGAATTCTCTCGCTATTTCTTCAGGTAGAGCCTCGTCCCAGCCGGTTTGTAGGCGCCATACTTCCTGGATTAGAATCTTCGCTCTAATCGTGTAGTAGCTGAGCAGTCCCAATGGATCGAAGATAGACATTACTGCGCTCAATGCTTCCCTCTTGGTCGGCGTTCGCTCCAACATCTTCACCTCCCGCGGCACTCTAACTAGGTCGGTGTTGAAGCCTAGTTCGTCTGCGTTAGCGTCCCACACGAGGCCCAATGTACGCCCCTGCTGATCCCCACTAGAGCAGAGCTGTTTCGGTGCGGTTGCACGGCTTTCTAACGGCAGCTCACGCATGACGTTAGGCCCGTTTGAGTTGAAGGCCGCGAGCGTGAATCCTGCCTGCGCGTGCACGTGAGTTACGTCTCTAATGACGTCACGGGCTTCTTCTTGTGTATCGAAACAGTCTACCCAGTCGTCCATGTAGTGGTTCTCTGTTATGGCTTCGTACGCTCTCGGGAACTCTCTTGCGTGCTTCTTCGCGTTGTGGTTTCTTACACTGTGTGCTAGAAAGGGTGAGCTCTTCGCGCCAAATATCATCGATGTCATTTTATATTTCTTCGGTGGTGCTGCTCTGTCATCGCCTCTCCACAAAAACATCTGAGCCGGTTGGTCTTCCTGTGCTATCTTTACTTGTAAAAACATCTCTCTGATATCTGCAGTTACTGCGATAGCCTTCTCTCTGAATCGAAATAGAATTCCGGCTAAGTCTCTAAGCAAATCGGGGCCTTCTAATAGCGCGTCGTTCAGGCACACCCCGTTGCTCTTCGCTGCGGCGTCAAACACTAGTCTTATCTTCTGTGGCTTGTTTACATTTACCACGGCAAAGTGTGGTAAATACCAGAGACGTGGGCTCTGTGTATCGCTCTCTCGGCTCTCTTCTGCGTAGCCTTTTTTCAGCATACCGTCGATCTGAGCAGTGTATTTACCTTTGAAGTCTTCTGATGCGTCCATCTTCCTCTCGATTGACATGAGCCTCCGCTTCGCAGCATCGTAGCTTGGCGGCATAACTGTGTTAACCTTGCGCCATGGCAATCCAACTTCGTATCGCTGATTGACACATCTCACTGTAGACTCGAAAGCTTCTAAGGCGCGAACATCTTCAGGGTTTTCGCGTTCCTTCTTCTCTAGGCCCAGAGAATCGATCTCAAAGTACGCCTTCACCATATTGTGTAACTCTTCGTCAGGTTGCGTAGACCGAGCCTTCTCATGGCCGTCGACGAAAAGCACCGTATCTCTCTCCCTTATGATCCGGGACGGCGCTAGACCATGTATCACCCACCCCAGTCTGGTGAGCGATGCTGCTGGCTCGTGGCGCTTGCCTGTCAACAGCTTCCTGCTTACTATAAGATGCCAATTATCCGCGCCTATGAGAACACGCGGCTTGGCGTTTACATAACACACGTTACTCTCGTTCAGGTTACGCATGTGTCCATAATTCAAACAGCTTCGATCTACCGTTTGACTATTCAAGCGGAGGTTCTCCATGGTTCTCGCTTTCACCTTATATTCTTCCTTGTTACCGGCGATAATTCGAACCTCTACTTCTCTGCTTGCGTGTGGTACGCTCTGCGTGTTCACACTACATATGTGTAAGTCTCGAACCGGGCCTTCTGCGCCGACGTAATCTGCTAAGTCCTGATCTATCAATGTTACGGTGGACCCTTCGTCAAGTAGAGCGTGTGTAGTTACTCTACCCCGTGGCCCCTCAATGACGATCGGACACACCTTCAACAGCACCTTGGCTGCCCCAGCAGTGTGGTTAACTGAGGCTACCACTTCCTGGCTTTGTTGACTTCCGCTGTTATTACTCTCTGTGTGTAACAGCCTGTGGTGACGTCGGTTACAGCCATTCTCATTACACATCTGCGCCTTACATTTAAACCGCCTGTGTTTACTATTCAAGCATAGAAAACATATCCTTTCCTCTTTTAACCAATCCCATCGCTCGCGCACTGTCATGGTTGTAAACTTCTTGCATTTCGGTACTTCGTGGTCCCCGCCGCAACATAAACAACACGGTTTCTCTTGTGACGCCATCGCCTTCTCGTCGGCTGTGGCGTACACCCCGGTGTTTCTTCCTTTCGTGTTTGCCTTCGGTTTACCTTGTACGACTTCCTTCTTGGCTGCGGAGCTGCTAGGTTGCGGTACGTATGCGAAACGAATCGCCTTGTTAGCTTCTTCCATTAAAAAGTGCGATAATGTAACGATCTCTGGCTCCGAATAGCTTGAATACTGGACCGCGTAGTCGCACCATCTCGCCTTCAGGTGTGGGCTAAGCTTCTCGACTATGTCTCGTATCAGCATCGGATTTCTTAGGTAACTTCTATTGTCTACAGAGTCCAGTGTACACACGATGTTTTGTACCTTTATAGCGAATATGTTCAACTCACTGGCTGTGGTACCCACTCGCGGCAGGCTCCTCAGGTCGTTCAGTGCTCGATCTATAATCACTTCCGGTCTTCCGTAACACTGTTCTAGCGTCCGCATGATTTTATCGGGATCTGTAGCACCGTACAACAACGCCGCCACTGCTTCCTTGGCTTCTCCCTTTAGACAATTTCGTAGTCTAGCCAGGTTCTCGGCCTTACTGAAGTTACATGATCTCGTTGACTCTTGCATCGCAGCTTTAAAAGGCAACCACTCATTTGGATTTCCATTAAATATCGGCAACTCAATAGCTTGACGTGGGGCCGGTCGCTTTGACATAATCCTCTCTAATGTAGTAGCAAGTCGTTCAACCCCGTCCATATCACCTCGGGGCCCTGCCTTACATTCATTGTTTTCGTTGATTAGTCGCTGCTCATTATGTTCACAATTGTTATTAACTTGATTTGGTTCTATGCTTGGCGAGTTTAAATGTCGGTTTCTGTCCATTTCCATATTACGCGCCTCCTTTTCCTTGCGACGCGTAAACATATGTCTGTCTCTTTCATTCCTCTCTTCTCGGAGGGTAGGAACGCCGAAAGACATTTCTGTTGTGGGTATCTGCACATTTTCGTCGTGACGCCGGGACTGGGTTCTGTCCAGCCAGTCATCCACCCTCGCTTGGACTTCACCGGCGGGTAGGCTCTCACGGTCACGATCCTCTTCATCGGTCTCCATAATCGTAGCTATTTCATATTCCAATCGCTTTTGAATTAAATTCTTTTCTATCGCCATCTCTCTTCGCTGTATCTCCGCGAACTTCTCGGCTGCTAGTAACTCCGCTTGTTTCAAACGAGCGGCGACGCTTGAACCTCTTGACGACGGTGGCCTTGTCCTAGGCGCGTCGGCGTCGGCGTCGTGACGCCTCTCCACTGGTTCGATACGTCCGCTTTCTGCGGGTACTACGCTTGTTTGGGCTTGTGGCATGCTTGCGGTGGCTTGCACTGACGGTGATGCGGGTGGCTCTTCAAAGTTGCGTTGTCTTGAGTCTTCCGTCTCTTTCCTCCCAGCTTGGCTTCTTGTCGTCGGCATCTTCTTTCTTGCTGCCCCTACTCCTATCAATCTCAAACAGGTACGCTACCAAGGGGAGCCTGTTCGAGGATGGATGGTCGTGCAGGATCGGAAGGGAAGGAACCGCCCAGCAGAGGATGTACGCATCCGCGGGGTGCTCAGTCGCTGGCTGGAATGTCCAGGACCCTCAGCAGTGCCTACAGTCCGGCCCCCACGCTTACGCACACCGTACTGGCGCGGTCGGACTAGTTCACAATCGCTTGCGCGATATGTGGCAGCTCGCCCGACAGACTGCACCGCCTGGAAACGGCGTTAACTCGCGACAGACACCGTTTGGCACCGTTAGGTGGTGAATGCCGGAGCCACGGTACACCCGTGTAAATGTGATCGTCTCTCTCACAGGAGTAAGTCTTGATCGCGGTTTCGTTGATCCCTCGTTGCTGGTTACACTTTCTTCACACACGAAGTCGATGCCGCGATGCTGATTTCTTCTTATCCGGCGAGCAATGGACCAGACGATATTAGCTACGCACTCGAGCCAATATATAGACGATCGTTCCCTCGATGTTATGGACTGTATTCTTCAAATAAAACGCTTCTTGTTTCTTTCTTCTTTATTGGAGACCGATGACCGTGAGAGCAGCTAAACAAATTCCGGCGCTCACGGCCCTATACTTATACTAATTACATAGGTCTTACTTAGTGACTAAAGCACCCTAGTGTTTACCGGCGAAAGGATAAAGATAGCACCTACGTTACTCTTTCCAACGCGTTCAACAGCCACCCTCAAAACATCGAAATACTGAGGGAGGCAACCGATGCGTATCTCCTATCTCTTTCTACAACGTTTCACAACTACCTACCGATAGCCTAACAATTCCCACTCACAACATTCTACCTCTGCGGGTTTTCCTACCTACCCTCGGAATGTGCGAGATGGGGGACAGGGACAGACTATTGGTCTTACCGGTCCCACACTGCCTGAGTGGGACGACCAGATAGGGTCTCCTTCGCCCCTGTACCAAACTACCTACTTTATATTTTATTATTAGTTCCTACCTGCCTAACCTACTGCAAGTGGGAATCACCTATAGATAACCGGTTTGCTATCTTTATTAAATAAAACAAGCCCTGAGCTAATTTACATTGTTTCTTATGCTAAGCCCTATGAGAAAATTAAACTTTATTGAAATCCACAAATATCCTATACTAAATTACAACATTCAAATATAAACATAAAGTAACTGATTGGGTGTCCGTAACAATAGTCATTTTCATCACATTGAATCGGATAAAAAAAAATGCTCCTCCTATAAAAAATCAAGCTCATAATAATATTTGTATCGTAAGGGTGTTTGCGTTTATAGGTCGTCGTATAAAACGATGCATGAACAATGTTACACAGTACAGTTATATAAACAGTATAATAATATGTTTTGATATTTTTAGGTAAAACTAACTAATTATGAGTTTTGACCAAAAGCCTGAACTTTAAATCAGGCTAAACCACGCCACATACTTCATTCTCTATGCAAAAAGTTTTCTTGAAAATAATGTATTTGCATTTTCGTTTCTGGTGTCATGTTCTAAGTGCATAAGACTGTAAGTATATCAGAAACATGGTTATCAATAGTTAGCAGAAAACGAGCAGATAATACATTCCTGTCCAGGCTTTTCTTTGTCTTTCCTTGCTGCCCACGCCGGCAGACAATTATCTGCTCGGAAATATGTTGCAAATAACAGAATCCGGTTGAACGCTAATTAACTGTGCCAATAAAGATACACCATAACACGTTCTTATTAAATGCGTTATTTTAGACTCCCGTAATGAGCGGCTGACTGTACTGACACAGATCGGGTAAAACAGCCATATCAATTTAAAACATAATTGAAATATTATAGCGTATGTATGACAAGACGACGCTGTCAAATGTGATCGATCATCTTATTTAAAAAAAAAATGAATTAGTTTTTAAGGAGAAATGACTAGCGATCAGTGAAATTCTTTGGGAGACATTAACTACCGCTAGTTCACTTTCGTGGAGCAGTAAGCTACAAAATGTGGGATCATAAAAAGTATATTTGTGTCTTTGACTTCATTAACTTTTTGGTGAGCCTTAATAAACATTCTTCAAGCTTGCGAGAACCTTGAACGAGTTGAGGTCAAATTACTTGCTCTGACCGTTCTTATTGTTGGTCCGGTACCGGCGAATGAATATACAACCACTCTGAAAGTTTTATAACCAGCGCTTACGAGCTTATAATAACTTGGCTTATTTGAGCTCTTAATAGGCCTAGTAGGAAAATAATGACTTAATGCGCAATTATTTGTATTTTGAGTGAAGTTAAACACTTTCTGTAGTTAACTCAATCTAAATTATATTTATAGCGGTGTTAAAACACCTTGTGAGAATTCTAAAGCTTTGTTAAAAATGGTTTTTGAGATGATCAAGTTTTATTGATACAATTATACAGTGTGTCCCGTCACCGATGTCGGAGCCTTCAAGAGGTGATAGATGAGTTCCCCTGCACATTTTTCTCTGTAGTATGGGGAAGTGAAAAAATAATTTGGGATTTCAAACTTAATCCTATTAAGAAAGTGGTAGCAATATTTCTTCTTAGTCACCACATGAAGGCTCCGACACCGGCGCCGGGACACATTGGATATTTTTTATGTGAGTAAACTTTTTGTGTAAATTTCGTATAGGTAAAAAGTGTTATTCTAAGTAAGATAAGGCGATTGTTCAAGACCTATATTACCTAACAAAAAATAAAGTTATTCATTCCAAGCCCTATTGCAAAAGTAGGACGATGATAATAATGTCAATAAACAAAGAAAACCAGACTCGCAAGCGCTGACATTTTTTATCGTTTGACCCGATTCCGTCAGAATGTCATATGTCATGATTGTACAAAAAAGCAATGTATCATTAATATGACTATGCCATTAATCATAGCCACAATGCACGCCGCTCTATGAGGGGATGGGAAGAAAGGCTTGAGCTATTATCCTGGACGGTGTGGTTTCGGGAGGGACGTCGCGTGCTAAGAGCACAGTTAAAAACATACAGTCAGCACATCATTAATTAAACGACAGGAAAAAAACGTTTGGGATAAGGTTTTTATTAGTAAAAATATTTAAGAACGTTTGTGTTTTATCTGTTAATAAAAATATTATTATTATTCCTGATCGAAGCTAATATACATCGCTAATACTGGCGTGTACCACAATATTTTTTCGGACGATCTTAAGGTATGTCCAAGATTATGCAAGGTATTTTATTTAAAAAAATGCTTCAAAAATTTTAAAGATTAAATAAAATCACTAACTTATTCGACACAATAAATATTTTTTGTAAATTCTGATAGCCTGTCGTGCCGTTTCTACAAATATTAATCGAATTTTGAGCAGTTTGTGCTGGCTGTTATAATATTTGGACTATGGAGAAATATTATGTACGACGGGATGTGATAATTTAAATTTACTGCTGATCTATCCTGACTGGTGTAAATATTTTCACAATAAATGGTTGTTGCTCTTAATTTTTCACGTTGACTATGTGGAGTACATCCTACATACCTCGTAGACAACTTTAAATGAATTGGTGGGATAAGATCTTAGACAAAGATTTAATGGATATAGTTGAAATGTTTTAAATAAATATATATCTTATTCTTTATATTTGTACTGTGCACAAAGTCACCGGTATGCGAATGCCTGACTCATACCAAACCCGAAACGTGTTAATGATTGAACTAACACTGCAATTCAATAGCCAATAATAATTGTAAAGACATGTAAAACAGCGCATTATGCATGTCAATGCGACCTCGCCGACAACTTCATTATGTGCGCACCTAAAATAACGTCGTCTTTCTGTGGGTGGTCCAGTACCAGGAATAGACTTTACGCATGTATACTTACAGCTATTGGAAAATCAACCCTAACTCTTCCGAATAAGGTCCTAAAATTTGGCTTAGTATGCGATAATAAGCGTGAATCCTGGCGACGAAGAAAACTTACTGTCAAGAGTTAGTTCTTGACCTGATCGATTGTGTACTTACTTCCTTTGAAGATGCTTCCTCGTGACAGATGTTTTTATGTCTTTTGATATGAAGATCCTTAGACAAAGGGAAAAAATGACATCATTTCTAACGCAATATGAGGCAAAGGGAAAGAAAGTTTGAATGTGATCTTACGGGAGAAATGAGACAATGAATAAATACCTACACAAACTGTAATAATCATTCAAAAGAGCAAGTAGTTTAAGTTATACTTAGTTTGAACATCTTATTTTATCCGTAACCTTATTTAACTTTTACCCAAGTTCACCAATTATTGAATAGCCATTAAACCTTAATAGACGGTGATTTTACACAATTATATTAACATTACAAATTATTTTAACGGCTGTTTAAATATTTAAAATGTGTAGGTGAACTCGAGTGACAGAACCGAGATGACTAATTTTCAAACAGACGGTTAACCTCAATTGACGGTTAATTTGACAAGATTTCCATACAAAATATGACAAATAATGCTGAACCGACTGATTATTATAATATAACAAAATTTATGTCAAGCGTTGAACACAGTTTTTATAATAATTTATAAGGTAAGTTATTAATTTACTAACTTACTAAATGTCGAGTTTACCAAGACATGTCTACTTTTTAAACAGACGTTTTAACATTATTTGACATAATATGGGGAGTCTCTTAAATAAACCGTCAATTGATATTTACCGGCTGTGTAAAAATTGGCAAACTCGGTTCTTAGTACTTTTCGTCAGGCAGATTTAAGACGTTTAAGTAAGATGGTGCAACCGACCGTAAACTTTAAGAAAGTTTATAAAATTGCGCTACGTTATTAAGGCGAAGACACCGCTCGAGTCAACAGGAGCTGGGTCAGGTAGATAGATGAAGGATGTAGTCCATCCATCAACGTATTGAGAGCTCGAGATTTATTCGAGCTGCCTTCGAGTCTAGACATGACGAATTTGTTTGGTTGGGAGAATTTCTCATAGTTACTGCTAGTATACATAATATGATACTAGCGACAGGCCCCGGCTTTGCAAGGGTAGAATAGGTTGATGAATTATACCTTTCTCAGAAATCACTTTGTTGATAGATTAAGTATCACAAACAAATATAAGTATGCATTTATGCCATTCAATAATAACGTAGCTTTCTACTAGTGACAGAATATTCTAAATCGGTTCAGAAGTTACAAACAAACTTACGAACTTTACTACCTACAGTACTGTAGATGCTGATAAAAATTTCGGGTATGAAACAAATCACAACTTGGTATGCATAAAAAAATAACTGTATTTATACACAAAATGCTCTATTCTTGCCTGAAGAATTTAGCACTCTTACCTAACTAGTTTTCTAATTTCAATAAATAGTTGGTTTCCACTTTACTTCAATATTGAGACTCTTTCTACTAGTAATATATTACAAAATTTACGAGTAACAAACTAAAAACACAGCCAATACTTTGACAATGTTTACTATATCGGTTGAGTTGGGCTTCCTGCCTCAACCTTGCTTTGTTTACCCAATTCCAAAATTGTTTGTTTTGTATGAACAAAAAAGCTTAAACATTTAGGGAGGCGCATATTGATGCAAGTCATGGGACATGTTATTGAATGCTCTTGTTTTTATAATAAACATTATCTTTAAATCAGTTTGATTGAGCAAGCAGTCTTTCAAGTAACAGGTAAATAAGTAAGTAAGTAAAACTTGAGACTGAGTAGCTAAACGTACTTTACATGATGTGTTTTCAGTGGTTGTTAAAATTATTCTACGGATATTTAAGGGGATCTGGGAACTGCATAATATCAATTCAATCATTTTCATGTAAGATTTGTTGTAAAAAATCACAAAAATAATGTTCTTAGATATCAATAGCTACAAGTCATGTTTATTATATCATAAAGAATTTGTTTCAAATTTCAACAAGAACACCTTGTGCAATGATCAGGCTAACCTAGACAAGTGGTTTTAGTATATTTAACTAATTCAGCTCATCGCACAGGTGACTTTTAAAAATACGTAGTTTCTTAATTTTGTGCAGGGCCCCCTTAAGGGAATTATATTTTTTTGTCATTGTCATTTACTGAAATATAAGCTATTATCTGTCTGTAAGCAATAAAACTAAAAGCCTTAACTAATAAGGCTTAAAGGTATTTTAGCCACCGTAAAATACAAAGCAAGTTCATTTAAGACCTATCTAACTATCGGGATGAAAGCAAACCCGATCTAACTACCACGTACTAACCTAATAAACAATCCACGATAACAGGGCCTCATAAAATAATTTAACTAAACCAATCGACGTTTCTCCCACAGTGATAGTAATAAAATAAAATCAGTTGGAAACCGCGAGTCTGGAGCACGATCGCTGTCCCGTCCACAATTTATATGCCACTGATTCATTCCACCGTTGACAGTTATAGCCCGGGCCTCGGATATTGCACTTTTGCACCGCATTCCCACTCCTGAATTATGCTTTATAGTAACTGAAGAAGGCTACCGCGCGTAATGTTAGGTACATTACGCGCGGTAGCCTTCTTAATATAGCTTTCCTATATAAATTTGGAAAGCGCCTTTTTGCAAGCAACGCACAAGAGTGTGATTTATAATTTTGAAGTCATCCTCATAAAGTACTTGTCCATTAATGGTTTTTTATTCGTCAATATTTCTAACCAGAATAAACTTAATATTATATAAAAGAGTTCACGAAAACTAGCCTTTCTGCATAATTAAATATTTTTTAAGGCCTCCGATTCAGAGAAAAATTAAAATTAATTTTTCTTTTTGTCTGTACATGACCGCACGTTCGCTTATACCAATTATCGCATGAAAAAAAAATTGACAGCAAAATTAACATTCCATTGACAGTAGTACTTACCTACCTAGTAGTACCTATTTATCCACCAGTGAAAAAGTAATGGTACATAGCCATACAGCCAGGAAATACAAGTAATGATCAATGGATGATGCCTCAATACAAAACACATTTTTTCTCAAAATTGGAGGCGTTTAAAATTCAGTTCTTTAGTTACGTGTTTCATATTTTTGTAGCTTAAAGATAAATATAGGTTATTGGTGGTTGGTTATATCTTGGAATAAAAAACCAGCCTCCATACAAAAATAGGACAAGTCCTTTCGTAGTTTGTATTGCTATACACTGATGCTATCAATATTCTCAAATTTCTTTCAGAGAATTATAAAAAATAAAGCAAACCTTAAGATTTTTTTTAAAATTTTTGGTAATAGGTGACAAAAACTTTATTTTATCTTAGGTATAATCGGGTGGCACACTTAAAAAAGGGGTTAACTTTTTTTAAATTCCTCACGGTCATTATTCAACTGAATTACTGAGATAGGCTGTGCACAATTTGTTTCAGTAATAATTTATTCTACCACTGGCAGTTTTAACTGTGCGCTTCAGCACAGACCTCGGAAATTGTATGCTTATACTTTCGTTTTTGCCCGCCCCGACATCCAGGCTCTAGAGTTATGGTTTATAATAACTGGAGACTGCTTCTGCATTTAATATGGCCTCAAAGTTGTGTCGGTAAGTTTCCAAGATTATGAGAATGCCACACACTTGGAAAATTCATTGTTAAACTTTCTTTTACGATCGCGAGTTTCATATAGTAAACCTACTAACATTATAATCTAATAAAAAAACAGATAAATATAACAATTTAATTAGTTTCCAGAAACAAAAAGCAATCAATTGTTATCGGGACGCCAGTGTTCTTATGAGACTTAAGGCGTAAAGCAAACTAACAAGAAATTGGTTATACGTTAAACTCAAATTGGTAATCCGTTTTACGGCTTCCATCTTTAATTGCTAAGAAATTTCACAACAGCAGCTATCCGTTATCTAACCTTAAAAGCTGAAGAGTTAAGTCCAGTTGGCAACAAACTAACAACTTCTGACTTTCATAGACGCAGTAAAGATTATTTACAGCCGAGTTCTGTTTTTATATTTATTTATACTCCGTTTAGTTCCAATGTTACTCACATAAAAGTTCCGTAAATTTCTATCTGAGAAGACAGTTCTGGGAGTGATCGGATGAGCGGTCCATATTTATAGCTCTTTGATTTATTTTGTTATCTCTTTATTGCCCGTCTAACGACAAGCATTCTCCTTCGAAGATTAATCACTGCCGTCAGCGTGATTTAGCAGAGCAACCGATATTTAATGTGCGCCGTTTAGACAGAATACGATCCTTATATTTAGATGGCCGGTTAAGTGTCTAATCGTCGAAACTCTTTATGTCGTTCCTTTGAGTTTTGATGCGACGGACAAAAAGACGCAACGCACCGAGTCCGTTATTTTAGGGTCGATCGAGAGACGGATACGGACAAACGAAACGTATCGTTGGTCTGATTACGATAAAGATCAGGATGTTAATAAATGTTTTTTATTTTATTAACTCCCTTTGAATTGAAAAGTAGCTACACATCGAGTGTTTGGGATGGTTATAGGAAGGCAATGTAACTCTTTGAATACATTTTGATTGACCATCGAAGTTTTTAATTATTTTACTGACGCTCATGATACCATTGTTGCATACTTTGACCGTCTGTGACGACCGTCTTGGTGTAGTGGTTCGCGCCACGGACTTCTAAACCAGGCGGTTGCGGGTTCGAATCCCGCAAGCGGCAAATGTTTGTGTGATGAGCACAAGCATTTGTACCTAAGTCATGGATGTTTATAAAAGTATTTAAGTATGTCTATCCGTTATCCTAGTCACCATAGCACAAGCTCACGCTTAGTATGAGGCTAGGTAATTGGTGTGTTTGTTGGAACAATTTATTTATTTATTATTATACTTTAGTCTCAAAATAACGGATCCGTCACATCACAATGCTAGTTTTAAATATTGTGTATAATATTATCCTGTGTTACTTGCATAGCAATAGCAAAACGATTCGTCATCTCTCATCGTATCTTATACAAGATAGATGTTGCATGCAAGTACAACGAACTTGCGCTGTGTCATCGTTGCACTAAACTGAAGTAAATACGAGCTGTCAAACACATGTAAAACCATTTAGCGGATAGCACTTCACGCCCACCTGCCCGTTTCATGCAAATTTTGTGGGAAAATGTTCCCGACATGGGTTCGCGCAATAAATATTATTTCAGAAGCGGCCGGCCGACGCATAAGGATCGTATTACGGGGTATTACTATACAATTCTCGCTGATAGCCGCGTGTAGGAAATTAAAAGGCTATCAAGTGCCGTCCTACGCGTTCGCGGCAGGTTCAGAGTTTGCTCTCTCGAGTTGTAAACGAGCGTCTTAGTAACACGATCTGTTGCGTGGGCGGATAAACCTATCTAAGTATTTTTTGCGGCAGTAAAACTCTGTGCTCGATAATTGGAATGAAATTGATATTTTCATACCTCATAGTTTGTAACTACAATTCCTTGAAGCTGAAAAAAACAAGCTTTTAAGTCAACTTTCTTATATTTAACATTTCAGAATCAAAACCTATACCTACAAACCTTTAGATCTCAAGAAACTTGACAAGAATAAAGGTCTTACAATATAAATAAATAAAAAAAACGAAAACCGAAAATTTGTTGCGGAAAAACCTTTGTACGGAACCCTCACTTGTCTGTTTTTCAGAATACACAAAAGTCACTTCAACGTTTTAAAATAAAAAAATTAACGTTTTATCTTAAAACTTTCTTTACGTACTGGCTTACTGGAACTAGACAAGAGACATCTACTCCGTTAATCACAACCTAATGTGCCTTTAATTGACGAGAGCCATCAATAAATTCATTAATCATTTCCCCATTTGCAATCGGTTAATAAGAAGGACGGTTACACTATTTAGATATCTGTCCAAGACTGTACGCAATACAGTTTCAGATTGCGTTTCACCACTCAATATTGTAGGTCTGGAAAGGTAAGCATAGTTTAGCTTCTGGTCCGCAATACGGGAGTCCCCTGGAGGGCATGTAGGCTTCTAATAGGTTATTGCAGCCGACTGTACATGGCGGCGTGTGGATGGTTTAGTGCCGCCTTTACGGGGCGGTGAAGGGATTTCGTTACGAGTTTAGGCTTGACTATGTTGTCTACTGAACAGAAGGGAACTTTCTTTCGTAAACTTCTGTACTCATATAACTGTCAGGGGATTCTGTCTGTGGTACGAGTATCACTACAAAATTTAATTTTTAGGGTTTCGTTACTTAAAGAAACCCTTAAATGATCACTTTGTGTATAGGTAGTCCGTCTGTCCGAACCTTTTTTTTCGGAAACGCGTGGAGGTTGAAATTAACATCAATAAAATCAAATTGAATTTCGCTCACAAAAATTAATCGACAGTGTCATCCGGTGGGACTCGAACCCACGTCCTTTCGCTAAAAATGTGGAACGCTTCACGATTTTGCGTGTCATCCTTGGACATCCTGGATTTGATTTCGTAAAAACTTGCAAAATAATTACGTAAGTTATAAAATTAATTTTAACATCAATACTTATGTCTGCGGTCCCTTAAAACTGTTAAAAATCAAGCTTCTAAGTTCTAAGTTAACGCAAACCTAAGATGCGGCCATTTTAAAACCTATATAGTACTTCCTATCGACCTACAATTATGAAATTTAGCACTAATTTTGGCACGAAGGAAGGTCTTGCAGCATAAGTAAAGAAAAAAGTCGCGAAAACCTCATGGTGTAATAAACTGGTGGCATGTAATCTACATAGACATCGGCCGTGTGTTAGCCAGTACGCGGAGCAACAAAGGGGACACCCGCTATGTGTTTTTGTTTTACCGAAAACAAAACGATTTTAAGAGCAATTATTTAAAAATAAAAATCGTGTAACTAAGCAGTACAAAAATGTACATAGGTTAGACAGTTTTGACAACCTTATACAAGCAACACACATTGCAATATTCGCACTTTTCACACTGTTCCTATTTTTATATGGGAAGGTGTAGGTACCTTTATGAGTTCTAAGACCACCAGTATAAGTTTTTAGCACCAATTATGGAGAAAACCTATGTTACGAAAACTTTACGCATGCGGCCTCATCAGCAGCACTGGCAGCAAAGAAAAGAAAAAAAAAGAATCGAATCGACCGTACGCACGGAAACGCGCGACAACTGTTTATTCTTTAACAAAATCACTAAGGCCGTGCCTAATCCAAATAACTTTTTTTTTGTAATAATAAAATTTCTTTTTCTTTATAAATCATAAAACCATAATTAATTTCAATACCGTTTTTCAATTACACCAGAAATAACCTATATGAATATTTAACACCGAACGTCGAACACCAATGATGATCTTATATTTAGCGACTATTAAAAATAATGAAAGCCCAAGTAGTGAGGCTGTTGCATAGAAGCTAATCTAAATGTTTGCGAAGGCGGAATGATGTTGCAGTAAGTATCGCGGATGATAAAAGCTGTCAGTTTTTATGACTGCGTAAACGCTAGCTTGATACTCGTATTATGCAAACTGCTTCATTTACGTTATCTCATTTATTTAATGAAGCAAACTAAGTACACGTCTTTTAATAAGAAAAAAAAAATATAAGTGTTTTTTACAAAGTCGATCAAAATAAAGCATTTTCACTTATTAAAATAATTCACGATAGGTACTATTGAAAAAAAGGGAGTGTTTGTAGCATTCAATTAGTAAGTAAACCTTTAGGTTGGTGCTAAAGTTTTGACTGCCTCGTTGGTCTAGTGGTCAGCACGCTGGGTACTATCCACGAGGTCCCGGGTTCGAATCTTGGGTCGGGCTGAGAGTGTTTGGGTTTTTCTGTCTTGAAATTACTCAGACACAGCTCCGGAGTCAGGAAGTTGGTGGTGTTAACACCCCCGTGCCTCGGAAAGCACGTTAAGCCGTTGGTCCTGCGCCTGTTGAGATAGGCTGCCGTGGTCGAAATCGGCTAAAAGGACTACTACTACTACTATATCTTGCTATAGTAGATATCAGAGTAAGTAACTACCTACTACGAGTACTAAGACAAATGTAAAAATACGAAAACAGATAAATAAAAGCAGATCTTTTATTAATGAAGAAATGCTCGCTCAACTACAAAACCTGTGGACAGATAACGCAAACTTTTCCGTGGCCGTCTATTAATCATTCGATCAAGGCAAGGTATAGTTAGTTGAGATGTAGGAGTAAAGTATTGCCGGGCCAAGCCGTGGGCGGTGGCGCCAGTCCGCTTGGTGTCCTGCCTAGCCTATGAGAACGGTTGATTACCGGTATGATGTAGATTTCAGTAATTACTGTCCCCGATGTAGCAGTGGTTTACGTGTTTGAGTGTTCAGGTAAATCTTATGAGGAATAACGCAATAGAATAGAGAGTGGGATTCGTTGCCGGCTGAAGTCTTTTATGAACCGCGCCTAAACAATATGATAATTCATATTATTTTCTTAAAAGTTGTATACTTACAGGTAAGAATACAAACGGGCAACTGTCAAATATTATAACTCGTCCTCGACCGCTTCATCGTGAGAGATTGCGAATGTCTATCTTTTATTAAAAATTCATCATTTGTTTAGATTCGGACTTCTTTTAAATTTACGGTATCATTTACCTGCTTTAATTTTATAGCGAGAATGTAATTCTTAAAAAAAAAAATCAGTAGAATTAGCAGAAGAGAACCGACTGAAATAACCAAAGAGGCTCTGATATACTCGTACCGATGGTAAAACATGAGCACGCTTTCAAGGATAGGTACCTGACCTAAGTTGTTAAGAACTTACCAACGAAGACACTAACTATATTGATAGTTTCTAGGCGAAAGACAAAACTAGGGTATGACTAGTATTTCCAAGTTAAGCGCAAATGGCTTGAAATATTATTTTGATGTTACAAGCAATTATAAAAAAAATAAAGGATCAAGTAAAGTAAATTCATCATGTGCAAATACAAATTTCCGCTCAGCACATACATAGCAGACAGCACGTTGAAATCCATCGCGAAAAATGGCCAACTTTAACCCTGAACCGAGTTCATAATGGCTAATTTTACTTACTCCGAACATTTGCGGCTAATGTTTGTATTCCATTAGGTGTGAAAAAGGAAAACAAGTTAATAATGGTTTAACCAACCTTTACAAATCATTGAAACGTCCGTCAGCGCTCATATTTCACGCTTTTACCTTTCCGTTGTTTATTAAAATAAATATTTAATTTCCGTGTCGTAATGATGAGATATGGAATTTATTACGCCTGATTGTAAAGTTTATTTATTTCGTTTTGATTTTACGTTTATTGTAGGCAATGAGGCTTTATAAAAACATGTTAGGTAGATAGATTTATGATGACTGGCTTAGAGAAACATGACATTTATTATTGACATAAAGGTAAAGCAAGATAGTTATTTACTGTATCAATTTTTTCACTTGCAACTATATTTTAAAGCGCTAGTTCTTTAACGACACGGTTTCAGCTTGATGCCTTTTCCTAGCTTGCCCTAGTTATGGATGTTTATAAAAAGTATAGAATAGGATAACCAAACCAAAAGAAAAAAATATCCTATCGTAGCTCAGTGCTTAGTTTGCAATGGAGCTATTTGATAATTGGTGCGATTGTTGAAGTAATTAATTAAAATTTGTGTAATACTCTAGTTTTAAATCTCTTTTACCTTAAGGCTAGTTTGCTTTTAAAACCAAACCATAAATCTTGTAGTTTTACCGGTAGTCCTAAACCAGCCCCCAGATTTGTTTTAGCCAAAATACACGGCAATCTGTCTTGTCCACATTGTGTTCAGAATTTGCAATATCCGACGCTAATTTAAACCAGACAGACTAGGTGTCTGGTTATGCAAACGCTACCACGATTCAGCACAAATCAGCGTCTAACTTACATACCATCGCAGTAATACATCAGACTTTGTTGTTGAACTAGTGCTATTAGCAAACTGATCCTGTATTGATGTTATTATTGAAACTTGAGATATTTGTTTAAGTATTCGAATAATGATGACATTTTGTAAATCTCTGTGTGGGGGTGTAGAGTACGAAATCACTAAAAATGCAATTTCGAAATAGTTATAAGTAAGATATAGTGAATGTGTTTTTTAAAACAATAGTTCTATCTGTAAAAATCTAGTCTTAATAATGAAAAACAGTGTCTCCAAGCTGCCTGACATCTAATCATCGCCTAAAGCTATATAATCACCGCATTCTTCTTAAAACTAAGTTCGCTTCGTAAATGCTGCCTTCAGATTTACAGCCCGCCCTGTCGCCACTATTTGCATAATAATTTTCACTTATGAATAGGTATTAAGCCGTTATTGCTCTTATAAATATTTACGGCTGATCCCGATGAGGAAGGAGGGGCCTGTCTGACGCTCTGTCAAGTGGTGACAGATGGAATGCTTTAGAATGTTCTAGGAAGCTTAGGTGATGAATAGCACCGGTAATGCTGCTTTAATGAGCGTTTTGTATGGGATGATACGTTTGCATTGGTTGTGATTCAATGATGTGAATTATATTGCGTAGATTGCTAGTCGTTGTAGATATATTTTCTTTGGAATTCGAAAAACGTTGATGTATTTTGGAGTGATAGTGTAATTAAAAACTGTGAGTACAAAGTTATTTGATAAAAATGAATGAATGAGCAAACTTAATCCGTTAAGTGAAATAAACACGTTTATAATCGTTTTTAACATCAAATTAAAGTAATCAATTTTCTAAATAGTCAATGAAGACCAACTTCGCACATTTCAGGTTTGGGTAATACTAGGGGTCAAAAACCGACTGGCTTGTCGTTATTCGTAACTTTTTAAAAGTAGCATTAAAATGCCGTTGTAAGTCGTACTCAATACGTATCTACAAGTCCGTATAGGATATGTGCATATTCGCAAAAGGTTTAATATTTGTCCTGCAAAATGCAGTGAGCCTCGTTTACGAAAACAAATGTATGTCAATTGTCAATATTGATTTTGCGATAGACTAATAGCCGGGCCATTACCCATTATTACGGGCTTGTTTGCCAATTTCGCTGACAACACTCGTTCGTGGTTGCTAGACGTAATAAATTATGAGAGCCTGGCTCAGTTCGGATGCATAATTCTTTGTTACATACACATACCACCACAGAAAAAAAACGAAAATCCTAGGAGGCCATAATGTGCAAAATACATTATGTAAAGGAGTACAGATTTTTGGTGTTTTAAAGACGGAAAAAGAAAATAATTAGTCCATTAAGACCCAATGTTTAAACAGCTGGTAAACAAATATGACAAATAATGCTAAACCGGCTGATTAAAACTTAAACATGTGTTGGTGAACTCTAGGCTAAGATATTTATTATTTCAATAGACCTTTCAAAAATGAAATTGTGAATTAAAAGCGGAAAATTAACTTAAACTCCGAATAGTAGCCGTAGATGCAACTGATAAGCCCAAAAAATTCCTAGTTTAAAAATAACGAGCTTGCGTGCCTCAGTGTTGGATCGCTTCATTCCGACCGTATGTTTAAAACAGTCGATTAAACGACTGAAGTTTCCCCGGTTCCCGATTCCTGCAGGTATCGGCTTTCCCTAACTGTGATAAAGTTATAAAATCGCTTTCCTTGCTGCGTGACCGCACTCCTGAGTGCGGGAGTTGAGTCTCAGGGATAGCAAGCAAACAGCCCACTATGATTCCTAGTAGTAGACTAAAAGCATCAAATAAACAGTACAGTGTAGAATCCATAGATGATTATAACATACTTATTTACACAAACATGGTATTTTATTAGTGCATTACACCAAGACACACGATGTTATACATTCACAATAATGTTATACTTATGTAACAAAATTATTAATAAGAGGTTATGAGGGCATATGAACCATTGTGAAATCAATGCCGGATTTAGACCCAATTTCACCAATTATTAATCTATTGGCAGTTTAATTCACCTTCTTTAAAAAATATAACGATTCGAAGAGCATAGTAGTAATTGTTTTACAATGAAAATTTTAAAAAGTCCAGCTCTAGGCCTATTCTAGGGGTGTTTTATTGAAAAAGTTGAAGTCGTGAGTAGACTGCGTGAGGGCACGAATACCGCCGTAAAATATGAATAATAATGATCATTGACCTCTTCAGTGTTCCGTACCTGCAAACGGAAAGCATGGCAAAGATATTTGCAGGGGTTTCCCTACTCGGTTTCCTTCCTCATTTAAGGGATCGAGTTTTGGGCCCACAAAGAAAATTAATGGGCGCCAGGATTCAACTTTTAAAATGAGTTTTCCTGGTTGCGAAATGGAACGGAGTTTTTAAGATAAAAATACGGTATTAAACTCGCAATGTGTGGGGATTTTTGACTCTCAGTTATTTTTTTCACACCTTGTATTGGGTTCAGTCTGAAGTTTTGCAAGTCTTGAATATAAAACATTTATAAATTACATTTTGCAGACGCCGCGTAAAAAATACGCCGCCTAGAGCATCTGTCGCCTTAGAAACGCCTTCAATTAATCTTTCTATATTATGTAGGTCGTGATAGACAGAGCTTACCAAAAAGCCGCGGCCTATACGGGCTATACGTATCATTAATCACGCATTCATAACCTCCGTCAATCAAGAGTGACGTTTTGCACGCGTAGCGTTTATCCGCCCCAACGTGTTAGTTGGGCCATAAAGTTGGCAGAGGATTTTCTTTTATTTTTCTTTGGATTCCCGATTTATTCTTTAGCAAAATGTCAATAAAAAAAAGATAAGATACTCTTGATTATCAAACACATACATATTTGCAAAATTATCAGACATATTTATTTTAAAGTAGGTAATTAGCCTTTGTTGAGATAATTGAAATAAGTTATGCGTACAATTTAATAATTCATTTTTGGATTTATTAGACCAGTCAATCAATTATTGCATAAGTTCTTCCTGGTGTAGATCCGGGAATAATGTACATAGTGGCTCTGCTGAAGCAATAAACCTTCGTTTCATAGCCACAGAAAAGGTAAGCCACGTACAAAATTTTCTCACTCCTATATCAAAAAGATATAGGTATGCGTTTAGCAATACAAAAAGTAAAGGTGTGCTTCATAATCTTGCTTGTAATTTAGCCTCTGCCATGTCATATAAACATTAAAGCCATTTTCAAAACAAAGAAACCTTCCAATTCAAATAATACATACGTACGTACATAATTAGTTACTTGTTGTTCATGATATTATTTTAATTGGAACAGGTCGCCGTCACGAATCCCCTGTGAGCTGACTTCGCGTGAAAATTTGAAATAAAAAATATCTCAAACGGCTGTATACGTGTACTGTGATACGACGGCGATAAATTACACAGTAATTATATCGCTCGCGTTGTGTTTACCATAATAAGCGAGATAAGTGGGTCAAACTTATTTCTCTTGTGGGCTTACTGTTAAGAACGGTAGTCAAACTTTTTTAGATTAGGATTTAGACCACAAAATAGATAGATAGATAACTCTTTATTACACACCATAACAGATAAATACAGTAAGTACAACGATTTACACAGAAAAATGTACAATGTTCAAAATAATTCGACGAATCTTATGAATCAACGCACGTTAGGCACAAAGGCACAAATAAAGTTTGATTCGTTATTCTTAAAAAGCTTGTAGGTTTTTTATTACAAATTATTATATAAAGTATTGAGATATATTCGACAGAGCTGAATAAAAGTGATATCACCGACTATATAGGTACCTTATAGTGTTTAGTAGGACAAAATGTAATTTCATTCAGTAACAAAGTATTTTTACAAGAATGGTCTTTCCGTTGCAACTCAACTTAAATAAGAAAAATGTAAGAATCGTTTTACGTCAGTACTTATCATTACAGTTTGGGAACCACAACATACTGGCTTAAGACAGTGAAAACGTGACGGGGCCTTTTACAGAGCGTTTTATACGCAATTTTGTATATACACGAGAGTTTCAGTCATCCCGTTATGTACGTGGGCGGAGTTCGAGACAACTGCGGTGCTTACGACGGTATTCATAAAATAAATTGTGTGCTAATTGTTTTGGTACTGACACGACAGATAAGTGGTTAAACTACCATTTGTGTTAAATTAAAAAATGTAATCCGCAACTTAATCTGAATCATTATTTTTGTTCATGTCTGTCGCAGAACCGAAGGGCGTTGGAGTAGGAAAGTTCTCGAATGGAGACCACGTGTCGGGAAACGTGCTGTTGGACGCCCTCCTGCTAGTCGGACCGATGACCTAAGAAAGGTGGCCGGTGGTGGCTGGATGCGAGAAGCGGAGACCGTGAAAGTTGGCGCAGTCTTGGAGAGGCCTAAGTTCAACAGTGGACTGCAATAGGCTGATATGAATATTATTTTTGTTTCGGATCATATTTTATTCGTAAGAAGGTATATGAGGCTTGCAAAGGACGCGTGCGATTTTTATTTAGCTACTTATGTTTAAGATAATTATTTTTCCGTGAATTATTTTTATTATTGCAATCTTTTTGAGTTTTGTACTACCAAAAGTTAAACGCCATGTAAGATTAAATTTGGCTTGTAATTCTTTTAAATAATACAAGCCTTATCCAATCATAAGTTAACCCATTGATAGTAAAATCAAACAGACTTGATTTAATGGGTGGACATTACATACTTAGTACTTTAATGTTACTTGAAAAGCTACTGTATTTACCAGTACCTAAGTATCTATTCCGCATTTTTCCTGCACACAGTTTAATGACCCGCAAATACCTACCCCTACATTATCCCTGTTTTCGCTGAAAGTAAATAGAATACGAAGCTTTTAATTCCACAGCATTAACGGTGAATCCGCCACCAGTTGCAGTCCGCACTCCGGCATTTGGCTTTGCTCCAAATTATTTTAAAAGAAACCCCGTAAGGGTTCAATACTTCACTAGGATTCTATAACTTCAGTGGGTAGTGACAATGATAGAAATAGCAAAGAAGCGGTTATTTAGACAGAGAGACGTTTTTTCATCATTTTGTTGATAGTGACTAAAAGAAATCTAAAGCTGCCAGAAGCTTATGAAATTACACGTAAGAATTTTAAGCAATTTTTTGAGGTTTTTATTTATAAAAGTATCCATCATCAACTGGGACTGGGATGCTCTACTCTCACAAATAGAAATAGATGAGATAGAAGGACGACGCAGTGAGGACGCAGGATTTAACAATGAGGATTTTTCCAGTAAGTTAAAACCGTTCTAGCGCCTTTTAGTGAGTTAGTGCTAAGTATAATTTATTTGTTACTAGTGGTTCCCCGCGACTTCGCCCGCCTGAGTTGGATTTTCCATTTAAACTTTCATGCCACATTTCACCCCCAAATATTTTTATATCGCGACAAAATGTCCTTTCCAGAGTCTCGAACTATCTCTCTACCAAATTTCATCTCAATCGGTTCAGTGGTTTAAGCGTCAAGAGGTAACAGACAGACAGACACACTTTCGCATTTATAATATTAGTATGGTTAGTATGGATGTCACTTTGCCAAGTCAGAAATGTATAAAAAATCTCAAATATCTTTCCTCTTGCTAATAAACAACACCTTCAAGAAAACTGCTATTTGGTTAAAAACTATCCAAAACAGAGCGGAAAAGGGGTTGTTTGTAAAGGTCTACACTACATGTTTGAAGATAAAGATGATGATGATGATGATGTTGATAGTATACTGGCAGCTGGATCCTGGGCCCGTAGATATGATGCAATCTATTTTAAAGTGAAGTTCGCTTTCGTAACAAACTGTATGAAACTGACATAAGGCATCACAAAACATCACGTGGTTTTTGCATACATATTTTGAAATTTTGTTAGCGATAATGAAGTTCGCTGAAGAAAGATGGCATCTTGTCTAAGGGCCCTGTTTTGAACATTGTTGGTGTCCGGGTGAGACAAAACTTACAGGTCTTATTCCACCGAATCACCGTGTAATACTTACTTGTTTTTATTTTTCATAAGCTTTAACACGGAGTGGCTCTGTAATTAGCTCCACCGAACAACTTTTCTGTTGAATAAGAATACTGGTTAATGTTAACCTTTACTGAAACCGAAAAGAAGCTGTTATTGCCAGTGAAAATTAAGTCCCGCCTACAAAAAACTTAATAGGACTTATTTTTACGAAGGAAAAATAAAAGTATTTATAGCTAAATGAAAACACCTGTTGAATTTAATATATTGGTAGGGTGGCTAAAATTACTTATTACTATATCTTGCCACCCTGTTATTTCCGTTCAGGTTTTCATTTGGTATCGTGTAATTTTCAGTTATGTAATCAATGCATATTATATCTTCTCGTATGAATATGAATATATCAAAAAAACTTATGCGTTGCGAGTAGTCAGTCAAGCCAATTAGATGTATGAGGTGTCATACCATACCTTTTAAACGATGTAGTAGTTACTTACTTCCTCTACCTTTAGTTGGATTACTGCTATTTGTTTCTTACGTTTACGCGAATTGTTGAACTCATTAAAACACAATTTTACGGATTACTTCGCGATTTATTTACATTTTATTTAAAACCTGACCTTTCGAACACTTTACAGCGTTCGTGGTCACAGGGAGACTATGGTATTATTTGTCAATTACAAAGTTTTGTAAAATTAAACCACCGTCACTCATTAATATTAATTTACGTTCCTATTTACGCAGAAAGAGCTAATCGTGCCTTGAGATCTTGCACTGCAAGGTGTTGTTTTGGTTTTTGCTAGAATAGTGCATGCGGATAAAAGAACATAAATCTGCAGTGTGTTAACATGCCTTAGACAAACCCAACCACTTCATTCGTTTCGATACTTGCTAAAGAACGGCGTTTTATTCCTCGAATGCTACGTGAAGCCATTGAAATTAGAAAACATCTAAATTTCAAAAGGGAAGATGGTTGGAAAGTTTCACCGGCATGGGATCCTATTCTAGCAAAAACCAAAACAACACCTCGCAGTGCAAGATCTCAAGCTCTTACGGTTAGCTCTTTCTGCGTAAATAGGAACGTAAATTAATATTAATGAGTGACGGCAGTTTAATTTTTCAAAACTTTGTAATTGACAAATAATACCTTAGTCTCCCTGTGACCACGAACGCTGTAAAGTGTTCGAAACGTCAGGTTTTAAATAAAATGCAAATAAATCGCGAAGTAATCCGTAAAATTGTGTTTTAATTGGATTACTGCTAGTTCCTGTTTTCTGTGGTACCGCAAGGTAAGCAATCTCAAACTAAAACATTACTTACTTATTTAATATACAATTTTGCGGCTCACTTTTTAAACTAGTAACTCGCACATTGTAATACTGGTCTCGAGTCGCTCCTAGTTGGGTTAAAAAGTAGCCCCAGTGACCCTCTCAAACTCTTTTATAGGAGCCGTGTGGCCAAACGTCAGTGCTTTATGGCCTATAAATTTTGCACAAAAACGCAGACTTTTTCGGTTATACGGAAACTTTGCACTATCCTTCTTTTACGTTGGAAGGGGACGACAGCAATTACTTTGTTCAACTTTATTGACTCCCAGTTTTGATGTTTCGTTTTATGGCAGACGGCTATTTTGGGGCGGAGTGGCTGATCCGAAATCCATTAAGAAGTTCTTTTATATTTTATGAAATATATTTCGAACAATGATTGATGGGAAAACTGATTTTCAAAAATGCCTTAAAACTGTCCTAGGGTATAAGGGAATTGTTTGTAACTAATCTGTGAATAAGTTACGTACATGGTTTTTGAATTACAGTAAATGTAGAATAATAAATAGACTGAGAAGTATTGCAAGTAATAAAAAGTCCACTACAGACTTGATGTATGCCACTTATTATTCAACTTCAGAGCCACAGAATAAACACGCAATATATAAGCATATCAGTTATATATCAAAAGCAATCAAAGTCATACAAAGACGACAATCTGCGTACGAGATCACAATACCTAATCCGTCCGATTGCTTCGATCCCGAAATATTGCTTGCAATAAAACATATCGGTGCCGTGGCAGGGCTGTATTAGGGCTGGTCTTTTGGGATTTTAACAGTACATAATATCGTTTGACGCACAGAAACGAAGTAAAACACAAATAAGTAATATACTGCTAATGATGCATCTGCTTGAAAACTAATAAAACCTTTTTTTTTAAAGAAATTCAATATTGTTTAATTCAACATGAATACGTGGCATTCGTTGGCGTTTGGCATTTAACTGCATTATCGAACGAAGGTGGGAAAATATATGTATTTTTACTGTCAAAATTTATATAACATATTATAATATTATAAATTCGAAAGTGTGTCTGTCTGTTTGTCTGTTACCACTCGACGCTTAAACCACTAAACCGATTGAGATGAAATTTGGTGTGGAGACAGTTCGAGACCCTGGAAAGGACATAGGCTACATTTTGTCGCGTTATAAAAAAATAAGGGGTGAAATGGGGGATGAAAGTTTATATGGAAAATCCAACTCTTGCGAGCGAAGTCGCGGGGAACCACTAGTATACAAATATAGAAGGAACTACATTGAAATTAGGACAGTAGTTTTTATCGCATCTTGCGTTAAGCGGTGACTGTTTTATTAATTTACCTCCCGGTGCGTGTAAGGCCATCTACTATACAATTTACGGCCCTGTGTTATATCGATATGGGGAAATGAGAATCGAAATACAGACAATCGATGTGAATTCACCCGATTGGGACCAATTCGATATGTTAATATGAGTATTTGATTTTATAGGCGCTGATATAGAGTTGCCGAAATTAAATTGTCTGGTTTGATTTTGTTTGTTTATTTTGCTTATTCATACATTTTATATTATTTTACCTTAATACAACAAACGATAGTTGGTACCTGCATCAACTATTCTATACTAATATTATAAAGAGGAAAGATTTGTTTGTTTATTTGTTTGTTTATTTGCATCGAATAGGCTCCGAAACTACTGGACCGAATTAAATGAAATTTGGCACAGAGATAGTTTGAGACACTGGGAAGGACATAGGCTACTTTTTGTCGCTACATGAAATCATCAGGGGGGTGAAATGGGGGATGAAAATTTGTATGGAAAATCCGAATTTTGGCGCGGGCGAAGTCGCGGGGAACTGCTAGTAGCTTATAAGGAACTTAGAACACAATATAATGTGAAAACTAACACAGAATAAAATTGTAGTACAGGTACTAGAAAGTGGTTATATTAGAGGGTTTCATTTTTGTAAAGACCTTTTTTATAATATTTTTGTATATTTATGTGCTTTTATATACCAAAAATGATCGCTAAAAGAGAACTTCAATTTTTAACAATAGGTACAGTGCAGTCAGAAACAAATTCTCTACCAAAGCTAATATTTCGCCTACAATGCCTTTACCTACAGAATTGATCAAAAAGAGTATAGGGGGATGATTGGTTCATTTGAATGTACTCGAAGTTATCAGTGCACGGTGGTGGTTATGCACGAATGCACTCCATCTATGACTGGGGTGGACATCCATTGTGTGCGTTGATTACGACGCGATGTTCGGAACAAAAGTCTTTTGCGATGTTGCTGATTGAAAATATTGGAACTGAAGCTTTATATGCTGCTGCTAGTGAGAAATAAGTGTTGCGTAAGAAATCAGCAAATAATGTGTATTAAATTGAATGAATGATAGTCATAATTAGTCTCGCAATTTAACCTTCTACACAATTTTAATTTCTCATGGTTGCATTTGTTGGTAAAGTATGCTTAAGTTACCTGTTCGTTTAAAAGTAAAGCTTTTTCTTCTTATTTTTATTTCCTAATACTTCATCATTCTAGGTTTCAATGTGTTTTGTTGCCACGGAACAATTCCAGGAAAAAAAGCCTAAAAAGTCGTCTGGATTAATCCAGGATATTGTCCGGTACACGTACCTAACGCAATTACGATCCGATCGCAGAATACATGGGTCCTACTCTCTAAATGCAAAAAAAATGTTTTATATTCATATTCATTAATTTACACAGAAACACGGTAGGTTCATTGGATAGATAAAAACATAAACATAAGTTCGACATCCGATAAGGTTTGATAAATCCCTAAAAGCCTAAAATAATTTGTACTGTACAGTAATCAAATTGCTACTTTTAAAAGATTCTTGACGTGCTGTTATCCTTTTAAGTTAATAAAATAAGGAGCCAGTGGTGTCCCACTGCAAGACAAGGCAAAGACTGACCCTTTTCCCGTTGTCCAAGATTTTGGGTCACTGCTCTTAAATACGTCAGATTTCAAAGTCAGTTTAGTACCAAAAGTTTTTAAGCACTCAGCATCATTTAGATAGACAGGGATCCCGGTATATTTTGACTCCATCCTATCACTTATCACAGACTTCTCTAGAGAGAGACAGAGACAAACTCAGCCAAAATGATCGTAGAGTAGACCCTCAGTCAGGATGCAGTAGACTAGTGAATAGCGGACGCTGGCTGAGTGAAATTGACAGATTTATTTGCGCCAGGACAAACCGGAGTATGCGTACGCTTGCATTTTTAACGTACCGCGCCTACCTGATTAATCTTTCGTATAAATTCGATAGAATTTAGATGGAACGCCAGTTTTGTGGTGGACCTGACAGTTTTTTAATTAACACCCTTTCAATGTTTGTTGTAGTGTGATAACAACTGGTATTGGCACACGTGACATTGGCGGAACAGTAAGCCCAAAACTGGGGAAGCTTAAGTTCGCTCGCCATAAGAAAGAAAAAGAAGAAGAACAACTGGTATTGATGAAAACGATATCCAACGATATACAATTCTACATTTAAATAGGTGTGGAAATTGGTTCTTGATTTTATTAAAATAACCATATTGTCTTGCACTTATACTTAGCTTTCATTTTAACTGATACAATAATTGGATTTTGACTGTTAATAAGCAAGTCTTCAAAGCTAGATCTCAGTTTCCTCACTATAATAAAATATCTAAACGAAAGTGTCGTTTGACTATGTCTGTTTTTCTTCATTCATTTTGTGGCATTTGGACAACTAATTCCTAATCGAAAATTAATAAATAAAATAAAAAAATTGGCAAACGTCAATTTTTCAGGTATTTTATTAGAATGGGAAAACGGCAAAGTGGGTTACTGGAATGTAGCATGTTTACTGTAATTTTTTAGTTACAATATTCTTGAGCATTTACTTAAATTATAACAAGCCCAAAGTAGGGCTTTTCTAAGCGTAAATTATCTATTTTAGTTAGGAATCAGAGCAAGCAAACACGGGTAAAACTTGCAGCCCCTCGGCAATATGCTGTAACAACGTACGTTACTTGGAAGAAGCCGCTAAGCAACCAAGTTACCGTGCACTGGCTGCGGTGAGGGCATGATTTCCCAGGAGGTGCGAGTATCGACGCGACGAACGTCACCCGATTGAACACCCGCTGACGTTGTGTCCTGGCTATTACATGGTTCCTGAAGTACTTTTAGATCCGAGTTCACCTATTTTTAAACAGGTAAACCTGAATTGACGGTTAATTTGACAGTTTTCCTGAACGAAATAAGTCAAAATAACGCTTAACCGGCTGATTAACAATTAAAGCTTGTGTTGGTGAACTCCAGGCATAAACTTTTAGTTTTGCTATCGATTAAGTAAGATTAACGGTAGTCTTGCGTTTTCAGATCTGACACATAAAATTATTTATTTTCTAAATCCGGTTAGTTAGCTCATGATGCATATATAGGCCTTGAAAAAATGTGTCTTGGAAATATGCAATTGATAAATATTTCGAACGTATGTTTAGGAACTACAGGCATAGCTTTCCAAGACCTACGCGTACATAGCAGAATAAGTCCTAAAAATCCCTACAATTTGATAAATCGTATAATACACAAACAAAACATAGTGAAAGACCATTCACCATTCACTATGTATTAGAATGGGAAATACGTGGTTGCGTTTCTCTAAAACTACAACCTACAACAGTAAATCATCATAGTTTTTTCTATCATGCAATTTCTAATGAATTTGTTAATTAATCGATCTGCTATTCTAATCATATTTGTACGCTTCATCACTAACCATCCGTGTTGCTAAGAAGGTATCATACACCTGACTGTCTTATTAGTATGGATAAGACAATCAATATGCAATCAAACCTATATGCAATCAGGTAAACGTAAAGTGTGCTTTTAGGTACTAAAGTCATTGCTGTACCAGGCCAGCAATGTGGTGAGGGCTGAAATTTCCCAAGAGAGTGAAGTATCGACGCAGCCTGACTGTCGCGCCGCTGACACACAGCAATGCGAGCAAGACGTATTGACCCACAGCGTTAATTCTGTTCTTTTGAGTATCCTGAAAGCTGTGATTTTTAGTTTTAAATTTAAATATACTGTCTTTTGTTGTCATTGGTTACATGCCACAGTTCCTGACTTTGTATCGTGTGCTTTAGTCTTCAAGGGAACGCCTAATCACCAATTTTTTTTTTCTTCTTTGTATTTCTTACTTTCCCTCCCTCATCGTATTTCTAGTGTCCATTTGTAAAGTAGATTTCAAAATACAACAGCTTCAGTGAATAAAAGAAAAAGGTACTTGAGCTTTTATCTTAGCATCGTACATGTAAAGCTTTTATGTAAATTCAACACAGCCGGCAAGGCAACGCGAAGATGAATTCAAATTTCGTTACGGGTTTCATCACTTCAGCTGTATGAAAATGTAAAGCGGCATTAATTTTAATTCCTTGCTCAAGTAATTTGTACGAGTACAGGGTCTATATCGCGAGACGTTTCGCTCATTATTTTTAAAGGTTTTGCTTAGGTACGAGCATTTGACTGGTAAATGGAGTTAGCGTGAGGTTGTAAAATATAACTTCACGAAGACACACATAATTATTTCCGAAGAAAAACAATAAAGTTTTAAATAATTTAATGTTTGTATCAATGAAAATAATATTTCATTTAAAGGAATTGCAGACAGTTTAAATGGCTAAAGAAAACGTATTGTTACCATGGATTCGAAGAAAATACTTTTTGCAGACAATGCTTTATTTCGGATAGCCCAATCTCAAGTAAAATTAGTATTCCAGAGTCGTGCAAAGAACATCCTATCAAGTTTGTCATCAATATATCTTTGCTTAGTCGAAAATACGCTCTTTTACTTTGCAAAGAACCAATAAATATTCTTCCCGACTTAGCCGATTCATCACAAGTTTTATTCGTCGGGCAAACCCGAACTCACGTCTCACTTTGGATTCCATTACTTGGATTGCTGACTCTACAGCATAAAGATGGGCTGTGCGTCAATGAGCATAAGTCCAAGAATTGTGATTTTACGCCATCTACAAAGAAAGAAAAATAAACAAATATAATTATGCAAAGTCAAATACAGATTCCTCTCATTTATGTTATGCTTCCTTTTATGTTTTGCAGTGCTGACTAGTGCCCTATAATTGTTAGTCAAACAAGCACATTATAAAACAATAAAGAATTCATTTGAATTGAATTGAACTATTAGTATTACAAATTAAATTAAATTTTAAATATTGTTGATTTGATTTAGTAAAAGGTATGCCAATGTTTTCCTTGCAATAATTATTATTTACTGGATATGTTCTAAGTAGAGATTCAAGTGTTCATATTTCTTGAGGGCTCTTAACTTTCAACGTTCGGTTCAATCAGATAAACCGTAATCCAGAAGTTCTCCTAGTCGTTTCGTCCATATACGCGAACATCAAAGGCACGAAATTGGCAAAAGAAATGCTAGAACCTCAGAACTATTTAAAACAATTCTGCAGTAAATCGCATTATCGCACTTACATTACTTTTCGTAGGAGTTGTCGATAAAATGTACCCACGCAAATTGAATGACCTGAAAACTCCCTTGTGTGGCCAGCCCGACAAATTAGCTTTTTTATTATATCATTGTAGGAAAAGTTGAAATTGTCTGCGGTTGGCTTTGGTCCATGGCAAATTCCAGAATAAATACCGTGTTTTCTGACTTTCGGTATAGCACATTGCATTAAATTTTTGAACAATTTCATACTGGACTCTGGCTATTCACCAACTTTACCGAAGCCAAGAAAAGATTAGCTGTTAACAAAATGTCGTAAGAATTTATAAAGTTAAGCCAAATTAGACTCAGTTACTACAAAAAAGCCAATCTGTGTTTTCTAAACAATTCGACAGATAAATTATTGTTTTTAAGTGATAAGCATTCACTATGCAATCTAAAAAGTGCAAAAATAAAAAAAATTAAGTTTGAAGTGCAAAAATTCGACAGATTTTTGACAAGCGAGCAATATACACTAATCAACACTGTCTAGCTATATTTTGGATATAATAATACTATGTTTTGTATATCCCTAGACAGTGCTTATGCGTGTAGTTTAAAACAAATCTGTCTATTGTAGTTTAACTGAGCGTTAGGAACATGTGACTCAATTTCAAACTTAGCTAAAAACAAGAAAAAATAGAACGTTAAAGAAGATCGACGTGCTGTAATTTTAGTAATAACCATAATAAAAACCTGTTACAGAATATTGCTTTAAATTATTGCAATAGCCTTAGTATCGTTTACGGAGTAATATTGCTATTATCATTATCGCTATTACACTGGACAGCGAGTGTGGCTAATGCTTTCAACATGCATAAAGCTTTATGTTAAGTGATTATGGTAGATTTAATTAGGATGATAGAAATGAAACGAAAAAGAATGACCCTCAAAGTTTTACATTTTATAAAACAATTCCTTACGGGCGCTCGTCTCTCGAACGCATGCTTATCACTGATATCAGTGTGTAAATAAACCTTCCCTATCCAAAAGGCATTTTGGTGCAAATGCAACATTTTTTTTTGTTTAAGACGACCAATCTAAACATGTAAAACTGTTATTATATTTAAAATTATGTATATTTAAAGTTTCAATCTTTAAATTTCAGGACCAGAATCAACTTTTTTGGATCGGATTCCTTGATTACACAATGTTATATTTTGGTACGAGAAGACTGAAAACCGCCTTCGAAATAAATGATAAAATATTTTTAATCATTTTTTATTTAACAGTCAGACATATGACCGTAATCTTAGCTGATGGTAAGCGATGATAGGGGTCGAGGCGAGAATGGGTCATGCCTGACTTGAAACATCCTATTAACTCTTTTCTTAAAGGATTCTCTTTTCTTAATCATAGGTTAAGAAATCACTTCAGCCGGCAATGAATTCCACTCTCTAGCCGTAGCAAGAGGAACGTATTTAAAAGGTTTGGTGTGTATTAGTGGTACACGACGTATTAGGTCAACGACGTATGAGATTTAAACCAATATAACAATAATTTAGTAGTTATTTATACGTCTACCAAATGTTGTGACCGTAACTTTTAACCCAAGTTAAAGCAAAGACGCAAGCGAGCATAGTTATTTAAATACCATTTATGATACATACCATGAATGAATGGAAGAGCCGTCTTCACATTCTGTTTTCAATATAATATAGTAACGGCGGCTGAAACAACAACTCCAACGTATGTAGCGCGATAATTATTTAAGTCTTCGCTGGCATAAACAATAGTAATTCCACAAATCCCGGGCAAGAGCGGCGAGGGGCAAATTAATGAGTTCCACGCCGACGTTACTCACACGGGATTATAGTACAGATGGCAGAGAACAGTTAGACCAAGTAGATGCAAATCTAAGAAAATCAGTCATAAATACTGTTGTACGATAAATATCGAGAAATAGAGCCAAAGGTTGTAGGTTCAAATCCTGCCCGTGTGCGAATTTTGGTATCGTATTTAAACTTACAGATATAGAGAGTTAGAAAAAATGAACAAGTTTGATTTCCGACTTAATAATATATATTTTGATGTCTCATATCTTCAATAGACTAATCTACATTACAAGATTACAGATAAATCTCTAGTAAAATATTGTAATTTGCTCGGATGCAAGCCACTAACCCCCATTTCTTTCATTCTTACATTGATTACAAAAACGCGTGATCAAATTAAATAAAAATAGCTACCATAATTAGTTTAGCAGTGATGAGCACCTCATCAGCAATCACAACAAAACAAATAATTGCATTCAGAAAACTAACTAGGTAAGGTATCATCCGCAAGCCTACCCTCGATAAGTTTCGAACTCATTGTTTTTCAGACGTCTCAGTTTGATTTGATTTGAAAGCCATCCTCCTCTCTAGAAAAAATGATCTGATAAAACTGGACTTTATTATTACATACCTGGGTCAAAGTTCAGTATATTTTTTACTAGCCTATCTGTTCTGCATAGGCTATACTGTGGCACGGGCTCGGTGTAAACTTACTTTATTAGATGGCTAATACAACGCTCAGCGTTATTGGATGCATCTCTTGTATTCTTAGCCCTGTCGTACTATTGTTCTTTGTAAATCCTTTGGTAACAAATATTTGTTGCGCATTGATACTGCGTTTGTTCTACGTTGAGAATGTTAGAATTTAAATGTCAGTCGATGTATATTTATTTCAGCAAATTTTATAAACACAAAATTGTATTTCTTTTACTTTGGAAATCGAACGAAACCCTGTAATTTTTCTTTTGCGTCAGATTCAGTTTGTTATCCACAAAATAATATCATTAATGTTAGAAATTGATTGTTTTAGAATAAAATATAACTAGTATAACTAGTTTTCGTTCCGAAAACATACTACCTACTTAGATTGACCAACGAGGAACGATCAAAGAAAGCAGTTTGCTTTTGTGTACAATTATTTTGAAATGAGCGCGGTATGAGGTATAAGTTAGTTTATTGGTTGTACCCAAATCTCATATTCGAAATGTTATAGCAGGTGCAACAACAATAGTTTCAATTTAGTATCAAAGAGGACGCGCACTGTTTGTGTTCTTCCTGCAACGGCAACTGCATTAGCCGCTGGTAAATGACAGGACGCTTTATTGGCATTCGTCGATTTTCGCCAAAACCTTGTCGATGGGGATGATAAAATTTGATGGCCGCTCGCGGCGCGCCTCTCTCCAGTTACTGTCACGGGGCAGAATCTTAAGTGCTTTCCTCCGGGCTAAAATGTCAGCTTTGGATTTGGTAGATAGTCTGATGGGTGAAAATTTTAAAGTGCTTTTGAGGATTTTATCTTTAAAAAAAACGAAAGTGTTTTTGTAAAAAATACTCCGTAATCTATAAATAATTATCTTTTGAATTATTATTAAACGGTCATTCAAAAGTTTTATCAAGTTAAAGTTTTGCAAAATACCTACTGTGTAGTGGATGGTAGACAAGTAGATAAGATAATATGGTAGGTAAGCTAGTAGACATGGGTCAACCCTAATTCTTGCTTTAAATAATCACACTTTGCATTGATTATGGCGTCATCACAAAACCTCTATTTATTGAGTTTTTTCATAAAACGGATGTAATAAAGAAGTCCTCATTTAAGCAAATTAAGATTTTTATTACCATCGAATGCGTTATCATAAGCGAAAGTGCACTCTTAGCCTCCATTGTTGACTGGAGACCCGCCCTGTTTGTTTAGGTAACTAAGTTTGGCCCTCGGGACTTGGTTCATTGGCCACGTATTTAACTTTAGACAATATTGGCCGTAAAGGACGCATCCGTAATGAAGCAACTTTCATTAATCGACCAAATTGAATGCAGATTACCAATATGTGGACGTAATTAAATTTGACTATGTTGTCGATTGAAGTTTGTGTACCGACAGGTACAGTCATACACAAATGTTGTATTTGAAACTCATAAAAATATAGAAAAAAAATTACAATTATTTAAAGAAATACTTTTATTTACCAGTAAGGTACCGTATGTCCTTTTCTTAAATATTTTTGTAATCGTTGTTAGCGTTTTATGAAAAAAAAAAAAACATATAGATGAATAAGACTATTTTCTATTTCTTTGTAGTAGTCACACGAAAGTTTGTTGAACTTAAGCATAACGCGCTTTGAAAGACAATGTCTTTATTTTTGAATATGGTCGTCTTCTCCCACGTTAGAAGAATTCTGGCTTAAGTGAGTGAAACAACAAGAATCGAAAATAACATTAACGACTCAGTTATCAATAAAAACATCAAGAAGTTTATCTCATTTGTATCTGACTATTATGTCTCACTGCCTCATTATTTATGAAACAAGTATAAAACTCATTTGATAGATTAAGCACCACAAACTGACTAATATAAGCGAAACGTCCAAAGCCTAATTCCATAATCCCATTGAAACGTCCAGAACCGATTGTCTGTTCGTCCATCATATTTCCGAGTCCATTTGTCAAGTGCGTTTTGCAAGTGAACACAATCAGCAGACAAGTGCGTGAGCCGGGATTCGAACCCACGCACCTGATTTGCAACCTCTCGGCGTAAGTAGGTGGGGCATGCTCTGTCACTACCTACTCGATGTGTTGAATGATTCTGCGAATGTTGATGTAAATCAGGACTGTTGTACAAGGAAGTATCGGTTGGGTCATTACATTACGAACTGTATCACTTTTTTCATGTGTGACATATCCATGTTACCAAACTGTCAAGAACTTGTCTTTCTTGCCCTGATAAGCAATAATTTTTATAGATCTTTAGTACGTTTGAAACAGTGTAAAGTATCTGCAATACTTAAAAGGTAGGTAAGGCATTCTATTACTTAAGTTTTAGTTGCAAGCGCAACCATCACCTCATTCTAATTAAGATGAAAATATTCCATAGTTCCAATGCTAATGGCTAACGTTGCTCTTGCACAACTAATATGCAAGCTCTTTGCCACGTATTAACATAGAAAGCTTATTGTTGAGCCTAACAATACAGATCACAGAAGGTCAGCTAAAAATAACAGCGGAGATGAGCCTAAACATGTTTTTGTTGTTTTCTTTTTGCTTGTCGTTAATTGTAGGATCTGTGGTGTTTTATGTTGCGACTAAAAACTTTGAAATATGAACATTTTAAGAGCTCTACACTGTACTGGCACTAAGGTGGTAGATTGCTCTTTATTGTACCTACTTACACTAAAGTAGTAATAAGGTAGAAGTAGGAAATAGCTATTCTATGAAAGTAAATTGATTGAGATTATCTTATTGTATAGACTAACATTCCTTTGACAGGGACAACACGATGTTTGTTAACGAGGGTAAAATTATATTTGTTCCGCAGACAGAATACTACCTACTTAGGATCATAAGCGCAGATGAGCAAGCGAAGAACGTCCATAATGTATCCGACCTGTGTTTATTTTGCAAGAGAGACTGGTTTTAATGTTTGGATAGAACCGCATAAATTTAACTTAGGTTTGAGTACTAAAGTAACGTTTTTGCGACTTTTTCATGTTTTTGGTCAACAATTAATTCGATAACTAAGATTGTCTTATGAACAGAATCATGGTATTCCTCCATCAAGTTTTACGATTTTCTTGCTGTTTTTTTTTCGAAATTAAAATTATTAAATTTTCATGAAATATATCCAAAAGCTAGATATTTTCTTCTTAGAAGCTTTTCTTTCTTTTTAAAGAGAAATAGTAATTAAAGGTTTACTTCTAAAATTCCGATGTATATTTCATACTTAGTGACAGATGTTCTGGTAGGACTTGACAGAACCTCCTTTTGAGCCAAGTCACATTTTGCCTCCAAAATTATGCAGTTTTTTATGTTTTAACTGATACAAACTCTTGAACCAGAAACTACTAACTACAGCTACTAGGAACTACATCTACAGAGTACGAAAGCACTAGAACTACTTAAGACGTATTAGGTACGTAATGAGATAAGAAGAAACACTATGTTATATTGTTGCCATACAAAATTTGAATAAAAGTACGCAGGGCGGATATTTTCCGGACAACTCAATAAGGTTTAGTGGAACGGCACCATTTCTAGTTGTTCCGAGACAAGTGGTATTCGAGTTTTACAAGACTTCTGCGCCGGCGGGATAGTGTTGCTATCTTTGCATTCAAACTTAAATCTGTTTTGAATAACCATTAAAAATTGTTACGATGAGGAAAGATTAAATTTTGTTTGGGCCTTAGCAACTATTTTTTTAAAAAATACTTATTTAATTTTACAGGCAAAGCCTATATAGTGACACTTAAGCAAATTGTTTCTTAGTAAATTCTAAATTCCGAAAAATTATAAATTTTATAATCAGAGCTAGAGCTTGATTAAAAATATTGCTTTATAATTTACACTGTACAAAACAAGTAATCAGTTTAAAGTCGTCAATCTGTTGATATTTTTGTAACCACACATTGATCATGCTCAAAGTTACCACTAATCGTTCAATTTTACGGCTAAAGTAATCAAAATAATGACCAAAAGCCGACATAACTGTTTTATCGGCATCGAACAAAATCAATAAATCGAATGTTCTAATCCACTAAAGGTCGACACTGTGCCTTTTAAATTAATGAAAGATGAGTTCGATGAAAGGCTTTAATGTTCCATCAATATGCATTAGTCTGTGTCCGACGCCATTATTAAGGGGATTACAATTATGTGTGAACATTAGAGATATAGCTCGAGATAAAAAAGCCAGTCAAGTCAATACATACTCGTACTTGAGTTCACTTTGACCCGCACTTACGCTCGTAAGACAAGTCAAAGCAGTAACATGATTTATTAAGTCTGACTTTTGACAGTTTCTAAGCTAGCTTTCTTTTTATAGTAAACAAGTAGCTGCTTATTGTAATGGATACATTAATTAACTACTGTGCCTTGTCTTTAATTGCGAGTGTTAATGTTTATCTTCGGTCATCAATTTTCAAATTCCTTCCTTCTAAAGTTGCGTCCTCCTCTTTATAAATTTTATCAAAGTAAAGAAAAATTGCCTAAAATGACTGTTGATCATATTACCTTTTTTTAAATGGCTGATCTCTTTGGGTTGTACTTTTGTTGACCAACAGCAGAATTATTGTCGAACAGGTTGTATATTGGATTAGTACCGATTAATTTGTATGTGTTTCGTAATTTAAATTTATATTGCGAGTATTTTTATGTTTTATATTTATACAACATTTTTAATAAACAACTTTGGTTATGGAAATAATATAGATTTTCATAAACGTAACACCAAAGTTAATTTTTCCAGTGATAGGTACGCCCCGATTGTACAGGACTGAATGCATACGTAAAAACCGGATAAGTGCTAGGTACCTGTGCTTGCGCACTGAGGTTCCGTGAATGAAAAAAATAGTTTTGTTCTAACAATGTAACCACGAATTGCACGGATTCAAGTTTTTCCTTTATTCCCACCACGCGTTACTGAGAAAAAGGTCTTCTTAATACACAGACGCACAGACTTACAAAATGAAAGTCGAGAACAATGTAATTCTAGTATAACTTATAAGGCATAAGGATTATTTTTTCCTTTTGAGGTACGAAACCCTAAAACGATTTTAAGATCGTCTAGTTTCAGACACTAAAAGTTAAAGGTTATTGCTGTATTGGGAAGTTGATGTGTTCATCTGATTTTGTAACTCTCATTTTACAGCCGCCGTAAAAGTATACTTCTCGCCCGAATAGTCCGCACACTACGCGACCACCGTTCCGTCAAACAATAATTCATTCGCAAAAACACGAAAACCTCCATAAATCCTTTACGAGTGTATGTTAACCTTTATTACTTAGCAAACCGTAAACACGCTTCCATTTTTTATTTGCGGCCTTGCTAACGAGTTTCACTCCCAAAACATGGTGTAGTTAAAACAATATTTATCTTAATAATTAGTAAAAACTAGCCGGTCCCGGTTCATTTGATAAGGTGCGTGTAAATAGCGGCCGTCGCGTGATAGGCCCGGAGCGTATATAAATTAAAAGGTAATTGTGTTATCGTGACCTCGTGCTTTTATGCATTTAGCTACGTGGAATGAAACACTCTGAAATTAATTATAATTTTATTATTCAGACTCTTTTCATTGTATTAAAAGTCCAACGACTTCATATTTCAACAATGTAAAAAATAATAAAAGCCATACCGTATTTAACATAAATTACGTCCTTCAATCACCTATGCTATTATCGTGTTGTTATACCTACAGATAAAATGTCCCAAAAATATATACAAAATGTGAATTTTCTCTAGAAATTAAATATTTACGCTATTATTTTGTCAATGATGATTTAATAACGCCTTTTTAGTCGTCGTCAGTTTTCAGAAGTCTTCAGATCAAAATAGCCTTTAGATTAGAACTCTTGACTGCTAAGATTGTTTTTTACCTTAAGTAAATAAGGTCCAATGTTACTTTGATGAATCCTAAATGTAACAAAAGGGTACCTGATGGAAATGCTTTTCTTTGAAGAAAATTTGGATTTCAGTACCTAACTCCAGACGATGGTTACCAACCTATAGTTAGATCGATCGAAACTAAAGATAGTGCTGTCTATTCGCCAAGGCTGTCTTCGAAATATCCATAGAGCGCTCATTTCAAATACAAAATCAATATGCAAATACGTAGACTAGCATGTCAGCCACCTATTGTGCTCGGTACAGGAACACTAACAACTTGGACTAACTTTAACCGGTTTAAACTAGTACCACCTAAATTTGTGGCTTTTGCACGCTATTGAAATTTACAGTTTAAACTTCGCCGCTATGCCGCATCGTTGCGTTTGTCTGCTTAGTTGGGGTATTCTTGAACACAAGGTATGTTAAATATTTCAACAATGCTGAATGCTTTCATTTCAACTCGGGTACCCGTAGCTATGAACACAAAACGGCCGTGGAAAATGTTAAGGTTGAAAATTATTTGCCTTTGTGTATAGCGGAATATCTACTGGCCTTCAACAAACACTCAACAAACTTCGACAAACTAGCTGCTAAAAGAAACGTTTGAGTGGCATGTCCTTGTTTTTCTCGCCAGTCTTTTGTTATTTGTCCTTGTCAGTCTCGAAAGTAAAAAAAAAATTATTTCGAGACGAATGAGCAGTTTTCCGGAAGGTACCTACAATACCTTCAGAAAAACTGCTCAGGCGTTTGTTAAACAAGATTCAAGAGATGGCAGATTCATAATAGCCTTGAAACTGGATCCATAATTTGTTAAATAAAAAAAAATGTTTTTATTATGTAATAAAAACATTTTTTTTTATTTTAATTTTTTTTTATTTTATTATTTATTGACACATGTCAATAAATAATAAAATAAAATAAAATTTATTTTTGCTTATAAATACACATAACAAGGAGCTAAACTACCCAATATTGATCTTACTTACTACTGCTTCGGGTCAATTCTGGGCTAGTGCTGAGAAGAAGCAGCGCAAGAAACTACGTTACTCTTTTATTTATTTTTAAAAGTAACACTACATATTTATTTGCTATTGTCATCGCCTACTTTTCAAAATTTCACAATTGTTGTGTAATAAGTTAGACCATACCTACATGTACACTCAAGATTCATCGATCTATATCGAGTACACGACAAAAAATATTTCAGACACATCATAAATCTGTGGCCACAAATAAATGTCTTAAAAATAGCACCAATCTCGTAGGGCGAGGTTCTGTCCGGGCAAAAACATTCACCCTCGCTTTTTATTTTCGGCATTACATCCAGAAAATATTAAAAAGTACTTACCGACAGGATGTCTCCATTAACACTGATCCCCTGTATCTGTTCATTGATTGTCTTAGATTAGATACACGTTTTTTTTTAGTTTAAAAAGTCGATTACTACCAGTGAGGACGGGGAAAAAAGAAACACCTGTTGAGGTGTACTATTATTATTGACTGAGAATTAGTAAATGAACTCCCTTGTTTTAGTAACATAATGAATAGGGCTTAAAATAAAGTTACATGTGATTGGGTAACAAAAATAATACTAAAAGTTGGATACTCAAAACACAAAGGTTTGTGATGGACGCTATCTGAGAATCGACGTAATATTATTAAATATAGTTTTATGACTACTTACTAGAAATGTATACACTTAATGTCCTGAGTAAACGTTTATCCGTAAAAGATAAGTTAACTATGATTTACTAAAATGATACTAAACCACAAATTTCAGTATCTATTTTATTCGGCCAAAATATAACTTTAACTATGAATCATCATCATCATCCTAACGTAACAAGTTCTTGTTACCTACAACATCAAAGCTTGATCATAGTTAATACCGTTCATTAGCCCATATTGCACCACATCTAACAAATATCCGATCCCGACTCGACTAAGAGTGTATCATCATGGCATTTTTCACAGGCAACTTACCGTAACTTACTCTCACAACTTGTCACATAATTCTTATTTGGCGCGCCCGCGACGACGGAGCCAAAAATAGACGCCCAGAACTTTTTAATAGGTGTGAGGGCAGGGGCGGTGAGCCGATGGTAAATAATGCTAATTGTCATCTTTTAAAATTATACGTTTTCGTTTGACGGTTATAAAAACGTTTCAGAATTGGTTATTATAGCGGAAATAGAAATACATCATCTGTGAAAATTTCAACTGTCTAGCTATCACGGTTTATGAGATACAGCCTTGTGACAGATAAACTGACAGTCAGACAGACTGATAGACAGACAGACAGCGAAGGCTTAGTAATAGGGTACCGTTTTTACCCTTTGGCTACGTAACCCTAAATGGTTGTACCTACCTAAAAGTGCCAAAAGTGATACTAGGACCTAGTAAACATTTAATATTTCTATCATGGCATAGTGATCATCCATGTGATCAATAAGTACCCTCATTTGCTAACTTTTTAAGTGTTAATAGAGTATATGAATTAGAATGTTTGCCATCCCTGAAAAAGGGGCTTTAAGAAAGCCGAACAGTCGGCGCCTCCGTCGTCTTCGCGACGTCTTTTATGACTTTCAGCACAAATTGCTTCTGCTCTTCATTTAAATATACTTCCGAGCGATCGAGTTTTTATCGCCGCGCCCTATTTCAAGGTGTGAGACGTTAAAATTGGATAAAAATGCACGTGTGCCAGCTATAAAATGTAATTTTGTATTTCCTTGTGGGGTTTTAAACTATTTTGTATGAGCTCAATTCTTCTTGCACTAGAGATCAAGAGTTCCATTCTTTGTGCAATAGAGATCACAATTTATAGCGCATTGTATAATCAAGATAGAGTTCATGAATCTGTATCTGGTACTGTAAATAAAGAACCCGTGGTACCGGTGGTTTAGCAGATCAATATTTTTTTTAAATTATTGACCTGTTAGTACGCGTGTAGCTAAAACATGCTATCCATTAAGATTATAAAATAATAAATGCTATAACCTGCCATTTTCTTAAATAAAAATCTACCTGACTTAAGTTGTTGAGCGCCATCTAGCAGATTTTAAGTAGGACTGCTTTTTGACACTAGGAAAATCTGAACTCTATGGTACCCACTCAATTCACTCTGTGACGTTATTAAATAAGTAGATAAACCTATAAACTTGGATCTTTGTGTAAATGTAAATAGAGATAAATTTTACTTACCCTCTGACTTAAATATCTTCTGACTTCTGGCTCTAGTAAGCGGCTATATTAATTAACCAAGCAAGTGGTTTAGAACAGTCCTGCCAACATCAGCCTCAGCCTGCCCAGACGACAATAACACAGCATTAAACTTGAACCGTAAGTTAGGCAGAGGCGAGCAACTTAGCATTCTATCGGGTGCTAAGTCAGACGAACTCCGAACTAAACGTTTTGCGGAAAACTTTGGCCCGAGTTAATCCAGTAGTTAGTCTCTCGGCAACAAGGTGCGGAGTTAGGGTTAGCTGGTGTTTTAGTCCGGATGAGTAATATTATGTACGTCAGCTAAAAGTTTAGTTTCATAACGCTCAGATGCTCGAAGAGCGACTATGAGCGAAAATTAGGGTGTATAAATATATTGAATAACGCACTAAATGTCTTTAGGTAGTCTAGTCTTAATCGTCTTAAAATGCAACGTCTTAAGTAAGTGAACTTACTTACAGTAAAGCTTCAATATGGTGTAGTTTCAATAAAGCCTACATCACCATTAAAATACAACCAAAAATGAATTTAAACTTTTATAAAAAATCTTGAATATTATTTAAAAAGAATCAAATATACTCGTAAAAAATAAAGCTGAAAGCTTTACAATAATGACATAAAATGAAATAATTTATTCGACTAACACAAAAACAAATTCGAACTTGTTCTCACCGCTTTGATAACTAAACTTGCACAACATTAAATAAGTCACTTTGATGAAAATTGCTCAATGCTGCTTATCCAGCCGCACCAATTCTCACATTAGCTGATCCCTTCCAATGGCATTGAAATAAAATTTACTGCGGATCAAATTGTTCGGTGCAGACGTTTACGCAACAGACAGACACTAAACATCCCCCTGCCGACCCTAAGTATCCGAAGTCTGGAGGGGAATAAAATTATCCGCTCCGTTCTGCCGACGCAGTCGGGAAATGCAAGATGAGCTTGCATGTGTGGTCCAAGTGAGAAGAAGTCGCGTGGATGCATTGGAATTAATATTCATGGACATATCTCTGGAAAATCTCTATGTTTTGTCTTCGCTTTCAAAATGAGTTACTTTTTTTTCATGTTAATAAAATCGTCTACTTAACTCAAAACTTCGGATTTCCTCATAACATTCAGCACTGTATTTCTCCATCTTGCTTTTTCATGCCTATACATCTTTCGGTGCAGATATGTAGCGCAAAATTACTGACGGAGTTTGATCTTTGGCTTGAGGCGTTCTAATAGTTATTTACGGGATTGCTGCCATGTACCTTTTTATTTTCGAGTTTCCAAAATATTTCGGCGCTGTTGCAAGCGCCATGATCACGGAACAACTATTATTCCGTGATCATGGCGCTTGCAACAGCGCCGAAATATCTCGGAAACTCGAAAATAAAAAGGTACATGGTAGCAATCCCGTAAATAACTATTCTAATGATTATGACCATGAAAGTTTAAAACAGTGTATTGAGGCGTTCTGTTGATGTGATCACACTATATCGCAGCTTTTCTTGCATTTTCTCGGTGAATGTCGCGCAGTCCAAGACCACGTACGATACTTCTATACGTTGCGAATTTCGTAGATTCTGATGACGCTGTAAAACAAGTTTTTGTTTACTATCGTTACAGTGAATGATTATAGACTCTCAGTTAAGTGGAACCCTTTCCAACGTCTTTTGCTTTGAACCAAACACAAAAACATCTCCGTTAATGTTTTCGGAGCAATTAGAGCCCCATCTCTGATTTAAGGTTATGGTCCTCTGCCCCGCCCCTGGGTCACGTGGCCACTATCTCTTTATTTACTTTGACACGCGTGAAATATGTGCGAAATTACCACGTCATACCAGATGAAGTTAATTTCGGGGAAAGCGCGGAATTGATGGGTGAACGTTTATTTGTGGACTTTTGGTGTTTGTTTCCCCAGTTTGACCACAAGGTTCAAATTAAGTATGTATGTATTCAATCATATTTTTCGAATAATTATCTGATTACTTTATTACTAAAATCCTAAGCTTACTTATTCAAGTTTTGATTATTGTACTAAAATGTTTTTATACACGATGTTACTTTGCATCCTTGCCATATTTACAGAGATAAAAGAAGGGGGGAAAAAAGAAGAAGAAGGGGCGGCGTTTATGATGTTAGAAAGAGAGCGCAATCGCCGCGGCTCTTTTGTGCCGATGAACAGCCAACAGTGATGTGTATGTGCTACGATCGTTATTGGTGTGCGTAACAGATTGTCGATAAAATTAAATAATCAAGATTAAAAATCAAAATTTTAGGTCACTATTTTTTTAATGATTTGAGTTCAGTGTCCGTAATATAGTTACCTCTGTAAATATGGCAAAGATGCAAAGTAACAGCGTGTATAAAACAGGCTTTAAATAATTTTCTAACCATATACAGCAAAGCTGTCGCCAAACGGTCCATAAACAATATCCAGTTTAATTATCATTTTGCTCACCCTTCAGAAAATGATCAAACGAACACACTAAAATTATACGAACACTATTAAGTAATAGCGCCAACGTACAGTGACCCACCACATCAGCCTACACGGTTCCGTTGCAAAATCGCCTCTATTAAAACTACATAAGACACTGCATTTTGTAGTTTAATGTGCTGTAACCATAACGATTGTTAACCCTAAAATGCGCGCACAGATTCATTACGGTGCGTAACTAACACGCGCACGCGGCGCTGTTTATCGCGCGGGTCGATTCGACCCGGTCCACCCTCGCAAACCACCCTCACTCTGGATTTGTTAGAGTTCCGCACACAAAATATTATGAAAAATCCCTAGTACCTAATTAATCCGTTTGGTGTATGTCAGTGTATTTATTTAGATAATTAACGACTCACCAGTGTTGAAGATGAATCTACATTATTAATGTTACCAGCAGCAGCTTATGCTGGTATTTTTACACAGCTGTTTTGATTTTTACTTATCATATAAAGAATCACATTTGCAGCTTATTAAGGGCAGTTAAAAAATACGAGTAATCACTTAGACATGTTTCTTGCCATTTTACACTCACATATATCAAAGATATCTTTAGTAATTTTTACTATGACTCTAGCAAAATGACCAGGACATTATTATTTAAAAATGTAAATAAAAGCTTGTAAAACAGACAAATTTTACCCATGCTTCTATTGAAGAGTAGCATAGCTTTTAACTTTAAACATTCTAAACCACTTTACCTTCTTAACCGTCATATCTATATTACCTATTTTTCAAAGAATATATTCTATCAATTAAATACAGATAGTTTAATAGTTCTAGAAATAATAAATACTTCTAACATAACGTACTCTTATTGGCTTTGCGGTAGTCGGGTAAAAACCAGACAAGCACAGTATGTGGAACCCTTATCAAGTAGTATCTGGATCGCTATTGTCCGGTTTATTTTTTGAAACAAGAGACAGTGCTGTACAAAAAGTGTTCCTATCTCCAATGCAACGGAAAAGACACTCGGCGAATTCTCCACAAATATGCGACGTATGTTTGCTTTGTATCAATTTACAGTACACTGTGTGGTCGGGGGAATGGCGGCCGAAATGTCACTCCTTGTCAGCTCATTTACGCAGCTGGCAGGATTAATCTTGGTCGACTTTTACGTTTTATTTTGTTCCATTTGTATAAACGATGTGCTGATTTCTTTCCATGTCTTCCTAAAACAAATTATGATGCACCTATTTTACGTTAAAATAAATGAACATCACGATTTTGACTACTTACTTCATTAATCGGAACAGCCAACCGTTACGTTTTTGCAACGTAAATTAATCCGTTAACCATTGTAAGGTTGAATCTAAATTGAAATTTTAATAAATGCTATCATATTTGTCTTCACTTAACAAACGTAAGACCGGCAATTAATAAAGATTTCCGTGTCACAATAGGAAGGAAAATAATAATAATTCTTGTAAACAACATTAATCATATTAAATCCAGCAATCGGTTATTATAAATCTTGGGGCGGGATTTCTTAATAGCGAAAAGCCAGTGAGGATTTTATATCAATTAGGGGATTATGCGAAGTATAGAGGGAGATCATAATACCTAATCGATCTTTATTAGGGTTCAACCCCTAAACAAAAATTGTATTCATAGTGACTGGTGCGATGGAAATATTATAGTGGAGGGTCGCCGCATAATGAGGCGGTATAAGAAAGTTGGTATTATTTAGAAAAGGTTCATAGTCAAAATATTGGCAGTCGTTGATGTTTTTAGTATTAGCACAATAATCTTTCTAAGCACTAAATGAACTTACTCACCCTATTAATTACTTACTCTTTTATAAAAACTTCTAAGGATAAAAGTTTACTAATTTTTATAATGTTCCTTCTGATAAACCAGCATACCTACTATCAAAAAACTAATCGATAAGTTTGCTAAGATTTGTATATAAATACATACTTATAATTCATAATAAATAAGGACTCACTTGTAAAACTGAAAAAAATACATTAATATTGTTTAGTTTTAGTGGTGTGTGTAAAAATGATTAATGTCTTGGTTTTTTAGTGAACTTTGTAATAACTTGTTTTAAATAATGAGAATGTAAATACTCACAACTTGAGACCGGTATAGGAAAATCAAGTAAACGCAAGTTTTTTTTTTCCATTTGTTTACTAAATAAGAATAAAAAATAGTATAACCAAGATCCTTATAAATCGCCATTGCCACGTAAAATTTCTACCATTTATGGTGTCATAATTATTTAATACGAGTCCATTCAGGCAGGTGCTCTAAAAAAACGGAGACTTCATTCTCAATGTGTTCCACTAATAACTTAGTCTCAATTTCGGTGTAAACATAACCCAAGTCATTTGACAAATCACCGCGTTAATAGCCACTAATAATCACCCTGTAACGTTATATTGGGCCGAAACGGGCTGTATAAGCGACGGATTACCTCGTTTATGCAACCATAAGCGGTAAGTGTCGAATAATATTCAGATTAATGGCAATTATTTGAGGGATTTTAATTATACCAATAATTTTACTTCATCACGTGGCCTATTAATTTCCGGCTATGGGCCGCCTGCTAATAGGTACAATCTGACACAAAAAATGCACTCAATACACTATTTATTGAGTCGGAAATATAGCCTTTAACTTTTGTTACTTAAAGAGTAAAATCATGTGGCATGAACGGACACGTAATAATTTTTTGACCCGTTGTACTTAATGTTGATTGATAGCACGTACCCAGCTTTTAACTGATTTTTCATGCAACGAATTTTCTGTTATGACTGCAATAAAGGTAATGAAAATGCGAGGGAAGAGTTATGGGGCCATAAAATTATCGAAAAATTACTTAATAATTTTTGTATCAGACACCATTTTGACTACAAAAACTGGGTATATCCTAAATTTTGTGCTTGCTGTAAATCTCTTTAATAGAGCTTTTACAAGAAAAAATTGAGTGCTCAAATAACAAGGTAAACACTCAAAAAACTACCCATTCCAAAAATACTAGATAATTTTGATGAATTAGCATTGAACATCACCTAAGTAAATGCAGTGCAAGACGGGGAGGCCAATTCAGTGTAAATGATGCCAAGCTATATTTCAAGATGTTGGCGTTGGATAGTGTCACTCCTCGTTGTATCTACGTAATATCACGCCACTTCTCGAGAAATACCATTTTTCTCTTCATCAGAATTTCATATTTCGCGCCGAAACGGGTAAAGATAACAAGTTTGCGTTGCTCTCGTTTCTGACATCACCACGTAAACAACATGGCTGCCGTCAATTTGCTGGCGAAATGCGATTCTGTATGAGGCATAACAAGAAAATGCAATGCTTGAAAAATGTAATCTCGAGAATTTCCTTCGCCCTGACATTTGAATACCAACCGACCTGCCAGATTATTTTTTGTCTATTCCTTTTCCCAGATGTCAAATACTAGGAAAAAAATCACTTCTTAGTCCCACAAGAGATTGTCTTTAAAAAGGCCGTAACTTCCACTACAGAGACGATTCCACATGCAAATTTCATTCCGCTAGTTAGGGAAAAATCGCTGAGCTCAAGAGAATTTTATGAAAGTTAAACGAGCCGTGAACTCATTGCATTAAACAGTGGAGGACTCCACCAACACTTAATTAAGATTCCCTCCCCTTTCAAGCCCTCGCAGTCACAACAAAAGATTCCAAGAGCCCTGATACCCCTAAGTTCATTAGATTTAATTCAATTTTTAATATCTCTTTTGAGGATGTTAAAGACGGGACACGTTTTACTCATTTGCCTTGTGTATAATTAATTTTGGTACGATGCCATAAGTCCAACTTTGAGACCTAAATAAAATTTGATTAAGTCTAGAGTCAAGAGCAAACCCATTTAGAAAAAAAAACACAAAGAAATACTGTTTATTTAAATACTAAAATATAACTCCTAATTCTAAATTAGTTTTTGTCTGAATGTCTGCATTGTGCTGCCAATACAAGGAAATACATAAGACATCGACAGCTTTTATGCTATTTTGAATGTTATTTAAGTCTCAAAATGTTGATTAGCCAAATGTTTATTAAAGTCTTCCTAATCTGTAAATATTTAGTCTCTAATTTCACGTCTGCGTAATTTTTTAATAAAAATAATTAATACACAACGCTAAAACAAAATTGCCGTACTAAAAATGAGAATAAAAGAACAATAAAAAATATTTAGATGTCATATAACTATACTGATCATAAAAAATACACATGTAAGTTCCACATATAGACAATTGTATAAATTGCAATCGTATACAAAACTGTCCCACATTCCTTTTATTCATCATCCATCCCACTCAATTCTTTGCACTCAGAAGGACCAGGCTATTTAGAGCTCACCACAATGTGGGAATTCTCATACAAAATTATCAATACTTTCACGCCAAGTTGGGTTACTATCATGAAAACGATTAGCACTATTTACGATTGCTATTGCAATACTGATGTCGGGTTATATTTAAGACGGTTGCAAGCCATTTCAGTGCGCAACAATATTACAAGTCGGTATAGAATTAGCAATAATCCCAATTTATAGTGCTAGATTAACATTTTTAGTTGCAAATAATCTAAAATCTACGACTAATAAATAAGCCACTGCATTACTTAAATTTATTTATTCCATTTGACTAGATTATTTTAAGTTTGGTTTAATTAATTGCAACTGTATTTATATTTAAAAAATACCTAGTTACGTACTTAATTTAAACAATAAAAATAATTTACAGAGTGACATATCGTTCATATTATACAAAACAAGGTCCCCATTACGTCCCCCATCTTTATATAATATGTTTGCAATGATATCAAAAAGTCAGAACAGATTTTCATGTGGTTTTCATCTATTAACGGTAAAAGTAGATGTATAAAAATCGTTCTTACTCGTAGAAGTAGTTAGTAGTCGACATAGTCACAATATTTTTACAAAAGCAACTCCGATGAACGCAGTCCTAATAATAGGTAACAAATGGCTGGATATCGCTAATTAATGGTTAGAACTAATAGCTGACTAGGCCGTCTCGGGTTATTGATTGACAACGACATGCCCCGTGGTTTCCATCATTATTACCATAGAATATTCAGGCGCCATAAGCTGCCTAGTCGCTGTTGCGCAGTCATTGATCTAGTGAAATAGCCCGTCTAATATCCCTTTACGATGCATACCTGTTATTGCTTTCAGACGATTCAGTTTGTCATTTGATTATTCAAGGAAAGAGACGCCCCACAAATTAGTTTAACACCATATGCAAAGCTCTTTAATAAAATAAACTACTTACATGTCGTTAAGGTTATTTTAAAAGAAAATACTTGTCTTTGATTGAGATCCAGTAAAGAAAGTTTTGCTAAATCTTAGTTTAGTATTACGTTGCTTTAGTGAGCTTGTGAAGTAACTAATGCTGCTGCTGTAGTTACTCGTCTTTTAATCAAGATAAAGAGTTTTGGCCTTAATTTCTCCAAGAGTTAAAACTATCTACTTGGTTTTTGTAAATCAAAGTCATCAAACTCATATCAACTATTATAAGTTTTCGTATTTCCTATTTTTCAATGTTAGTAGGTATAGTAAACGTAAGCAGCCAAAACAGCGAATGTAGCTGGATAGCGTGTGGCAGTTCAAAATAAATCCATGTAGCTCGTCCAACAAAGGGGATTAAATCGAGTAAAAACGCCGTATTGTTTCATCCGAGGTTCTATTTTAGCTGCGAGTGAGCACAACTGATGGAAAAGGCAGTAGAACGCCATAGAGATGCAGGTTAAACGTGGCGACTTTTTAACTACTAACAAACGTTTTTTTCTTTTCAATTCCATCATTTTTTTTTCATAAGTCCAAAACTGTCAATCTGCAGCTACACAGCAAGCACATCAAATCAAAGAAAAAAACTTAGTAACAATATCTCTAAATCGGATCAAGTGAGATTATGTAAAAATTGATGTTCTGAATGTGCCATTAGTAATATTTGTGTAATTTGCTGATTTAACTGTTATTTCACATTTTTCTCATTTAAATATAATGTATATACTTGTCAAAACAAAATAAGGGCCACGAGGTATTTTTTCATTTTGGTGTAAATTATTAAACATTTTCATATTGAAAGTAGTAAAATATTGAGTATACAAACTCTTTAATACCTAAACTTTTTAATATTGTAGTATTCATCTAATGCTGGCAACAATTTTAAATAAAATTTGATTTAAAATTCTTTTTGAAAATTTTGTTTCCATTTTCTTTGAGGTTTTGCTTTCCTTAGCTTCTTGGTTTATTAGAAATTATCAGAGTTTATTGATATCTCGAGTCAGAAACATCTTTTGCAATATGCCACAAGCACGCAGGCGTCATATGGACTCGCTGACAGCAACCAGAGCCGTTACAATGATTGAAGAAGGTCATTCGCAGCGATCTGTGGGTTTGCAATTGGGATTTTCTCGAAGAGCTATTTAAAATCTATGCAATTGTTTCTAAGAGACCGGCAGTGTTAGAAGAAGACCTGGTTCGGGCAGAGTTCGCATTACAACAGCTCAAGAGGATCGTTACATTCGATTAAGTGTGCGCCGAGATCGCACAACGACGGCCCGCAAGCTGCAAAATCGTTTACGGCTAACAACGGGTACTCGTGTCAGTGACCAAACTATTCGTAATCGATTGCATGAAGACCAGCAGGCATCAAGAAGGCGAGTTGTCCGTGTTCCATTAACCAGAAATCATCGTGCAAATCGTTTAAGATTTTCCCGTCAACATTTGGACTGGGACATAAACCAATGGGGCATGGTGCCCTTCACAGACGAATGCAAAGTTAAATTTTTTAACGACGATCGGCGTATTAGAGTATGGAGAAGACGCGGCGAGAGATTTTCAGAAGCCTGCATCCATGAAGTCGATCGTTTTGGTGGTCTAAATGTAATGATTTAGGGCGGGATAAGCTTACACGGCAAAACTGAGCTCGCTATTACTTAAATCCAATAGAGCACATGTGGGATCAGTTGAAACGAAGAGTTAGAGACGGTGATCAGGAAATCCACAACCAACAACAACTCATCAACGCTGTTAAAAGGGCCTGGGAAGAGATTCCAATGGAAAATGTCAGGCATTTGATTGAGAACATGCACTCCAGGCTTCAGGAGTGCGTAGCGAAACGAGGGGGACATACCCGTTACTAAAAGATGAGCATGAAGTATTTTCTTTTGTTTTCAGTAACTTTACATTCTTTTTATTTTTAACCTTAAATGAGTTTTTTCTTTCAAAAGCAAATAAACTTTTTAATCATTATTATTGGAATAAATTTATTGGTCTACACGTTAAAAACAACATTAGTTTTCGTTATGGAGACAAAAAAATATATATTGGTATTATTATTTTAATGGTACAGACCAAATACCTCGTGGCCCTTATTTTGTTTTGAGTAGTATATATAGTACAGTACATATTTAAGAATGAGAAATACCAACATTAAAGTCAAAGTGTAATTCGTAGAACATCTTAAAAAGGTGTCTACCAGTTTACCACCTCAGTGGAATTAAAACAACAATTTCACCTTAGTGGCAGAAGGTTAAGATGCCTCAGTGACAACCCTGTCGTCCATACTCCGTAACTATACTCGTATCTGTTAAAAGTAGATAAACGATTTAGTCGTGCATAAAGCTTGTTTGCTTACTTTGTATTTCTATAACTTATGAAACTAATTCAGTACACACGGCCGCACGTCAATCTACTCCAGTTTGACCTTGAGACCGCCCCTATTTCCTATGCAGTAAAAGCTGTTTTCCTAGTTCAATTCGGTAACCTCACGTGCTGCCGACTGTTTTTTTATTTTCCCTGAGTTTGTTTTTTGAGTGAAATAAGAAGAATTACGTTTTACAAGTGCAATAATAAATGTGTTCTTCTTCTTTTTCGACTATAATGTTAATTTTTCAGAAATAATACAACGACTAACAGAGCTTTATCAGTGGCGATTTCTTCAAATAAATAAAAAAAAATGTTACTTACACAATTTTAAACTTTACAAAAGCATCTCTATGGCAATGCTGCTAGAGCTGAGCTAACAATTTTATCGGAAAACCTATCCGTATGCACTCATGCGCAAGAAGTATGACATCAAACCGAATTATCGTCGAGGGGCTCCTAATATTCCGGATTGTAACATTGTATAAGGGTAAATCCATTTTGGGGAGATAAAAATATCAATCAGGGCAAAAATGCGTCCGGCATTAAGAGATGGGAGAAGAACGCATTTTGTTATGGCTTTATGATGGTATCCTCTTCAATCAGTTAATTCGATTAGTTGTTCTATGCATCTATATAGGTATAATATATAGATGCAATTATGTATGATAATCATGGAATATCGCTTTTTTAGATTGATAATAGATGCAATAACTGCATGATTGACCTTACGCCACGCGTCCAGATAAAATGAAATAGGTATCTATTAAGTTTAATTTTGCACGGCTTTCAAGTTTAACACTACGTAGGTAAAAGTTTTCGTTCATAAAATTCACGATAAATAAATGATCCACTCAAAATTTTAATTAGTGTATACGTTTAACTCCAGCAGTTTGCAATTTTGACCGGTTTACCGGTTATGGACGACGTTATAATTGTGCCGACTAAGTTGCTTAAAAACTGTACTTGCAAGCAAATTAAAGAGAAACTTGGGTATGAAAGTTTGTAGTTTTCATTCTACTGTGACCATAATGCCAGCTATTTCTAGAAGAACTAAATCTTATATGTATTTAACTTTCACTTTGTTTAGTGAATCAAAAATAACAGCTGCTGAGCGTTTTCAATTTATTGACAAAACTGACTAACGCATGTTGCGATTTATAAGTGTAGATTTATAGGTACTATAGCTGCTTACAGTAAAAATACTCAATTGATCTTTCTGGCAAACAAAACTCATAATATACCTAAATTGTACGTTACATAACACAAATTAACGTCTTATGTACTTAAAAATATACCTACTTAAATGCTTAATCAACCACAAAAATGTAATGTACATTTTTGTGGCCATATAATGGCCATAAATGCAAATTGGTATGTTCATCCAAATAATTATGTCCAAAACGAAAAATATTGATCAATAAAATGCATGATGTTTAGCCACCCCAGCACATTCGCTTTTCCCCACCTTCACCAATAAAGGTATGTGCCTACTACACCGTACTATACAGTTACTGTGCTTTGTGTGGGTGGTGTGGAGGTTATCTGTGGCTTTAAACGAATCAGGGAAAAATATTCTCTGTATTGAAAAGTATAAGACGATGTCCACTAAACAGATCCGTCACCGACCAAACACCACGTTTCTATTTTGTTTCCGTGCCCGATAAGTTTATAGCACGATAATTTCATAGCACGATGTACTGAGCACATACCTTAACTTGAAGCTCGCAGTATTTATTTGGCATGGCCGCTCATAAAACATCTGATTTATTAAACGGAGCTTATTATAAACCCGGGCCTTTTGGCTCGCGCACGATAAAGTATTAATATGACATTAATATTTCCTTCAGGCGCGTTTTTATTTAAAGAAGATATTTAGCGGCTCATAACTCCGTTGTACATTGTGGCGGTGGCGACGGCTGACATGATCAAGCAGCGAATCGTTTTATATTTAATGTTCTTGCTTTATTTACGGCTTGAAATTTCGTGTTACTGAAAAGAGAAGGTTTTGTTTGCCATAAGTTAAATTATGTACGCGTAAGATGAAAGCTTTTTACACGTGGTGAGCTTGCTTTTAATCACACCCTGTTGAATAAAGAGCTTGCTAAACTTGTGGATCAAAAGATGACAACTCACTTCGTCACCTTTTGATCCACAAGTAAGTAAATAGATTTACCAGAACAAAATGCATGTTTTTTGTTTATTACGAGTATTACTATTTGGGTACTGTGGAGGTTTATTGCTATAAATGAAATCTCCACGTCTAACTCTAAATATTAGTTACAGTAGAATAGCAGTACACCTACAAATCAACATCACAGTACCTAGTAATTTCATAAGTAGTAAATTTGCAAAAGCAGACTATCATTGTTTAATAAGCAATGAGCACATCTGAGATTGGCCTTAATAACAAAATTACCCGTATCCAAATCATCATTTTGTACCACAAAGTCAGCTGTGTGTCTGACAACTATATTATTTTGATACAAATGTCCAAGGGTGCACGAATTACCATAAAAAGTGGCCCACATTAATTTGGCTCATTCGCTTACTGATGATGACTGTATAAAGAACAAAGATAATAAACGCTTTCTAGAAGAGACCAAGACGAGTGTAAATGTAAATTTTCTGTTGTTTCTATCAAGCAACAAGGTGATCTGATAAATTATGAGTAAGTATTTGTAAGTATGAGATGATGCGAGCTATGGAAATTTAACACATGGTCAAAAGAGATCATTAAGAGGATTTTTACTTAGTTTAAGTAGATTTAATTTAAGTAGGCCCTTCAGTTTGACAGCAATAAATTACTGGTTAATATAGCAACATTCTCTATTAGAACAACATCGAAATTGCGAAAAAATTTAGCTTCTCCATACTAAATCGCCTATCACCAATATCTGTTTGTACTATGTAAAAGTGGTTTTTTTATTACGATGTTGATCTCACAGAGAAAGTATTTTTTTTATTTTAATTTATTTTAAATAGGTTTGCAATTGACTTCAAACTAAGCCCGACGTCACGGTACATAGATATACAGTATTTTATCTTCATACTAGATCACCCGTATCGACACGCACATGCATACACGTCAGTTACACGGCCCGTTAAGCAAATTTGTGCAGACAAACCCACGAAGTGACACGCGGGGCGCAAGCCGGTTCGCTGTCAAAGACTGACTTTCTAAATGCAGATAGCCTAGGCTAGTGGCTTTACAGCTAGACTATGGCTAGCCATAGTCTAGCTGTAAAGCCAATTTTGTGTAAGAGAAATAAATAAATTATATTATTATTATTATATAGATATCATTGAACAAAGTAGGTTATATGAAACATGTAATCATCTTTATTTCGGATGACAGCTGTCAAAATTGAAACTGCCATATCTCTGAAACTACCCTCCTCAGACTAGTGGTGTGTAGGGACTAATTTTAGTGCTCGACGAGATCTTCATTTCGGATGACAGCTGTCAAAATTGAAACGGCCATATCTCGAAAACTACCCACCCCAGACTACTGGTGTGTAGGAAGAAATTTTAGGGCTCGACGAGATCTTCATTTCGGATGACAGCTGTCAAAATTGAAACGGCCATATCTCGGAAACTACCCACCTCAGACTACTGGTGTGTAGGGAGAAATTTTAGGGCGCGACGAGATCTTCATATCGGATGACAGCTGCCAAAATTGACACTGCCATATCTCGGAAACTAGGTACCTACCTCAGACTACTGATGTGTTAGGGCTCGACAAGATCTTCATTTCGGATGACGGCTGTCAAAATTGAAACTGCCATATCTCTGAAACTACCCACCTCAGACTACTGGTGTGTAGGGACAAATTTTAGTGCTCGACGAGATCTTCATTTCGGATGACAGCTGACAAAATTGAAACAGCCATAACTCGGAAACTATCCACCCTAGACAACTGGTGTGCATGTTAAAAAAATAAAAAATATTTTCGCAAAGTTTTCAATGCCTCCGAAGATTGCGGGAACTGCATGGTCTGTGGATATTTTACATACACATAGGATTTAAACATATTTTTAAGGCTCAATGATGTGTAGGAGCAAACTCGTAAATTGTACCTGGTCTCATCGAACTGACAATGTAAAAACGGGCCCGTTTTACTAAGAGTCCACTGCCTGTGGATATGATAAATAATCTTTAATAAAAATATGACTCATTCCTAAACCTGAAACAATACACATATGAAGAATAAAAATCTAGTCATATTTTACTTTTTGTGTACCAACCCTAGCGTTCCACCTATCCGTAGGTTCTAATTTCAAAAATACGGCCGGGTCACACTACTGTTCTGAAAACAAATCTTTTTATTGTGCCGACGTGGCGTAGACAGAGTCCGTGGTGCAGCGAGCTCACTCAGAAGGTTCTGGCACTCCCACTTACTGACGATACACACCAAGCTACTTGGCCCGGGCTTAGGTGTGGGGTGGTAGTTACCAGACGGCACCTAACAGAGCCTACCACCGCTGATATGATCATTCAGCCGCAATCACAAAATGGATTTTGTGATGCCGTTGCCCGGGGTTGACCACTAGGAGGTAGTTCCTTCGCCACCCTAAAAGTTGATTATGCGTATTTCAATCAGTATCTGCCCTAAAAGGTTATAAGTGTTTTAAAAATAACCCTGTGTATATATGTCTTATCCAGATCTAACGTATTTGTGGCTACAAACAGCCATGCCTCAACCCGCAGGCGGTCTCCAGGGAGCTAACGCACCCTGCAGCTAGCCGCATGAACGTCGGTGCACTACTAATGTAATTATTATATGGCCAATAAAGGAAATTAAGTGGTGGTTTTTACTTTAGGCTTAAGTTACTAAAATTATGTTATTTATGGGTCTAAGCAACTAAAGCATTTATATATGTAAGGTGCAAGAATTAAAAATATGCAAATTTGGCCTATTTGTATCGGCTTTCAGATTAGTAACCTTACCTTGCAGTTGCAAATGTTAACAGGTACCTAACTGTAAACAGTCGATGGTGCCTAAGGGCGTGCCTAGGCTTTTAGAGTTCGAGAAAAATTAAACTCCTTACCATTTTTTTGCAAATTAATGTAAATATTAACACACCTTAGATCTTATAAAAGTGACTGCAAACATATTAATACTGAATACAGCTACTTAGGTGAACACGGGCATGACACACTGTTCGAAGTCTTTTGCCACGTAGCATAAGTTAATTGGCGCCGAATGCAGCCTATGCCTGCGCGATCAAGAGCGGACACTAAGGGCGCGGTAGACCACTGCAACGCTAGACCGACGATAACCAACGACACGCAGGCATTGACTGGATGAGTCGGGTGCAAGACCGTCAGGAGTGAAAGAAGAGGAAAGGGGCCTACATGCAAGACTGGATAACCAAGAGGCCATCCTAATGATGATGAGAGCAGCTGTTTGTAACATTTAGCTCACACAACGGTCGGCATATAATATGTTCCAATCTTCGTTGATAAAGATCATGTCATACCAGCCCGCAAAACAAAGAAGCCCGCACTAAGCAAGTCCTCAGTCTTGGTCAACAAAAGCTCCCCATATTTCAGCAGACATTTAATATGTACCTTATAATGAAATGCTCCACGTAAATTCCAACCGAATTCATAAGGTGGGCCTTTCTTTGTACGTTTCGGGGGTAGACATAAATCAGCATAACGAGCTAGCCTTCCGCTCTCTGCCCCTCGTAACATTAAGCTTCTGTAATATTTTCTCACTTACGACAACATTCTGTCTCCTTATTTTATGTCTGCAAGTTTTCCGCGAGACGGAGTGACGGTTTAAGAAAAGTAAAATCTTGAGTGCACTCAAATCTGAAAACTTGGGAGAAAGCTTCAAAACAGGTTTTGACTGTGTATGCGGCCAAACATATAGAATATTTCACCTTTATAATATAGCACATAATTAATTAAATTGAGAAAAGAAATCCAAGCTATCGTTTAGAAAAGAAGAAAATAAAAACCCCGTGCAATTTTCATAATAAGTAAAAGAGCCATAGAGTATTTATCCAAAATACTAAGCGTCGGTACTTAGTTTTTATTATCAGAATAAAAATTCTATCAACCCGATTTTTAACTCCACTTAGATAGGAGTAAAACTTAATCGTTGTCGTAAAAATTTCATGAAGTCCAGTTTGCATGTTTACTTTAGAACGTGTTTCATAAACGAAATATAATTAAACCTAGGAGCTGGCAGCTACCTTGCTCAGCGTATAAGCATCGCTATCCAGCGCGGTAATGCTGCCAGCATCCTAGGAACCTTACCACAAGGACCCTTTTTATAATTTTTGTTTTTGTGTTGTATTAAGTAATTTATCTTAATTTTTATTAATAAGTTGTATATATAGTTAATTACATTTTTTAGTCATTAGAATTCTCTGTAATGAAAATTAAAAATTAAAATAGGCATTAAAAGTCAATGTGTCTGTTTTATGTACGAATATATTGCCAACTTTATAGCGTCAGTATTAAAACCTACTAGTATCTTAGCATCTTTGTTCAATCAAACATCAATCAGGTGCTTGTGGCGAAGTGGCGGTTGTGTTACTTAAAGTTAAGCAACCCACGGCGCGGTCGTGATTGGATGGGTGACCATTCCGACCATTTAAGTGACGTCCATGACAAGCATCTCCGTGTTTCGGAAGGCACGTTAAGCAGTTGGTCCCGGCTAATATCTGTTGGTATTAGTCGTTAAGCCTAGTCAGAGGCTTTAGGGCGACTTGATAACACCTGACAGTAAGGTTCGTCACTTGCCTTACAGACACCAATCCGCACTGAGCCTGCGTGGTGGAGTATGGCTCGTACCTCCTCATAGTTGGGGTGTGGCCTTTTCCCAGCAGTGGGATCTATATAAGCTGACTTTACCAAACGTAGCAATAAACTAATGTTTATAAACGTATTCATGTATGTCTATCCGTTATCTAAGTCACCGTATCACAAGCTTACGCTTAGTTTGGAGCTAGATAATTGGTATTGTTTGTTAAAACAATTTATTAAATATTTATTTATTTACTAAAGGTTAACATTACAACTTCATTGTAGTTAGTTTGGCTGGGGTGTTTTCCGCACTTAGCCTCTTGATTGGGCCTTTGTGCGTGTGTCCCTTTACTCTTTTATTCTAACCACTTCAGGTTTTCCCAAAAGGCTAGCAACCTGCCCAGGTTACTACAGGCCTCCGGAAATGTTGCCGGGATTTGAGAATTTCTGCCCGTTGCTCCGCCACGCCGGCGCACTCCATGAGTACGTGTTGCGTTGTTTCTTCTGCCTCCATGCATCCTCTGCACAAGGGGCTGTCTGTGACACCTATGTTGAATAGGTGTTTGTTTAGAAGACAGTGGCCAGTTATGGTTCCTACGGCTATGCGCAGCTTGTCTCTTGTTATACTTCATTGTAATTTTTGTAATCTTTAATAGCTATATTTTCATGTTGTGTTTCATCACTTAATTTCACTACTAGTTGGTTCTTCTTAGTATTCGCCGCAACCTTTTTACAGGCCGTCTCAAAGTCTTGCCTCCACTTAGTCTTAGTGGAGGCTCATTTAAAATCAATCGGTGCCATTCTGGCGAGGGTGGCAGGCTGCCCGAGATTTCGGAGGGAATTCTTAATTAAGCTGCCCCGACATTCTCTTTACTTAATGGACGCGTCCGAGATCCTCTGAAGATCTAAACGAGAAGCGGCGTGGACGTCAAAGAGCAAAGCAAGATTATCGCACAAGATAAACTTTTCGTTTTAATTTGTAAAGGTCTAACGACGCCATCGAATCTTGGAAACGGTCCGTATATTTTTATGAAGCCAATCTACAGGGAGGACTGTAAAATTTACTTTACAATGCAAAATTTCTTTCCGAGATGCGTTCTATTTATTTTGATAGAGTTTTTTTGAATAAGTAGCTAACAGAAAACCTATGTCATCAAATCTCCGTTGATAAAAGTTGGATTAGGTTAGTTCTAAATTGATGGTCTTTCTATCACTACGAGTGTATTATGTTACAATTAAAATTTTCGACTGTACTCATAGGTTTAATTATATCTATAATTTTTGCTTTTTTCTGAAAAGAAACAAGTTAGGCACTAATACCCTGCGTTTGATAGGTATCGAGTTTTAATTGCCCTAATCTGATAACAGCAATTTAATCAAACTTTGTGCATCTACCAACATTAAGAGTGTACGACCTCTACTAGGAGATTTAGATATCTAGTGATGATTATCATTGTTGCAGAGGTTAGCCGTCCCGATGTCGTTACCGTTAGACCGCTATAGCCTCTCTAACTGGCTGTCGGAGTTACCTTTACAACCCTTAGGTAAACTGACAATAACATGAAACAGAACTACTGCCGCAATATATAGAATTTCATGTGTACGCAGTCGTGAGGAGTTTGCGAGAAATTTAGAAATTCAATTCTACTCCATACTTCTACGATCTTACAGGCATAATAAACGTATTGAGGAGGAGCTTTTATTTGAAGGAACATATATATTATTTTTCAATTGCAAAAGTGCAATATGAAAACCTATGCAAAAAGAATAGAAAACTCTTTCACTCATATAAGTACTTAGTTCTTTATAATTAGCCTGCTCTGGATAAGCAGTGACTATGTTTTTAGATTGTATCTGAATTTTATTTTAAGGTATTTTCAGCACATCGTACTATAAGGTTTGCCACAAAATGACCCTTATTACGATGACATAAGATGCCACATTGTTTACCTTGACGTACCAACTGTCGGCTGAATAATTTTCAAAGTCATAAATGTGACTAACCAAAGTTTTGCCAAGTCATCTACCGTTTCGTATATTCGATAGCTTTCATAAGGAAAGGTGAGGTTGCTCCGCTATCTCTAACTAGATAATAGCAATGTATTTTGTTCATCACAGTCATAAAGGCTTACCCGCCCAAGGAGGGTTCATTAATGGCGAATGGATGCCAGTAATTACGCTTTGTTCTGCTAATATTAACGTAGTATATTTTCTCAGCCAGCGAAGTTTCGGCTTTGTGTACAATGAAGTTCCTTTATGCACATAGTTTGAGTGTTATGGTTCCTGTAGTAAAGTCGTTCTGTTTAACTGTCTTTGGCAATTTCAATTAAACCCACTCGAATATACGAGAAGTAGGTAAACTGGGTTTAACTAGATAGAGTTTAAGGAAGTTGGGATCTTAAAATAGTTGCTGCTTGCAATCACAATTGGTAGTAATAATTTTACTAATCCCTTAGTTGAGATAGACAAAATACAGTAACAAATGTTACTAAATCAAAGCGCAGCTTTGGCGCCCAGCCGTCAAGATGAACAGCCGATCTTATTTTTTTTTTTAAATCATCATTTATTCCTTGCACTGACGTGGGTGTGACTTCTAAAAGTTCGAGCATAAGTGCTTCATAGTGTACCCAATACTTCTCTCATTAACTCGAACACTATTCGCTTTTCAAACAACAATAAAGCAACAAGCCCATTTAGATCCAACACATCATTCAGCCCACTTCCCACACAGGTGCTGTAGCACGTGTTCCTTCGACAATGCGCTGACAAACGATTCCTTCCGTACATAAAACTCTATTGTACATTTCGAATGGACGATGCATTCGCCTGTCGCCACAGCATGGAGAGAGCAGAAATATCACTAGTGATTGAATTTTGTAAATTTTGTGAAAATATTTTTCCGTTACGGTACTAACCATGTAAGACCATATTGTATACTCGTAGTAACGCAGAGATTTTCAGATATAAAAAATAATGGACAATAATAATCACATACGAGTTAATTGGGATCAGTCCCAAAGTAAGTAAGTGCCTAAAGCACTTATGGAAAAATGGTGGTACCACACATACCCAGACCCTAGAAAATACCTATGGATTTCTAAATTGACCAGACCAGGGACCGAACCCGGACTTCAGTGGTGATGACACCGATGTGCAAGCACTCGACCACAGTGGTTATCGAGTGGACTTTTTCAATGTCAGCCGTCAAATTTGAACCTAAGGACACCAATAGGCTATTTGACACCACCAATAGTTGACGTACTTTTGAAGAACTCAAAACGCTCTTCTTCTATATATTTTGTATGGAAAAACTAGACTGTGCAACTTTTCGAGTAGGTAACTAATTAACTTTACTACTTACTTAATTTTTGAGTTAAGCATTAAAAACATTTTTTTTTGTTAATTGAAAAATATCAATGAACGTGTGTTTGGAATTGCTGTCATTTTCCAAAAATAGGGTTTCAGCTTTATTTCTGAATAGTGTCAAGCACCGAATTATTTAAAAAAGGCACTTAAGTAAGTATACTTTCCCAAATGTCCTGGTATTTTTTATCTTTAATCAAAGGGCATATAATAGGCTAGGTGTTGAACATGAACAGTACTTAAGAATAAACTGGCTTTTATAATTTATCTATATCCTTATTATCAGTGATTAATCGAACTCGTCGAATTAAACGGAACAGGACACGTTTGTGCACCATTAATCTTGCACTAAACAAATACGTTTGAAGAATACTAACCGAACCGTTTTAAGTGTAGTTATATTACTAATTTACTTTAGGACATTTGGGACTTGATCGGATTTTTTACCGAGAACAAACTGGATTTTAAAATTTAGCCAAGATCTTATATCTAATAGTTTTATTCGGTATTTTGTGGTTTTATCTTTATTCAATTGTTTCTTAGGTGGTTTATTGCAGTTTTAGGCCCAAGTTCACCGAGTTTAAACAGCTGACAACAACTTCAATAATTGACGGTCAATTTGACAGAATTCCCAAAAAAAAAAATGTCAAATAATGCTAAACAGGCTGATTAAAAATTAAACATGTGTTGTTGAATTTCAGGCTTATACAAAATCAAAATGGAACTAGCTTTAAAAAGTTATATCTTTTTTCTGATCCGCAATGTTGAATATAATATATTTATTTACTGTAGGTATACTGATAGATAACATTTCCTCCATGAATGATAGAAAAGAGTGATTCATATCATTGTGAGCTTCTGATATATATCACTCTTTTATATCTTCGGCTCTTTTAACTCAGTGCACACGTGAGGACCTGTACAACGCTACTGATAATGCTTTGTTAGTCGCCGAGTATTGGTCCTCAAAAATATAACGCCAGTGTCGACACGACAAGAAGAAGAAGAAGAACTCAGTGATACAGGATGCGAATCATCCTCTCTTTCACATACTGGCGAGCAGTAACACCGTCTCACTCAGTCCTCTAGTTCAGTTCATTTCGTTCAGTTGCTCAAAAGGAGTTATATATCAAAAGAGATAAAGATATGTTTGATTAGCTTCTTTGAAAAGATATATATAATTTTTGTCATTCACTCAGGAGTTACACAAGTCTAGTCCTAGTTACTTTTGTAGCGTCAGATAGACGCAGACAGAAACAAAACTCATTCTGTTAATTGCATCATTTTTACACGCTAACAACTTGCTATGCGGGCAAAAACCAAATGGTAATTTTTTCATTTACCTTTACTTACAATATTGTTGCTGCAACAAAACTGTTTCAACAAACAAGCTGTAGCAATCCCCAAACCGCAACTGTTGTGTTTTCTTTTCTGCTGCAAAACACAGAGCTATTAACTTAACAACTCAATTTGTCTATTGCCGCAATCCAGTTAACCTAGGTCTGGCTTAGATTAAATAAATTGGAGCTTCGATGGTTGGAATAGGCAGTATGTATTTTAAGGCGTACACTGAACATTATGAAAAACCGCAAATGTAACCAAATAATTGTGTTTGGCTAACAGGGACTCTGCCTTACCTATATTATGTTCTTGAATAGAGTCTTGGATACACTTAACCTATATACTTGGACTAAGAATAGTCTTGGTGTGTAACCATTGTTCGATTCAGCTTTGCTCCACATGACATGACTGAATAAGAATACTACCACCAGCTTACTTCTTGTCGCAAAATTAGATGGGAGCGTCTCACCGAAATATGTGTATATTATTCTTATTTGCAATTAATTTTATTTATTTAAAAGAAATTAAATCAAATTTCGCTCACAAAAATTAATCGACTTTGTAATCCGGTGGGACTCGAACCCAAGTCCCTTCGCTATCCGGGCGAGGGCTCTTACCAACTGAGCTACGGAGGTCGTTAGTCAGTCGACAAATTTTTGTAAGTGCTTGCTACGCCAGTTAGCCGGCGTTCGATTTCATCAATACTTGGGGAATGTACCCGCATGTATCCAATGGAAATATTTTTATAAATATTTAACCATCAGTTAAGATGAAATCAGCTTAACTTATAATTATTTTTATAACTTAAGCAATTATTTTGCAAGTTTTTACGAAATTAAATCAAATTTCGCTCACAAAAATTAATCGGTTGTGTCATCCGGTGGGACTCGAACCCACGTCCCTTCGCTATCCGAGCGAGTGCTCTTACCAACTGAGCTACGGAGGATGTTAGTCAGTCGACAAACTTTCAAAATAATTGCTTAAGTTATAAAAATAATTATTTATTTATTAAGGAACACCAACAGGTTACATACAAACATTGACCGGAACACTTAAAATTCAAACGAAGTTGCAACCCAATTATAGGTGAACACGACATTGCTAGATAGGTATACTTAGTTAACCAAATAGGTACAATTACAAAAATGGTGTATTTAAGATAACATAATGACGAAATGTACCTATGCTCTTCTTAGGTTCCACTCCTGAAGAGGCTGAATAAATTTTCTTCAGCAAACAATTCCCAGAGCGATTAAGCTAACGGCTCAATTTGTCTGTTACCGCAATCCTCCAGCTAGACCTGGAGCTGGGGATTGAATTAATCGCTGTAATAACCATGTTTCGCTACGATAATTTAGAAACGTTCGGTCCTAGCCTTACCAGCAAATGCTTAGTAAAGTGATCTGTGTAATTGGTAACAATTTTAAACACAGCGATTAATAATAATAATTAACTTTTATTAGTAAATTTTAAAATCTTCTAAAATATATAATGTATTAAAATAAGAGTTATTCCCAAAGTACTTATTCTTTTGTTCTAAAAAGATAAGAATGTTAACACAAAAATTCATTTCCAAGTTACTCCAAGAAATTATTATGATGGAAAAGTACCTACTTATTAATATGTTCCTATTCCGTTTCATAGGCATCTGGAATTATTCTCAGAGAAATTCACTGATTACTCTTTATCAATAATTATAATTATTATTATTCGTTATCGATAACATTTTGATATTGTCGTGGACTAGAATAAAACTTGATTAAAATATTTATTTTTTCATGGAGTAGTTTGAGAACTATTTTTGGTTCCTACTTTGGGAATGACCCATAAACACCACTGACTATTTACTTAAATCTGATTAAGTAAGTAGTCATAAAATAATGGTAGGGTAATGTTCGTTTAAAGTTACGTTTTAGTTCATTGGACAGTATCGTGGTCTTTTAAAAGGTCACATATATTTTGATAAAAACGGAGTACCAAAAGATCGTCACAGCCATTTTTATCGGATCTGTAACTTAAATTCTAATATATTTTACAAGCTTTTATTTAGCTTGCAATGTAACTAACTATGTATGTTTGTTCGGGTGGAATCTTGCAACTCAATTTTGAAGCAGATATCTTCAACCGATTGAGCTGAAATTTTGTGTACACGTTTAGTTTGGATGACAATGCATGGTTAGATGCATGACGTAATTCTAAATTCAACATGGCGGACCATCCAAGATGGCGGACTCGTTATTTTCAATGCACTTCTACAATATTAAAATCAAATGAAAGGGCTTGCTGAGAATAATTCGATAAATCTTTATATTTTTTGAGTAACTCAAAAAATAAAAAGACGTTACAAAAAAATCAAAATGGCCGACTTGTAAATGCAATCCTCCAATAGGGTATCAAATCTAAGGGCTTGCTGAGAATAATTCGATAAATAAGGTGACGTCATTCCAAATCCAATATGGCGGACTTCTAAAGATGGCAGACTAAGTTTTCTTTGCTTTCTTACAATGTGGGTATCAATTGAACAAGCTTGCTGAGAATAACTCGATAAATAAGGTGACGTCACTCTAAATCTAATATGGCGGACTTTTAAAGATAACGGACAAACATAGTCATGTTTTTAAAGATTTCCTACAATATGGGTATCAAATGAAAAGGCTTACTGATAACATATCCATAAATAAGGTGACGTCACTTCAAGTCCAATATGGCGGACTATGATTTTATGCTCTCTTACAATATGGGTACCAAATGAAAGGGCTAGCTAAGAATTACTTAACACATAAGGTGATGTCACTTCAAATCATATAAGGCGGACTCCTAGAGATGGCGGACTAAGTTTTTGATGCTTTTCTATAATATGGGTATCAAATGAAAGGGCTTGCTAAGAATAGCTTAATAAACAAGGTGACGTCGCTCCAAATCATATAAGGCGGACTTCTAAAGATGGTGGACTAAGTTTTTTTATGCTTTCTTACAATATGGGTATCAAATAAAAGGGCTTGCAGAGAACAAGCATGCGAGTTTAACTCCGTTGCTCCAATCCGTTTAGGAATTTGGTGTATCGGATTTTCTTGGTGTGAAGAAAAGGCGTGATAGCCGAGCGGAGAAAACTTTACTTTTCATCCGTGAGATCATGAGTTCTATCACCGCCTGTACCAATAAGTTTGTACAAAAACTTAAGTACCTACAGTCTTTTTAAAAGATACTGCTGCCTAACAGTGAATGAAAACACCATAAGGAAAAACCTGCACTCTAGTGGCTAGTGTGTGAGGTGGAAAAGGCAATGGCAAACCATTCCATTAAATATTGCCTAGAAGTCGTTGTGTGTGTTTCATTCCACATAATGATCACGACCCTCAGTCATGAGGTATACGACTGTTAAAAGGGTTTTTCTTGGAGTCCTCGATTATAATTATTGAGGTTGAATTTTTTGAGTCTGTAGCATCGGTAGGTAAACTTTGACGAGTTTAATTTTGGTGAGATATGCGTCAACAGCATTGGTTTGCCTGCCTAGGAGAAGGATAACTTTAAATCAAACTGGAATTGTGTTTACGCTGCGTAAGGCTTAGCTTGAAGTTACAATAATTAGCTTAAGGCTTACTTATGCCTTACGCGGCGCATTTCTCCTAACACCCAAGACAAGGTGTTGTACCTAGTCGGGTGATAAGTTATGTCACAAATACTTATTGCAGCCCAATTTTAAGGCAAATAGCTTCAACCGATTGAGCTGAAATTTTGTATACAAACCTGTATAGTTTAGATGGCAATGCATGGTAAGCTGTGTAAGTCCTCTAAGATTTTTCTGTATTGATTATACTGAGGTTTTGGAGACCTTGAAAGTAAATAATAAAGTCGAATTGTTGTAGTCCGTAGCATCGATTGTTTAACTTTGATTTGTGTAATTTCGCGAGAGGCGTCAACAGTATTAGTTTACAACTTGCAAGTGGCATACAAACATTAAGCCTTAAATTGTTCAACATAAAAGCAAGCATTAGGATGCTCTTCCTTCGCGCCTTCGGCCTTTAAATTGCACTGTTTATTGGGCAGACTAGTACCACAGAAAAGGACCACGGCAAGTCAAGATTAAAATAATTGGTTTTCTTATTTGCTGTATTTTTGAAGCGATTTCAATACTTCAGGTTAATAATGAGTGCTTTTTAACTCTTTGGTTTACATTAAATTCGTAGCCAAGCTATTTTACTCGTCGCCTAGCCATTATATTAGCCGCCAAGCCGTTACTTGGTGTTCCTTACTTACCTATGTCTTAAGTAAGCGAGCTTAAAACTTTCGCCACCTTTAAGTCACTGTCGTTGTTCAATTTTAAAATAACCCTTTTTGAGGTTTACCTAAATTAATTGTCACCGAAATAATATTTCGATAAACTGATACCACGGTATGTTAGATATTAGTTGCACATAGTTACCCTTTCAGTTTTTAATCGATTGAAAAATAATAAGCCCATCGAATTTTGCCGACAAATGCCCTTGCCTCAATGATGCGTTGAATGAGATAAACAGTGAGATATGCCTACAGACTAAGAAATCTGTCCCGCGAATACTAAAAAGTAAAAAATAAATAACAAGTAAAAAACTCTTTTTAAAAACAAGCTTTTATGTCAATGCGCTAAAAAGTATAAAACAAATTTTCCTTGAAAACTTTTACGATCAAATAATAACATCATTACACAATTTATATTGTATAAAAGCTTGTCGCGAGATTTTACCTGCGTAAATAAACAAGTAAATTATATACATAACTATATATGATTGACTAAATTTTCTTAAAATCTTAGTAGTTTGATTTTAAGAAAATTTAGTCAATTACGCCAAGTGAGTACTTAAATCTCGCGACAAGCTTTTATATAATATAAATTGTGTAATGATGTTATTATTTGATCGTAAAAGTTTTAAAGGAAAATTAATTTTATACTTTTTAGCGCATTGACATAAAAGCTTGTTTTTAAAAAGGGTTTTTTACTTATTATTTATTTATTACACAGCTTTAATTTCTCCAGAACTGCAATTTGTGATTTGAATCATTATAATACAGTGTTAGTCGACGATGGACATACAAACAGTTACCTACTACATGCTACTACGTACGAGCAAGAACCCTTTTACTAGTTTTCCTTTAAAAAATATATCTGGGTTAGAACACACAATTCGTTTAACTCGCTTGCTAAGGGAATACCCAAAGGCTGAGATACAAATGCGCGGTTGACACTGCTAAATGGGCAGGCCATGGTTGACTAATGCCTGGTGTAACTGTCTTAAACTATTGCTAACAAAACGGTCGGACGCCGCAGATTTGTCAATGGCGAAAACTGAGATAGTTAGCGCTTAGATAAATGAGCTCACTAAACAATTCGTATTATTACCAATATTCGTTATCTGTTGTAAATTGGAGTCGTTTTTTATGATCGTCTGTGGGTGCAACACAATTTGAGCATGAAAAACACATGTGTTTACAGTGTTTATCCTATTACACTGCATTGAGTAAGCCCATTTGTACCAACGCTATGCGGTCGGCAACCATAGGTATGTTCTTTTTTGATTAGTTGAAAAACTATAATGTTTTGACGTTTGTTTAACCAATCAAACAAAAAATACATAACGATGGTAGCTCTACTAGGTCTCTGGTTGCCAATCCTATTAAAAATAATGGTCGACTAAGTAATTGAGTTTATTTCAGCACCCAAAATGCAAAAGTACTCGTATTTATAAATTAATTTTGTATGCGACTGTCCTGTATCAGTTATTGGAATGGCCAATTTTAGAACTCGTAAAATTTTATTATCAACCATTGCATGATTTGTATTGCAAATTGGGACACTTTTATGTAATTTACGCTCACGAACGTAATTAAAAATAGCACCAATGAGTTTTACATGTATTTAAGTATATTTTTGACATGTTTTTGTTAAATAAGTGTACGAAGTTTACGATATATCTACTTAGTTGCTAAATATTAAATATATTTATCAATCAGAAATTGCAGCTTAGATGAAATTTGTCAAAAAATCCGTAACTGGTATAGGCAGGTAGGTACCGGTACCTTGATTTGCGATTTGCAACTCTCCACACGTTGGCTATTAGCACAAAAATATCGTTAACAAGACTCCCACGCGTACACCATTCCGAAAGCAAACTAAAATTGCACAATAAACAGAACAATATAAAAGGAAAAGCGTCTTTTTTGCTGACACTCGAATCGGTGCTCAGCAAAAAAACCGCGGAATGAGAACGCAAGAGAGACGGAAAAGGTTTTTCATTCATTTCCCATTATACAGGAAATTTGGACGGCCCCCTTAAGCCACGCGTCGCCTGGTTGACATGCATTGTACGTCTGATTAATGGTGTGCCACACAATCTTCTTCAGCGTAAAATTCCCTTTTTTATATTAGATACGTTGTCATGACGCTGCGGTGTACACAGCGATATTTCCAAGTTGATGAAACAATCCAAATGAGCACCTATTTTCTTTAAAAAATTTTACTCTTTTTGAATTCATTTATTTCTAAGAGTTGGTAACTGGTAAGTGTGATTTTAGGAAAGCTGTAGTAACAGATTTCTTTTCATTCGTCTGTCTGTCTATAAAAGTTTTATCAGAAAATGCTTTGAATTTTTAAAGAATCCTTTGCAACAGTCATTCCAACTCACTCCCAGAAAAGAAACATTGAGTTTATCTTTCTTTGTAGAGCTAAAAAGTTGCTCTTGAAATTGCTGAACTGCATTTTAAATATCAGTGCATTATTTCTTGAAAGAGCCTTTACTGAATTTTATACTTTTAAATGAGCAATTCTTGTATATTTATTTTTATTATATTCATTCATGTATTAGTAATCACGGAAAGGGCTCTAACGAAGTCCCTGAAATATGGTATGTGGAGGTTATCGGAGGTGAAAAATGGATTAGACGTAGAAACTGTAGGGGTAGTAATATATGTATGTGGTTTAAATCTCGCTCGATGACAAAATATTGACTTTTGTTTTTTATTTGTATTTATTTAAGTTTATTAAAAAAAAGGTTGTAAGTGTTTGAGATGATAAATATTTCTCATAAGTTAAAACACAATAATAAGTTATAATATAGTCTAAAATTTGCCTATATTACAATAAATAGGTGTATTGTACAGGTACTAGGATTTATAGCGTCTAAAAATAATTCGACATGTGTAGTAAGTTGGCGTCATCAAAGCTCAGATAATGGAGGCAAAACAAGTCTAATGTGCCGTATTAGATTTCTGTACAAACAGTCGCGACGCCAGCGCCGCCCTAGCGTCGAGTTACAGAGACACATGCGAGGTCAGGAATAGATCGTGTTTGTTCAGCGTGTGGGCAAACGATATGTTTGAAGAGCCTGTCGCTACATTTGGACGTTTTAAAAAGCATTTCGATTTTTAAAGGATTTTAAAAATAAATAATTTAAAATAACTTAACAAAAAAAATCACTCAATCATGCCTGGTGTGTACGTAGGACCTATTAAGTTAGGTACTTTTTATCTAAACAAAAAGCTTTGATATCATTGTCATTAGGACGTAATCACATAACGAGTCCGATTCTATTATCTTAAATTCATATTCTAGTTAGACTATCTTTCCTTTTAATTTAATCGATTTTATATATGTTATAAAAAAGTGCAGAAAAAAATGTGTATCAATCGCCATCAATAATAGCTCAAGAAGCACCAACTTTTAACCATTTACTTTTTTATGTAAAGTTTCACATACTTTTACCGTTAAGTTTAATTTTGAAACCAAAAATTCACACCAGGGCAGGATTGGAACCCATGACCCGTGTCCGAATTTTTGGATTCCTATTTAAACTTATAAAAAAATCGAGTGTTAAAAAAATCTTTAAGATACTTTTATTTTAGTGAAAATATGTCTATGCAACCCAGCCTATGGCACATAAATCCCCAAGTACAAACGTCACGTTTTACTAAGCCCTGGTTTATATTCACTAGTGACGTTTGCCGGTCAGCCACAAAAACAATCGCGTGACGGTATCACTGCCGGAAGTTGGCCGGCGGAAGCTCTAACGTTCGCTAGCCCATAAAGCCTCAGTGACTTCGCCTTTTTACGGGATATCTTAAAAGATAGATGTCCCCCAAGCTTATATTACGGCACGCTTGGTTTCAACCTATTTGCCTACTAGAACATAAGTTGTGATAATGATAATATTACTGGCAAAGTCATAATTAAAGCACTAATTACATCATCCTACTTTAGGATTCTAACTAGGAAGGTAGGTTCCAATCGGATCTGAAGTAGGATATTTGATTGGTTCCTACCTTCCTAGTTAGGATCCTAAGTAGGATGGTGTAATAAGTGCTTAAGAATTCATAAAGTTTCATCATACCACTTTCGTAGACTGATTTATGAACTTAAATTATTTAATTTAAAAATGTAAATATTTTTTAAAATACCTTTTATATAGTGATCACGAATGCATGTTGTCTGTCACATTCCATAATAAAAATAATGAATACTGGATAATGTTCAGCAGTTCCTAGTAAGTTGTTAATTTTACGGCATATCACTTGCTCCTTGCTCATATATCTTAGAATAAATAATAAATAAATATTTGACATCAACACATATTCGTACATTGCTCAGATCCCAAAGAAATCTGAAACAACGGTGGTATCACTACATCCAGACCCGAGACAACATAGAAAATGTGAATTTCTATCTTGACCTGAAAGGGGATCAAACTCGGGACCTCAGAGATGGCGACACCTTGAAAACCAGTGTGCGAGCCACTCCGCTACGGAGTTCGTCAAAACAATTTAACGATTTTTGCCGAATATATTTAACGAGAGCAATGAAATCGCCTTGGACTATCGCGTTTATCGCCTTAATTAATAGTGCAGACTATGTTACAGTGTCTATTACCATCCGGGATGACCTGTTTGCCTTAATCACCGTATTTAGGCCACTAGCCAAATCAATATGATCAATCTAATACCCATGTCAATACCGTAGAGTTACGGCAATCTCTTTGCGCAAATCGAATCATACTCTAGCACAAGAAAATCAACATTTCAACTGAGACTGGAATGATATTGGATTCCTTTCGTTTAGCATAATAGTTCTTAAAGACTGCAAAGGAACTCGATAAAGAGCGGAATTAATGTAGTCTTTACAAAAAGTAAACTCGATCCTGCCGTGCAACCCCTGTATAAGCGAGAGCCAAGTTTCAGCACTGAATAATAGAGAAATTCCATTGGAAATATCCTGACAAATCGTTTTTAAAAGGCGAACCGACTGCAAAGATAACTCTGCACTTGCACAAAAGGCTTGCATCTACATAATCGATGGCTTATTGGCATTCCCCTTTTACTTCTAAATTGCAAATTTTCCACACGATTTCGTTCCACCGAATAAATTTTCAACTCGCTATGCAACCATTTTCTGTATTTCTTATACGTTTTATTGTGTTTTTCTTTTACTTTCTATTTTGTTTTATACGAACTGTTTAAGTTCATTTTGCTTCTCTTTTGTTAGACGATTTTTGTTGTTTAAAGTTATGCACGATTTAAGTTTTGCTATCACAATGCGATTTGTTGTTTACTAGGTATTGTATCCCAAATGTTATTTTATGTTCTTTAAGTTCCTTTAAGTTCATAATATGCTTTATCAACGTGGCAATACATTACTAGTTTTAACAAAATGACATAGGATCGTTACTTGTATATCTAGAGTAAGTATAATACCTATAAATTTCCTGATAAAAGCAGTTGCTTTTCAGAACAAGATTGACTATTTGGGCTATATTCTTAAAATAAATCATCATTATCGTAAATATTGAACACCTAAATTCGAAATATTCTTAAATTGGCATTTGGAGTTTATTCTAGATAAAAGTTTTATTGAAGTGAATATACAGGATCTAACTGCAAATTCTATTCAAGTTGCTCGCTTCCAATTACGAGATAACTCAATCTAAGACATAAACTTATCAATGAGTACAGTTAATCACTTAATATGCGTCTCGTGAGCATAAATTACAATTATGCCGCGAATAAACAAAGGTAATTGCGTAATTATTTAGGGTAGACTATGCATCGTTAATAAGGTCGCAATGCAAAGCTGGCTGAAATTTATTGTGCCGCGTGTACAGGTACGTAAATTTACAGCTTAGGGAAAGAACTGAACGTGTTAACTGCGTGTTTGTTAGCACTGGTAATGGAAAATACAGAGCTAGTAAGGCTTAATACTATTTTAAAGTACTATTTATTTGTAATGCCTTATTTAGAAAAACGGTTAGATGCACGACGTAGAAATGTTTCAAACACAACTACAACCCACATTGAGTTTTTGAGTATTCACTTATACATTGATTTAGATTTTATAGGTAACATTTTACGACACGTAAAAATTGTATATGCTAAAAGTTATTATAATAAAAATGTGTTTTTATCATTAGGTGTAAAATATAACAATAAATATTACTTTGGCATTTCCACAATCCAAAGAGGGTCAGTGTCATAATTTCAAACAAAAAATAGTTTTGTGATCGATTGTGAGATACAAGGAATGTATCCGTATCTCGTGTAGCATGCCATTATAATACTACTTTAGTAGCTCCTCATTTTAGTTTTTAAAATCTCTCCTTAGCTGCCTTAAAAATATTAAACTATTACAAGTTTATCGCGATACACAATGTATTTTATTGATGAAACGGCGAGTTATTACTTTTTTTTACTTTAACCCTGAAAAGTAGCCTAAAAAAATGTAACCTTCTGAGAGTGCATTTTTCTCCTGTATCATTTTGGTGTTCAGTCACGTGCCATACACGTTTACTTTTATTGATGGATTTACGACTATCTACTTTAAATACATGCGTTTTCTTTGTATGAAGAAATATTGGTGTCTCATATTTGACATTTTTATGGCTCACATTCGTTTGGAAATCAAACGGCTATAAGGGAAACGGCATAAAAAATAACAGCACTTTCGATATGAGGTTGTGTAATTTTTTTTCACTGTATTTTGGGAACAAAATAATGTCATACTTATTTCTTTCATGACATTTCCAAATTTCGGATTTTAGTGACATACTCTTTCGTGTAACTTTAATTAAATTTAAATAAAAACAAAACAATTATTATTCATAAGAATATATTCTTCACTATTCGGCCTATTAGAGTGGTTTCGTAAATAACCGATAGTCCTAGAACTAAAACATTATGACTATTAAAACCAATATCCTTTATTGCAAAAAAAGTAGTAGTTTAAAACACCCATCAATTGAAGTTCACTCCACACTCATCAGTAAGCGCAAACAAAAAACAAAACACGCTTAACCCAGCAACGCTTGTGCGACACGTCCCTTATCTGTCATGTGGGCCCACACGGCCAAGCGGCCAATGGTCCAACGGGCCATTGACGAGTCGCCGCTCTATATGCAAATCGAATGACCCCCAATTTGAACCGGGCGAAATGACATCTTTGTTTCGGGCGATGCCGTAATTGCACCCCTTTCGGTAAACGCGCGTGAAAGCAAAACTTCGAAATGTGCAATCCGTGTTTGAACCGAATATTGTTTTGGTGAAAATTTCGCTTTGGCGGCGGTAATTGGTTTTAGATGAACCATATTGAATTTGCGTTCGCATGGCCATTAGCTAATGAATGGAAAAGGTAATTTTGCAAAATTTACTTTAGCAATCATATTTGAAACGTTGCTAAATTGTGTCCTGCAAACAGCATAGTATCATGGTTTAGTTAAGTACATAATTTTATAATAATGTATATACTTATTTTAAGGATAAATTAATGTATTTAATCTTAATACATAAAATAAACCATCATTCGTTACTTATACCAAAAAGTATTTATTAGCATTCTAAATCAGTCCCTTTTCATGATATCGCTGGAAAAGCTAATCTTATCGTACAATAATAGAAATTAGTAATGCCCATCAACCCAAACCGCTCATTATAGTTCAAACGAATAGTACTACTGTACAGTCACCCGCAGAAAATCTTGGATTTTACGTTTGTCAGGTTAAGGTTGAAAATTATATGGCAGCTTCACCTGATTGTTACAACGCCTATTCCAGAAAACCGAGAACATTTTCCTTTAACGCTCCGCTTCCTGAAAATAATGGAGTCGAGTCGAAGGCTGCGATAACGCTTCGCAGTAAATTAAAAGTTAATTGTATAACAAAAGCCGTGTTTGCAGTGAACCCCGATAAGGTCTTAAATAAGTTCACTTCCCCCGCGGAATCGAGTTTGGTTATAATGTCGAGGTTTTTAATCTGGATACAGTTTGATAAGAAACAATGAACTCGATACAATTAAATCTAGACTAAGTGATTTATAACTTTCTGCAGTTCGGTAATATTTTTTTACATAAATATTTGCAAAGTTCCATTCGTCTGTTTGTCTATCCACAGCTTTGTTTTTCGTGACTGCTACAGGTCACACAGACTGGTGCATAAAGTACAATTTTTGGTATGTTTCACTTAAGAAGAAATAAAATAAATTCAAAAACCTTTCTTAACGTATGTTTCTCTAGTATAACTATTGGGTACTTTATCTCATGTGTCGATGTTTAAGTTCTTTGACCATAAAACCTTATGTTACATAGATATAGTTACACGATACAGTTTTTTATTTGAAATTGAATTCAGCAGGATCTAGTTCTTTAATGTATGTTAGATACTCGACGATCGTCTTGGTGTAGTGGTTCGCGCACCGGACTTCTGAACCGGCGGTTGCGGGTTCGAATCCCGCAAGGGGCAAATGTTTGTGTGATGAGCACGAGCATTTGTACCAAGTCATGGATGTTTATGATTGTATATAAGTATGTCTATCCGTATCCTAGTCACCATAGCACAAGCTCACGTTTAGTTTGGGGCTGGGTAAGTGGTGTGTTTGTTGAAACAATTTACAATTTATACAGTAAGTATTTCACTTGACTTCCTTTTACTTAAATATGTTTCAGAATGGTGACTGCAACTTTCAGAAAAGAGCAATTGCATTGCATACGTACCTGTTCATACGCTGTTGAGACAAGACTCATAAAATATAGGGAAGGCCCCGAGTCAACTCTTCCACGGTCGCTCACAAGAGGCGTAAATTCAAAATGTCGTAAAATATGAAAAATATATCCGACAAATGTCCAACTGTGTGTATGCGGTTGTAAACTCCTCGGGCCGTTTCGGGAAAACTTCAAACGGTCACAATGAACTACAGAATGCATAGTAAAATGTTTTATAAGCTTGAACCGTGTTCTTTCTTATTTTCGTATGTTTACATTGGATGAGCAAGTCTAGTGCAAATATTTTCTCTTTTACGAGTTTTTACAACTATCAATTGTCTGCAGAAAGTAAAGTTAGTGTAACTGCATACCATCATTTGTTTTTCAAAACTATAGTATTGACTTGTTTTAATAACGCAAGCTTTGCCTTACAAGTTTATAAAAATATATAAATAAATAGTAGGTACAGGTTAAGTGCTACCAAAAAAAGATTTTTTTTTTAGGGTTCCGTAGTCCGACAAGGAACCTGATCGTTCAGTCCGTCCGTTCCGTGCGTCCTAGTCTGTCACAGCAGAATATCTTCTACGTTTATGGACTGATTTGCATGTAACTTGGTTCGAGGATACTTCACATATAGATCTCATTTTTTTAAAATACGAAAAATAAAATTACCCCTTTTTAAGGGTACCTCCCCATACATGTAAAGGGGGGGTGAATTATTTTTTTGAGTGCACCCCCTTGTGTGGGGTATCGTTGAAAAGGACTATGGAATTAAGGTAGGGTTTTCATACAACACTTTTTTATCAGCTTTACCATTTGCGAGATATAGCCCGCCAAAGTCGTTTAGACGGTGTGTCCCCCCCCCCCCCCCCCCCCTGTAATTTCTAAAGTCTTGGACCTATAAACTTCAAATCACTCACGTAAAGAAAGAAACAGGCGCAGAAACTCTTATTTAAAATGGTTTTATATCCTGTGATGAATACTCTTGAAATTATAAATAAAATAAAAATACATACTTTTTTTGCCTATACTGTCTAATGTGTTAAGTTAATGGTACGGAACCCTTCGCGCGCGAGTCCGACTCGCACTTGGCCGGTTTTCTACCTGTTTTTGAGTTACCTATTTTCTAAATATTAATAAAAGATAATTCATTTCATATTGCTAGCTAATTAGTCGGCCGCTGTGTATCAGTAAACATAACAAACGAAGGTAATTAAAATACAATGTTGAGAGAGAATTGTAGACAACATCAATCATCAGTAATACACTCGTATGTAAAGACTGGCAGAAAACAAACAGTTTTTGTTCCAACAAAATAATTATTACTTTGCAGTTCGTAAGTAATTATTTGTTCGATACAGATAATAAATTCTTAAAACTTCTCTCAAGATTCTTGTGGAATGTGAACATTCTTGGATATTTATAATTAATTAAGGTCATGTGATATCTCAGCTACTTGATTTTCAGTTTATTATTACATCTGAATAATTAAAAACTTCAATCATAATTTTACTTTCATAACCTACTTAAGTATTCAACATATTTGGATTGTACACATACGGAGTTTAATTATTATGAAGAATTAAAAGTAGGTACTTAACTTTTTAACTTTAGATGTTATTTGAAATTTTGTAATTGTGAAAATTTCTCGGTCTGTGAAGACAACTTTGTTCCATTTTGTTTTGTTATCGTCCCACAAAGCGCCATTAGGACTAAACGACCCGTTATTAATTAGGAAGCCTTCGTCTCTTCGCTTTCGTCAGAGGCTCTCAACCTTGTCAGATCATTGCGCATTTTTAACTGCGCGGGTTTATCCTTAGGATTCGTTCACATGTATATAACAACGAAGACGCAACATTTTTTTACAAAGTGTACGTTATAAGCTTAATTATAAAGGCATAAAAATGTTTTATTAAATGTAGACGTCTCTACAGTTTCATTGGAAACGTTTTACTGTGATCTTAGATTTAAATAAACCTTCGGTCCGGTGCCAGTGCAGGTCCAGCGTCATGTAAAGGAAGTCGAACGTAAAATATTGTAAATAAAACACCAAAGTTTAGAAAATTCGTAGATATACAGTTAGTTAGTAGTATTTTTAAAGGTTTTTTAAACAAGTTTACTAAGAAGCCCTATTCTGTACTTGTTGTGTTTCCAATTTTCTGACTGACTATTTGTCCTTACGCCCACTATAGAATAATCCCGTTTCAAGACCACTGTCACTTAGATACTTCGTGACGCTACTTGGCCGAGGAGTGCTATAAAATTTAGTTTAGCTCGGGCAACTTATTCTTAACTCATTCTGTGCAATTTCCTATGCAAATTTAATTGTACCCAGTGTTCACGTAAATCTCTGCTGGCTGCAAAGTTAATTACGCGCCCGGACTGCTCGGTGCGATTAACGAGGCTTGCTTTTATTGTGTCTACATCGACAAATGGAAGAAAAACTGCAAGAATTATATTACTTGCTTATACGGTCAGTGTTACAGAACTTGAAAATTATGATGTCTCATAAATTGAAGTGTGAAAGGAAACTGACCTTTCACCCCCGCTGTTGCGGCTGTATTTTTTTACCCGACTGTGGAAGGAGGGTTATGTTTTTCGAGAGTATGTATGTATGTATAATTGTTTGGCACACCCTACAGCCCAAACGGCTGGACAGTTTTTGACATATAACGTGTCGTTGAATTTGTCAAAATTGTGAGAGTGACATAGGCTATATACATTTAAAAAATGGCGCCCGCAAATGGAAATAAGGGGGGAGGGAGGATTGATTTTTTTCCTAACCATAGCAATATGGGTATTTAATGATACGTTATTGTAAAAGTTTTTACTACAACGTAGTAGAGAGTTTGTAACAATCAAATACCTGCCAAAGTGATTTTCGGAGAAAACAACTCTACTCATACACTTATTTAAAACATCTAAAACGATGATTAAGCCCAATACCTGTAAATTCCTGAAAAATTCACGATTCAAATAATCTCCTTATTTATATCATAAGCTTGCTTTAATATTTTTAAATTAAAATTCTTAGACATTTTCAAAAATATTTTAAAGATTTTTTTCAGATTAACTATTTTATTCACATATATTATGTTATGACGATCAATTAAACTAAATACACTAGTAAACTAACCTAAAACTTAAAAATAAAAAAACAAATGACTTAATCAAAAACAAAACCGTGTCCTTGAGGCAAGGAGGCGAGAATGCTGGCTGCGTTTCCGCGTTGGATAGCAATGCTTATCCTCTGAGCGAGAAACGAGCCAGCTCTTTTATCTTCTAATAAAATGTTTAATTTGGGTGCAATTTTTCCGAAGAGTAATTTAGCATGGGGTCCCCACGGTCCAAATGTTTCAACGCCAAACGGCGCAAACACGTAGTCACCAGCAAGGGACTCGTATTTGCGTCGCTTAGCGTTTTCTGCCAACTCAGCAGCAGAACCAGCTTTAAGAGCTGATTCCCTGAGATGCGAAGGGGCCAAAGTATCGACACAAGTTGCGTCCCATACTAAAGCCCGTCCCCGCTCCCAGGGAATGAGTGTGAGGCCATCTGGTCTCTTGCCATCATCACGCACCAACCCACGAGGTTCTAGCGTTGAAGGAAAATTATTGCTGGCAAGAGCTCTTCTAATGGCATCATTGAGAGCTGCATGGCGGGCGAGACGCCCTGCACTTTGCTGGCAACAAAGACCATGGAGACCGAATTGGTCGACCTCCTTGCCACAGAGACACGTGAAAGGTTCACAAACTTTAGCTCCAATTCGCAATCGAAAAGGGTGCCTATATTTCTGGAAGGGAAGCCAGTGACCTGATTCCTTACAGGAAACTGCCAACAGCCTTGCACGATGACAATCACTGATAGAATTTAGAAGAAGAGAATGGAAAGTCTCTCTAGCTAGTGGGACATCCCAAAGTTTTTGTTGGTGTTTTTCCTTTGGGATGTCTTCACCAGGACAGAGACCTTGCCAACACTCCTCCGCCTCTCTCACCTCAGTAAGTTGGCAAGGGTGTTTCAAGATTTTTTCTGTAAGTCTAGCAGTGCTATACAAAGAGGAGAGAAAGGCGGGGAGAGCAACACTCGAAATTTTGCGTACGCCGATACCACCAAAACGAATAGGAAGTGTTGCCTGTAACCAAGAATCATTTTCAAGCTGAAGATTTAGAATTTTTTCAAGACTTTTTTTAAGGGTGGTATCGAAAAGCTCTAGAAGTTGCGAGTTTTTCCAGATTGGACTTGCACGAAGAAAATATGTGAATTTTGGGACAAAAAGGCATGATTTCAGAATAGTGAAAGCAATATGAGAATTCAAATTTTCCAATCTGGGGGCTGAAAAAGTGAAATGATTCAATTTTTTATAAAGAAAAGGTTTGATGCTGGCGTCAAGAAGAGGAGCTCCTAAAAGGCAAAGCGATTCAGAATTTAGAATTTTGATATTGGGAGCGAGCAAGTTGAATCTTTCGGTAATATTTTGACATGATTCCGAAAAAACATGGTCATTAATGTAGAGTTCACACTTAGAGAGATTGAGCTCCAAGCCTATTTTTTTAAAGTCTTCTATAATCCGAACAAGATCTTGATACACAATATCAGCTTTCCCTCCATGAGAGCCATCGTCAAGATACCAAACATTAAATTTAGAATTTAAAGATGAAATGAAAGGCTGTATGCCTAAACTGAAGAGAGCAGGACCTAAAGGGTCACCTTGCTGAACGCCGACGGCTGAGACAGCTTGCTTGTACTATATTTCCGTCTTCGAATCCAGAGCTGAGAAATGTCTTCAAACAAACTTTCCCTACGAGAAGTGGAGTCGCATGATATAAGATTGGCAGACAAAGCTTTGTGTGTGTCATCAGTCTCGACTTGAGGCAGTTGTTTCCACATCTCTCATATGAGTCGCGAAATTGAAGTCCTTTGAGATTTGCGCCTTTTCACTTGCGCCGTCTTCGAGATGAAAATGAGATGCCTTTTCGGGGAGCGCAATAAACAACTCTTTCCTTTAGTTTGAAGTTGTTTGTTTGATGTTTCTATCTTCTATAAGAAATCCTATGATTCATTTGAATATTTTTTTGTTAAGGAAGTTGTTAATTTAGCACATTTTTTTTAAGTTTTGGTTTCTAAAACACTTCTGTGCTAGCACACTTACTCGTATTCGATAATGAACACTATTTATTAGATAATAAACAATTTACCATAGTTCTACGGTTAGGTTATGATATTTTTATGTTAATATTAATATTCTGCAGCAAAGTGCAATTTCCATAATTCTATCTATCATTTTCAGGAGTGAAGCGACTTTTTTTTATTGCTTTACCAAAAATATGTCTGCACTCCGTCTTCACACATTTGGCGTGAATCCAAGCTACATGGCGTCAACATCAGCTCCAAAAGTTTTCACATAAAAAACATTTTTGGCGTTTCATGAACTGTGTTAGTATGTATTAACCTATCGGGAACACGATATAACTTGACGAATATTCGTGTTGTTTTTTTCTGACTGGTTGCGAATAATCCAAGATATCTCTTTGGTCGCTCCATCATGTCTAAGGATCGTGGTCAGCATCAAGGCTGTATCTCGTGCTGATGATTTGACTTCACCCGTTCCTGTCCAGCGCACTTATGACAACCTCGTAGAATAATATATATATATTAGTACTATAAATATATATATATAGTATTATATATATAGTAGAAATTTGATTTAACCTCGTAGAATTTAGAGAGGATGATTTCTTTACTTATATACTGATTATATCAAAAGTGACGAAAACCCCTGATCTACGTGGTTAAATATATATATATATAAGAATATGTAGTTTCTCAGTAAAAGTAAAAACAGAATTATTACTTTTTGGTCAAAGAAATGGAAACTGCTACATCATACACACAACTGGTTTTATTATAACCATTTAATAATGGTCCATAAACATCCTACAGATTAAGTATTTTCCTAAATTCATTTCAGTAAAATACGACGAAAATAGGGAAATTCAAATATACCAAAAAAATCTAAATCATTAGTTAAGTTGGTTCCCGGGTGGTAAAAATATAACACAAGTATTTTGTAACACTCAATATATACCACCTACATAACTTGGAAAATGCGAATAGCCTAGCCTCATTATAAGTAAGTAGGGTCTTACGTATTTTCTTTTGTCAACGAAACTATAGCCTAGCAAAATAGTCCATCAACGCTCGCTTGTCGCCACGACGTCGCCTTAGCTCTTTCTCTAGCAGAGAAACAAGTTTTTTCTATTATACAGATTGTTCTCGCCTTTGATGCCAAAATGTGTTACATTGTACACGCCGGGATGTTTTGCTCGCCAACTAACTTTATGAGATATGTGTTTGCTTCAGACAATGCTTTTATGTTACCACGATATCAGTTACGAGCTTGAGTTATTGTTTATTTCGAGTATTGTTCGGTGTAATTGTTGAAGGTAATATTAGTACTTTGTATTGTTTTTGGATATTTATATCGCATCGTGTTGCTTACAAGTATCTTCAGGAAATGCCACACTGAGCTTATTTAATACATTTTAAAACATACATTATGGCTTTTTATCCTTACCTTCTAATATACCGATGTTATGACGTCAAGTGATAAAATAGAATATTTATTTTTCGCCAACCCGCTTTTTACCCAACTACAGCAAAGCCAAAAGAATGAGTTATTATAATGGAGATATCATTATTTAATTACTGATCTGTCAGTCGAAAGTTATAGTATAGTATACTCATGTTTGTTCACTTACTCATGTCAAGTGACCTACATACATACATTAAAATTATGTAGATATTTACATTCGTGTAACTGTTTTCATAATTACTAATGATTTATTATTATCTATCGGTGTGTCTGTTTGTATATCTTCCCTGGGGGTCTATTAATGTTATGGATTATAGTTGTTAACGAATATCCGGTCTGGTAATTAGCGTATTCGGCTCATTTGTCACTAAAGGCCTAAAGTAAATCGTGTTATTAGATGAAATAAATTGAACGTTCGACTGCTTAGTTTAAATTTGTAAGTAAAAACCTCGGCGAACTATATTTCAAGTTGAAGAATTTCGTTGCTACTTACAAGGTAGTCTAGGCATCCGTACTTTTATGAGAAGTTGTAGATTTCGGGGAATATGAATGCATGCATTAAGTACCAAATAGGAGTGCAAAACACTTTCCTTGCCACGCTAGCTATAAAACCTTTTTAGGGTTCCGTACCCAAAGGGTAAAAACGGGACCCTGTATATACTGTTTGTCTGTCTGTCTGTCTGTATCTCATATACCGTGATAGCTAGATAGTTGAAATTTTGACAGATTATGTATTTTTATTGCCGCCGCTTATTTTTTGCTTGATAATTATAATGGTAACAGGCAGACTGTTGAATATTATGTTGTTATTCACTTTATTTTTTTATTTATTTTTGCCTATACTGTCTCATATTGTAAGTTAATGGTACGGAACCCTTCGTACGCGAGTCTGACTCGCACTTGGCCGGTTTTATTTCTTTTACTGTAACCAAAGAATTTTAAGAACGGCGTCCACATAAACGTGAACTATTTACATCCTTATTCAAATCGGCCTCGGGACACTAAATTTTAATTATAGAACTCTTAATAAGGGAAGCTACACACGCCACGGTTTCATCACGTCGGATGATGGCGAGTCTAATTGGTGCCGTAAATTCAAATAACACTGACACTCCACTGTCGTAGCGGCCCTAATTGAGAGACAGAATCGTAAAAATAATTTTACCCGCCTCATTTGTACTAACCGTAGTTTTAATTTTATTTCTTTTACGGCCAGTAAGTCTGATTGGCCGCCGTATATCAGGTTTACAACCGAAACCAATCTTAACTCATGTCCTATTAGGTGTGAAAATTGTAGAGCCTTTACGATGGTTCTAGCTGTAAAAATATAATATCGGTAACGAGTGATAATAAAACTAATGTCGGACATTTTATTCATAGGTTTTATTATTTTTTCTTATATCGGCGTTCCATTAAAGTAAGATTAAAGTTGTACAGACGACAGCACATCAGACTATACACCTTGGTTGCAAATTTACTCCTATTACAACTATACTATTACAGCATTAGGTGCTGCAGTGTGTAGCTTGACGTGCTGTTGACGTAAAAGCGTATTGTTCACTTTTAAAATACATTGTAAAAAATACGAGTATTTATACCTACTTATACTATTAGGTAATCTTTAATACGCGGCCGCATATCAGACTACCCATTTTGACCTTAAGACTAGACTTGACTAAGACCGCCTCTAACTCTATTCCCTACGTAATAAAAGCTGTTTTCGTAGTTCACATGGGTAAGCTGACGTGCTGCCGACTCCAAGAAGATAATCGTTCAGTTTAGTTTAATTAAAATAAAAAATAAGTTCATAAAATTCATTTATTTCTGTACATAGGCTCGCAAGGAGCACTTATACACATCCCAACATAAAATAGAACCCTACCACTACAATTAAAAGAGTGGCCGCTTTTGTCCAATGTCATAGAGAGTATCTTTGGCTTACTTTTCTCACTGCGTTTGTATGTCTTACTCTAGTCATAGGCTTTTTTATATGTTGTGTCTTTATAATTTTCCAAATTTTTTAATTAATCTGATATTATGTAAATATTAATGAAGCCTTAAGATGCTGTTGGATAATTCTTCTCGTCCATTCCGTCGTAAATAAAGTATGAGATAGAATTTAATGTGACCGCTAATGGCTAATTTCCCCCGGGAACTTCATTTTCCCGCTTTGACGTCCAGAACTTGGTTAGGAGATAAGCTGGGAATAAACATCGCAAAATTACAACATTTTTAGAGATAAAACGAGACTCCTGGTTCGTCCCGAGAGGCGAATCTACTAAAAGTTTGCAACGAAATCAGTCTTTTCGAAATGGAAAAGAATTGTACAAAGAATTTTGTGTTTTTTACGAATTAAGTCGGACAGATGAAACGAACGGTCTAGTTCTAACTTCTAACAAATACTCAAGTGATTTGGCATACCAAAGATGTATAAATACAGGTAGGGCACTGAAAACTAAGAAGGAACTAATGTATCTATTCCGTGATATGTTTCGATTTCCATTTCCTTCAGTTTTAGGTACATTAATAAATTTCCTATAAAATAAAACTAAAAACTAGTAGGAAATTAGAGAAAGGAGATAAATGGGAGAACCTTTATGAATACACTGTTAAAGAAATATCAAAGTACCTAACACTAAACTATACACAGACATAACATTACAAAAATACTATACACACAACTCTAATATAAACCTAAAGATTTCAGGCACGTGTAGTGTCTCAACTTAGGTAACATTTTAGTGAGTATGTCTGCGGTTTGATGCACTGAGGGTTTAAATAATCTTAACCAAAACTCTATAGAAACTGGGTCCACTTTGCGTCAGCATGCGTCTTTACAAAATGTTCGGATATAATATATAAATATAATATATAAAAGAATACACACAGAAAATATTTTTGAAAAATAATCAGGGGTTAACGAGGAATTCAATGGCATATTAGGCATTTCGAGCTTATGTTTTGTGATTGCAGAATTAATCATGTGATTAATTTATGAATTTTGTGATTAAGTGTTACTTTTAAACCCCTATTCGTTAAAATATTTCAAAAATACCAGTGCAATTATAATTTAAAACAAGATTTTTTAAATATAAACTACAAAGACGCAATTTGGGCCCGGCTTTGGTCAATATCCTTTGACAACGACTTCATTATTTTCAACGAACTCACGGATGAAATGATGTCGAATGTCAATATGTTTAGTGCGAGCATGATAAGTGTTTTTAGTTAATTTAGCTAAAAACTAGTAGGAAATTAGAGAAACGAGATAAATGGGAGTAGAGATGTATATGGATAGAAAGACAGGAAGAAAGTATCATTAAAACTATAACAAAACAGTGTCATATAAATTTAAACTATTCATAAATAATATATTTACAGACAGCAAGTGAATTGTGTATAATAAGGTTTCAACAATAAACGTAATGAAGTATGTGCTCTCATTCTCGCTAACATTCGTCAGCGTTTTACTACGCACTTAATCATTATAAAGAACTTTTAATCATAACATAATTCACCTTTATGAGCGAAATAATTAATTACACTTCCCTTATCGGAACCGTCATGAACCATTATTGATTTTGTTCGCCGCCGAGGGGCTCGCAGTACCTATCAACAAATAAAATCAACAAGTCAGAAATTAAAGTTACCCCAAGTAAGTAAAAACGTAATCAAAAACACAATGCTTGATGCTTGAAAGCTGGTAAAGTTTTCAATCTATTTTATGTTATGTTGATGAAAACTAGTTATTCTTCAGATCTTTCGCAAAAAGGCAAAAAGTACCTTGATTAAAGTGCATTTTTTCCACGAACCTTGTTCCCTTTTGAAATTTGATGTCTGCCTTTCCGATATTTTACAAAAACCTGAAGTTTTAACACACTGTTAATGTCGACATAACTTCCAATATTCTATGTAAATAGCAAAAAACGCTAGGTTAAAGCTTTCCTCGTAAATTATAACCGGTTTAGCCGCAACAAAACAGGAAGAAAACAATAATGTGTTGTTTTAAAATACGAGCTTTGGGGTATGCCCTTCCCTTCGCCGTAATGGCACGATTTTTCATTGCAAAGAAAACTCTGAAACTCCGGCTTTTTCTAATAAATTGCACTCGGATTAGAACGTTTTCTGTTCGTTTAAAAGTGTGTTTGTCTTTTGCTTTTGATATTGAGCATATTATTTTAAGTTTTAGTACTTTATAGGGTTTCCTAGGGACCACAAAACATGTCTAATGCAATTGTTTTTCGGACTCTTTATTAATTCTACATTTCTAAAGAAATACATAAGTTTTGTCCCCCCTTTTTTTTGATAATGTGTAGAATAGAGTTGAATACCTAGATATTTACGTTTTCTTCTAAACTTTATTTTCTTCCTTTCTTTATATACTTTGTATACCAGTCATAAAATTACAAAAGCAATTTACACAATTTTATTTATTTATGTATATTAAACATCTTGTGCGTTCATAAGTATACTATAGGTACCTCGCATGTATAGCTTAGAACCCACAAGACGCACACAATTTAGTCTATTTAAAAGCAGACCCAGACAATTTACTATCAATATCTGCCACACATCAGAGCATCTTTACTCGCATCTTCAATCATTATTGCGCAATTAGTACCCGTTTGATAGGGAGCCATCTCACAAATATGACGTAATTGATTTAAATCCTGCTTGGAGACTGATATACGAGGCATGTGGTGACGGACGGAGACAATGAGGGCTTTCTTGTAGATAACGTGAGATGTGCACTGACCTCATATGTCACGCAGATGTCCTCTGACTATTTTTGGACTGTTGCTTCGTTGCGTTGGATTCTAAATTACGCAAATCGTGATGGTCCTACCGTATTTAGTCAGACTACGTTTCCAATCCTAGCATTTTAGTTAGAAAGTAGAATTTTATAGTAGGTACCTACACAAGAGCACGCAGTCCCAAACGATGGTCTGATCAGGTGACCAAAGATGCCGATATCCCAGGCTCTCCATCAAGCCGCAGTAGGTGAAGATATCTGCTGCAACACTTCCTTAGAAGCCACGATCCTCAGCACTTAGGGAGCGCATTAAGGAGGAGAAGGTTTCAAGTGTGTGTTCAGTACACATATTTTCTTTCTACTCTTTAATTACTACATATAATTCCAACATGTCCTGGACGGTGAAAGATTCTGGCGCAAGACAAGACCAATTTATTGCACGTATCATTATTCACCATCATTGTCATCAGTCGCAGTACATCTACTTCTGATCATAAACTTGCCCCTTGGAATCGTAAATTGTTATGTTTACATTAGAAAATAAATTTTGTAACAGAATCGCTATTAAAATAAAAGAGTTTCTCTTTTGCTCGACACAAGTATTAACTTTACTATTTTGGATTTTTTTTGTAGTAATTCGTTTGAAAGAATGTACCACCCTGTATTCAAAGTCCATAATCAAACTTTGTTGGGCTATTGTTCCTCACTAAGCACAATAAGATTTGCAACACTAAGCAAACTGTTGCAAATAAGCAGGAAAGGTTGCCTCATAAAGTCCCAAAAGGATCGAATGTGCCAATTTCGCCCAACCTACACTAATTCACTATAGCAACCTAGCCGGGTGACCCGGGCCAAACTGGCTACAACTCCCATTAGTGCAGGGATATATCCGAGACCGATCCCTGCAGGGCTACCAAACTGTAGTTATAGTTTGTTGAGGTTTTAGTGGGAAAAAGTTACAGAAAAGTACTTTATCAACAAAACGCCAGTGATCTATCTGTTTTTCTCTTATCAACGAGGCTCTTACAGTGTTAACAAGTCTTAGAGTAGGAAAAAGTCAGGTATGTATTGATCATCATTAATGTAAAATAATTAAAAATATATAATATTTTTAACTAAAAATACTTTTGTAACTCTAATATTTTTTAACTTTAACAACTTTAAATAAAACCGTCAAAACACCAATCAATAAAAATTGATCGGATGCCAATTCGCTAGGTCGTACTACTCGTACTTGTGATAATTTGAGCACTTAAGACTATTTTAATTCTCAATTCTTGTTTTAAATAAAAATTTACTGTGTATTGTTGTACAATATAATTAGAATATTTTTCAGAAAGCTTTTTCTGAAGTTGGCATCCCTGATCCCTCATCCAAAACCACCCTCGTCCGGGATCCGATCCGCCCGTCATTTTGCATTAATGTTCTAAACTTCCGCTCTTATTTCTCGTTGATAAGGAAAATTTTGTTATGGCGTTAATTAGAGAAAAATTGGTATACGACAACGTTGGTCCGAAGTGCAATATTTTATAAGGTTCGACCATAAAAGAAAATTATACAGTATTTGCCTAATACAACAAAAGATTTAATACGATATACGAATATTATTTATTATCTACCGGATAAATGAAAACGTAAAGTTTTAATATTGTAATGGTTAGAAATCATACTAATATTACAATTTTATTATATGAACACTATATTACGCTTGACCCGACAGATATTAGAGACAGCGTAGGAAATGGGAAACTATAATTCTGTAAAAAATATTGTAAATTGTACATTCCTACATGAGCAAGAGGATATAAGTAATAAATTTCACTTATGTAAAATGTTGTGTCCAGTAGTCGTTCAAGTTAGTCTTCTAGCAAGCTAGGTAAATTTTCTATTTTTTTAACAAACAATTAATGTTTTACTAGTAAGTATGTAAGCTAGGCTTGTGTTCTCACTTATGTTTGTTACTATTGTATTGTGTAACAAAATGTATCAAAAAATGTAATGGTCAAAATAAGCCACCGATCACTGAAAAAAAATAAGTAGTATATATTATATCCGATGATGGCGTGAATATACCTCCACCATTGTCTACCTCCAGACAGAGCTAATTATTATCTGCAAAAAACATTTCAAAATCGGAGCTCGGAGATGGCATAATATCAATAATTCATCGCAAAACTAAAAAAGCACTCCTCGGAGTTAATTAAAACGTCTCAGGAGGGACCACCATTAACAGGAATGAAAAAGCGATTTCCCAGGAGCGGGGTTTAAGGAATCGACGACTCGTATTTTAGAGGACTTCGGCTTACAGGCTTCTGAAAGGCTCTTTTATTGATTGCCAGGATTTTTATTGATGAGCTCTTTTCCCTTTGGAGTCGCGCTCCGATCACTCTTTTTGGCATTTTCGACTCTTTATCTTCGTTTTTCAAGTGATGTTTAGTGGGGGAAAGTGTAACGTCTTTTGGGATTTTTTGGTCTGATTTGCTTTCGACACATCGTAGTTATCATAAAAATAAATAAAAGAAATTAACCTCATCAGACGGATGGACGGACAACGAAGAGATTCTATAAAGGTTCCGTTTTTATCTTTTGATTGAAGGAATCTTAAAAAGTAGTTAATAATAGTGATGTTGCAAACTCACAATGATCATTATTTGATGATGATTAACATCTTTTTAACAGCTCACTTTTCGTACAAGCCATACTTACAATTCAATGTTGAAGTACACCATTATCGAAATAACCCTTTACGTGATAAAAAATGAACATTTATGTTGATTGATGCGCTGCCATTTGTCGCGTCTGAGCTATCTGAATGCAGCTTTAAGCTGTAAAATCCGTGTTTTTACAGCTTTAGCAATAAATGCAAATATACGGCAAGGTTAAATTATTCGAAAAGCTTTGCATTGTTCGAATAAAAAATACTAGCCCTCATACTATGACAGTTGATTATATTATATATGTCACGGCTAATTTTAAATGTTTGTCTCCTCTGTGTTATGTCACCTATCTGTCATTAATTCCAAACTATCCATCTCATATTTAAACAAGTGTTAGAGCAGTTGCAAATTCATTATTAGTAAGTGGGTAAAAGTTTTACAAATATCTCGTTTATTTATTACTGTTTCTAAAGCGATATACAGCTTAGTTAATAATAATAGGATGTCTGTTATTATGTTTAGTACAGCACACAATACAATGAAATTCCCAAAGTCACGAATATGAATTCGAACTCTTAATACAAACTGAAATAATTCTAAAAATAACTCTTTTGTTCCAATTTCCTGTCCTCTGCTTCAATAGTAATCTCATTTCTCATAATCATATCAGATCATGCTGACAAAAACTTTCGCCTGCAATCTTATTTGTCATCTCAAGTCTCATCTTGTCGACTCAAACCGTCATAAAGTTTAATAAAACAGAGTAATTCCGTTGATCCTGTCTTATTTACAGCGTCCTGTTTATTCCTTGTTTATATGAAGCGCTATAAAAGCTGCTTAACGCCTGGAGCGGCAAGGAGGAGACGTTAACTGCCACGTTTGTCACACATTCGCTAAAATGAAAGAACATTTGTATTTGAAAAAAAGATGAGACGTTGAAGACAGGACAGAAGCCAAACAGGAAAATATATAAAAAAATATATATTTTTATTGAGATTATTTTTTCAATGATTCAACTTTTTGCATTCCGGCGACGTTAACTGGTAGAGAATGCACATATTTTTTTGGTATGTAATAATACTGTCAGAGCCGATTTCGACTACAGCGACTGCGACGGACTCATCACCAGCGTTCGCTGCCCAGCGCAATTGTGTACTCGCATATGACTGCTGTACTCAATTTTGGCTGAGAAGTTAAATAAATAAATAAACTTTTTTAGGTAACGTTTTCATTTAATTTGTACAATAAAAAGGTTTATACAAAGTAATATTAGAAATCTGCACAAAAAAACTTCGCTTACATTTTTGTTCTTGCTCTTGATGTGGATTTTCTCCAGTAAGAAAAGTTATAGTTAAACAGTATTTTCCCTTAAAGCATGTTGTATTAAAGTTTGTATTAGCAGCAAACTTAATTATACAAAGTCTGCAAGAAACTCGCATTTAGACTTCAGACATTCCTAATTGCAATAAAATATTACTTCTTTGCACTACGTTTTCACTGGTAAAAGTAGCACTAACTCTTCATTTGCTGGGTTTGAAATATGAAAGGTTTCGTTTTAATTAATTAATTAGCTTGTTAAATGAAGATTTAAAGATTCCGTTTTGATTTGCTAAGAGGAATGTAGTATGCACAAAAAGCATTACTTAATTCAGAGATTTATGTAAGCATATTCATTTATTGGGTATGCGATGGTTTACCTAATCTTAAAATTTCTTAAGATGAAATTTTGAATGTTTTATTAGGCAAGAATCTCAAGCGTAAGTGACGTCTATCAAACGCATGTTTACAATGTAAACTTACCATATACCCTTTGTGCGTCGCCTGTTATTCCTCTCTTCATGGTTCATTTAAATTTCAACTCAGCATCACAGCGGGCTGCATGCGTAAGTGCATTTTTTATGAAGTATTTAACCTTTAACTTTAAACTGGTTTGAATTTTAATGAGTTAATACATCAATACATCATCGAGTTATATGCCGCGGCATTTCTGAACGCCTAAAGTTATTGACTCGTAGCTTTTGCTTCGCTTCACAGCGGGGAAGCAGCGCTTGAGTCCCGTGAAACAGCTTGCTCATTCTTTGTATGACAAGCAAGACCTTCATATTGGCGCGGCGAGAGCGCGAGGTCCATGTAAAAGCACCTATGCGTTTCTATACACGGTAATTTTTAAAATAAGGCTTAAAAATAATAATTACTTGTTTTGCTAAGATTCTTACACCCTTACTACTAATGATTGTAGAACACTTGCTTGGAAAATCATTATTAAAAATAGTCGTGTCTATTGATGTGATATATAATATACGTGGCTATTTTAAATAATGACTGATAGATGACATGATACAGTGGAGACAAAAATTTCAAATCAGCCTCTCATACTCAAGTTTTATAGCAATGTCAAAATCATTATTAGTAACGGGGTTAGTTTTGAATATTTAGGTCACAAAAAACGACGTACAGTTTTTAATTTGATGCCTTAGGACAAGACTTTGAGGAAGTGCACAGGTAGTACGTCTTCAAATACTTACTTGTAATGTTTTCTCTCTCCTACGAGTTGATATTTTGGGCAACGAATGGAAGTTTATGCTGCCAACAAAACAGCAAAACCACCCGTTGGCAGCGATCACAACAGTCAAGAAGAGTAATCGCGCGCATTCCGCTTGTCATCGTCCAATGAAGTAGTGGGCAGAAAAAAAACACACAATGACATCAACATACCAAGTGTTTGAAAGCAACTTCTACAATGCTCAGGAAATATTTATACGCATATTTTAGAAGACTATTACGATGCTGTCACGCCATCGCCAAAGTACCGCTACACAAATACTTATGTTGCTCAACAATTGACTCGTATTTCTATTCTGACATACTCTTAAGCAGTAAACCGAGTTCGTACGGACCATTACACTTGAGTATTTGTAAAATAGCCAAATGTTGGCTTCGAACGCGGATGTTTATCAAATACTCGTTAAGTTTGTGGTGTGTTTGAATTTGCGTGTGCTCAATCGCTGGATGACCACTTCAAAGGCTCTCGATCCACATAAATGTTTGGTGGTTCAAAAATAATTTCTAATAGTTGACCAAAACCTTTACTTTGTCACTTTTATTCCGAGCTTATGGGATTTACCACAAGAGAAGTAATATTCTGCAAGCAGCAGTTATAAAGCTTGGTGTCTTTGTAATTTCTTGGTCAGATATTATTAAAAAAAAAATGTTACAAACCTAAAAAAAAAATATAGATGTTACAGGACGACCATACGGTACGAAACTGACAAAAATGACACTACTTGTCCTTTTCGTCTGTAGGTAATAATGTCGTCATATCACTTTTCTTGACAAATTGTCTCGTATGTTATTATATTAATATTTATGTATGTGTATTATTTCACGTATAATATGAGTATATTTGTATGTATGTATCTAGTACGTACGTTAATTTTACAGTATTTTGTACATTTTTCCATAAAAGTGTATCAATACTGAATGTCCCGCCACTGATTATCTGTCTGCATTCCAACGCGGTTGACTGGTAGAGAATGCCTTGGGGCATTAAGTCCGCCAATTTTACTTTTTTTTTGGTGCAATAAAGTTTAAATAAATAAATAAAAATGCTTATGAATAGCAAGATGAACCCTCGGTGTTTTTATAAACTGCTAAAATGATAAATGAACCTCTCAAAAACCAAAAGCTCTCAAAATATTATCCATCAATTAACTTTACACTGCGAAATCTCATTTTATATTGTTGTTCTTCATCTGTTGATTTTGGATTTAGTGGTATAATATAATGCTGTTTACATTAAAAATGATAAAGACCACCCGGCGATGGTGGTATGAGCGTGCATTCGAATAGGGTCCTATTCTAAAAGACTTTACTGGTTAGTGTTTTTTTTCTCATGCCGTCTCGTTTACTTTAGCTGTGATTCCGTCATGAGTAAATGGAACAGCTTGAGTTGAAGATTCAGACTTCATCTAACAGAGTGGGGTATTAAAACCAACAGTTGGTTGAAGTCAGCAAACAGAACGAACAAACAAATACTATGAGGAGCGATGAGAGCTCCTTGAGACGACACCGAACTGAAATCGTACGGAGGTGCTTTACTGCCATTGCAAATAAAATGTTTGCCAACTGAAATGGATTTTAGAAAGCTAAATAAAAGTTTTTACACATGTTTTGATTTGAACTACTAAGAGCGAACACCTACTAGGTACTATTGTGGTTATTTAAAATATCAGAATCTTATTTTACAGTGTCATAGATTGGTATTTATAAAAATATAAACTATATTCTATCTAATGAAACCTTGTAACAGAAAAACACTTTTTGCGAGCTTTAAAAGATTTTATTAAAATAACTTTTTTCGTTTTGCGTTAAAATACAACTCTTTTGCTTACCTGAAGTGCTCACAGAAAACACTTTTTTATTTACCTTAGAGGAACCAAATAATGTTTTTATTTGATGTTATCTTTTCAACCGTCCATCTCTCGGGAAATCAAGTCCTTCGATTTTATTGTCCCTATCTTCAAACTGTCTGTGTCTCTATTTGTGGCTATGTATAAAAAGTCCTTGAATTTTCCGCCCTGATTCTATTGTGTGGCTTCCCAATGAAGTAACAAAGTAAGCTCTATGTTTACTTTAAGACAGATGAAAGTTACTAGATTCACAATTACAAAAGTAAATATCAAAATTCTACTTTACTAAATCGAGTTGCGATTCATGATAATGGAAATAGTTTGTCAGACGATAAACTTCGCTGCGTTACATAACATTCCGTCAAAAACAAACTTCAAAGGTAAACTGTGGTTCAAAGTTAAACAATAAAAATGGTCGAAAAGAAAAGCGTGTAAAAGCACATTAACGCCATCGAGTAGAAACTATCACGTCTTCAGGAACTCGAGGAACGTTGCTAACGACGTTATCATGGGGCAAAAACGTCAGTTTGAAAAGCCTGAAATGCGCCGGGGAGACTAGACGGAAAAAACCGTTTCCGACACACTGTGACGACCGTCGGGGTTAGGGAAATAAGGGGTCGCAGATTAAATAACTAATGTTCAATTTTCGAAAATAAACTGTAGGTGGACAGACGATTGTTATGCCTATGTTAAGAAATGTATAAGAGGAAATCGGTATTTCTTCTGCTTGTAAATTTGGACAAGTCAAGATGAAAAAGAAATGCAATTTTATTTTAAATAATGGTAAGAATACTCTTTTTATGAAACCTTATTATTTTTATGCTCAGCCACATATTTCGATTTCAAGGCTTGTCTACAAAAGATAAATAAATGGGCTCACCCAAAAGCCATAAGCTACCGACTGCATACCTAAATCTCTAGGGCCCACTTGCGCAATTGCAGATTAGCCAAACCGGACTTGCACATGGGCTTCAAACTCAAATCATAGGACAGTGACCTAATGGACCTAATGAGAATAGTTTTTTTTTTCACTGAGTAGATTATCCATTATAATCTGACTTCCCCACCCCCTAACCCCTATCGCTTTGTAATGATGAAATTGTTTACATGCGAAGATAAATATCAGTAAGCGGATTTAGTACACTGATATTATTTTGCTCTATGTATGTCTCTAGTATCGAAACCTGTACAAGGTGGGACGTTCGCGATCCCCTTGGCGATAGCACGCACGGCACCGATGGCACAGCCCGCGCCTATTCGTAATTTACTCAAAAATATGGCCCCAGAAGCCCTACTCCGTATTTTTGAATGTAGCCGTCCCTTTCAAGTACAACAGAATGACAACGCGAACGAGCGTGATAGCTAGACTCGAAAATACGTCAACAGTAGGGCTCCAGATACAAGGGGCTAATTCCACCTACACCTCGGCAGTGTCGGGAATTTGTTAGCCGATTCTGATATTAGATTGTGGATTTGAATTTTAGATGGTGATAAAGAAGTGTTTCGTCTGGGGCTATTATTATTTACATTCCCAATGTTTTTTAGTGGGAAGAGCTATTTCGCATTTGACTCCCTCTACGTCATCAATTGCAGTGCCTTGGCTTGCCATGGCATGAAAGCTGAGTGGGTACCAGTTTGGTAACATTACAAACTCTATTTTAATTTTATATACGCTTGTTTTTTTATGTGTAATGTTCCAAATAAAATGTTTTTCTTTTTTTATTCAATTCTCATCTTTCATTGCTAGGAACCTGTTAGGTAAATGCAAAGGTGCCAAGACAAGTGCTGATATATTCGGCAAAAAAAGAGTCGTTATTTTAACAAAAAAAAAGATTTCTATTTCTCCGCTCATGCTCGAAAATTCAACTTATTAACTTTAACCCAACTTTAACTTTCTTACATGACCCTTCATTACTTGACAAATTTACTAGACAGTGTAAATACATATGCTCTTCAACTAAGTTTGACTTTTCTTCGTGTATAAATAATGGCAGAACAGTAAAAAAATATTCCTAAGTAAAAATAGTGACGACAGAAAAACCGTACGTGGTTCATAAATTATGCGGGTCGGAAAATGTATGTATTAAGTTTCTGCTTTTCAATATGCTAAAGTTGTTTTCTTGTCCAAACTTAGGTAACTCTTGTAATTTATGAGTGACTGGGAAATGTATCAACTCACTTTTCTTTATTGTCTGTTAGTTTTGATTACAATGAACTTGGTTTCCAGAAGTTTTTTAAGACAAAATAAGTTACTTATTGTTAGTTTTCTATTTACTGTTCGTCGGTATCTATTTATATTTTTTTTCCTCATCTTACCCGTCTAACACTCCATCTAAATTCTAATGGCTGCTGCAGACCCGGAATCGTTGAAGGCACATCATCGGTTTAAGAGGCGCGAGTAAACACAATCCAAGTAATAAGGGGTCGAATGGAGAGTGAGTAATTCAAATTGACAATTGTTGTATTAAATAGGTAGTAACGAACAATATTATTTTGATAACTCAATGAAATAAAATATTACCACTGTATTGGTGACAGAATAACAAATTAAAGGGAATTGCAGTCTGGGACCGAAAATCGATTTAGTAACAAAACTAATATTATGAGAACGAAGTTCATATTCAATCAATGCACTACAATTTCTTTGGTGATCCATCTTTTATTTTAAACCTATATTATGGTGATTCATACCTGGGAACACATTTGTTTATCTGAGAACGATAATATTTCGTGGCGATAGATTTAATTATTTAGGGATACAACTTGATGACAAATATAAATTTTGGTGACAGAAAATATAGTTCCCTTTTAATATTAATGCGATTTCTTTGTATGATTTTACAAAAGTAGAGACACACAAAAATTAATTGACGGTGGGACTCGAACCCACGACCTTTTGCTATCCGGGCGATTGCTCTCCCGACTTGATTGAGGTACAGAAGGCGTTAGACACTCTAGTATTTTGTTTGTAAGTGCTCGCTGCACCATTAGGCCGGCGTTTGATTTTATCTTACTTTAAGAAATGTACCTACAAATGTACTACGTTACGAGTATACGTACCTATGTAGCAATAACTTGATTTTGACGAAAATGACATTATTTTTATAATTGTAGCTACCTATGCCCATTATTAATTCAGGTCAAAAGTTTTTAAATAACGTTACCTCGTTATTATCGGGAAACAAATAAAACCCTTTCCCAACTTGAAATGAGTTTCCGAAACTGGCATATAAAACTTTTGGGTGTCATTAATACTAATCTGGGATTAATCCAACAACTGTGTCATTTTGATTGCCTATTTTAGGTTAGGTAACTCCAAGTTACGACTTTTCATTTACATTTAGATAATTCCTAGTCCCTTGGACGTATTAATTGGTTTGAAATAAACGTCCGCGGTAGGTTTTCCATGTAATTTATATTCATGATCATTTTATAGGATATAATCTAGATGTTTCAATATTAATGTCGTATAATTAACAGCGCTGTAAATCATAGATTGCATGATTCCTTATAAGTTGAACTTAAATAATATAGTATCTCTACCTTTTTATCCTCAAAATTACCTTCCGGATAACCTACGGACTACACCGTTGTAAGAAAAATATTACCGCTGTTTCGTGAAAACCCAAATACTTACCGTCCGCAGTTTTGTTCATATTGCTACAGGTATTGACGAGTCTGCAATATTAATAAACAAAATAATTTATAGATACCAAAATCGACAACCATAAATTCATAATTAAATGTGCGTCATAAAACATTGTAAATACTCAATTCATAACTCAAGAAAATCTATTCACATTGCATGCCATAAAATAAAGAAATTATTTATCGAATTGTTTGAGTATTTCTCAACTTAGCAATCGTCATAGCGGTATACTTGTATAACACTATAAAACTATGGAAAGAAAAGGTCTATGAGTCGCATTTGTCCATAGTAAATGCCGTAATAACTCACCAAAATAGGCCTCTTCTTCAATCACGTGAATTTATATCTTACCGATGTCAAATGAATTAGTTGTTGTACTTTTTTATGTTTATTTTTTTATTTAAATAGCATGATACATTAAAAAAATAGATTGCTTGTTGTAGAGTTACTTTTTAGACATTCTATAGGGAGCCTAAAGTCTAGGCTAAACTACAAGTATGAAATCGTCTATGTACATTGTAAACAGAAATCACTGCCACTAGTAAACTAAAATACGTTTCCTGAATCTTAAATCCTTTCTCATAAATGCGTTGTTCTATTTTTGATATGTTTTACCTTATTTTTTCGAAAACCTGATAATCATTTTGCCAATTGTTGATTACAACTATAGCTATTCACAGTGATCTATATATGCCAGGGCAGTCGATCAGTATGCGAGATATACACAGTTTCCCTACCTACTTCGACCGCCGTTTTTAGTATAAATAATACCCTCGGTGACGTTACAACCTGCTACGACACACTATTTTTATAGACAAAAGTATTAGTCATGGTTAAAGCAAGTAATAAATCACCAAAAACTAGCGCCGGTATTGCGTGCGGTGCGTTGTGTGCGCGATGTCATAATTTTGTGTAGAATTCTTTCACCCGTGACTAATACCACTAATACTAGGGGCTTATGGCTTCCAAGCTAAACTTTAACTACGATATTGTTTGAATAAGAAAGGCGAATACCGTAGAACGATCAGTGAAACGTTGGAGCTGATTATTTAAGCTCAGTTTCACTCGAACAAAGCTAAAAACTTCTACATGTTCGTTTTAGTAATGAGAAGTTTCATATTTTTGTTTTTACAATTTAAGCAATTTTTTGCAAGTCTTAACGTAATAACTTTTGCTCACAAACATTCATTGACCATCTTCGTCTGGCGGAACTTGAACCCACGACCCCTCACTGTCCGGGCGATTGCTCTTCTAACTGAGCTACAGAGGACGTTAGTCTCATATGAGTTAACGGTAATATAAACTAACAAAATCATAAATATTGTCTTTAGGACATCCTTGTGTTTCTCTATAGCAGAGGACTTGTTTTGTAAGTATCTCTATGTAAGTATCTAGATCGCGAAAACAATGCAGCCAGCTAGACATTTTTTTTATGTTAAAACATAATGGAGTTAATGGCAGGTGCTACAATTCTGGACGAAAGTTGCAACGTTTTATTAAAACCCAAGCCCAGTGTCTTACACAAAACACATTTTATGCAAATAGGTAAAAGTTTCAGTCGTTAGACCAGCATCTGTTGCAGCAAGAAAGAAAGGAGATAACACAAACTTTGCTTTACTGCCACCCGCCACCATTTGTTATTCCGTCTTGTAGTTTGTGAATAAGTACTACAGTTGTGATCAAAAATCTATGTAAACTTTAACAACATATTCCGTTGTCTTGAGGATAAATTGAACGTAGTTAAACTTTTACAGGAACGCACTTTGATCGTATATTACAATTTGCGAGTTATCAGGCAATTGTTTATAGTGAAAGAGCTTGGAGGCACCAAATTTTTCCCATTTGAGCAACGTACTTAAGTGCCGATCGATCTTATGACGGTATTGTAAGTGCCTAAATGAGTGGTACCTACTTTTTCATGATCACAAGATTTTATCAATAAATCGAAAACTTTATGTCTTTCTTTTTACTTAAACTAGGGAAATTATCTTTATTACTCTTTCATACACGTTATAGTTTTAGGTTCGCAATAAGTTGAGCAAATATTATCTTTGTTTAAGACGTAAGTCGGGCGGTTCTAAGCTCTTGGACCAGGCAGAACTTTTGGCGTATATCGAAAGCCACACAGGGCTGTCACCACGCAGTATGCTGAAGCGAATTTCGCCGATAACTCAGGCACAGTTCGTACCCCACACCTGAAGTGCAGAACTGGAAATTGGAAACCGTAACTCAACAAGTATTAGGGGAAGGAAAACTCCCGCCATCTGTAGGCCTTATCTATGGCTATAAATACGGAGCCCGGTACGAAGGACGAATTATGAGCCCAGAGGTACCTTCGTCGCGATGTTATGGTTAATTCATGCACCCCCAACGTTCCTGTTTCATATTTTTACGGGTTTTTTGTGTAAGTAATTATTGTCAGACGTGCGTGACTCCTTTCGCCGCGAAGTTTCAGTGATAAAAGACAAATTGGAATTGCTTTGCAAGTGAAAAATAATTTAATTCGCTATTTATATTTTTTACACAAGTATTAAGAACATATTCTTTTTCAGCCTCATTTTAAGACTGAGGACTACGACTTCTGACCAAAACAAACTGGCATTTGTGTAAATTACTATTTAAAAAAAAACAGGTATTTACCATCTTTAAATTGATGTTCACTTATTAAAACTGTTTATTCACTTGTCCGTCTGAGACATTTAAAACAAATCAGCTTGGTTACAGTCAAAACTATGTTCGACAACCTCCTTTTTTGAAGTCGGTTAAAAAGTGACTGCCATTTGGTGTCAGTCGGACCACACAAGCCCACACACTAATTAGACACAAGGCTTGTGGAGTTATATGGTAACAAAGTTACATAATAAGTGTCAGCATTATGCTAAATTGCATCCTTGTGCAAATGCTTAGCGCCTTTAACGACTAGGCCGTTGGTCTTTTGCTATGGTCGTAAACATCGAACATTATGAGCCCTTAGCAGTCTGAACGAGCCCGATCATCAGTCGCCTAGCCACTAGTATGTTAGCTTTCAAATCCTTATAAATAATGAAATAGGTAAGACGTCTACGTAAAACCCATACACCCTTACTAATAATGATCATTTCACTGTCACTATAAAATATAAAATAAAAATAAAATAAGCCTTTATTTCTCTGACAATAACTTTTATCCTTGGACATAGGCCTCCTCCAGTTGCTTTCATAAGGTTCTGTCTCTTGCCAGTCTACGCCATCCATTGGGCAAATCGTCTTCCCATCTCATTGCTGGTCTTCCTTTTCCTCTCTTTCCCTATAACTCTTGAATAAATATTAAACGACTAATTTAAAATATTTCTCTCCCCTATATCATCGCTGCACATATCTGTCATTATCATCATCAAATAAAGGCGATTTTGCACATGTAATAAATGTAATTAAAGAGAATTGTAAGTTTTTTTTATATACATTTTAATATGGTGCATGTTATAAATAGTTGTTTTGTTGTGAAACCCGCTGTTATGGGTGATCATGATCCATTCTAAGGTCCTAGTCTAGATGCATATTTTGGGTTATAGTCTAGCTGTAAAACATTTTTGTTTCTTATATTTTTTCTGATTGATTTCTGACTGTAACCTGTTTTGTGTCTTTATTAATAAATAAATAATTAATTCCAAATTAGCCGTCTTATTTATACAAGTGTTATAACAGTGGAACATTCATTATTAGTAAGGGAGTCAAATGCATGCATAAAAATGATCAAAATGAGCTACAGGTAAGTTCCTTAAGCACTTAATTTTAATTCATAAACAGATTCAGCACCTGCTTAGTATTTGACTGCCTCGTTGGTCTAGTGGTCAGCACGCTGGGTACTATCCACGAGGTCCCGGGTTCAAACCGGGTCGGGCCGAGAGTGTTTTGAGTTTTTCTGTCTTGAAATTACTCAGACACAGCTCCGGAGTCAGGAAGTTGGTGGTGTTAACACCCCCGTGCCTCGGAAAGCACGTTAAGCACGTGCACTATAATATGTCCTGCGCAGTTGGCTAATCTCTGTTGAGATAGGCCGCCGTGGTCGAAATTCGGCTAGGAGGTCATTATTATTAGTATTTAATATTATGGTGCAGCTGTGCGCAGAACCTACTTATTGTTTGATTTAACAGTGCATTCATTTTCAATTATTAAGTATGCAATACCTACTTAGGTTTTCAATTTTTGCTTAAATCCGGTGATACCCTATTACTTGAAAATTTGTAAGTACCTCTACTAACTAACAAGTTCTTACTAACCTTAAATAGTACCTTCTGAATAATAAATAACGTACCAAGATAATGTATTACTATTTTCTGCTTACTGCAAAGAAATTAAAAAGTTTGTTCCGTAAAATATTGCTTGCACTGTATTAAAATTAAAACTACTTTTCAGACTGCAAGTTTTACTTATTTATACCCGCCCGAGTTTTATAGTTCACATCCAGACTGGCCTAAGTAAATTGCGAGCTCGTAATACGGGTATAAGCGGCACTTTATCTGCTAAAAATACTGTTAGGCTCTTTTAGGGGCTAGGCCGGGAAGTGGTTTCTTTAGCTTTTTCGTTGTAATCCATTTAACGACTCAATTGCAGTTGTTTATTTATGCTGATTAAGCCGACTAGACGGAGTCCTTGGATTTTCACGTAAATTTGTATATTTGCTTTTTAATTCTAGCTTGCATTCTGCAAAGCATAATTGCACATAAATCCTTTATAAGTTAGTAGGGACCTAAATACTTACACGAGTAGTAGGTCACATCTAAGTTACCAATCAGTACAGGGCCCGTAGCCAAGTGGCAATGTATTCTCAAGCGAAGTTCGTTATCGCTAAGAAAATGTATGAAACTGACATAATAAAACTGAAATATGAAACTGGCATACATATTTTGATATTGCCATTTGGCTACGGCAACTGGTAGCTTAAGTTATCAGTAAAAGCAGCTTAGCAAATTATAACTGAAATTCGTACTTTACAGCCTTCCTTGCTTACAAATTCGTTTGTTTGTCAAAAGCTCATTCGTTGCCTAATGGACAATCCAACGATTGTTTGTATCGCACATCTGTAATATCGTTGCATTATTACTTCTGACAGCAACAAGCGTCCGGATTGATTACGCGTGTAATATTAATCAAACGCATCCCATTACAGTTATCGGCTGTTGCCTCGTCTTGTCTTGTCAAAGGACGCCGCGACTCATTTGTTTTGCTTGTCACTCCAAAGTCGCTTTCTTTCTCCCACACAATGACTTTGTAAGGGCGAGACTACACTACTCCTAAACGCAGTTTTTCGCTGTAAAGCTTACGAATACACATGAACCCAATTTAATTAGTTACTCACTGATTTATTTAAAACCAAGAGGGTTTGTAAAAAAACACTACATGAAACAACCGCTTTAAAAAACATCTGCCTGGCCTTTGGGCTCCTACAAAATTGAGTATTTTTAAGAATACCTAGAAATTTCCAAAATCTATATTTACTTATTAATCCAATCAATTTAGACCAAAAAATGAGAGTGAAGTTACATAAAGTCCCAAAAAGCTGAATTTCTGTGAATTAGTTCAAAACATAATTATAAACAATGTCTAGAAGTTCCCCATCATTCCCGTGTAAGGAAAAAATTATTCAAGGTCAAAGGTCAAAAAATTTTTTTTTTCGCAATTTTCCGCAAAACGGTAACTTTTATCATTAAAGTAACTCAGACAAAAATTGTAGATCATAAAATTATCTATAAAAAATGTATCAATACTTTTTTTCTTACGAGCCACCGTCGTCATAATATGCATGAGTACGCCACGTATATACATCTAGAGTTGTTATTTTATAATATATATATATATATATATATATATATATATATATATATATATATATATATATATATATATTAAATGTTTAAAATTTTTTCTATCGGTCATTGTAACTTATAAATACAACTATTGTTGTTGGTGAAGATGTTGACTTACTTGTATTACTCACTGCTCGAACGCCAACTGAAAAAACTATTTTTTCCTTAAAACCAGGAAAAGCTCAGTATCAATCAGATATATATTCATCAAAAAGTTTATTTACTTTTGTAAAGTGTCAAGATTATGTACTATTTTTACACGCAATAACTGGCTGTAATACGACATCTGCATTTTACAGAAGGGGTAAAACAGCAGTTTTCAAAATGTTTGAAAAACAAGATTTAATTCAATGTGCTGAAGTTTTTAAAAAGAGTAATTCAACTCAACAAGAAGTTATTACCAAAGGCATCCGCTTTCTTCTTTTTATGTACGGAGCTCATAAAAAACTACCTGTTTAAATAAGCATCGATATGCATGTTTCGTTTCGTTAAAAATACTAAAAATAAAAAACAAGTTCAATTAGCTTGTCTTCCTCCAACCTCAGTTGCTGCTCACCAACATCTTTTTCGAGTATATTACCAAGTTCAAGTGTGGCTTGGTTATCAGCTAGACCCTACAGACTGGGGTTGGAAGTTGGTTAACAATATATTAGAGCCAGTTCAAACTTTACTTCCATCTGCACCGGAAAAACTGCTGAACACTATTTTTTGCAACTGCAAAAAAACGATGCAGTGCTAAATGTGGTTGCAAAAATGTTGGACTGTCTTGTTCTTTGGCATGCACAAATTGTCAAGGCCGGTCGTGCTCTAATATTAAATCACAAACAATGGAGGATTTGTTTGACTCCGACGAAGTATCATGCGATACATCGCTATTGACGCAATTTACTTGCATCCAAAATGAAGATGAAGAAGAAGCAGGAGAAGAAGAACAAGAAGAAGATCAAGAATTTTGAAACTTACGAATAAGACGAATAAACTTCAACACTTTTTTTTAATTTACATCGCTTTTATCTTTCCCAATCTTTGAAAATTTCCGTTATTTTGCAATAGTTTTACATTAAACAGGATTACAACTGACCCGTGGAGCCTACTGGGGAAACCACGTTAAAAAAACGCGCTAAGTACACTACCTCATAGGTGGCGTGGAAACGTGTGCACATTATGACGATAACCACTTTTATAACTTTTTGAATCGTTATATCTCAGAAACGGTGGCAAAAAAACATATGTATACAGGATGACCCAAAAAGAGCGTGCCAAACTGAAACTGGGGATAGCTTAGCCATAGACCTTTCAGATTAACATTTAAAGGTCTTTTGGTTTGGGAGTTCATATGCCACTTTTTGTCCAAAAATGGCCCGCCGGACTGACACACACCTTTAAATAAAAAAGTACAACTCTAGTATTTCTCTTTCATCACGTATTTCAGCCGATACGTTTAGTTGCGTATTTCCGATAAGTTTTTCATCGACAAGGACAATACGCTGCATTAATTCATCGAAAAAATAGTTGATCCAATTACAATTATAGTGTAGCTTATTCTTTAGACTTAAAGGGTGAGAAGCCATGTCGATTAAATGCATGAGCTTTTTATTTGCCTAATTTATTTTTAATTGCGATCGAGATATGGCGGGTGCGGTCAAATCAAACTAATGTCTATTAATGGAAGTAATATTGTAACTAACCATAAATAAAGATGTGTCATTTTTTACCAAGTTCAAAATGTACTTAGTCAAAACTACATTTTAAATTGGTTCAGTGACGTTTGCGCACTTGAGGCCCTTCGCCATTTTGGGGTTAAATATTTATAGTGCCTACGTTAAGCGCTTCTGCAAGTGAAACGCAATCTCGCATCACCTTATTTAGGTTTTTATTCTTCATCCTCATACCTTTTGTCTGGGGTTGGTTTAATCAATTTTGCGCTAATACCTTTTTCTCGTAAGCGTTGTCAGTAGAAACGCCGATCTGCAATAAGAATTGTCATACTATGGCATATTATACGACACACTCACTACACATCCAGCCAGGTATATGTAGTTGTAGACTAGCTGTAGGAGCAGTCGGCAGCACGTCAATTTACCTGTGTGAACTACGAAAAAACCTTTATTACGTTGGAAATTGAGGCGGTCTTAAAGTCATAGTTGGATAGTCTGACGTGCGGCCGTGTGAACTGTAATTTCAAGATCAGTTACAGTTACATCTAAGACACACATTGTAATTATTTTTATAACCTAAGCAATTATTTTTTCAAGTTTTTACGAAATTAAATTCAATTACGCTCACAAAAATTTATCGACTGTGTCCCACCGGATGACAAAGTTGATTAATTTTTGTGAGCGAAATTGAACACACATTGTACCTATTTCTTTTTTTCACATTGTAAGTTTTATGATTGTGAGGATATTAAATAAAAGTAAAATATACGCCTACCACACTGTGATCAACACAATCAAAACATGCCTTTCTGAAGTCATGTTATCGTTTGTCCCGCCCTCATTTTTTCCTATCCCTCTGACTCTTGGCTCGGGAGGGCTTTTATCCAAACCGTGGGGAAGGCTGATTAATAAAGAAAATAAAAAAAAACTCGGCTTCTCATGATTGAAAGTAGTCACGTGCTCCTTTGCGGAAAACGAACTGTAAATTTGGATTTGCATTAGTCAAGTGAAATTTGAAAGAACAAGGGTTGGCTCGATTATTTTGTAAGTTTAGTTGGCAGTAATTTGCCGTTTAAATATATACGATGCACACACGACAAAAATTAGTCAAGTTCTTATAGGTAGTGACGTTTTACCTTTAAAACCAGTCATATAACTTACAAATAATGTAAGATATAATATAGATAGGTACTACATTTACCAACCTGCTTCACGTGCGCCTTAGAAAAATAGTTTCCCGGGTGCAGGTGGGACTTCACGCAAAATATGAATGTTATTGTTATGATTTGTTACCATCACACTTACATTTTTATATTCACCTAGATATCGCCCAATCTCACAACTTCCACACCCTTCAAAGAATCAAATCTTCCTACCACGCGCCGAGTTACTGTCAACCTTTTCATATTTCTCAAGACGAAACTTGCGAACGATCTCACGGTTTATTAAACTCCTAACTACCGCCTCTTTGACGGCCTGTCACCCAACACCTGGTGAGAAATGCAATCAAGTTTAATTATTACGGGTATTAATAACAAGGGTGCACTTGGGGGAATGCGCGGTTGCCATGGCAACACCCCACGGTACGCAGCCTGCAACACAAGTATCTACGTGTTTGTAATTTATGGGGTAAGCTGATTACAGCTGTAATTGTAGGCACTTTCAGGACGCGCGTTCCAGCTGGTGAGAGCAGGAGATGAGTCGGTAACACCATCGGATGCAATTATCTGATGTCAACGGGTGATAATGTTGAATTGGGAGGGGTAAGTCACAACTAGACTTTTGCAAAGGTAGGAACCAAATATTTAGAAGGCACATTCTCGTAACTAAACACAGTCAAATTAAGTTTCCGTTATTTATAATGCCTTAATTTCTTGTTGTGACATACATTAGTTAGATATCTTAATAGTTAAGAAAAATAAAACAAGGCTTCTGAGTGTCATTAAAATTTATAAATACTTTCTATCAAAGTAAGGTCAGAAATTATTCACAGTAATAGTAATTTACGCGTATGCTCAATTATTCTTTCTAAAGAGTATTCCTCATTTATATGTGCAGACATACAGCTACGCTGCAGTACAATAAGATAACCTTAAGAAAGTTCACTACCGTCCGATATAATTTCATTATTGTCTGTTCCTGTTTGTTCTAGATTTATTATGATTGGCGTGAGTAGACCAATAATATAATCAATTTTAAATATCAGCGTCACAGATGTCGATTTGTTACTTTTTAATCGACTTCAAAAAAGGAGAAGGTTCTATGTTCGACTGTATTTATGTTCACCGATTTCTCCGTCAATCACGAGTAGACCTACTACTACCTACTAACCCCGACTTCCTTCCGCGTTTCTTTCACTTGACGAAAAAAAAAGTATTTTGCTAGAAAGCATAATAATTATACCATAATATTATGGAGAGGATATCACAACCAAAGGAATTAATAACTCGTTCTTAAATATTCAGAGCTAAAATGAGCAATGATTTGTCAGAAAGTGCAGAGGCAGATGCTTGCCGATTCGCAGGCGATTCACGATTTACGCTGGAGTAAAGTATTTTTAATTGCGAGTAAACGGCACGGTGTATTGGCTAATTAACTCTTTGTACGCCAGTTTAAATACTGTAAAACGAACGTAAAGTCAGGGCAAATGATACAGATGGTGAGCTGAAAAAACAGAACGCGGAAGTACGAGTATCTAGGATAATATTGCTAAAAGAAGTATTTGTTTAGGATAGATAAGTCAAATAAATTAAGTTGAAATTAATAAAGACCAGTATTTATAATGAAACGACAGATTTAAAAATGTAAATTAGTTTAATAATGCTGACTGGTTTAAGTACTCTACAAAAATTATTGATTCGACACTGTATAAGAATCTCGTTACAAACGCTTTAGAATATTGTGTAAAATGTAATCAAATCCATATTGGTTCGTTTTGTATAAGTGCTAATCGACTATACGGAATAAATATACAAATCAATGATAAAATTGTATAAGGATATCAAATATTTAAAACTATGTACAAAACAAAAATAGAGATAGGAAATTATACTATATCACAGTCACTAGAAAATATGAAACCTAATAGCCTACGTTACATAGCAGTCTATTGAAAACACATCCACAAGAGCTAAGACTCCACATTTCGCCTATTACACCGTCACGTAACCTGTTATTAACAGAAATAATACGAGCTTGCCACAATGTAAAATATACGTCAGCCAACGGAGCTTAAGTGTCTGTCGAATAGTAAATAACGCAGTTCAAAAAAGAAGTTACAGTTACCTACAACTTTATACAATCGTATTGAATTTTGAAATCCAATGCCTTTGATAGTGTTTAGGCCCTTGTAAATAATACGGCTACCACGTGACGGCGTAACAGACATCCACCTCAATATCCACAAATTCCCAAAATATGCATAAAACTTTATACAATATTTACAATTTCCTATTTAGTATTGCTTGGATTACGTACTAATGATATTCGTTAACAACATGACTCATTATAATGAGATTAACTTCGGTAAGTGTGTCCTGAACAACCTGATGCCCCTGAATGACTTGCGAATGCATGCATTTCTCGATACGGTGATTCTCTGTGAACAAAACATGGTCCATTCTCATATAACCTTCCTCAAATAAGATGCTTACATACGCAATATTGGTTTATCTACCATACCTTTCATACGGCGGTGGTGGAAGTATGTCACACAGGTTCATCCTGCAGTTCTGATCACTTCGTTCACTTGAGTTTCTGGTATCTTGTGTCCCTTGTCTAAAACTGTTCTCTCTGCCCATCCAATGCCACTGAGGATAGTCATACTCGACTTCCGCCATTGCCCACTCCTTATTACCATCGTGATGACTAGATGACCTTGAATGGTTGGTCTTACAAGATGGACAATCATCTATTGACATTTCTTGGATTTCATCAATCTCGTTTCCACACTTAGTCATTTCGCTGTAGTCTTTTGTTAATGTAGAGCTACTGCTTCTGCAGCAAGTGGAGCATTCTTCGTTGGAATACTGATTACTTTCGCCGTAAGATCGAACCATACTATTGTCGTAGGATCCTGGGCTTATGGCGCATTTCAAACAAGAGTCTTCAACATCAGTGTGTTCCTGCAACTAGAAATAGGTAGGTAACTAACTATCAATGAATAATTTAACTAAATCACTAAATATTAGCATTTATTCACATACTTTACCGCAGTTTGGAATCAGAGATGTTACGTACCTGATAGTTTAATTCTGTATAAATAGCACTTGATGCGTAAGGCTCTGGTGCAATTCTTCTGTGGTCTTCTTGAGGCATAGCATTCATATTACTCGTGTGTTGTGGCAATGTATATTCGGCTTCCATTGCCATTGTACCTATTGAATGTCCACCTACGATAATAATGATATTTCACGTAACACGCAAAAATAACGTTTAAAGTTAAAACTTAATATGTAGAAACTTACCATGTAAAAGACTCTGATGGCAATTTAAAATTTCTATTCTGGGTTCATTAGACCCCTCAAACATTGGCCTTTCCCGTAGCCATACTGCTTCTTTTCCCAGTAGACATTGTTGAGCATTTGCGATTGCTGTATCTAAAATTAGAACCTTAATGTTAAACTTTAAACTTCATTAATCATTTATTTATCTAAGATGTAAAGATGTAAACAGCATAATTATTTTACTGCTGACTTCTGATCAGGATTGTAAAACCAACTTACTCGTAGCATTCTGACTTTTCCTTTGCTTCGAAGTACGGCGTCTAATAAAAACAATAACTCCAGCGCCAACTAGCACTAGAACCAATAAAACTACGCACAATGCTAAGAGCCAAGTTTCCTGGAACATTGTCAATATTGCTTTGTCTCTCGCTGGTTCAGTTCTGGAACAATTTTAATATAGATTACCAGGAGCACTGTGCCATCTAGACTAAAGCCAGACAGAAAGCAGTTAAGTTGTTTTGATTGAAATATCCGGAGGTAAAGTTTAAAATCTACTCACTGTACGTAATGTCTTTGGATTTGCGTGGGAACCATGTGTATGTGTGCAGGTGTGCTAAAAGGTCCATGCCCTTGTTTTGTAACAGCAGCAGCTCGAGCGCTGTATCTTCCACCAGCTCTCAAGGAACTGGCTGCAGCCGCTCGAGTCCTAGCTCCAAGCGACATCTGACCCACCACTCGCCCGCCATTCCCTCCACCGACCCTCACCTCAATCTTAAAAACAAACGAATTTAAAACTTTCCGAAGTAAATTAAAGTTGCCGAAGTTAAATGGATTTCGTATACGAAAAAGACTAACCAAGTAACCAGAAAGTTCACCGTTCCAAGTATGCACGGGCGGCGGATCCCACCGAATCCACGCTGACGTCGCATTTATCACTCCCGCTGAAATGCTTTGCGGCGGTGCCGATGGAACTAAAATTAACTCGCAAACATTAGCTATGGAAACTTCATATGTTATTTTATATTTTAATCAAGTGTTGGAACATCATTTATCTTACCATCTTCATCGGTGAATCCCGATTTCATATTAGAAGGCTTTCCTAACAACAGTTTATAAAAAGGCATCAAAAACACGTCGTATTGAGCATACGGCATCAAACCATTTAAAACGTGACTAGACGATCCACTGTTATGGACAGTTGTCATGGATAAGTTTTCGAATTTACTAAATTCAGCTATACTATCGATTATTGTTGTGTTATTGGATGGGGAGTTTTGAGTTTCTAATGCATATTTTCGATTTAGAGACGTTCCATTGAACCATATTTTCACGCCTTCCAAGTATTCGTTGTAATCAGTCAGAACCTAAAACAAAAAGTTTAGGATAGAGCCACAACTTCGGTGCTCAAGTTTGAAATGTTATTTAAACAAGTCACTTACGTCCCAGACAACTTTTAATGTAGTTGCTGACGTTCCTTCTACCCTTCTGAGCGCTAAAACATCTTGTTGTAAATATCGACGTGCCTGTACTAGTTCGTACTGTGTCATTGGCGGATGGTTTTGTGACTTTCCCAGTTCTGGGTATGGCGACGATGATTCTGAATCACCTTTAAAAGCGTTGGCTTCTCTTCTCAATACCTATAATAGATAAAATTTGTCAACACACTTCACGGCTTAGTTTTAAAACGTGCGATTATTTTTAAATTTCTTTCTAACCTGAAGGGTAGCAGTATGTAATGCACTTCCTGCTGCACTCACAGCCACACAAGTAAGCCTCCCAGCATGTTGTGTTGTTACTCGATCCAAATACAAAGATCCTTTACCATGAGATGGTTTTGGGAAAATCAGTTCCTGTCAAACAAAAAATAATTTTAACCTATTTCCTGTTTGATATCATTGTCAGCATCACGAAGTATGGTTACGAGTATGAGTACACTACCTGAGAACCTTCCATGGTCCAAAAAACCACTGGCTTAGGAGAACCATCAGCTTCGCATGGAAATGACAAAGCTTCTCCTTCCCATGCTGTTTGATCTGAAGGCACTCTTGTGAAATGAGGTAGGGCTACAAATGACAACATGGTTTCAATTAAAAATATGTTGAGCACAGACAATAACTTATTTAAAAAGTAGCTAAATATCGTTTGCTTACAATGAACTGTGAGAATGGCAGATGCAACGCTGTTTCCAGCAGGGCTTTCAGCTCGACAGGTATACACGCCCGCATCTGATGAAGTAACTCTATCTATTCGCAAAGAACCTCGTCGAATGATAGCGTACGGCGATAATGAGCCATTATCCCGTGACCATATTACTGAGACGTCGGATTCCGGAGACGCCTACAATGTCAATTATTATTAAGGAAATAATTCATAGGGTTAAACACAAATTTAAGTTAATTAGAATTAGTTTCAAAGAGGATATTAACAAACTTATAATAAAGTAACGGAAATCGAACCAAGACGTTGATTGAATATGAAATGCTGACCACTAATAACACATTGAAGCTTTCTGAGGTGTAACCATGTGTCGACTTACTTGACAGTGAAACTCGATGTTCTGGCCTATTAACGCCGTTATGTTATTAGGTTTCACTAGAAAATGTGGTCTGCGTAACACGAGTAAGGTGGCAGGACGAGACTGCCTTTCCCCGGCCACATTTGAGGCGACGCATCTATACACGCCGCTGTCAGACGGAAGACTTTCAAGAATTTTCAAATTACCTCCATCTACCACGGATATTCTGAAATATAATTTCTGAGTAACATTTTTGTAGTCAAATATTTATGGAACGGTAATGGAAACAATAGGAAAATCCGTTAGCATTTCCAGTAGTCGGAATCCGTGTTGAATTTCTTGGCTTCCGAATTCACGCTCCACTAAGTCTTATTGTCATTATCAAATTAGTTTGGCTTGCGGAGCCAGACTGTCTGGTATGCGCATGCATTTAGACATAGGATACATTGTTATGTAGATTCGGCCAGTAAACTAGACTTTAAAGGTGAGTTGATTAGTTGCAGCTTTCTACATCGCGTGATATTATGCAATAAACTGATACCAAAACTAATCTACAGCAATTACTATCCGTTTAACCTTACATTGTACAATGTAGAACCCTCAAGGAGTATAAAAGGTCTGTGCTTTATTTTAAAAATACTCTACAAAATATTTTGTACGCCTTAAAATAGGTTCCGGGTTTCTTTACCTTCCATTGACTTCTACGTCCAAACTCTGTCCATCTTTAGTCCATTGTACACCAGGATCTGGAACACCTCTTGGTGCAGAACATTCTAATAAGGCTGGTTCTCCACTTGCTACTTTCAAATTTTGCGGTTCCGTTCTGAAGTCATCTCGGAGAACTATAACAAAAGTTCACACTTACACACGGTGTACTTTACGAGAGCAGATGAAGTAGAAATGTTAAAGAAATAACACGTTACTTAAGTTATAAGTCATAAACGGATACGTTGGAGAAAACTAAAGAAACGGACAAACAACACGTTAAACTACTTAACTAGACGTGCACAAAGCATATACCTTCAAATTTATTTATTTACTCACAAACGATAATGCAGATAAGTAGTGAAAACCCGATCAAAGTTGGCTTCCACGAAACCAACAATTCTCAAATTTAAAGTTGGAAACTAACAAACTCAAAAACCTCATAACTGAAAATGAGTGTTTCGTTCCACAAGCTAACACCTACAATATGTTTTATTAATGCACTTACCGGCTATAGTGAGCGTGGCGTTCTTGCTAACCGCTTCCCCCACGGAGTTGCGCGCGACACACCAGTAGACGCCCTCATCACTCTCCTTTTTGCCTCGCATAACCCTACAACACGTACCGAGTGTTAAAATTTTACGATTACGTTCACATGACTTTGTGTAGCATCAATCTGTGGTATTTAACATATTGTTGTAGTATCAAACCTAGCATGTATGAGTATGTTAAAGAATAAAAAACCTACAAGTATTTGCAATCAGAAAGCAATAGCACGATTGCTACTTTGTCCCGAAGCAGTGGTAGGGCTTTAAATAATATGTTGGGACGTGTATAAGTGCCCCCTGTGGGCCTAGATACATAAATAAATGACATTTATACAGCAATATTTACCCTCATGAAATTTTTGAGATTCAAAACTCAAAAAATTCATTTATCACGATGGACATAACTTTCAAAGTTAGGAATCATTTAAATTGCTTAACCATAGATGGAAAAAAAACCCTGCAATCGTCAAATTAAAACATTACCCTCCTTCTGACACAGTCGGGCTACAGGTATAACTCTACAAATTATACTTAAAATGTATTATTTACTGTTAATTTTTTATCCTGTTTATATGTTTCTAAGAAATGCCACACAGTTTTTAATATTAAAGCTAACCCACCATACCATACCAAATAAATGACACTACTTTAACCCCAAAAAAGTTAGACAGTAAGTAACTAATGTATTAACATTATACCTACAATTTAAGTAATGAAGTAGGGTAAAAGCTACCTATATCGATCTGGGTTTTTTCACCTGCAGAATGTGAGCTAGCTGTGGTTGAGTAATGCTTATCAAACATAAATTACATTATTTGCTCTACATGCAAGCTTTCATTTGTTGTTCCTTTAAGCTTATTATATTCCTTTAACAATAGTTTGATTTGATATCATCAACATTTTCACAAGGAATGTTTCTAATAGTTGGTACCTACTTCTATTGATAATTGTTAGAAAGCTGTAAATATTCTAAGTAACCTTATCCTTTCTTGTAATTTGCAGATCATTCTAAACACCATCCTACCTATTCACGATTGCTACTTGCTTAACTGTATCTTGCTCCTAACTAATTAACTTTAATTAAATAGCTGCAGCAACAAACCTGAGGAACAGCAATCCGTCTTCGAGTAGTACCCTATGGGGGTTGGTACCCGTCGGAGAGAGCGGTGCTCCATCTTTATACCAATGGATTGTTGGCTTCGGCTTCCCCTCTGACACGCACCGCAGGGTAGCAGGTTCGCTTCTCCCCACAATCGTATCCACAGGATGCTCCTTGATACGCGGCGCACGACTTTGGGCTTCACAAAAAAATCCATTGACAATACCTCGTTATAAAAACTGTTTGAACAACAAACAGTCGTATAAACTTTTTTGATTAACAAAAACTGTCCCCGTGTTTGGTTTTGGAGTGCAAACGAAGCGGGGTGTAAACATGGGGTCTATTATTGACCGAATTTAATATAAATGTATATTTGTTTAGTAAATAAAGTAGGTACTCCCTCTGTAAAACTTACAGTTTCCTACTTCATTAATAAACAAAGAAAAAGTTAATTCCGGATCAGTTGTAAAGGATTAACTATTTTACTAGTTACATAGCTTAAAACATGGATTAAAATTAGATCACATATCAAATTAAAAAAATAGGTAAACTAGCAGAGTCATAAAAGTAAATCAAACACTTTTTATCAAGATTATAATTAAACATAAAATCCGGTAGCGCTTTTGGTAACTGTTAAAATCCATGTAAAGAAACAAGTCTTCACACTCATTCTATAATCTCAAATGTGATAAGTGAAATATCTACCAAGTATTTTTATAGATCTCATAAATATTTACTGCCAGTTTTATAACACATGATAATATTTTACATCTCGCAACACTACCAATTGTAAAACAAAAAAAAATTTTTTCAACTTTTTGGACTTACCTCGTACGGCGAAAGGAAAACTGAACAAAAGATGCAAAAGCACGACACTCTTGAACTGGTTCCATGCACGTTTATCTGTTTTTATGGGTCCCGCGACCATAATGACACTAATTAGTTCTCACTTGCTTCACACACCACATAATTTCGGCACTCAATCCATAACAGTCATTGTTCAAAAATCTAGCAACACAACATTAGTCTTAGAAGATCGTAGTAAATATTTCGAAACATCGCGATGTGTTTGGAGCGAAGAGCGACACTACCTCCTCCCCTGATGGCCTTGGGCTTACTGTTCCCCCACTCTTATCGTCATTTCGCGCCGACTCCGTAGCTACGTGCTTTCGCGGACTGTAGTTCGTAGTCCGAAGCTCGATGATGAATATGATGATTTAGCACGTGGCGGTGGTCAGTTTTTATGCGAATCCTTGTGATAAATGCGATCATAAATCTGCATGGACGGTCTGTGTCAAACAAATATTAATTTCAATTTATATTTATAAATATTTTATTAAAGTAGATGGTAACTTATTAGCCGCCACGACTATTTCTGCCTCGCCCAATGGTTGACTGGTAGAGAATGCCTTAAGGCATTAAGTCCGCCATTTGTACTTCTTTGTTTGTGCAATAAAGAATAAATAAATAAATAACCTTAATTCTTTCAAAATTTTATTTTAGTCTTATCATTTCTCAAAAAATGATTTCATATTTATACCTCATTCAAATTTCAAGCAAAACCACAGAATACTAGTACTTCGTACAGAAGTATGACTTAGCAATTGTATTCAAAGAAATGTCTACTCAAGGTCGTCAACAATATGGCGTAATTTAGTTCGCCTCAGAGTCAAGCACATTTTCGTGTAGACACCTACAAAAATCCATTGCAAGATAATTTCATACTTATTGCTCTGTAATATGATTCATAATACACTAAACCTATTCAGTGACGTAATATCACGCGACGCGATAGGGTTGACTGCTACGAGAAGCTTCTAACGCCATCTAGCGCCTCTTTCTAGTACTTTATTCATTCTCGTCCAGCCAGCAACGTAGCCGCGCGGCCGCCGGTGAATAAAACGCGCGAGCGTGGCTCTGGCCGGTAGCGACACGCAACTTGTTTTAGCACCTACGTAGGTGCGCCGCGCGTAGGTACGTTTTTGCTACCTCCGCGGGGAGATCTACAGGCCTGGCAAAACACAGATTAGAGAGATTTGAATTAACAGCTTTAACCAATCCAAGTTGGCAAAGCTCTAAGCTTTGTTTCATTACCATAATCCAGTTCCACATCCCTCGCAAATTAGTTTCCAAATAAACATGGTACCGAATCCGCTTAACCTATTTCATTTGAAACACCTATCCCAAAATTAAATAACCCAGGCCCAAATAAGCAAGGCTCGACAATTCTGGCCACGCGTCAGGTTGAACGTGTCAATTGGGAGTCTGAAGCATTCGGATCACGTATCTAGTTACCTAACTGTTGTGCGGTGAGGCCACGGAAACTTATAAACTACTGGATAAGGATGCTGCTGACTTCGCAAAATAATTTCCGAACGATATAGATGGTAAAAGAAAGGATCGCTGTGAGGATGTGGGCAAGAATCATAATAACTGACAGAAGTATGATTGTGTAAGGAAGATATGCGTGCATGGTTAAAACATTTTAATGTTAAATTATCTACTTTGACTTCTCCAGACAGAGTGTATTTTGGAGTTTTTCTTTTATCATCTGATTTATATAAAATTCAACTTAACCACAAATACTTGCACAGCGATATCGGGTGCCTTTTAAATATCAAACGAGAGAAACACGGATCGTGTCGGAAGCATTATGCACTTCTAGTAAATATTTTATATCCTCAGCGATTCCCTCGCCACGTCAAGCCCTGTGTAATCAAACTATCAGGCCGGGACAAAGGAGGTTTCCTTCATTAACTCCATTCTACTAAAATATTCATTAACTATAGTTTCTATTCACGAGACTGTGTCGGTATTGCTTGCTAAGGATATTGAGCTGTTCAACTTATCTACGAAGTTAAGAGGTTCAAAGGTCTCTGTCTCACAATGTGTGTAACTTGAATAATTTTGTGCTTCTAATTTGCGATGTTACCATTTTTACTATTGGATCTTCTAAACGTATTTTTGATGGTTCCAATTTTTTCAAAATTAGCTAATTGATTCATCGAAAGGAACAAGGATGTGTCTGAGGTTTTAGATCAAAAACATGATAAATTATTTCAAAATATAAAACTTTCAACGTTACATTCCCTAGCAAGGGATGCAGACCACGTACGCTTAAACCTAGCTTCTGTCAGGTAACGTAAACGGCGATATGAATCACAGGCAGGCGTCGGTAGCTACATGGAGATAGATAAAGATAATACACCGTGAACCTACCTAGGAAGCTGACGCACTATCAGTCCAGCTTGTGTAACATAGAAACGAATTAGCATTTGTAATTCGACTTCAGGTATTTATCCTATCTCTGTATATCTACGCAGATAACGCTCATTCTGAGCTTTCGCAGATATGCAAACTTAATGCTATAAAAGATGACGAATACTTAATAACATGCTGAGCTAAAAATATGAGATTAATCTAGTAAGATTAACAATATTAAGAAATACCAAAGGGACAGCTTAACAATGTCGTGATCAACTACCTAATTAATGCCAAAAATAAAAGTGAAACAGTTCGTATGAGATTGCTTTCACTGCGTTTCACTTTGTTTTCTATGGATAACCTGAAAATTGAGCAATCAATAACTATCTTAAAAACAAAATTGAACAGTAACTACTACCAGTAACGAAACGAACTACCATCGTCAGTAGTGTCGACGTAAAAACATTGAGAACGAACTGCCGAAGGTGAAGTTATAAATCCTCATCTATATGAAACGAGTCGGTATCGAAGCGCCTCCGGGGCCTCTAATTCAATCAATTGGCCGGCCATAAATAAAGAGCTGGACAGTCCGCGATACCGGCCACTGGACGTAATTGAGAAGCAAGAATACAGACGGCTTTAAGCGACAAATCAATTAACTCAGAAGAAGATAAAAAGGATGCATTAATAATGATGCAGGACGAAATAAACGAGGCCCACGCCGATACGGGGAGATACGGTAATGCAAATTCTGAGATAAAATTCTCGGCTACACACGTGCGGCTTGGCCGAGAGAAATGGAGAACTTGCTGTTGATTTTTATTTTATTTTTTAAGAATGGAATGTGCAACTTAATTTTGGAAAAAACATAATTTTTGAAAAAACAAAACACCCGACTGCAAAACTTATTATATTTTTGAAATGGTCTTTTACTGGCTTTAATTAGATTAGTAAGGAAAAATCAATTCCCCTCCCCGCTTTATTTACATTTGCGGGCGCCACTTTTAAAATGTATATAGCCTATGTCACTTTCACAATTTTGAAAAATTCAACGACACCTCCTATGTCAAAAACTGTCCAGCCGTTTGGGCTGCAGGGCGTGCCAAACACAGGGCGGCATACATACATGCTCTCGAAAAACATAACTCTCCTTCCGCAGTCGGATAAAAATAAATACTTTTAACTTTTGAGGCGGATAGGGTAACGGACCCAAATGCCAGCACTGCACCAGTTACCAGCACCTCGAATAAAAACTGAAAATAAAGGATAAATGTGTATGATTTCTAAGTTACAAGAGTAAAAAACGCGTTCAGATAGTTTTAAATTATTGTACTAGCAACACTGTGTATAGCTTACATTTATCATGGCGCGGTATTCTCGAGGAGAAGTGAACGTTGTGTGATTAGAAGTGATTATCGGGCATTCTGATACATGAAGGATAAGATTTGTCTTACGTTTGTTAGTCATTTAGTGATGCGATTAAAGCACTTTTTAGACAAACAGGTATTTGAACACATTCTTAAAGTTTTGCGCATCCTTAATTGAAATAATTTTAAGGTATTTTTTTAACTAACAATAGATATTTGGGGTGCTAGTAACTGGATACAAAAATTTCAAGTTCTCCAATTATCAGCACACCGGCTAATACGTAGATAAAATAGTCATTTTTAATGGACTGTGTTACTAAAAGAATGGTTGAGTGTTGTGTAAAAAGTGATTATAGCCTTGTTTTCCAAATTCAACCCCGTGCTGAAAATCGATTTACCAATAATTATCATCATGGTGCAGATATTTGGTTCAAACTATGCTGATATTTAATTTGGTTTAAATTGTTTCTACTTGTTACAAATCTCATAAGATGAACCTATCAAAAACAACAAAAAACCGGCCAAGTGCGAATAGGACTCGCGCACGAAGGGTTCCGTGCTATTATTTATTTCATCTACTGCCCTACTCAGAGACGTCAACTAAAGTTGATCCTTTATTAAGTCTCATGCAGTCCTTTTCTATTTCATTGACAAAAAAACAGTTGACAGAACAGTTGATTAACTGACGCACATAGTCTGAGTGCGGCAGTTAATCACTAAAAAAATATTCTAAGAGTTTTGTATTTGGTACGAAATTTCCAAACACCCAAGTTCAATGACATTACTGCTAAACTACTAAAGTTATCTTAACCGCTATAGTTTTCATTTAGAGTTTATAAAATCGACTTGTTTTTTGCTTTTAGAAAGGGCAGGAGAGACTGGCCCAAAAATGTGCACTTTGAAGTTTAATATTTCGTAAATGGAGCATTATATCGAAAAATTGTATTAGAAACCCCTAAGTAATTTTAAAAGATCTACTCAATGATATCCTATACGATGAGGTAGACGAAAAACTTAAATAATATTAATAATAAAATAGTTTTATTCTTCAAAAAAATATTGTGAGAAGAAAACTAGGTAAGTATATAACAGAAAAATACTGATTGAAAGCTAAACTAATGACTAGGAAAAACAGTTTTTATGTAGGTAAAACTATTTTTAGGTTAAGTTTGTATTTGCATTTACTGGTTATTAGTTTAGTTTAAAAAATATATATTTTTAATTATTATTTTCCTAGTGTTATTATAATAATTTTATGTTTTTAAAGAATTATTAATCTAATGTGAGTAATTATTTTAATGTTCCTACTTTTTCAAAGATCTGTCCATTATAGTTGACTGGAGTTGAACAAGTTAGATGTTAAGGTACTTTTTTACGTGCCATAATTCGTATTCATTTATTTATTCTTTATTGCACAAACAAAGAAGTACAAATGGCGGACATAATGCCTTAAAGCATTCTCTACCAGTTAACCATTGGCACGAGGCAGCAATAGTCGTGGCGGCGTAAAAAGAACAACACAAGGATAGTAGAAATGTTAAAATACTAATTATCAATAAAAAGGTAAACTGTAAATTTTTCTTAAGGACATTTCCTTTTAAATATTTAGAGTTGAAGTTTAGTGACCCCTTAAAGTGCTGATAATTGGGTCCGTCACCCTAATACGTAATTATCATACTGTTCATCATTTTATTAACAAAAATAACCAGTATCTATTATAGGACTAATAATAATTCCAAAGAATCTAGGTAGGTGTGTAGTATACACACAATAACCGAAAGCAAATTTCAGTAATACAGTATAATTCATTTTAATTATAAATACAGTATTATTCATTCATTGTAATTATAAATACAGTATTATTCATTTTGGACAAAATCGAAAAAAAAGCTCATCGCAAACAAACAGGAAATTAGACACCAGCGCCTAGAGGGGCTTATACACTAATCCCTGTTTTGTTGGGGTGGCAGCAAATGGAAGTGACAGAGCCATCATAGAAATTAATCGTGAAAAATCTCTTGAAGAGGACGCCGGGATAAGCAAGCTAAACCCGGGCACGTGGCTCGTCTATTAACAGTTGACACTATTAGGCTACCGCCAAAGGGATATCCTGGTGCACTATTTTAGATAAAATATTGCTCACAAAGGTGCATAGGTTCAAGAGATGCTTACTTTGATAGATTTATAGTTGGCTGGCCCGCTATTAAAATTTAAGCCTCGAGCACATTTGTTATTCAGCAAAAATGCAGTAGGTACTATTTTCGCAACATTTGTCGGTAAATAGCATGTAGCAAATTATATCTCACGTTATCTGCTTTCGAAAATGAAAACAATTTCTCCAGATTATCTTAAGACACTTACAGATTTCGCTCTGTGGTCGTCGATTCACGAAATATGGTCAAGATACGAGATTTATACGGCTGATTAATTCCTTGTCTTGTACAGCTTGTTTCTACTTGAGCGTTTGTGTCCTTGCAACCAGATCTAGCCTGCGAGAGATTCGTGTGTCCGCCCTTATCGTGGTACTCCGTAACATTAGTACTTATCTCGATTCGCAATGAGTAACAAATTGCGGTGGTGTCGCTTTAACACAGCCTAAATATAAACAGCCATACACTCCGGAAGGCACGTTAAGCAGTTGGTCCCGGCTAATATCTGTTGGTATTAGTCGTTAAGCCTATTCAGAGGCCCTAGGGAGGCTTGATAACATCTGACAGTAAGGTTTGTTACTTGCCTTGCAGACACGTCTCCACCAATCCGCACTGAGCCCGCGTGGTGGAGTATGGCTCGTACCTCCTCATAGTTGAGGTGAGGCCTTTTCCCAGTAGTGGGATCTATATAGGCTGACTTTACATACATCTTTAAATTGGGTTATGCAGTAGATAAAATTGCCAGGCGGCACCTAGACAAAATATGTATGCAAAATCACATGTATTTTTCGAACATCGCTGTAGAATAGTTTGCATCTGGTCTAGCTACAGTTGTTTCATGGATTATTTAATAATTTTGGAATCTTCAGAGGTACAACACATTTTCTTTTCTAGTACTCTCTAGCTCTTTCACATTGATGTAGCAAATAAATGGGTTTTCCTTGACCTTTCGTTACGATAGTTTGACTTGATTTCACCAATTTATAAACAGCCGGTAAACATAAAGCGTTAATTTGACAGTTTCCTACACAAAAAATGACAAATAATGCTATAACGATTGCTTAAAAATATCGGTGAACTCGACACATACGTTTGCCTTGACCTGTGTTTATTGAATGGAACCGAAAGAAATCTCGTCAATTTGTGCATTTCTGGGCCATGTTAAGAAATCTTAATTCTCGTATTACAAACTTATGTACGAGGGATATGCACTATAATACGTTGTGGTATAAAATATACTAATCGACACTGTCTAGGGATATTTTGGATATAATAATACTATGTTTTGTATATCCCTAGACAGTTTTGACGTGTGTAGTTTACTCTTACACTGCTTGAAAAATAAGTATAGGTATTAGGTTCTAACCTAAAGTGTTTTTTAATAATTGTGAGAAAATAATAATATATATATATTTTTGTATACCTCATTCACCGGGCAAAGTCCAACTATGTAAACAAACCATTGACTAACCTATAAATCCTATTATCTAAAGATTCTCGGCACATACACAAGTGAATTTCTTCGCAGAACTCACAAACGCCTTCACCAATTACGCCGTAATAATATAAATACGATTATTGCATACAAACACACATAATTACACTTAAAAACGTAAATCATACGAAAAATATCATAATTTTGACAAAGACAAGAAGAGGACGGCAAACTTTATATTTTTGAATGTAGTGTTGGGAAACCAAATTTGTTCAATTGATCGATTCAATTGGTCATTCGAAACTCGCATGCTTAGTAATGTTTACCCTAAAAGGAATGATATCAAAATTATGTTGTTTTACTGTAGCATTTATTTGAAAGGTCTTCATTCATGAAATAAATTTAAAAATATAAAAAGTATATTGTTTTTTGTTTTTAATATAAAAATATAATTAAAATTGGATTTATAATTTTAAAACTCTGCCTAAAATAAAGCTTTCTAGGTATGAATTAGTTATTTCAATAAGACTAAACAAATTTAACCGACTTAAAAAAGAGGTATGTTTGTTTATCCGCGATTATCTCGCATGTGGATGAATTTTTCAGTAAATTATTCTGACGAAAATCTCACCAAAATGACTAAAATATCACTTTTAGCGTCTAATTAGTTGAGACCAATTAATTTAAAGTCAGTGCATGATTTAGTTTAACCTATTAAAATTACTTAATGCAATCATCGTACGTTGTCATCCGTACAAACATTTCATTAAATTATATTTAATTCGTATATACAAATAGAATAAATATTAATACATAAATTAAATGCACAAGCAAACCCGCTTGATACCCGTAGTATACGGTAACTATACCTAAGCGCGCACTGATCGGACGGAAATGTTCGGTGCGCGGGCGGCGAACGCTCGCCAGTCGAGAGAACGCCGCCTGCAGCGTAACCGGTGTGTACCTACCGCGTTTGCAAAGGTTTTCATGTTAAATGTCATCCTATTGACTATTTTTGGTGTTTATTCATTTAACTTTTTCATGTGTGTGACCGTTACCTTTTTTCTTTGTGTGGTTGTAAATCTTGTGTCTAAACGTAAGATATTATATTAACGGACATTTAACCTTAAAAGCGTATTCAAGACAAAAGTATTTTTAAATTCACTACTAAGTTTCCTACGTTCCATTTTCAGGTCAGACCGATAGTAAATATCTTTCAGTTCGTAACCCCTTTTTTCTAAATCGTTTTGGTCAAGTAAAATTAAATCATTTCACTTGTCTTTTTTCATTTATTGCATTCGATTGTATGTTGTTCAAGTGACTTAATTCCTCTACTTTTTCCCAGCACTAAAGATTGTCTATAGTATTCGAGCCGCCATGTTTGTTTACATTGTTGGACTTGGCCCGGTGAATGGAGATATTGTGCCTACGTTTTGCAAATTTGCCTGGCTGCTCTCACGAGTCAATGGCATTGTATGCAGGGAGCGTTATCTGGGCTTGCGGTGTCACCTCGCTCCCTTCCTGAGGGCTATGCTTATCGAACCGCACTTTCATTGGGGAACGAATTTGAGGAACCCGAACGCTGATAGTGAAAGAAATGAGAGCTGAAATTTTGTTGAAACAATTGATTATTGAAACAATAGATTAATCCCGCAATCAAATTACTTACAAAAGTTGTAATCGTTACACAGACACGAGTACAGAGAAATGTGCGGGAACTGAACCAGTGAACACGAGCTGTAAACATTTGATAGCATTAGCTACCAAATCTAGAAGCGAGTGGTATAATTATTTTTAGTCTGTTGACCGTGACCGTGGACGAGCTAACGTTTTGAGATACAAAAAAACAAACTACCGCTGGTCGAAAACGCCAAGAAAATGTTTTAACTAGATAATTAGGTTTCTTCTCTGAAACGCACCAAAGAAAATGAGCGTTTAAAATTTAATTCGTCCACAAGTATGACATTCGCACCATAACGCGGGCTTACTGCAAAGCTCTCGCCATAACGAGAAGTGCGATTCCGTGGCAGTGGGCAATAACCCCATAGATTCCCCATGTGATAGCGCACCCCCAGTGACGGGTTATTTGTCGCGCGTTATCAGCAGCAAACAGTTTTTAGCGAATGTGCTGGAATGGCATTCGCAAGGTTAAAGCTTTTGATATGCTTGTAGAGGTAATTAGAACGTGTTGATTACTGTTTCTTGTTTGAATGCTTAGAGTTTGATGATATTTTAGGGCTGGTCAGCAGGTAACACATTCCTTGGTCAATATTATAATTTAGATACTTTTTACATTATAAAAGTTAGTTAATTTATACCTAAGGTGATGAGGTGATTTGAAAGAGGTACTCTTTGAAATCACCTCTTTGTTGTTGGATAACCTTAGTACCTAACTTTCAAATGACTTCTTTGTTTTTTTTTGCCATAATATAAGTATCTTTAATTATAAAGTCTCAAGTATTTTTTATATTTTCATTTGAGATTATTTTACATTAGAAAGCCACACCGTTCTTCGTTCCCCCTCCTTGCTACTCAACTTTTTTACTGTGACGCAGACTGCATTTACTTACTCTGATGATGTTTTTGACTTCTTTGCTGTTGGATACTTGTATTATCATAGTAACCCAAAATATAAAACTGCCACTGTCCAGTTCCAGCTCATTTTTTTAAAGCAGCCAATGTTCTTCTACGTCATCCAAGTGAGATAGGCCTCGAAATCATTCATACAACATCAGAAGTTATCTGCACTGCCCAAAGCACGCTTCGAGTAGCGTATTATCAAATAACATTACCAAGTTCACCACTCAAAAAAGTTCGTTATCAGCTAATCAAAAGTAACAGCGACATCATCATAACCATCAGTCATATCAATCGCTCCACATTCTCACACGTACAATCTGAAAGTTTCCGCGAAGCGCACAAGTTTTAGAGCATTATTACCGTTGATAAAAGGCCCTCGTTCTGGTAACGACTGCGCTCAAGAAAGGGTGGAAACATATTTGGTAATACGCGTCTCTGATGCGCTCATTTATTTAAGGTAATCCCGTAAAAGTTTGCGGGGACGCTTCGTGGAATGTACGAGTGTGAATGCTGAATTTCTATTGCACGCTCGTGTGTTAAATATTTCACAGCACTTTGTGATTCGCGTAAGTGATAAGAAGATTACCGCGACACAAACAATGCTCTTACATGAAACTTTAACAGTAGATTAAACATATTTTGTTCATGTTTTGACTAAAAGACTTTTAGCTAGATTTTACTTTTGAGAAAATATTTATCGTCGTTCTCATCATCATTATTATGATCTACGAAAAGTACTCGAACCTTGGGCTTTTCAGAATTCTAAATCGTCAAATAAACATTTTTCTCTTTATTTATGACCAAAACTTGGAGCAACGCCCAAGATAATAATCTTTAACTTGATGTTACACCAAAAAAGGTAGCTTGTTTGGGCATCACAGTATCAACCATTGTTTCGTTTGTCTATCTACACAAACAACGTTCCTTCACACCGTTTTACCTCTTTGATAACCGTCTGCGCCCCTCATAAAACGGGGAGTGGATTGTTTCCAGTACTGCCGGAAAACAGAGAATGGATTTGGACTAATACATGGAGTAGTGATGTGAGGTGCTCTCCAAAGTTCGCAATCGGTACTATAGATTATGTTAAAGTTTACATAGCTATAACACAATAAATACTAGCTAAAAACCTAACCATAATGGGAAAATATTATAATAAAGGTGTCTGCACTTTAGCTTTATCGCACGTACTTTTGCAATAAAATCACAGGTCATGATGAATCACATCGATTGTTTTACAAGTTGTTGGTTACTACATTGACACTGTCAAAGATCACCGGCTGTTTAAAAATTGGTGAACTCGGGTCTAAGTGAATTAACTAATTAGGCAAGTACATACTAAGATTTCACGCAATATGAAAAATGTATAAAGGTACAACGTACCTATTACTTAAAACACCTAATCACGCTTTTAGTGATGTGACAATTTGAAAATCAGTTCGTCCTAACGAAAGTCAAATCGAATCGGTAGGGAGTAAAGTTACTACCGACCCGATAGGCCCTTCCTTTCCGGACCCTCGAATAAAATAGAAAATGCCTTCGGCCTACGATTTCCGCTAGCCTATTGTCTGCCTCGGTGCGTGCAACCCTTCCGTGTATAGCAGAAAACTCATTTAAACTAAGGTGATTTGTTAAATATTTGCGGACACAAAAGATACCCTAAATTGTTTAGATAATAAATCTCCGTTTAAATTTTGACAAGACAAAAACACTTTATTCTGATAGAAGATAGGTACTTAGAAGTACGTAAATAAAGCTGACAAGTTTTTATTTAACCTACCGATAAATATGGTTTACTGTTCGAGTTAGTTACTGGTCCTAAAAGTTTGATGTAATGTAAGTACCTCACTAAACATGCATACCAAGCTTTAAAACAGTTCGCGCTATTAGTTAAGTACAAGCAAAACATTGATTGTTTGTAATATTTAAAAAACATTAAAAACTAACCAAAACGAAAAAAAAATATTATCCATCTATACATATAATAAAACAGTAAAACCAATGCGTCTATGAGTATTTTTGAGTATTTTTACCAAAAATAAGTGATAACTAATTGAGGGTGATGTTAAAATAGTAACAGAATAGGAATCTACAACTTTTAATTTATTTGTCTGTTTATCTGTTTGTACGCGCTAATCTCCGGAACTACTGAACGGATTTGAATGAAACTTTTTTATTGTGTAGTTATTGAGTCTGGGAAAATACTAGGCTATAATTTATTTTGAAGATCGTACCTGACGTGGAACCTTAGCAGTACACTTAAACTAAGAGAGATATGAAAGCAGCGCCTAAGAAAAGTTATTCAGCGTGATGAGCATTTTCTATTGACGTACACAAATTCAAGGTCTGAAGCAACTGATATGAAACCCTTGCAGCTCAGTTCAATTATAAGAGATACGAATAGAGCACCTAAGGGAACACTGTTTAGCGTGATGAGCACTTTCTATTAATGTACTCAAATTGAAGGTCTAGAGCTGCTAGGGTTCTATATCAGTTGATATAGAACCCTAGCAGCTCAGCTCAACTATAAGTGATATGAATAGAGCGCCTTAGGGATAATTGTTCAGCGTGATGAGCATTTTCTATTGACTAACACAAATTGAAGGTCTGGAGCAATTGTTATTCTAAATTACTTAGACTGATTTTCAAACTCCCAAGGTAATCCTACTGCCTCCAAGTTACGATCTGGTGACGGAAACCTGGAGAAATCGAGAAAACCCTTAGATAATTTTATGGTGCTGACCTTAACGCTAAGTAGTTTGTAGATACTTTCACCACAGAGACTTGGTCGAAATTTTGTTAAATTAATGCATTTATTAATTTCATTACTGAAATAATGAAAGATCAAAGTCAACTATGTTTTTTACTACGTCTTATCACCTACAAACGGAAATTGAACTATAAGAATAGTCTTACTTGTTTAACGATATAGGGGTAAGGGTAGGTAGGCCTTTGCCCTGCAGTGGACACGACAGGCTCCTAATAATAATAACTTTACCATAGTAGTTACTTACAAACCGACCTTTGAGTAGGCTAGGGACACAAAAAATAGATGCTAAACCACATTCATCTATTGCGTAGGGAGGTTTGAGTCTGACCTAAACACTAAAACCTAAAGTTACCTATATTTTTTAACAAAGGAATAAAACTGCCTTCGATAAAGTAACCTAAAAAAATACCTTTACAGTTTTACTAACAAAACATATACGACAATATTTAGTTTTGGAGTCGGTGTCACTGCCATGCCCATGCGAAATTTTCTTACCAGAGGTGGATGGCTAGGTGATAGTAACCTATCTAAAAAAAGAGTGCCTATTGACCTTGATTTTTCATTGCTCTCTTCTCCTTACGACATGGTAGATTAAGAGATCATAATAGCTGGATGGCGGCGGGAGTATAAAATATTTTGTATCATCGAGTCCACGCGTACGAAGTCGCGGGCAACAGCTAGTAGTTTAATAATTTATTACTTCTAATCCAGATTTACGCATCATCCCAATATGAGTCACTTAACGCCGGGATTTTCTAGATCTTACTCATATCAATTGTCATTATTCTCGACCTCTCGTATTGATACAGAAGTTACGAGAGACAGTTTATCCAATCAACTCCATCCATTTTGTCGTCGATCGTTCCGTATAAATGTCGTGTCAAAGGCGATCTGTGTTTTGAAACATCCTTTGCCGTAATATCGTGGTTCTGTTTCTATCAATCGTGTGGTTGGTGAACTGTGAACACCTAATCCTTGGGGATGCGAATAAAAAGACATTAACAGCACAGTTGCTCAGTACCACGCTATTCCGTTTACTAAGAGAGTGAAAGATGTGTTTTACAGCAGTCCTGAACAAAGAGTTTTAAATGTATGTACACTTTAATATTCTAAATTAATATTTTAGTGTTAAAGTACTTTACTTTCTATACTCATGGTACTACGTAAGTACTAGACTTATCTAAAATTTAGAATAAGATCTTAAAGCCAATTAAAATGTATTGCGTCAAAGTCGTTACCTGTAGTGAGGAAAAAATTCAGAATACTCACAGTTCGAATTCTTTAATCTTTTGATTTGAGAGTAAATACAACTGACCTGAGATAAATAAGTATCATACACTCCAATTACAAATTTACATTGATTGCAAATACAAACAAAGCGTAACAAGCAATTAAAACGTTCATAAATATTTTGGCGTCGATTAGTCTAGTACTAGTAGATATTGGGTTTGAATACAAAATGAAATGTTTTGGGTCCAACCCGACCATTTGATGTCCAACTCAATAATGCACAGACTGCGAGTTAGTTGGTTTGTTTCGAGCCTGAAACTGACATTTACAAAGGTCACTTTAAACAACTGAAGCGTATAATTGCTGGAACCTTGAACAGTTTTTGACGTTTGTAAATTAAATAATGTATTCATTTCTATATTTCAATAATCATGTTGACTGAGTGATGTGTTACTATGGCAGATATAGTAGTAATAGGAATCCGAGTTCATGTGTCAAACAAAGAGAAATGTAATAATTAATGATACGTACATACTAACAAAGATAAATACGATACGAGATGGGTACTTATTAAAGGCAATCTTGAAAATTTTTGAAGCGGATAGTCTAGTAGATTCTACAAATAATGTGAATTTGTAATATAGGTCTTTTCTATTTATTATATTCTAATGAATTTATAAGCAGACAGCTGACAATTATTTAACCATTGGAATACATTAAACTTTTTCAATTTGACGTCAATGTTTAATGTAAGCTGTGTACAATTTAAGTTGGTTTACAGCTAACAGAAGTTTAAGTATATTTCTTACTTGAATGGCTAAGTTTTATAGATTCCCTAAAATAAATAAGTATTAATTTTGTTTGTTTCAGAGTATTCTCGTCTACGACAACCTTCATTCGATGGCCAGCGCAACGGTGACCGCTGTGCGGGCTAGGCTACACGTACGTCAACATTCGCTTGAAGAGCGAGCGGGGGAAGGGGCTGGACTATGATGTTGGCATTTACACTTAGTTACGGCTTATAAGTCTTAATTAAATTAAGTTTTAAACAACCTCTGGTTTTTTTTTTCTACCATCTTCTGCGCTTATGCATTTAACGTTGCCACAAGTTGTATTAATTGTTGAAATCGATTCTTCTTCTTAGCGTTATCTCGGTTGTTCACTCGCACGCTAGGGCCAAAGAGCGGAGCTCCGCACTGTGATCCACGATATGGCAGATCAGGTAATTACAATGAAGTTACTGCCATCTTACCTCTCTGCTTGAATCACGGTAACACATTCAGTCACCTGTGTGTGTTTCCTCACCGTAAGAGCATCGGTAAGTGAGACAGCTAAATTTTGATATCGATTGCCGAATATGAAATGCACTTTTTTCTATTAGATTACTAAAAACTATTCAAAAGCGTTCCAGTGTAAATCAGCTCTACGCCCACCTAATAAAATATTCCATTCTCTTTCCTGTCACGTTACAGTGATCCCTTGGCCTTCCTAATATTTCATAGTGGGCCTGACTCTTGAAATCCTTCTCTAATACTAAGTAGTATTAAGTTCATAGTACATGTAGTGCCTTCAGCACAATAACCTCAGAGACATGATAAGCTGAATTGTTGTATTACCATCATTTTGGTATTCTAAGAGTAGTGTGTCATAAGTCATATAAAATCTTGCGTCTGCGTAAGTTATTTAAGATCAAAAGTATAAAAATATATATGTCTATTGCTGGAATAATGTTAACATGAATCGTTAAAATCCGAAGTTGATCGCTAATTTTTCTGGGCTATCATGTCTTCTCTTTTACTGCTGAAGAAAGAAAAAAGATAAACTTTTATAGTTTATTTAGTAACATCAAATTAAACAGCTTTCAGTTGTAAAGGATATTACAGAATCCATACATAATCCAGCATAAACATAAAGTTATTCTTAGAGAGTGCGGCCGGGAAGCAAGCCCAGTGTGGCGTAGAGCAAATGATATCAGCGCAGACGGCTGGGCGGCGCGGTGACGCCGAGCCAAATTGGTGGAGACAACATGCTTTTAGCGAGTCTCTGTGGCCCGTACAATAAGATCAGCTTTGTGATTGCCGTAAGACAGAAGAATTTTAAATTAAAACTGGAGTCTGGAGATTGGGGTGACGAAAAGAACATTTTTGCGTCACTCCAATCTCATTGCTGAAGTGAATACACACCACGGATATATTTTTTTACAATGACTCTGAGCACAGATTTGCGGCCAGGACAGGATATACGAGTACACACTCAGCGAGTTAAAGTCAGTGACAAAGACTGAAGGAAGTATTCAAGCAAAACTAAACGCAATTTCACCGACTGGTTACTTTAATATTCCTGGCGGAAAAAAATAAATATCCGCATCCGGGATCCTTTCGAGGGATTGAAAAGCGCTATTGAATATATTTTCCCCATCTAAATAAGAACTTGTGTGCTTAATTTAGTAAGATGAACCTAGAAGTCATTTGTGGCAGAAAATAAGTGCCTGAAAGTAAATATAAAGCTTTCTCGAGGGTTGAGTCGGTATTCTATCTCACAGGGTGGGTAAAAGAGGACAACTTTTACCCACCATTTTAATGCATGCTCCTTAAGGAGAAAAAAACACCATCAAATTAATTGAGTCTAAGAAAACTGTATCAACCTCAAGTTATTTCAGTTTCTGTAATGACTAATTGCACAATGCTTTAAGAGTACAAATAAGATCGAAGCTCACTTCGTCATAAATTAAGGGCCATTTGGATCACAGTTTGTTTGTTTGGTCGGCGGTTGACCGGCTGACAAGGTGACAAGTAGCCTGTCCGCCCACTCGGGAAATAGATTGTACTAGCCAGATCAAATAAGCGACTCAGTGTAGTATACCATATCAGAGCGATACATAGTGAATTTGTCTGACATAGATTCTATATCATATCGACAAAATGAATTCAAAATGGCATACTCACTTTTCCTTTTGCCACAAAATGCACAAAATGCTATCATGTTCACTGAGTTTTAAGACTTAACCTCTCAATATTGTCAACAAAAATCTTATTAATTTCTTTGCAGAAGTACTCATTTAAAACAAAATTTGGAAAAGGCACTCAAAAATACAATCCGTATTTTGACGTGAGTTTTAAATAGAAAATTACTTAGAAATAGTCTTTTTAACTCCAAGTAAAAGTTGCAAGCCTCTCCAATAGAAAAATACTCAAATTAATCCAGTTTTAGAACTAAAATTAAACTTTTCCAATTCAACTATAAACTTGGACCACAAAATAAAAGCGTCTCAGCCAACCGTTATGAGACGTTGTTTCTGAGGAGTTACGCCAAACTTACGCTTATGCAATTACGGAGTTATCTTTGGTAGGACCAAACAATCCCCGTAATGATGTCTTTTCGCTACGAATATCTGAAATTGCAGACACTTGAGTCTGTCGTTTGTATAATTTTGCTTTCAAAATGTATAGTTTTATTGCCACTGTCCAACCTTCCTTCGATATTACAGCCGGGGTCTTTTTTAAGTACCCCTGTTTCCTCTATGTGTCCTCTATCCATACACATCACCGAGCGCCGCGATTTAAAAAAAAATACAAATTAGCGGCGGGGTCGATATGCCAGAAAGTATTTTTTGTGGTTCCAGGTTCGAATCCCGGGTCAGGCCGAAAGTGTTGGGTTTTTCTGTCTTGAAATAACTCTGACAGCTCCGGAGTCAGAAAGTTGGTGGTGTTAACACCCCGTGCCTCGGAAAGCACGATAAGCCGTTGGTCCTGCGCCTGATCTCTCTGCGGTCATGTTCGACTGTCGTCTCACCAAATTATGAGAGTGAAGGAACAGCGAGTGCACCTGTGTATTGCGCACATACTTGTGCACTATAACATCTCCCACGCAGTCAGCTAATCTCTGTTATGATTGGCCACTGTAGTTAAAATTCGGCTAGGAGGACGTCATTAATTTTCGTGGTAACTAATAATAATGGATAACTTAACTGTCAATGTGTCATTAATATGCTTGCATAGATTTGATTTTAAAGGCACTTCGATGTTTTAATCCAAACGTACCATCAGTAAGTTTGCTAGGAACAATCTCGGACTTCGACTAATTAAGTAGTAAGAAAGACCCTGACAAGTTGTGCTGCATTTAATGGAACACATTCTTTTCGATCAATATTCAAATTTATTAAGTACAAGGAACAATAATAATGCTTATTTTTTGTATATAAATTCTACAGCGAAATAAACTTTAACAATCATAATTCATACGAGTGACAAGCTAAAAAGATTATAAAATATTCAAGTACTTTTTAACCTAATATTTTTCCTGCGAAAAAAGCAGCTTACCAGAGCGCATACAAATGCCGTATCAGCAGATATTTTTATCGCTCCAAAAGTTATTTGTAACATGGAAAATGTATTAGTGCTAGAACACACATTATAAAAGGAATTATGATACGAACTGGGATTAACTCGCGTAACTACTGGCTGTAAAGTATAGCGAGCTCCAAATCTGTATGCAAATAGCGCGTTAAGCTTCATCGTTTCGTTTGTTTACTAGCACCAATAGCGTTGTTGGCTCATATTTCGACATGTTCATGTAATATCCAAAAATATACATATAACGCACGTAACTATGTAAAAATTGATGCCGTAAAATGTTGATTGTACGTACACCAATCACGTAAACAGAATATAAAGCTAGGCATGGCATTCTAACAATTTTAAGTGGACAGGTTACGATATTTCTGTGTATGACTTTCTTGCTAAGTTTTCCTAAATTTAAATTTATTGCTTCAACTTTATAATGCAATTATTTATAAGCACCCGTCATATTTATAAGTGAAAAGTATCTTAAAGTAACATTTTAACATGGTCTCGTGTGGTAAAAAAAAAACAAAATGTCTCTTCGCTTAATATAAGTACTTATTAAACGAAGAGACATTTACACACTTTCATTTCATTTCAGTCACATCAATTTCATTTCCTCGGGTTTTAAAATTAATCAGTTGAAAATTAATAACAAGAACACTCGCACAACCAAAACAGTCCTGATCTTGGGTCACAAAAGGAACATTCTCAACACTGAACTCGCTGGATCCGTGCGACAAAGCCGCCTCGGAGACAAAACTATCTGTTTGAGCCAGGCTCTTAGCGAGTGCTGCCAAACGTTTGTTTATCTACGGAAAGATTTATTTCAAATGCTGGCTAAATGGGGCAGAGTATGTTTAGTTTGCTAGTGCCTCGGGATTGCTTACTGAACTGGCGTATGTGTGTCAGTTACTGTTTTGATGTAGTTTTGATATTTACTTCAGTACCTCCTTTCTTGGACAAGTGGTATTTGGGTTTTTACAGTAATTTTAATTTGGTATTATTTTGTGCCCACGGTCCAGATAGTATAGAATAGTACATCACATAATGTCTAATGCTTAACATTTGTCAATTTGTGTTGTATTATTTACTAGCCTATTGTTAAGTATACAAGTCGGCATTATACACCATATTTCTACTAGTGTACATAAAAACTAATTTCTTAGTTAGCCGCTTACAACTAGTATTGGCTATCTAAGCTAAGTTTTAAGTTTATGTAAAAACTTTTAGCTACTGTTATCGCGGAATAGAAAATAAGTAGCACACGATCCTTTGAAGCTTCATACGATTCTCATCTATGTCACGTAATAGTACTTAGAAAGTTTGCAAAAGTTTAGTTTTATCCCACAACTTCGGGAAGCGTGGCGATTTCACAAGAACATCTCACCTACATAACTGACAAAAGAATCTTCACGTACTGTTCATAACACTCCACTATTGTATTCAAGAAAAGTCTTTTGAAATAATATCCTTTTCCAGTTTTCAGTTATTGCAGACAATACAAGTGTGACAGTAGCAAAATGTTCACATCTGTTTGTACTTTTAGAAGGATTTTTTTAATGAAATGGGATATTCGACAATGAAAACCAGTAAAAAATTCATAGTTTCTAATGGTCATTATTATATACCATTAACTATCAGAAGTGTCAATTAATAAATTAATACTTTTGCTCAGTATTATTATAGATAGATTAATTAACCTTTTTTATTCAGTAGATATAGTGATTTCACAGCTAGTGACGATTTACCGATGTCAGAATCAGCAAAACATTTATAAAACACTAGAAGTTCCCCGCGACTTCGCCCCTTTTCCCCCATTTCATCCCTTTAATATTTTTTTATCGCGACAAAATGTAGCCTATGTCCTTTCCAGGGTCTCGAACTGTCTCCATACCAAATTACATCTCAATCGGTTCAGTGTTTTGAGCGTCAAGAGGTAACAGACAGACACACTTTTGCATGTATAGATTAGTATAAAAGTATGGATTAGTTACTGCATTATTCCGATAGAAGAAACTTGTCATAAGCATAACAAGTGGTAGCAAACAGAACAATTAGGCAGTTGACATGCGGACTAATAATGCCCATTTTCCATCGCAGTCAGGGGTCTTACTCTGGAAATCGTTGTGCATGTCCTCGTCTCTAGCCATCGCGCTCACTCACCCTGTCATGTTGTCATGAGAGACAGGGGCGATTAGAGTGAAAAACAGGAACATTGTTTTACAGAGTAGGTCCTTAGCCCGGGTGGTCGGATGATTAGACATTGGCTCTTTCGACGGGCTTCCAGCAATCAACCTATCGAAGTAGAGTGGGAAAATTAGTGTGTCATAGTTGAGGTGAATGAATGAGTAGAATTAAAACTGTCAACATATTCTGGCAGACTGTCAGATTTTCTGACAGTTTAAATAATCCACTGTAAGCTGTGAATTACTTAATTTAAGTAAAGGTTTGTTGTTTTCAGTAAAAGAACTCCCTCTTGCACTCCTTTAGTCGCAATTTCATTCGAAATTTTGTTTTAAGCATTACAAAACGCCTGGGAAAAAATTACACAAAATCACTAGGCGATTCATATCTTGAAAACGTATATAGTTGGTGTGTAGATCAAACTACCGTAATACTCGTATAAACTACATACTATTTATTTCTAACTATTGTCCAACACACAGTAGACATTTACATAATTACCTACAAGATTTTATTAACTTAAAGGGTTAACGCGAAATATGCTCGATGCCTTGCAAATATGTAAGAAGCTCAGTCTGGAAGAGGCGATTCGAAAAGGTTAATTTTTATTAAAAGAATGGGCTGAAGCAAAAGTTATGCGCCAGCGAATGAGGATAATAATGTTGTTGTTATTTTGTCTTTTTCTTTTGTGGCGTGTGGCCACAACAGTGTGGCGATGTTTGATCCACAAGGGACATCTGTTCCAATCGTTATCTTTTTCTGACATCTGTTAAGCTAGCTGTCAAGACAGTGACAGATAATGTCTTAACTGTCACTGTCATTTCATTAATAGCGATAGTGAACGCGTACCTAGTAAAGTAATGGGGATCCACACTGCCAAATTCTCCCTGTAGGTGGCGCATTGTTGATGCGGCTAAAGCTATCTGTCATTCCAGTACAGAAGTTGTGTTTTTTGAGTATTTTTTTGTGTTTTCAATCTACGAAAGCATAATGCTGTAATGTTCTGTGCCAGGTTGTTACAATAATGGTGTTCATTTATTTTCAAAAGACCCAGTTTTAAACAAGAAGTGGGAAACAGATATAAGAAGAAAATTTAGGTAGTTTACTGGAACTATTTACATCATGATAAGCTTCTGGATCGGGAACATAGAGATCGGGAACATAGAATTATAACCTAAAAAACAAACATGTACGTGTTTTAATATTTTAGTTATATTGATTTAAAACCTTGTTATGTAGTTAATTTGTAACACAAATACAACAAAAACAATTTCAAAACCAATTTACAGTAATAAAACTGGATTAACACCCAAAAGTTTACCTCGCAATAAGATCGGACTTTTTACCAAATACTTTTGATCCTCGTTTCCAAAGTTCGTCTTTAAGTTCAGATAACTTCATTGACGAATACATTATGATGAAAAAACATTTGATAGTCACAAAAAACTGTAAATTAGATACGAAAAAGCCCGACATAAACAATAGCAAAATGTTTGACATAGCCGTATCTATGCTAGCGCCATCTGCATCAAGCTTTGCGTGTGGATCCCCATTAAAAGAAGACAAACACCACCTCAAAGTCACTACTGTGGCCAAAAACTAAAGAAGAAGAAGTAAAATAAAAAAGAAGAAGAAGATGCCAATCTAAACCCCCAGCTGTCAAGTCACCAAAAAAGTTTAAGTAGGTACGTAAAGACAGTAATACCGTTAAGTTGAACGGACGCAGGTACTTAAAAGAACATCAATAAGTCTTATTACTACTGCATCTGTACAAAAACCGGATCATTCCAGACTCCAAATTCAGCAATAACAGACTCCATACGAATCAATAGCTCTAATCCGGACGTACTTCATAGCCGGTCCGGGCAATTAGTGCGGCCCACTCGCACGGATATCCGTCTAACGATTGGCACGCGGCAATTAAGGGCACCATTCGTTGTCTACGATCAGATTTACGGCGTTTTTTTGACACCCTTCTAATTTGTAGATTGGTAGCGACAGCATACTATCAGCAAACCCAGCATGAAACAATTTCAAATACAATTACCATACCCATATTTTTGTCATTATTTTGAAGGATATCATAGATTTCCTGTCTTTAGGTTCGAAAGCTGTTTCTGGCAGTAAGCCTACTGATATATCAGATGTATTTTGACTTACAGAAATCACATAAAAATAATCAAAACTACAAAACACTTAACAAAATTTAAAAATCTACTAATTCAAAAATGTTACCGTGTCCATGAGGCAAGGAAGCGAGAATGCTGGCTGCGTTTCCGCGTTGGATAGCTATACTTAGCCTCTGAGCGAGAAACGAGCCAGCTTTTTTGTTTTTCAGATTTGAAGTCTGCAATAGTGGCACTTCTAGCAGTACAATAAATGTTTTATTATAATTTTACAGGATTGATTGTAGTCCGGAGTGCGAACCATTATACCAAGACGGTCTAAATATGTGCAGCTTGGGGCTCTAGGGCTCTTGGCATATAATTGTCACTAAGCCAAATTTAGTCTTGTGTCAAACTGACAGACTAGCAGTAATAGGTAAATTTCTGAATGTGGTGGTGTAGCAAGTTCTTAAAAAAATTCGTCGACTGAGTAACGTCCTCCATAGCTCAGTTGGTAAAAGCATTCGCCCGGATAGCGAAGAGTTGTGGGTTCGAATCCTACTGTATGACACAGTCGATCAATTTTGTAAGAGAAATTTAATTTAATTTAGAAATAAATCTTCATCCACTCGAAGTCGTACAGTCGGGTCGTCGCTCATAAGCAAGGACGTACGAGTATTATCCGTTCATTATATTCGAACATGCCCGGCTCCATTTACCCACGAACAACTATAGGGTAGGGGTCAATTATAGCGGCGTTCGCCCTAACTCCGTTAACGATTTTGGTTAAGCATCGGTATGTCCGACAAAAGAGGCTTAAATGTATTTCTGAGGACGTGTTTATAAATATTTATGTGTAAGTATCTTATGAGGAGGGTAATGTAGCTTCTGTTGTGTTTGCACTTTGCCACAATACTATATTTCTGTGAATATTGGCGTACATGATACGTATGTAGGCAATACTTGAAGCTAAAATATTAAACTTTTGCCCAGGTTTTAGATAGGTCTAGACTTCTAGAGACTTAGCCTACATGCAGCAACAGTACCTAACATGAATCTTATCGATAACGAATTCATTTTTTATAACCATGACCGACGAAAGTCTTAGATATTGTTCAGAGGTGCAGTAAGCTGAAGTGGCAGTGGGCTGGTCATGTCTGTCGCAGAAGGAAAGTTCTCGAATGGAGACCACGTCTCAGGAAACGTAGTGTTGGACGCCCCCCTGCTAGATGGACCGATGTCCTGAGGAAGGTGGCCGGTGGTGGCTGGATGCGAGAAGCGGAGGACCGTGAAAGTTGGCGCAGTCTTGAAGAGGCCTATGTCCGGCAGTGGACTGCAATAGGCTGATATGTATCCATAGCTTTAGGTGCGGACATTTTATGCAGTTGTATTGGGGCACAAAAATGTGTAGTCTGATAAAATAGTTTATAGTACTGCCAGCACCAGTATATTCGCATATCTAAACAATAATAACTTATTTTTATGAGTCCGTAAAAAGCATAGTCAGCTCGCAAAAACAGCGCTTATCTTGCGCCGCTTCCTCGCAAACACCTATAAATAAATAAGAAAATCATCGTTTTCCCTGTGGTGCTAGTGTGTTTTCATCCGTTTTTCCATGGGGATCGTAACATAAACCATTAACACAATCTATGCGCTATAGTTCTGATAGTAATGGTCTTGTTTATACGAAGTCCGCGCTGTGAGCACCTCTTGACTGGAGACATCCTCATTGTCAGGGGTGTCACCAATTTGCTGCGGAGAGGTGTATAAAAGTAATGGTAATGGTTTCCCGTGGTACTGGCAAGTGTATCAAAAAAAAGGACTATGGTTATTGAACTATCAGGTTGAATAGGTTTTTCTTATAAACAAAGAATTTGAATTGATTGAAAAGAATGCGACGATCAATAATTTTTTTATCAAACCAGGATTTCAGTGTTTATATTTTTCGGAAAAACAAAAATACAATTTTAGCACTACGTAAATAAAATTAATAATGCAGTAGGCTACTATTGTAAATCTATACATATAATAAAACTGTAAAACCGATGCGTCTGTACATTGAGTATTTTTACCAAAAACTAATTGAGGGTGATGTTAAAATAGTAACAGAATAGGAATCTACAACTTTTTTTTTTTTGTCTGTTTGTCTGTTTGTACACGCTAATCTCCGGAACTACTTAACGGATTTGAATGAAACTTTTTTATTGTGTAGCTATTGAGTCTGGGCAAATACTAGGCTATAACTTATTTTGAAGATCGGAGTACCTGATGTGGAACTTTAGCAGTACACTTAAACTAAGAGAGATATGAAAGCAGCGCCTTAAGAAAAGTTATTCAGCGTGATGAGCATTTTCTATTGACGTACACAAATTGATGGTCTGGAGCAACTGATATGTAACCCTATAGCAGCTCAGCTCAACTAAAAGAGATATGAATAGAGCGCCTTAGGGAACATTGTTCAGCGTGATGAGCACTTTCTATTGACGTACACAAATTAAAGATCTGGAGCAACTGATATGGAACCCTAGCAGCTCGGCTCAACTTTAAGAGATATAAATAGAGCGCCTTAGGGAACATTATTCAGCGTGATGAGCATTTTCTATTGACGCATACAAATAGAAGGTCTGGAGCAACTAATATGCTTAATTACTTAAGACTGATTTTCAAACTCTTAAGGTAATCCTACTGTCTCGAAGTTACGATCTGGTAAAACAAACCTGGAGAAATCGAAAGAATCCTTCAGATTATAGGCATGTATACCATATATGCTACAGCATTCATTTAGGTATTTAAGCGTTAACATTCAGGAGTCAAAATTTGATGGTGCTGACCTTAACTCTAAGTAGTTCGTGGATACTTTCACCACAGATAGTTTGTCGAAATTTTGTTGAATTACTGTTTTATTAATAAAAAGATCAAAGTAAATTGGCACTATTTTTTATACCACTTATCACTAACTAACGGCAATTGAACTACGAGTGTAAGAATAGTCTTACTTACTTTACGTTATAGGAGAAAGGTTAGGGAGGCCTTTGCCCTGTAGTGGGACACGACAGGCTCCTAATAATAATAACTATACGATAGTAGTAAACTTACAAACCGACCTTTGAGTAGGCTAGGGACACAATAAATAAATTGCATTCATCTATCACGGTAGGGTTTGAGTCTGACTTTTTTCTGAACAATAAAACTAGCATTACCTATGTTTTTTTACAAACGAATAAAACTGCCTTCAATAAAGTAAACTTAAAAGTAAAAAAAACCTTTACACTTTTACCAAGAAAAATATACGACAAAACTCGGTGTGGAGTCGGTGTCTCTGCCATGCGAAATTTTCTTACCAAAGGTAAGGCGAGGAAAAAAGAGTGCCTATTGACCTTGATTTTCCATTCCTCTCTTCTCCTTACGACATGGTATAGAGATCATGAAAGCTGGATGGCGACGGAAGTATAAAATATTTTGTATCATAGAGTCCACGCGTACGAAGTCGCGGGCAACAGCTAGTTCACGATAATAGATAATACAATATAGAAAAAGTCACAATTATTTAATAGTAAATATTATGAATACTTTACTTACTACTTTACTACTACTACTACTACTTTACTTACTACCACTTAGAGACGTCTATCAAATTACATCGATAATTAAGTCTCGTTCTGTCGCACTGTCTTTGTTAATGAAATTGAAAAGGACGGACGAAATTGAAAAGTCACATGACTTAATGAAGGATAACTTTAATTAACGTCTATGAGTACGACACATAGCTACAAACATAATAAAAACAAAGCAGCTTATAGCCATTGATGATAACATAAACGGTTGTATTCTTTCACCAGTTTTCCTAGCAGATTGTCATTATCCTTATGAATCTTAAGCCGGCAACCCTGTTAGAGTTTTGTATCCCGCCCCTGCATCTTTCGTTGTATCGGATTTTCGTGAGAGTCCGTAATTCCATTTCCCCAGGATTAAAAAGGGTCTCGGTGTATAAATTGATCAAATTATCTATTGTAATTTTTGCCGGATGTACTTTGAACTTCACGAAATTGGAATAACGCTTTTCTGGTACTGAATTTCACCCTTAATGAGTTCAGATTATAAGAGGATTTTGTATTTGGAATCATGTCAGATATGTATGTTATGTATTGCCTGTCTTCTCACCGAATTATGTGAGTGAAGGAACAGAGAGTGACTACTCTCTCGTCGGCTATCTCTGTTAAGATTGGCCACTGCCTGTAGCCGAAATTCGGCTAGGATGACACTAGAGGAGGTATGTTTACGTGCTTGTAATTATACAAAATTACAAAAAAGATAAATAACTTGAAGCATTTATAGGTTTTTGTAAGAATAGCATGACGTCGAAAGAATGGTAGATCATAAAAACAATAGAACCAAATAAGTACTTTGTTCCTTATTGCGAGTGTTATGTCGACTTTAGATGTATATTTCGTTATGTAAAATATATTTCAAGAAGCAATTTGATACTGCTGACTCATGTTCTTATCAAAATGAGATTATTTCTACCTAAATCGTCAAAGGGTTTATTGCTACTTGATGAATCAAAGTAACAAATTCACTGTGAAAGATTGATAAAGCCTACAGGGGGCTGTGAGGATATTTGCGTTCGAATTTAGTAGGTAATACAATTTAAAGTTTTGCAGGCCACATGAGCCTCCGTCTGGTTGCCATGGCAACGCCCTCTGCATTCGCAAAATTTCGGTAAACGCGAGTGTATGGATCAAGGAAGCGATTTTCCAAGAAGGTGAATATCATTAGGATCCACAGATATCGGTTGAGTGCGTTGTCCATTAGCTGAAGATGTAGAATTGATTTGCATTGACATTTATAATGCTGGTTTCTAAATTTTAAATGCATAGATAGGTATTTTTATTGAACACCCTACAAAGTCGACCTTTACAAAATGTTCGTACAATTTAAGCGGCTTATTATTAAAAGCATTTTTCCTGGCAATCTTCAATAGAGGACATTATAAAAATTAAGATCGAAGTTTAAGTTTAAGTAAGGTAATTTAAGCCGTACTTACCAAGCAGCATTTGATGTATAAGAATGACTTCAGATTCTTGATCAAATATTTACAATTTATAATTTAGAAAAATATGTTGTTCGTCTTTACTTGCAAAAGAAAATCTGCAGAAAAATACTAGTTAATAAAGGTTTACAATAAATACCACGCTGTGTACCAAATTCTCAGAGACATTTTAAGTAGGTTAGTGGGTGTATGGTATAAAAGAATACACTTAAAATGTACATAAGTGTAATAAAATCGTGGAGGCTTTACTTTCAATCACATTTAGAGGGATCAAGAGATTCAATAAGTAGGGAACACACTGAATAGTCAGGGATCCTTGTTAGGCCTAAATAATGCCATTATACTTACAAATATGTGACCTTTGTACGAAAAGGTAAAATTGGAGCAGACGTAAGGTTAAATCAGCTTTGAAAGTATTTTGGAGGGTATAAAAATGTATTTGCTTTTTGTTCTTTAATTGTTAAATTAAAATATGATAAAACTCAAAGAAATATATATCTTCATCTTTAAATTTTAAGTAAGTAGGTACTCGTATGCTAATAATAAGAATAAGGTCCTCCTAGCCGAATTCGACTACGGCGGCCTATCTCAAGTCTCAACAGAGATTAGCCAACAGTGCGGGACATATTATAGTGCACAAGTGTGTGCGCAATACACAGGTGCACACTCTATGACTTTACTCTCATAACTCGGTGAGATGGCAGTCCGACATGACCGTAGAGAGATCAGGCGCAGGACCAACGGCTTAACGTGCTTTCCGAGGTACGGGGGTGTTAACACCACCAACTTCCTGACTCCGGAGCTGTGTCTGAGTTTTTGAAAGACAGAATAACCCAACACTCTCGGCTCGACCCGGGATTCGAACCCGGGACCTCGTGGATATTACCTAGCGTGCTGACCGCTAGACCAACGAGATACTCGTATGTACTACGCAGACACGACCGCAGGACCAAAATCGTTTGAATATCGCATCGTAGTTTGCTAAGAACAAACAAAACCAAAGAGCAAATTCTAGCGACGTAACAATAAAATTCAAACCCGCTCCCTGTCCCTGAGATCAACTTTATTGAAGTCTACTGACAGATGATTCTAATTTTGAAATTGATTAAGGTGCAAAACTGTAAAAACATTTTTTTTTAGGGTAGCTAGTTAGTTAATCGTAAATTTTGTCATTTCACTACCATTCTCTCTTCTTCTTATCTTGTATAGGGTTGAGCTTAAGATTTTATATACAAACTATTGATGTTCAGCCTATATAAGGCCTGCAACGCGAATTTCTTTGCCTCGAACGTGGTAAGGCGTAGCTGACCTGATAGTAGGTACTTTGTGTATTTTTATTTATTAATTTATACCGTCTTTGACACAGGAAAGGGTCAACATCAATTATTATTTTTACATTACGCAACCAACGAAATCTTAACTTTTTATTAGTTGACGACCTTAACCACATTTTTGCCTTCTATTAACAAATCAAAATGTTGCAAAATCAAATCAGCATAATTAGCGTTCCTAATTATTTTTTGCACAATGATATAAATATTTATCAATACCCTTTGTTCTTAGCGATCATTAGAGCCTTCGTTTTACGTAAAAGGTGAGCACTATTATGTTAATTGTTTATAACATCATTTTTTTTGTATAATTAACAATGAGGTACGTGTAGGTACATAAAAAGGACTATTAAAACATTGGAATCAGTTTTTAATAAATTAAGCACCATTACGCACATCGAAAGGTACAAGACTAAAATATTTATTATCATTAGAATTGTCATTTGGGTAGGTAAGATCAAAAGTTTTATCCCACTAATATTATAAATGCGAAATTGTAAGTGTGTGAGTGTGTATGTTTGTTACTTCTTCACGCAAAAACTACTGAACGGATATGGATGAAATTTGGCACATTATAGTCTGAAATAACATATAGGCTACTTTTTATCCCGAAAAAAAAACACAGTTCCTGTAGGATACAGAAATAGTAGTTTACGCGGGCGAAGTCGCGGGCAACAGCTAGTTATTTAGTAGCTGTACAATTGTACTCGTAATTGTTAGTTTTTCTCATCGATGAAAAACTTATTAATGGTGTAAACCTGGCGGCTTTTAAATGACGACTAAGAAAAAAAAACAAAACGAAAAAGTTTTTTTTTACTAACCAGTAACTTTTTCTACCAAAACATATCAGTCTTCTATAGAAAAAAGATCGTTCAGTTTGAGTGTACATTTATTCACCCCTTATTTACAATGGGGGCGGGATAGCCGGGAATATCGGGATTCTCTGATTTAGTTCGGATTTACCCGCCTGATGCTTGCTTCTAGTTGTTTTGAAATTGTTTAGTTTGTTCTATCCCAAGTCATTTTAGGTGAGAAGAGTTTGGTACTTTTCTTTCAGTAAAACTTTTTTTTATAAATTGGTTCAATGACCGCGAAATATTAAACATATATTAAAATATTTTATAAGGACATTTCCCGGGAATTTACTCTCACTCATTCTCAGGGTAATAGAAATATTGTATAGTAGTAAAGATTTTGCAAAGAAAATTGCAGCTAGCACTGGCTAAAACATCTGAAATGCAATGTACAAAATGTACATAATAATATGGGTACCTAGTTTTTCCCTCTTATTTGGAAACTAGCGGTTGCCCGCGACTTCATGCGCGCAAATGTTGAATTTCCCCTAAAAACTTCGACCCCTGTTTAGGTGAAAAGGGGGGTGGAAGTTTGTATGGATAACTTAAAGGTTGAATTTTAAAAATATCTGATTGCCATAAAAACAGTATTTATTTCTTTTTTAATAACTGTTTGGCGCAACCGATTGACCCAGTCATTTGTTTCGAAAAAGTTTAATTACCCATGTTAAAGTGTTATTAGACGACATTTCTTAGCTTAAAGTTTTCTTCTAGCATTTTAAAGTTAAAATCTTACCGTGTAAGACAAAGGTTTTATCGAAGACTGCCGGGCAAATAAAAAGAGATCATTAAAATGTATCTTTCCCGGTCCCACATAAGCCGAGCTTAGTTCGTATCCCGCTGAGTGAGAGACAGTTCTGGAGCCGTCGACTATTTATGTTTATTCTTATTGCACGAAGATAGTACACGATCATGGATTTTTATGTATACATACTTGTGTGCTTAGGTGATATAATGGTTACATAGATACCTTTTGTTTTACACCGTAGTCAGCAGGTATAAAAATTTAAAAATGTGTTCCTCTTTGGCTACCCGATACTTAGGTATCTTTTAACTTATAAGTGGGAAGAGTATTTTTTTATAAAAACATTTTTTTAATAAAAAAAGTAAGAAAATACAGAATGTAATGAATTATTGGGCGTAAAAAATTATTACAGTCAATCGTAGGAAAATTTAATCTAAGAATAGCAAGAGCATGCCCATTTATTTATTAATTTACGAATATATACTTATTTATTTACTTATACCAATCCTTTATACGAGTAGATACACAAATATTAGCTAAGAAGATAAAAATGCTCCTAAAATGAAGAAATAAATTTATTGTAGGTAACTACTAGTAAAAACCGGCCAAGCGCGAGTTGGACTCGCGCACGAAGGGTACCGTACCTATACAACATTAGACACTATATTATGATAATTTCCACAGTTTTAAAACGATAAAAAAATCACGTTTGTGTGGGAGCCCCCTTATTTTTTTTATAAATTTTAATTTGTTTTTTTATTTTTAAAGTTTATAGTTATACCACTTAATATTTTGTAAATATTTCAACCATCTGCCTGTTGCCCTTATTAATATAGAGCAAAACGGTGAAAAAAATACGTTTATTGTATGGGAGCCCCCCCCCTTAAATACTATTTGTATTCTGTTGTTAGTATTTGTGGTTATAGTGGCAAAATAAATACATCATATGTTAAAATTTCAACAGTCTAGCTATTACGATTTATGAAATACAGCCTGATGACAGACAGACAAACAGACAGACAGCGAAGCCTTAGTAATAGGGTCCCGTTTTTACCCTTTGGGTACGGAATCCTAAAAATAATACTTGCGTAAAAACCAACTGTTATTTTGACGTTTGGTATCTACCTACCTACGAGTAGTATGAGGTTGACGTTGATTTTATCGCACATTCAGTATTGCTTGTATCAGCCTAGCACCAACATCAACGACCAAACAGAATCACACAGCATTGATCAAAGCTTGCAACTTTAAATAATACAAACAAAAACCTTTTACACTCACAAACATTCTAAATTATCTTGATTTATGGAAACAACAGACTTCCTTTTGTTTTATTCGGAAATTACGCGCCCGCGGAGATCATTCTGTGTGCAAATGGAACGGCCTGCCCACCATACAAATAAAAAATACCACTATATGTGGTTGTTCCTGATTTCCATAACAATAAAAAAGTTCACACTCGTAAAATTGCATACATTTTTACGAATGTGAAATTTTTTCGACTGCATGAGAACCGTGCCCCTGATCTGCCAAATTCTGGATCATGGTCCAAAGCAGACCCTGGGCATGCGAGTGCACAACTGAAATAACGTTGAGATGATGATGATGGTCATGGAGTACCTACTTTAACTACTTACTTTGGGATAAGAGCAATGTAAATGATGTTGTCCAACATTTAATAATTTATTGAACCTATGAATTTAAATAGTATTGCTATTGCTATTCTCTCTCGGTCTCGTGTAATTCAAAAGGAAAAAAGGAATCCTGAGATCACTTCCCTGACCGCCTTCTTCTGTCAAGACCTTCGCTCAGAAATGCATGGATACTTTCAGTTGAAACTATTTAGATATAGGTATCTAGTTTTGCAAGTTTATATATCTGAGTCAACATATTCAAAAGATACGGCTATTTAGGAAACACATCCCACAGTAGACTATTTGCAAGAAAATCCATGAAGAAAACCCAAACATTAGGGCAAAGCGCAAAGTGTTGTAGCAAAAATAAAGATAAATATTACAGCACAGAAAAAATCCTGGAACCGTTTACCTATGTTTACTGGTTTTCATAGAATAAACTTACAAATAATTTCATAGCAGAGATAATTGGAATTCGGAAACGTGTGGTGGGGCCATGTACTTAGGGCTAAGGTTATTCACGGAACTGCTCTGGCTGTTTTCGCTAGCCTACCTACTCCGGTAAAATGGGCAAGGCGGACAGACAAGCGATTAATCCAAATTAAACCGTTGATGTAACCCTTTCCCTTACTGAAATATGGCGTGTATTAATTTGTGTTTGTACGGGAATTCGCTATAATAGGTATCCCACGCTCACCTACACGACACACCTAATGGGTTGCTTGACGGCATAACTTATTTCGTGACTTGCTAAGTGATACGAAATGTATGAAAGGCACCGCCAATTGTTTTGTAAATATCCAGCAACCGAATTAAATCATAAAAGGCAAAGGAACTCAGAAAACCTCTAGACATTATCCCCAAGTAGGTAAAAATATCACCTTTTTGTAAACTTTAGAATGAGGAGCAATTCGGTCATTCTCACGATAAGGTGTTGTTCGTATAATTTCCGTCACGATTTTTATTCCGCAAGGAATTCGTTTAATTGGCAATTAAATTAAGAAAAGACGATAAACTTAACAGAATTATGTATTTGGCACTTCAATGTGCCGACTGGTTATGGAGTTATGAGGTGACAAAGTTTTGGGTGTGACGGAAATTAGAAAATAGCTTACTTAAATTTATATTGTATTAAAATAAAACTTAACTAGAAAATAAACAGAATTTAATGAAAAGTAAACCTTACAAGTTATTGTACATCTACAAATAACAAAAAACCCTCTTTAATAAAACAAAAAATTTGCTCGGTAGCCTACCGATAACTGATAATTTAAAAAAATCTAACAATATATATAATTATATTATATGTTAATGAACCATTTTGGCTGTCTATTTATTAAAAACTAGAACGATAAACAAGTCATTATCACCAAATCCCCTTTTACGGCGTCTTTTTATAAAGGCTTTGTTGCTCCAAAATTTCCTCTCGACTTCGTTTTGGCTTACCCATGTTTTCTGTAAAATAAGAATACACATTAGGTATATGCTATGTATACCTACCAAAAAACTTTAAGTAGGCACCTGTTTTAAGGTAAAAACATAAAGAAAACAAATGTTGTCAGGTATTATATAATTTCCGTCACGTTTAGCGTGACGGAATAGGGTAATGGAAATTAGGAACACGACGGTATTTATGAGATATTAATAAAATGGTAAACAATACAGTATATTGCTACAAGTATGAGGTAGCCAACGAATGCCTGCATATAATATTATCACAGACCAGTTTGTATCCATTTTAAAATATTAATTAAAAGAGCGAACGGAAATTAGAAAAGTGGTGAACCAAGCAAATAGAAATTAGGTACTTACGGTCGTAGTTCGCCAACGGAGCAAGTGACACGGGACCGCTTCGGTTGCCTGCCGTGGCGCAACTGATCAAACACGACGTTGCGCTAGGGATGGTAATTACTTACTCTGCGAGCAAGATATTCGCTACTTTTATACTAGTGACTGAAATTAGGCATGATGAAAGGACAAACATATTTTTCGTTTTGTCTAAGAAAATACACAAGTTAAACAGAATATTTTTAGTGAATAATAATACTTAATTATTAATCTTAAAATTGTATACACTGAAATGTACCAATCGTAACTTATTTTGACACTGTTGAAGGTTTTGTACTTAAATCTGGGTTCTGGACAGCGAACGGAACTTAGGAGAATGACCTAAGAAGAAATAATTAAGTGCTTTTTTACAAGACGATGTGTCTCAAATTCAAATTCCTAAAAGATAAATGCTAGATCTAGTTTCTAAAAATTGACAGCTTCAAAATATAACAAACTAGTCAGATATTTGCACGGACGCACTAAAACCAGGCCTGCTGAGAATGACCGAATTGATCATTTATCGTGGACAAAAACAGATTTCATTTCATTCCTGCTACGAAAAATTAATATCTCATTTTGACCTAAGCACTAATGAAATAGCTAACAATTAAAAGGAATCTATAGACACGTTTATTTACTTTCCACGCGCCAAAATATGAATGTTATGACAACAATAATTGTTCGTGTTTATCCATTGTCCCAATGAAGCGACAAAATAAACAAATACGACCTTTCGCAGACATCTCATCGACTGCCAGCAAACCCCATTAGATACTATTAAGATCGCTCGTTAAATTGCAGTTTAGTTAGTTTGTGTTTACGTAAAGCTACTTAGCAAGTCGATTCGTCATCATTTATGCTATCGGAGGTTATCGTCATTCGTCGCTCTTCGCTGTCAGTTGACGCCCGAGTCGTGAGTTTTGTGCAATATGTGAAAAGAGTTCGAGTGTGAAATGCGTGTGGTGCCGCTGTTAGTTTTGGTTGCTTGTCTGTGGTGTCTGTGTGCAAGCTACGACATGTTTGTGGGGGACACTGTGCATAAGAAGATGGTCTTCCATCAGAGGATCAAGGACTTTGCGATACCGTTCAAGAAGAGGATAAAAACAATGACATACACGGATCCGGAGAAAAGAATTATAAAGGTACCTAATTTTCGCTTCACAAAGTTTCTGTTTCTACTTATGGTGTCATACTACTACTCGTAGGTACTCATATTCCGTTACCTTCTTCTTACGTAAATAAAAAAATCAGAGTTATATATTTCGCTAATCTTTCGCTAATTCTAGGTTTTTATTTTAACTTCTCTTGAGTTTCTACTAAGCATTTGCCAGTAATTTCAATAGGTCATGTATCATATTCAAATGTCTTTGTTTACAATCATTCATGTTTTGTTTATTCCACGTTCAGCATTGTTTCAATGCTAAGTCTTTTTTGTTATTTAAATAAAAATAATTGTTTATACTGCATTAGGTTTGCACAACATGAGGTTAGGTACCTACCTACCTTCCTTAAAAATTTAGGATCGATAGCTATGAAGATCTAACTACTAGGTATTTTCACAGAGGTTATCTATTTATTTAACTTGTTATACCTAATATAAGACAAAACATTAATTACGTAGGTATCCCGGGGTTTAAATTCCTAAATACCAATACTGTTTGTAGGTTGAATAACATAGAAGACAACTATAATGTTAAGAATTGCTTTCCATGTATGATATATTATAGCTGATAAATTCTAGCTATTGATTTGAAACAATGTTTGTTTGACGCTTTTATAGAAGAAGATATTCTAGAAATTGGTAGAAATTCTCAGCTAAATCAGCATCGCAAAGTATCTAGTTATGTTCTACTTTTAATGATATACATAGCTCAGATATCCGAGTGACTAGGTCAAAAGCGATATGCTAAAAGTTTTGGTTTTACAACACACTGTGAATTTTAACATTCCTTATGCAACTCAAAACGATGTCAAACTCGTTTATCATCTCGTTCAGTTTCCAAATTAATTTATTCATCAATAATCTCAATTAACTCTCACTAATGAATTTAATTACATTAGTAAAAATGAAGCTAGTTCATTTTGAACATTTGTAGATTCATCCAACCAGTACATCAGTGAAAAAGTCATAGCGCCAAGAACGTATATAGTAACTTACAAAATTACCTAAAATGTTTTTTTTTTTCAGGGTATAGCAGCCATAGACAATGATTTCTCACATGCCAGTGCGAACATAACTGAAGGAGGTGTGGGCTTCTCACACGTGACAGTCAGGATGAAGAGCCAGAGGCATCATCCACTGAACTTTGAAGTTGAGATTTATGTTTAACAAAGGAAAACTTATCAAAAATAAAGTGTTAACAACTAAGTAAGAAGAATTGTGTGGTTATCATAAGTAGTTTTGTTTGATAACCATTCACAGCCAAATTAGATGCCACAATAATATTATTAAAAATTAAATGAAGATTCTCGCTGTTAAGGTTACTAAGGAATTTTAAGGTTAACTAGATGCTACGATGTTTCGTTGAACGACTAACAAATTATGAATTTGACTACTGGCATAAAAATAGTACTAATAAAATATAGGCGATTGTAAATTTTAAAAGTGATGATGTTGTGAGTAATGTAGTATAGTAAATAATTAATAATTTTGCATACAACTAAAATTTATTGCTATTTTTACAGAAACGTTTGTAACATTATTTATAGGACCTAATATTAATTAGTTTTGTTGTTAGTACGTTACTGATTACAAACATACGAGTAGGTATACCTAATTTATAATACGATAAAAGTTCTAACGAATATTACTAAGGGAAATGTAATGGAACTGTAACCTTCATGTAATCTCTATATCTAAAGTTTTAGACAAATATTTTAATGTTTGTGGTGTATCAAAATATATTCATAGAATGTATAAGGATCCAATACATATCTAAATAAGGTAAGTTATATGAAGAACAAAGTTAATTAGGTAAAGTTAAAGAAAATTAATAACATGACATTGTACCTTTTAGTTTATAAATTGATGTAAGTGTACATACTTTTTTAAATATTTTTAAGTTATCATGGTTACAAAATAATGATACCTAAGTTAGAATGAATCATAGTTAGTCATTAGATTTATTAATTTGTAAACAAGTTTGGTAAGCAATTAAGTTGATTACGTCCAGAGTCAAAATAATATAAATTTTAATTGTATGCAATTCTCGTGCAATCTAATTTTAGGTTTGATGTTTTAATGTTGTGTAATACCTAGTCTTAGTTATGTTTATTGTGATAATACAGGTTACTACTAATTTTTGTGATTTTAAGTTTGTATAATTATAGTTTGAATATCTGTCTAATTTTACATTATAATAAATGTTTATAAAATGTGTTTATTTTTTCCTAGGAACGCAATAAAATTCTATTAAGTTATTAAATACCGGTTTACTAAGTACAAACATTCGTGAAAAATTAAGCCCACGAAGTTATCATTTATCATAGTAATTTAAAAGTTTTCGACACGACACGTTAACAACTTCAAGTAAGTAGGCATTACTACAAACGCATGCTCAAAGGATTGTTATTATTTTTTCACCCAACGTTGAAACTCCCGAATAGATTTGGCTTTAAGATTACAGGATTTGCGAAAAGTTATTATTAGCATGACAAATGGACATAACACGTTTCCGATTTACTAATGCGAGTAGCCACATCAACAAATCCGTAGCTGGATAACTGTATAGTCTCACATCCGTCGGTTCAGGAGTAATAATTGTATCAGTCTGTTGTCGTCCGTGCATTTTTCCCGAGAAGTCCCGATCCCGAACAGCTTTTCCCTGAAACTTAATTTCACGCCTGTCGGTCTCTGAAAACAACGTCGTGTGTTGAAGCCCAGCCGTTGTATTACCCGGAAAACCATTATGGATTCTATCGACTCGGTAATTTGTCTTCAGATGCCATCTGCAAATTGGAACTGTCAAAAGATAAGTATTTGAAGAAAACGGCTCCTAATTTGAAGGTTTGTAAATAATAAATAAGCAGAAGAATACAAGTAACGTGCCTTCCACTTAGTGTCAGCATATTCGTCTAAAGTCATTTAACAGAAAAATTACTTAAAATGTAAATAAAAATACGAAATCATCGACCATCTTCTGGTGCGACAGTACCTACTTGCAAAGAAGTTAAGTTATAAAAACAATTATTTACACTGATCATTCTAAAACACTACCATTCTTTATTCCACTATTTAAAAACACTAACTTTTTGTTGTTAATTGTATCGAAGTTTGTCATAGATTAACCATGCTCTTGAAATAAATGAAATACTGATATAGAAAAACGAAAATGATAACACGATAAACCTTAAATAAAAGTAGCCAACGGAAATCTTTTATTTGCCAATGTTACCATAAACAATTGTGGAATCGCAGAACCAAAAGTCGTAAATCAAAGTAACAAAAAGCAAGATTAAACAAAAGTAGGCTACGCGTTCGTACAGAACGCTTACGATGTGGTTCCGTGGTTTTTGTGGCGTGACCCACGATAAATCAGAGGAACCACTAGTGGTCACTGCAAATATACGTACCTACAAACTTGTGGATAGCGGCAGATGCTTCTGAAAATAAGTTCCTGATATAGGTACGATTCAATTTTGGTTAATCAACATAGCGAACGAATAGATATGTTCAATGATACGATTCGGAGCATTATTCGACATCTGAACAAAGATGTCGAATAAACAGGTGTGTGTTTACGTTAAGTTTAGTTTTAATATTAGTCTGTTTAATCTTGTCATGTGGTGTTTACCAGTAAATAGTTTCTGTATTTAGATAGTTCTATTCATAAGGATGTTTTGTAATTAGCTTGTTTTAATACTTCAAACTGTTGGTAGACCTAAATAAATAAATAAAACACCACACAAAGTTGTGTCGTTGCTACTCGTATTTTCACCGATGTAACCTATGGCCAACTCTTATGCCGTGTCGCAACCATTTTAATGCTTACGTTAGGTACGTACGCTCGACTGTGTCATTGACGAAGTTCAATGTTTTAGACATCGGAGGCTTGAAAGTATCATAACGAATAACTACGAAAAGTAAAACGTTATCCTACTTCTTGACAATTACGACGAAAAAAAAACTGCACCTTGCAAATTTCTCTATTTTCCTCAAAACAAAAGAAACTAATATCTCGAAATTGAGCTTTTTTTGTTATATTTTTCATCTCAAAAAAGAAAAACTCGTCAAAAACATGAAATATAAACCGGTGTTTTCATCACAGCAACCCGGAAGCAGCCTCGAGCCCCAGGGATAAACAAAAGGGTAGGGTTTTTGCCACCCTTGTTATTAATGTAATAACTGACACTTTGTTTTATGCATGTTCCTACTTTACTAGTTTGTTCTTGTTGGGCAGAAAGCTAAAAGATGCTGCGCCGTTTTGAATTTTAAATCAGTAATTAACAGTGTAAAATATTTAACGTTAAGTTTGACCTTATAAATCGTGAATAAAATTGTTGAAAAGACTTAACATGCAAGACGACCGTCTTGGTGTAGTCGTTCGCGCACCGGACTTCTAAACCAGTTGCGGGTTCGAATCCCGCAAATGGCAATGGCAAGGGCAAGTGTTTGTGTGATGAGCACGAGCATTTGTACGTAAGTCATGGATGTTTATATGTATTTAAGTATTTCTATCCGTTATCCTAGTAACCATAGCACAAGCTCACGCTTAGTTTGGGGCTACGTAATTGGTGTGTTTGTTGAAAAAGAACAAAAAAAATTTAGTGTACATTTTGAAAGCGTAAAGGAAAATATTTCGCTTTGCTTTATTAGGTAGAAATAATTATATCTATCACCCCAAGGTTGAAAATCATTCGCGCGTTATGGAATAACAGGGTTAATTTTCCCTTGGGAAAGTATTTTGACAGCTACTAGTAATAATACGTTATGTACATCATTTTCATTGTCAAAATCGCTTAATTGAATTTTTTGCTTATCACATGAAATTTAGTCAAAACTAATAGATCACTTTTTTGGCAGACTGTACCCAATGTAAACATTGCTTTAATTAAACAAGTACATTTTCAATTAGATGCAAAAAAAATGTTTCTCGAAAAAGAGTTGAACGAACGAAGTGATCCAATAAGGGTTCCATTTTTCCTTTTAAGATACGAAACCCTAAAGACACCAATACCACTAATTAACCAAATAAAGTTAGAACTTAATCGAAAACTCATTAACACTAACCTAACAAAAATTTAACCTTGACCCTTTTTTCTAGTCTACGTGATTCTAGACACTCGTTTAGTATTTGTTTACCAAGTGATATACATTTAAGTATTTGATAAAATATGAAGCAACATGTTTTAAAATTGCATAACAAAATATCTAAAAGGTATAATTATACTTAGTTTACAGAAAAATAACACAGTGCAGGAATGCGATTAGGCAATTGTCGTGAAACCATTGGTCATAAATTGGTGTCAACTTTAACGGAATAGATGAATAATTGTGTGACACAGGGTTTGGAAAACAATAAAATAAAAATTCTTTAATTCAAAATTTACATCCATAATTTGTTGATACACAAATTACCTACTTGTAAACTATGTTAGTGCGTTCTTATTAAATTTATTTTAAACCAAATCAATTAAACTAATTTTAATTCGATTTACCTTACTACAATTGAATTCAATATAAGTAGGTTTTAAGTTTATTTATTTTTATTTCATGCATGCCTTTGTGTTTATTATCTTTTATTGAATAAAATAGTGTAGTACATTCAAAATAATTTTATTTAATTTTAATTTATCCAATTCAATTTAAATAATAATAATTATTAATAGATCGGGTAAACTTCTTAAAAAAACATGTCTTCATAGTAGAGCAGCCATCATCGAATTAAAATCCTATCGTTATTCCTATCCGTTCCAAAAGTTTATCATTCGTCTCGCACTCATTCTTCCATGAAGTCGCACAAGCAAAGAAATCCCATCCACAAATAAAGACAAATAAAATATGATGATTTTATGTAATCACATTCTAAAAACACACTTAAGTATCTGAAGTTGTTAAAAAGACACCACTATAAACACTACAAAATTATTTAGGTAATTTATTTTTAATATGAACATGAACAAGACCAAAAAATCACGTCCCGATTTTCGCACCGGAATCACAACAGTCGTATAAACATGAAATACCTACATGGTAATGTACTTAATTTGGTACCAATTTTCAATACTCTATTTGAGGACCCCAGTGTTTGCTGTGAGTTCTTAGCCTACTAGGTACGTTCAAACAATACGTGTCGGCAACAGACAATATTTCAAACATACAGAATGTGACATCTCGTTCCAAAAGCTTTTCACGTCCTCACGTCCAAGACAAGACTTCCCGGTTCCAGCAATCACAGCCTTCATTATTGTCTACCTTCCTCTTCGAAGCTTTGTACGCCCAAGAATTTCCAATAATACTTCTCCGCCCAACTTTTATTTACCCTAACCAACCTAAAATAAAACTTATCCCAGCCGCTCAAAGGACACTTCTAAGAATGTCGAGCGCAAAGCTATCGTTGCAAAATACTTTCGCGATACTATAAAGGTAAATTCGAAAAAGTTTCCAGTTTTCAAAGCTATGGTCCTGTTACTTCGCGGGGGTTAGTCGAACGCAGTAAAAGAAAATTGCTCCAGTAATGGAAATTTTTCTTTAACATCGTCAATAAACGAAATGGGATATTCAAGATGAAAAATATTAATTCGTTTTGTAATAGAAAAAATCTTCAGGCAGTTTGGTTGTTATTACTACATCTTATAGATATAATTTTATAAAGAATACGTCGACATAATTCTAATAACAGTAACTCAAGTACATACATATAATGTATTTGTTATTTTCTTTATCACGGTACAAAAAGTAACTGTATCTCCCTTTAAAAAAGTTTTTAAGCAGTTTAATGAAAGAATAAGTGTGTAACTATATTTTTTTTAGTTTAAGACATACATAGCTAGGGCGGGCTATTCAAGGATGAATTGGAATGGAAATAAGGGAATTTCGGGAAAAAACGGAACGGTCTGAACTTTTTAAGGGCCGAATAAAATGGGAAACTTTCCACTTTTTACATGCTTAATAAACAAAGTTTTTCTTTAAAGACACTTTACGAAGGGGTGATCTCATTGAATGGCAGTCATTAACCTAGTTCCTTTGGATATTTTTAGTCCAGTCACAGCTTGTTGAGTCAGAGCTATCAGGGAACGTTGAACCACCCGATTGTTTGGAGTGAACTGTGCCTTGTTATGAAATAAAACGCCGTCTTACTTCAACAAATTCCTTCGTTTAAAAGAAAGTATTTACTTTAAATGAGCTTAGTCACCGTATTATAGTCCTATACCTACCTTAGCACAGTCACAGCATAATTTGTATAAACTACCTACAGTACCTACCCAATAGTAAACAGTGTTCCACGGCTATGCCACATGGAGGAAAAGTAACTCAAATATTGCAGAACACAATTTTACTGAAGAGATTTTATTTTAATTTGAGAAACAAATTAAACTGTATTGAAAAGTTCTTGAATAATCGCCTGTCTCTGTCAAATGGTAAAAATCACCCTTGATTGCAAATGGGCACTCAGTACACCTTAACAAAGTAAGACTGAGGCTGAGGATTGGAAAAAGCGAAAGTAAGCTAAGCCACAGAATAAGTACTAGTACAGCTAAGCTAAAACTAGTGCCTTATGACACCTTTACTCACTTTAGTATTTCTTCAACCTATTGTTTTGACCGAAATCTATTAAATAGTAACCATATTATAATTTTATTAATTTAAACAGTATATTCCCGTAACCCAAAAGAAGCAACAACGTTACAAATTTGTCTCCATAGCAACTTCAATCAACCCTTGTCTCGACCACAGAGTCAACGCACGGTCGGATTTTGTTGAGAAGCTAATTGCGTAAGACTGCGGGCCTCATCCATCAATCAGGATCTGTCGGGCAAAGGACTAATTTGCTCGTTTGTTTCACCACTAAGCCCGCGGCTTTCGCGGTACTGATAGATGTTTGATACGTTTTCGGGTATCGAGATAAGGGGTAATTAGTTTTAGCTTGGTCAGGCTAAATCCATTTCATCAGTTCACGCAAACATCGAAATTCGGTAAAAATACTCGTTATTTTACCCGACTGCGTCAGAAGGAGGGTAATGCTTTTCGAGCGTTTGTATGTAGGTTCCATGAAGTAGGTATGTAAGTAAATAAATTAAATAAATAAATAAATTGTTCCAACAAATACACCAATTACCTAGCCTCATACTAAGCGTAAGCTTGTGCTATGGTGACTAGGATGACGGATAGACATACTTAAATACTTTTATAAACATCCATGACTTAGGTACAAATGCTCGTGCTCATCACACAAACATTTGCTCCTTGCGGGATTCGAACCCGCAACCGCCTGGTTTAGAAGTCCGTGGCGCGAACCACTACACCAAGACTGTCGTAAGTAAGTATGTTATGTCTATTTATGCCCATTTCCTTGGGACGCCCTATACAACAGCCCTTTGAGGTATCATTGAATTTATCAGAATTGTCGTAGTGACATAGGCAACATAACGAAAATTGGGTAAGGGATTGTCTTTTTTCTTACAATAGCAAAACGGGTATCAATGAAATTTTGTGAAAAAACCTATCCTATTTTAACAAGTCTGATAAATAGCCCCTAAGTAAACATCTCCAAAAAAGGTGATTAGTTTCTGGTAGTAGCCGTATTGTCAGTCAAGCAACAAGCACTTTTATTTTTATAGCAGCAAGGATTTACTGCCCAAATACGCCAAAAGCACTCCTGATTAAGCACCTAAGGAGGCCTATAAAGTGTACGTACGATACACGACACAGCGGTGCAACAGCCCAACATGAAGCGTCAGCATCAGACTTGCAGCCATAAAATAGTTACAGCCCAACAGGGGAACCGTTCGGCTCTTTAGACTATAATACAGAAAAGTACAGAAAGTTTGCTTAATAGTATGGTATACAATTTTGGACCGAGATTAACGTTATTAAAGCTTTAACCTCGGATCGGTTTATAATTTCAGCCGTACAAGTAACTTATCTACAATTTAATATAGATAATCTTTTGATAACAGTCTGGCTGACAATTATTGTCTGTACAGTAATCAATCACCAATCACTGATGTAAATACTTACCGATATCAAACACTTTTAAAAGACTTAGATAGCTTTTGGGAACTGAAGTATCACTAATCTATGTAAAAAACTTGTAAAATGTCCACTAAGTGTCAAGTGGAAAAATATTATAATACTAGTGGTTCCCCGCGACTTCGCCCGCAAGAGTTGAATTTTCCATGTAATCTTTCATTTTATATCGCGACTAAATGTAGCTTATGTCCTTTCCAGGGTCTCCAACTGTCTCTATACCAAATTTCATCTCAATCGGTTCAGTGGTTTGAGCGTCAAGAGGTAACAGACAGACACACTTTCGCATTTATAATATTAGTATGGATTAATCAATTTAACGGCTGCATTATCCCGGTTGTACACTCTCGCGTAAGTGCCCAGGGTCTGCTTTGGACTGTGATCCAGGATATGGTAAATCAGGTAATTACAATAGAGCAACTGCCGTCTGATCTCGGTGACCCTGTTAACAGCTAACAGGGGAACCTGACCAATTTGGATCACGGTTACACATTTAGTCTCCTGAGTGTGCAGGTTTTCTCACGATGTTTTGCCTTACCGTAAGATCATCGGTTAGTGAAACAATGAACGTACGTAACTATTAAAAAGTCATTGTTACGTGCCGCCAAGTAAACAAGATAGGCAACCTTTAGCGTCGGTGGCCGCTTAAACGAAGTGGAAAAAGAACATCTTCACTTACTCCTGAGTTTAGTGAAATTATGTATAGGATATGGCTTCTCTTGACAGACTGAGGACAAACTAGGTATGTGTGTGGTTTCGAATAGGCCTACTGCACCTACGTATGATGGAAACTGGGTCCTGTATACTCTATTACGAAGGAGGTTACCCTTCCACAGATCGATGGACTGAGGATTGCCGAACTGAATATGGCACGTTGTAAAGTAGAATGACATCGGAGTAAAACTTTGGGGGGCCCCTTGTTTGGGGTGTTCGAGAGATAGTATCCGATCCACGCATCCACAGTGAGCTTATCGCTCCATTCCAGTTGGTCGGGATTTAAAAAAATCTCTGATAATATGAGCAAGATGGATTCAATCTTAATTTTACCAATCTTAGGTACAACTAGGAATATACAAAATCAAAACCAACACAACTTTAAATGGACACTACAAGCGACTATTAGATATCTACCTATCTATTACTGGTTAACAATAGATGATAATTTTGTAACATTGAAGATTTGGCGACAATGTACACTTATAACTGGAAGTTTTCCAAATTTCAAAGGTCTTCTTCATGCACTAACTATAGCTATATTTTAACTTAGTAACAATAGACAAGCATTATAAACGTGTTCGTATGTTCCCTGTGCGGTATGCAGACGATGCGATGTATTTAAATTCGTTGGTTGAGTGGTTTCAATTTTCATTAAGCCAAAATATTCAAGAAATACCCAAGACAAAGGCATGCAATTTCGTAATAATTCAGGATATATCCCTTGATATTCCTATCACGGACAACTCGAAGAACTTGACGAAGGCTTTTTGGCGGAGCAAAGTTTGTTGGAGTCCCGTCGCACATATAAACGAGTGTAAATGGACTAGGATGTAAAAAAGAATTATTATAGTCTGCTTAGCTCAGTGAAAAGAATCACTGCCGGCGGCGTCTAAATATACTTTTCCCTTATTTCTTGTTTGTTTTTATTCTAGCAATTTGTTGGTGTCACCTACGAACTGGCACAGGTTTTGAATTTTCACGATGAGAGCTATAATTTTCTTTCTTACTAAATTCATCTTATGTAGATGCCAAAAGCTGACTCGTGCGGGCCTTATAGTTGATTGAATTTTAAAAACAAGTTTTAATGACCAGTTTTTTCATATTAATACTTCTAATAATTCATTACGTTTCCTTGGATATTGCCTTACCATTTTTCTTCCGCCCCATTAAACCCCTAGCCTCAATATTGAAAAAATAACGGCACTATATCTCTTGACCACTAAAACTGAAGAGTAACGCATTTGCGGAGCATCTTGTTTCATGGGCCCCATAAATCATTCTAACGACTAGCCTTTTCCCGAGGCATTTTCACACGTTTTTCCTCCCAAACGATGATGTTTTTCCTACTCGAGTTCAGCTTAGCACTTTGCCACTTGCGAGATGTTTCCACGGTGTCATTTTCTAGGGATCTTTAGAGAGAACGCTTACGATACCGACGTATTCATTTTTGGTCATGTTAGTATGTTTTTAGACGAATGATCAAAACATTAGTATGGATATAAAGGAGTTATTTTAGCGACTTAGAATTGCTTCCACACTCAAACGTTGTTACGTAGGAACATTAACTTCAGAAGCTGATTTTGTGCTTTATTTAAAGGCAGACTTGTAAAGAGTATTTGTGCGAAAAAAAACTACGGTATTACTGGTCATAGGGCCAATGTCGTCTTTAACCCAACCAAGAATGAGTTCAATGGACCAAGGATTACTTCCTACATGGTGGCACTAATTCTATTCAGGTCATCTTTTATCTAAAATAAGATCAACCATTTAACTTGTCTAAAAAGCATTATTCAAAATCCTTGGCAATGCCATGACTGACAGCTCAAACGGAAATCGAAGAGCGTTTCTAATTAAAGTGACACTTCCATAATTACATGTATGAGAATAGAAAATCGAGACTGACACTAGTAAGATGAAAGAAAAAGCATAGAAAAGAATGTACTTACATTCTTGTATTAGCACACAAGTTGTTTCAGCCTTGTAGACCCAGAAGCTGCTTTCTGCCAAAAGTTCGGAACAGCACACCATGTAATCATATTTAGATTTTGTTCGATTATAACGTGTGGGCTATTCAGACTTTAAAGCCGCCACGAGCGTATCATGGCTCGCTCGGACTCAAAGTACGGGATAATAGAAATATGTCACTTACTTACTAGGTACTGCCATACTCATGTCGGACTGTCGTCTCACCGAATTATGAGAGTAAAGGAACAGAGAGTGCACCTGCGTATTGCGCCTGGCTAATCTCTGTTGAGATAGGCCGCAGTAGCCGAAATTCGGCTAGGAGGACATTATTATTATTATTTTGGTACTTCTATTCTTTTTATTTGCTCTGCACTTTACTGAAAGCTATTATGATAAAAAAAAACATTTTTTAAAAATATTTCAATGCAAAAGATAAAATGAAATGCAGGGTGTCAACCACGCCAACGAATGCCAGAAATGCATAAATGTATCCTCAATTTCGGAACACGGAAATGTTACAGGTAATTTTATTTAATTTTTCACAGGAAGCTGGAAAATTAATGGTGATTAAAACGTGAAAGCGTGCCATTAAATTTATAACTGCACATTAATTTCAATGAGCTATCCTGCGTAAACATCGTGGTGACGGTTTTATAAATACTTATTTTACTCACATATAGTTGTGATTTGTGACGTTTTCGTAGTAATCGGTATTTTTTATAAATTCTGATTACAAGATTTACGGGAAAACAGAATTGCTCGCGGCATCTCAATAAGTCAAGTTTAGGCTATGGATTACTTAATAGGTACCTATCTACTTTTTTTGCTACCTACCTATCGACATTTCGTATTCCATGATTCGTAACATTTAAATAAGTATATCAAATTCATCTAAGATAAAGTTTTCATTCTAAGATTTTTAAATGACCACATTTTTATATTGGTAACCTAAGTTTATCTTAACATTTTTAATTACATCTACGGATACTGCAACTGCACTGGACGCAAGTAATACCGGTGGGAAACATTGCACTTAGTTATCTGTATCTTATAAAAAACGGTGTAAAAATATGAAATGAACATGCATTAATATTCATAAGATGTATCTGTAATCTCATCTTCGAAACATCCGAGTGGTGGCGAAACTTAAGATGTTGGCCAATTACACAAATGTCTGTTAATGGTAGCGGCGACATGGCTATTAATTAATGAACTATCGCGAGGGTCATTACTGTATTGCTAGATGGAACGAGTTTTAGTCCCACTTATAGCCATAGGAAACTTAAAACAGCCAATACATATAATCAGCGACAGTAGCGATGGGCGATTATTACTAAATTAATCGAATTATCCGAATGGTCTCTGTAATCGAATGTATTCGATAAGCAACCGCAGTAATTCGATTATTTTTCGATTATGCGGCGAGCAATACCGGAGCGCGCGGTGTGCAGGCCGTACTACTAACGAATAAATCGTCATTCGCCGCGTCGAATAATCATTCGGTCGCTACCTGTCCTGTGCGCACAGTCGCGGCAATTGGATCGAAGGGCCCAGTATAGATTATCATTCGACTGTCGATTATTATTCGATTAATTTTTATTCGAATTACTAAATCGACATTCGATAATTCGAATGGTCGGTAATCGATTTATTCAATTATTTTTTTTCGAACAATCGCCCATCGCTAAGCGACAGTAGTTACCTAGTCTCTTGCATTTTCTGTAAAAGTACAATTGTTTTGCAAAAATGTGTATTTTTCTTACGAAAACATGAAAAATAATACTACTAATAAGTATTTACGAAAAGATAAAGAAGATACAATTACTGCGTCATATCGCCCAAACTGAGACACTAATTGATTGAATAACTAAACACGTGAGCAGGCTGTTGTATTTTAACTTTATAGATAAACTAGCAGTTTCCCGCGACTTCGCCTGCGCCAAAAGTCAGATTTTCCATACAAATTTTCATCCTCCATTTCACCCCCCTGATGATTTTATATAGCGGAAAAAAAGCCTATGTCCTTCCTAGTGTCTCAAACTATCTCTGTGCTAAATTTCATTTGATTCGGTTCAGTAGTTTCGGAGCCTATTCGATGCAAATAAACAAACAAATCTTTCCTCTTTATAATATTATATTATCTATCTATATATATATGATCTACCTGTAGTAGTGAAATACATGTTATACTACCTAAACTCACTAAAAGCCTTGTAAAGCCACATGTTTCTCTGATCATTTGCATTTTAGCTAGTGCATGTTGGACATGTGTGGTTGAATAATTTAATTTTAACAAGTTGAACGTATGCACCGTTGCTTGATTACCGCTAACACTTAGGTTATCTTGAATTTCATTTTAATGAAATGCAGACACAAAGAACAAACCATTTGTATTGCCTACTTGTTTTTTTTTTTAATAAGTAGGAACCTAAATTTTATTTTCGATTCAGTGAGATTTTTTTTTTTTTATTCGTTTAGGCAGTAAATTAATTCAGAAAGAAGTAATCTTGATTCACCGAATTTTATAAAAAACGTTCGTAATATCAGTTAGTTACCAGGTTTGAAATAAAATCAAAGTAAGTAGCTAGGTCTCCCTCACCATTTTTAAACAGCAGTAATTAAACCTCAATCAGACCTGTGTAGGTAGCAAAAACGTACCTACGCGCGGCGACCCCTTGGAAAAGGCTAAATCAAGTTGGGTGTCGCGAGCGAGCAACGAGACGCCAGCGCGTTTTATTTACCGTGGCGCACGGCACTGTGTGTGCTGTGTGATCAGTGTGATTTACGTTGCTGGCTGGACGAGAATGAATAAAGTGCTAGAAAGGTGCGCTAGATGGCATAGGTAACTTCTTGTAGCAATCAACCCTATCGCGTCGCATGATATTACGTCACTGAATAGGTTTAGTTAGTGTATTGTGATTCATATTCCAGAGTTGTAAGAATGAAATTATCTTGCAATGGATTTCTGTAGGTGTCTAAACGAGAATGTGCTTGTTGACGACATTGAGTAGATATTTCTTTGAATTTCATTGCAAAGTCAAACTTCTGTACGGAGTACTAGTAGGTACTTATTCTGTGCCTCGATTGACTGTTAATTTGTCAGAATTCCAATACAAAATATATCAAATAATGCTAAACCAGCTTATAAATCATAAAATCATTTATTCATAATACAAAGGTAAAAAGAAACAGCAAAAGAACTTAAGTTTAAAATACAAAAGGACAGAAATTATCATTTTAGTCTGAACTAGGTTAAACCTGTGTTTCAGACTAGAAAGATCATACAATATTATATTAGTTCAAAGCAATCATCAACCTTATATCTAAATACTTATCTTATAACAAATAAAATACATAGCGACCACTATTTAATAAAATATACCTACTTTATAATTACTAGAAAATCTTCTGTCTCATCATAGGACAAGCTTCGTAGATAACTTACTAATTCTATTTTACAATTATAGTAATTAAGTTTATATATGCCTAACTTACGATTTAATCTATTGTACAGAAGTGGGGCAGCAAAATTAAAGAACTTATTAGTAAATATAAATTTCGAGGTCCATTGTGGAGTGCAGACTCTATCCATCCGTCTTTTGTTAGTAACATCAGAACTATACGTAACCAGTGCGTGTTGTTTTAGTACGGTGTGTGAAACAAAAAGTTGTCGGACAGTGAGCACGTTGCAGAATTTAAATAATAAGTTAGTAGGATATAAAAAGGGGAGGGAGTTTGCCACTTTTAGAATAGCTCTCTGGGCTCGTTCAAGAGGGATTAAAACAGTTTTCAGAGCTCCACCCCATGATGTAATACAGTATTGTATTATGGATTGGCAAAGGGCTAGGTATACTTGCGTAATAAGATTTGCATCCGCAATTGAACGAAGTTTTTTAAATACATATATAAGTTTACGAACCCTTAGTGCTAAATTATGTATGTGTGGTCTAAAAGAAAGGGTATCGTCAAGTGTAATCTCGAGGTATTTTATGGTGGAGGTGCTATTTATAGACGGACAACTACATATTGTGTTGTTTGAGGGATTTAGACATTGATGCGCATGCAGAAGGTGTGTGTCATTATTGTGAAACTGGCGCATGCCAAAGTGTATGAATTTTGTCTTATCGATATTCAAGGTTAGTAGGTTGCATTGAAGCCAGTTATTTACGATGTCAAATCCTTGCTGTGCATTTTTGTAAAGCTCAGTAATAGTTTTCCCTGTGAAAATGATTGCGGTGTCATCGGCATAAGATATTAGCTTTCCGTGTTCTATTATTAGGCTACATAAGTCATTTATATAAACAAGAAACAGGGTTGGGCCTAAAATACTTCCTTGAGGAATACCAAAACCAGAGTTTTTTTGCTCATCGCTTTGATTGCAAAAAACCTCTGGTTCGATCGTAACAGCTGATTAATGATTAAGCATGAGTTGATGAACTGCGGGCTAAGTAGTCTGTAGTTGTCTTGTAACTTGCGCAAGTCCGCATTGGCTAATCTGGAAAATAGTCCAGATTATTAGCTAATCTAATATTTTTATATCTTATATTATAATATTGAACTATTCAAGGCCTATGATCTGAGTAAAAAGCCAACTTGCACAAGTCCGGATTAGCTAGTCCGGACTAGCGCAAGGCCAATGATTTGATTTGTAAGCCCATTAGCGCAGGTCCAGATAAACTAATGCTTATCTTACCTTGTTATTAGTAGTAATATGTCGTCAAAATATTTTTTTCATTGGTCAAAGATAAAAAGGTCAACTTTTTTTTATTCAATGTTTAGCACAAAGGTATCATTTCCCGAATTCCCCAAAACAATGACCAATTAGCTGTAATTTTCGTTCGAAAATTGCCACCGCCTCGAGGGAAATTTTTCATTGGAATAGAACCTGACAAAAAACCGGCGAGGCATTAATCAAGCTAGGAGAGGGGGAAAATTAGACAACCATGATGAACTGGAAAGTGGAACCCGCAAGGGGGCACTCACATAATGGATGGTACGTATACCGTATGCTTTTTGCTGAAAGTCAAACGAACGGTCGTAGTTTAAAAAAAAAATAAAAAAATACTTGAGCGTTAAGGTAGGTTATATACATCACGCGGCAACAGCAGGCGACAATATGTCACTGCCGCGACACTACTGGTTTTATGTATTTAGGGTGACGGACCCAATTGCTAGCACTGCACCAGTTATCAGTACTTTGAAAATAAACTGAAAATATAGGATAAATGGGTATAATTTTAATGTTGCAAGGGTAAAAGATGCGTTCATATAGTTTTAAATTATTTTACTAGCAACACTGTGCACAGTTTACATTTATCGTGAAGCGGTATTCTTGAGGAGAAGTGAACGTTGTGTGATTAGATGTGATTATCGGGCATTCTGACACATCATGGGTAAGATTTGTCTTACGTTTAGTAGTCATTTAGAAATGCAATTAAAGCACTATTTAGAAATATTTAAACACATTCTTAAAGTTTTGCGCATCTTAAATTGAAATAATTTTAAGGTATTGTTTTTACATAGGTTAGATATTTAGGGTGCTAATAACTGGATACTGAAATTTCAAGTTCTCCAATTATTAGCACACATGCTAATACTTAGATAAATTAGATATAATTAATGTTTTCTTTTTTATTGGACTGTGTGTTACTAAAAGAATGGTTGAGAGTTGTGTAAAAAAGTTTTCCAAATCCAGTTCCATGCTGAAAATTAATTTACCATTAATTATCATCATGGTATATTTGATTCAAAACTATGCTAATATTTGATTTTGTTTAAATTATTTTTACGTGTTTCAGATCTCTTAAGATGAACCCATCAAAAACAACAAAAAACCCTTATAAAAAACTAGCCAAATGCGAGTCGGACTTGCGCACGAAGGGTTCCGTACTATTGTTTATTTCATCTTACTGCCGTACTCAGAGACGTCAATCCTTCATTAAGTCTCGTGCAGTCATTTTCTATTTCATTGACAAAGAAAGTGACAGAACAATACTAAATTATATTTATCATTTAATTGACGTCTCAGAGTGCGGCAGTTGAGCACTTTAAAGAACGTTCGCATTTGGTACAAAAATTTCCAACACCCAAGTTCAACGACTATTACTGCTAAACTACTAAAGTTATCGTAACCACTATGTGCACCATAAAATTTAATACTCGTAAATGGAGCATGGAGTATTATTTATGTAGCAGAAAAATTGTTTTAGAAACCCCTAAGTATATATATATATAACAGAAAAGGTACTGACTGAAGGCTAAACTAATGACTGGAAAACAATTTTTCAAATAATTTTCTTTAATAATTATTATTTTAAAGTTCATTTAGCTAGTATAAAGGTAATGTTCTTACTCTCCCAAAGATCTGTACTTGTGTTTTTTACCGGCCATAACTAGTAGAAATGTTAAAAGACTGATTAACAATAAAAAAGTAAACAGTTAATTTTTCTTAAGGATATTTTCTTTTTCCGCCCTTTAAAATGTATAACAATTCGCAGTGCTGATAACTGGGTAAGTAGGTGATCATAATTGGTGATGACTGTGCTGATAAACGGAGATAGGCTTGTTTTTTGATAAATTGTAATTTTAACTCAATAATGACCAAAATAATTAAAAAGTCTTACTTTACAGAACAGGTAATTAAATTCTCAATATTGATAAGGCAACACAATAGTTATAAAACATTGTAATATATGAAATATTTAGAGTTTAAGTTTAATGACCTCTTAAAGTGCTGGTAATTGGGTCCGTCACCCTACATACAAGCTTCGTGTCGATAGCTGCGAATGGTATTTCTTAGAGATACATAGAAACCAGTGACCAGTAAGTATGTAGTGTTAAGGCGTATATGCGTACTTATACTATAGGCAGGCGTAGTGGAGTTACGGTTCCAATCACCTTGAAGTTGACAGATAAGTATTTACTTCGAATACCACGATTAAGCTGACGTCTATGTGCGGCCAGCAGGGACCGAAGCAAATTACCAATATTACACGTACAAACAAGGTTCTTCAAGTTGATTTAAGTAACTATATCTAATCAATCCATCCTGTTTTATACAACTGCAAAGAGTGGAGGCTGAATGCAGGCTTGTTGGACTTTTTAAATTTATAATCAAAGTACCTACCGAATAATATTTGTTCATAATCATCCATTTTAATTCGATTTGTGATTCACATAGGTACTTTTCAATAGGTAATATGCAGTATAACACATCGACGAGCAGTGTCACAGTGCAATGTCTGCACTAGTGTTGTAAAAGAACTAAGTCTTTTAGTCCTAATATTGAGACTAGAGTCCTTTTTTAAGACTCGAAGTCAAAAAAGAATAAGTAAAAGCTCAAGTCTCTCTGAATTTTTAGTGTTTTTAAAAAAAAAATTGTCTTGCCAAAGAGAACTCGAGACAGAGTCTTTTAAAAGAACTCTCTCTTTATTAAAAGAACTCAAGACTAAGTCCTTTAACTAAAAACTTAGCTTTTCTAAAAAGAACTCGCGACTGAGTCCTTTAAAAAAAGAACCCGTGACTGAGTCTTAAATAGATCAATGGTTAAAAGTGGTTGAAGAAGCTTAGTGCTTTTTAAGTCTGCCCACCCCTTCGGGAATAAAGGGCGTGATTGTATTTATGTATGGTATTAATGAAATGAACGTCCACTTCCAATTGTTTATTCGAACTGTGAGTGATGTGATTATTAAGACTGCAGTCCTCTGCTTAAAAAATGCAAAAACTTCATAATATGCTAGTTTTTTTGATTGAGCTCCTCAGTCCTCTACTTTAAAGTTTACGACTCAAAGAACTCATAGGCTTCATGACACAAGTCCTTTTGATTGGACTGCAGTCCTGCTGTATAAGTCATGACTCATAGGACTTGAAAGAACTCAAAGGACTCAAACAGCTCAAAGGACTGAAAAAACCGTAAGGACTTAGAATAAATCTTAAGACTAAAAAAATTTTGGACTGAAAGAACTAAAGGACTCAAAAGAACTCAAGACTCAGGACTCGGAAGACTAATTAGTCTTGAGTTCTGCAAAAAGAACTCATAGCCACAAAATGAGGACTAAAAGAATCAGTTCTTTTACAACACTAGTCTGCACTCGCGTCGGTTCTAGCCCTGTTATTATCGTATACTACGCTATTACATTGATTTGTATGCATGAGCTCTTTCTAAATTGTTCGTAATTGGGCCTGCATTTTTTATTTTTGAAGTCGCTTAATAGGCAGCCAGTAATCTTTATTCCTTCTTATGAGATAGATGTGTACGAAGCATCCAAGGTACGTTGGGTATAAACAGAAATTAAAGTAAAGTATTTTTTTAAATTTTAAGGTTACGGTAACCTCAAATAGAAAAAACGGAACCCTTTTAGACTTTATATTGGCCTATATCCTATATCTAGTCTGGTTGGCACGCATATTAAATCGCCTGATAAAAAAGTTTCTTCATGCTGTTCCAAACTATCGACTGATGAAATGTCTACAGTCTGCGGGATTCCTTATTTTGTCGTCCGTCTATCCGATGGTAACGTCTTTTACATAAAAATCTGGTATCTATTATGGAAACTTATTTATTTTTGATCTTACTAACTTATATAGGTATCTACATATACTAGCGTGGCCCCGCGACTTCGTCTGCGCAAATGCCAGATTTCCTATACAAATAGATATCCCCCCATTTTACCCCCTTAATGTAAAATGTATCAAATGTTTTTGATGTTATTCTGCTATTCTAGAAGGAGAGGAATTCAACAAATCATAGATCATCAAACTAGGTCATACCGTTCTTGAGATAAAAGTGTTCGAACAAACCAGACTTTGTTTTATATCATTAAGTTAAAAGGTAATGTAATAAAAATAAATTAAACCGTGTGATTTGATGCGAAAATTAGGCTAAGTAGGTAACGTTATAATATTTTTAATTCAACGTCTAATAATAAAGCCTACAGGCCTATTAAATTATTTCCTTGCTAATAATGAATTTGCCTCTGCTGCTGCAACACTTGTTTTCTTGTTTTAAATATAGACGGCTATTTGGAATTAATGACAGGTAGGTGACATGTCTCCACTAGACACTGATTTTAGTGCGATAGTAATGCCAAGAACTTTATTAGTAAGGGGCAAGTGTCTATCTAAGCATTTGGCTTCAAATAGTGAAAAGTTTCCTATTCATGCTTTTATCGGCAACTTGAAAATCCCTCTAGGAGGCATCGAACCGATTTTGCCGGAATTTTCAATAATAAATGCGGCGGTTCACTTTCTTGGATTGTTCCTGTGCGTGTGCAAGCCTGCAAGGGCCAGCGGCTAGGGGCACTCGCTCGTAAAATTGCACCGACCTGGGGGAGATGTCTCAAGACGCCTTGCATTATTATTTGCATAGTATATTGTGGTTATGGAGATTATTCTGGCTTAGTAGTTTTTTTAACGACTGCTCTCAAATGTCACCTAAGAAATAAGTGTAGGTAGGCAGGTCTAAAACTAGTTAGGTTAATAACGTACTTAACATTTTACAAAAAAATATTATTTAACGTTATAAGACCTAAAATAAATAAAACCTACAAACTAACTAATAAAATAAATAAGACCTAAATTAAACGGATTAAGACCTAAAATAAATACCAAAGTGTAACTAACTACTACCTAAATAGGTAGGTAGGTATTCTACATGAAAACATAAAATGAAAATAGAACATAAAACTTTATTGAAAAAATTAAGACATCAATGAATTCATTAAATCTACTTGAATCTCACCTAATAAGTAGAACACAAAAAGTATGCATCAATGGGGTTGAGTCTTCTGGAGTATGACCATGGTAGTGCCCCTGGGATCGATATTGGGACCTTATTGTTTTTAATTTATATAAATGACCTTCTACACTTTGTGGAAGATCTTTGTGATATAGTATTATTTGCTGATGATACTTCACTTATATTCAAAATTACCAGGGGGAAAGATACTTTTGACGACGATAATACTCTTTCACAAGTATTGCATTGGTTTACCGTTAACAAACTTTTGCTTAACGGGAATAAGACTAAATGTGTTAAGTTTACGATGCCTAATGCCAGACAGGCCTCAACAGATGTTTTGATAAAAGACAAACTGCTAAATACTATAAATTCAACAACATTTTTAGGAATTACTTTAGATTCAAAACTACAATGGGGTCCTCATATCGTGGCCTTGTCAGGAAGACTAAGTTCAGCTGCTTTTGCTGTAAAAAAGATACGGCGCTTAACTGATGTTGAAACGGCCAGACTAGCCTATTTTAGTTATTTTCACAGCTTGATGTCGTACGGTATTTTACTATGGGGCTCAGCTGCTGATATAGAATCAATTTTTGTACTACAAAAAAGGGCCGTACGTGCTTTTTATAACCTCAAACCTCAAGATTCATTAAAAGATTTTTTTTAAAGAAATAAGGATATTAACAGTAGCCTCTCAATATATTTATAAAAATATTATGTATGTACGTAAAAACTTGCATGTATTTACAAAGAAAAGTGATACGCATAATTTTAACACTAGAAATAAGAATAAACTTGCTATTCCACAATTCAGGCTTTAAAAAGTTGGTCATTCTTTCATGGGAAAATGTGTCAATTTCTTTAACAAATTACCGAAAAATATTGTAGAATTACCAATTAACAAATTTAAATCATTTATTAAGGATACCCTAATGACAAAAGGTTACTATAAAGTAGACGATTATTTGAATGATGTAAACGTGTGGACCAGCTCGCACTAGTACAATTTCTGTATTTAAACATTATTTTTAAAAGAGGCGTTGACAATAGTGGCTGAGTTTCTTGCGCTGCTTCTTCTCAGCACTAGCCCACAATTTGTCCCGAAGCAGTGGTAGGGCTTAAAAAATAATATGTTGGGACGTGTATAAGTGCCCCCTGTGGGCCTACATATATAAATAAATGACTTTTTTTTACTTTTTTTTTCAATTCAATTTATTTTATTTTTTTTACATTTCTATTAGGTTTTCAACCAGCATCCTTATTTGTTTGCAAATCGAATCGAGAGCATCATGGTTAGTTAGTTATTAGGAAAAGGCTGATTCTTCACATTTTTTTTCTAACTATATAACACAACAGGAGTCGGCGTATGCAGATTGCATCCTGAAAGGTGGGCTTGAATCGTCACCAAGTGACGCCTTCAAAGGGCTATAGCCGAAGAAGGCGGGCAAGGAAAAGATGGTGTGACGATTTCGATACTGACCGAACAGGATGACAGACTCTGGACAGGGAACGGTGGAGAGGTTTGATGAAGAAGGGGGAGGCCTTTATATAATTTTTAAAAAACACCTACTTATGTGATATCGAGGAAAAAGTGGTAAATTCCGAAAGAGAACGCGATTTGTTGAAGTTGAAGTTTTACTTCAAAAAATATCCTCTTTTGAAGCAAAACTTCAACTTCAACAAATCGCACATTATACTGTAAGATCTTCATCCATTCCGTGATTTATTTAAGCGTTATTGAACAACTGAAAATTTTGTGCATAAGGCGAACCTAATGCCAAGTGGAGGAGTAGAGAACTACCAGTCATACCTTTGGGCTAAGCAGAGATGAATGGTGGGCGGTGCAAAGAGTACAAAAATAAGTTGAAATGCGCATGTTTTCATTATATAGTGATCATGGCACTTGAGAAGATGCCGTTGTTTCGATAACTCACAAATAAAACGGTACATGGTACCAATCCCGTATAATAAATACCTACCTACTGTTCCAAGGATCGATGTGAATAATCTGTAAACTTTCCTTATACTATGTCATCCAGGAATCAACCCGGACTTACAGTCGGCTGGGGTGCGGCGAGGTCATAAAAACTTCCCCTAAGTTCGTAGGTTGTGTTACGAGACTATGTTTACTGGCAACACTCGTTTTCTTACACTTTCGTCCGCTTTTCTTCCTATTCTGGCACTTTTTGACGCCGCTTCAATAGACCAGCGTTTAAGAAATTGTCTTGGGGGAAATTTATTTGCTGCTCACTTATTAGTCCTTTTGAAAAGTGATTACATTTTGATCATGATAAATACAACCTAATTCACAAGTAACATAAAGGTATAAGTAGGTTGGTACTTATTACTAAGTTGTAAAAATATCCTTATGTCAATGTCCCAGTGGTGTAATCGAAGGTGCGTTCCACTTGATATCCGCGACGCGTGACCGGAACTTGGTGCGCGAGCACCGCCAAAGTGGATAGCGTTGCCAGTCGATAGTCCACTATCAATAGGTTTTCGATAGACTATCGATAGTTTTGCCCTATCGATAGTCGCCTTTTACTCAATAGTATTAGCAGGCCTCTTTCACTCCATGTACCTGCGCGCGCTATTTACCAACACGCCGCGGCCAGGCCTATAGTCCGTGCCATTTAACGGTGCATAAAAAGTCATTAACCCGTCACCCCTGCAGACCTTCACCCGTGTACCACCACTGCACGCCAGTATGCGAAGCGCGGCGACCCTAACTATAGACCGTAGCGATACGAATCTGTCTAACAAATGAACCTCGGTACGGGTCGACCTTGAACCCAAAAATCCAAAGTCGTAATTAGCGCTAGTTAGAAAGACAAATGATAGGTGTCACAAGGTTTTAGCTGTCAAGGTGAACGACCTTTTATGCACGTTTATCTGGCACGTACTATACATGGGTAGGTACTTGCGCGCGCTATTCACCTTAGCCAGTAACTATTATATAATCTGTGCCATAGATTATATAATAGTTACCCTACGCGCCGCGGTACCGGCCACGATATAAACTCAGTTAGGTTGCCGAAAACGACGTACCTGTTTTTCGAGCCAAGTAAAATGTACCTAGTAATGTATGTGCAGTAGATGGTTGTAAATCATCAAAATCTAAGAAGTACGCGAAAATAAATTTACTTTTTTTCTTACTACCTGTTAAAAGAAAGGTACTTAATAGGATATGATAGCTGTTGATTTGATTTGTGACAAAATAGTTTTTATGAAATAGGTATGTAAATATTATATTTTTATGTTGTTTTTCACTTGCTTGGTGTTTAACTGTCATGTCTTGACCTTAAGACCGCTTCTATTCCCTACGTAATAATAGCTGATTTTGCAGTTCAAATGTAGGTATACCTTGACGTGCGTCCAATTACCTTAATAAGACAACTGTTTGTTTAGTAGGTAAAAACACACTAGATACCTAGGCAAATATCTAAGTATTTTTAAAACATTACACTATTTACATACCTACCTCTATAATAAATAGATAACTAAAGCTAAAATAAAGAATGAGGGAGTGTTTAATAACTAGTAAATTCGGCTGGAACTCCTGTACTTCAAACTACCACAGATTATATTGCTACTACTTACCAATAAAAAATCCGCAGGGGTGTAAACTGATTCCATGTTTAAAAATACTGACACTGATCGCTTGAAATTAACATCGAAAAGAAATGTCAGTTGATGTTAGTTAGTTATATATGAAGTGAGGAGTCATTTTGTAAATAAATAATAATTTCAATAATCACATAAACATCCATGACTAGGTATAATACAAATGCTCATGCTCATCACACAAAAAATTGCCTTTATATGGGGTGATGACAGTCCGGGATTCGGTATTTCTAGTTAGCTTAGATAGAATCTAAAGGTTAGATTGTGATGAAGACATAAAATGTATTACATTAATTTCCGTAATGCCTTAAATCATGTAACATAAACCGCACTTGGAAAATACAATGTTTGAGTAACTAACTAGTTAAAGTAGATATCAATAAGTGGAATGTAACAATATCATCAAAAGCTGCCGCTTGCTATTGTTTAAGCGCACTGACATAAGAGATAGATAAGACTGTCTCGCAGTTTACGGATTTCTTAGAAAACAAATAAAAAAGATTGAAGGGGCGCGTAAACAATCTCTTACCCAGGCAATAACTTTGTAATATGAAAAAACAAAGGTCTTATTAAACATATCTAAGAGAAAAAGTACGGTTTTTAATGGTACAATTCATAATAGTTTTACAAATTCATGTATTATGTTGATCATGAATCCAATAAGTATATAAAATATCATCAAAGTCCGTGTGCATAGCAGCAGTAATAGTCGTCAGTCAAAAGGGTATCACGATTAAATCACAAAGCACTCGAAGTAGTGCTCGAAGTCCATAAGATAAATGTCCAAGTTGTCAAAAGTGTTGGCAGAATTAGCACGTGCGCACAGTACGGAGACAAAACTTCGTATGACAGATAATAATCGCGTAATGGTCGATTCAAAGCAAATACCACAAGATCATAATATAATAGCTACTACGTAACAGATAAATCACTCATACAAAAAGTACATACCAAACTTTTATAATAGCCTACACTTTTCTGTCGCAGACCGCTACACACGAAAATGTACCTTAAATTTCGAACATTACGTTATTATTCCTTTGCGGTCACGCGACCTTGGAGTAAAACCAATAAAGTCAGGGTTGTCTCTTTAAATTCAAGGTTTTTATTGGTAGCCCTCGGTTTGAAAGACAAGAATTCCAGCCGAAATTAGTAGTTATTAAACACTTTCTTAGTCTTTATTTCAGCTACAGTTATTTTTGTAGAGGCGATATAATGTTTTGAAAATACTTCGTTTCATTGCGAAGATATCTAGTAGGTTAATAAGTTTATTAACAACAAAGATAAACTTAGTCTTTCACTTTTTCCTTCAACCTTCCTTTCTATTGTGTTGTTTAAAAAACTGCCAAGAGGACACCTTGCCACGTCTATTCTCGATCATATTTCCACGTCTATTCTCGATCGTCTTCAAAATGTTTGCTTATACAGCCATAATATTAGTAGTATAGGATGAGTGCATTTAGTTAGTGAGCTAACGAATTAGTTAGCCATGTCCCGTCCTTAGCAGAAAATGGAAAAGTGGCAATAAATGTTAAAAAAATTGTAGTGTGCTTCCTCGTCCCCCGCCAAAAGTGGCGAAATTTTCTGAACTGGGATATTGACACATGCTTTCTCCATTATATCTACTCAATGATCGAACACAAATTTTTTTCGCGACAAAGCGACGACGAATCTTCGTTCAATATGTAGCCGTAGCATTAAACATTCTTCGGGTTCATCGAGCACGTAACCTAAGTGGAGGCGAAGTAAGCGCTATTTTTCTCTGAAACTTATCAGTGTTTGGCACTGATACAAAAAGTGTCAATTTAAGCATATATTTTCAAATTGATATTAAAAAGTTTGAGATATTTCGGTTGTGATCGCATATAACAATCTTTTAAACAGTAATTTTATATTATAATATGAAAAGAAAAAAGTGAATTTATTTATCAAAATGCGTTGAAGGAAAATCAGAGACATTAATTTCCAAGGGATTTTGACGGAATTTTTCGAAAACAACATTGATTGTTACGTAGTTACTGTGTTACTACGTAACAATCAATGTACGTCATTGATTTATTATATAATATAAGGTTGCAATACGCCATAAAAAATCAAAGCCCAAACATGGCACATGCTACAATTCACCTTATGAAGCTTCACTGGCTAAGTTCATACATTGCCGCTTAGGATTCTTCGCTTACTACTACTACTACTTAATAGCGCTTACTTCGCCTCCACTTAGGTTACGTGCTCGATGAACCCGAAGAATGTTTAATGCTACGGCTACATATTGAACGAAGATTCGTCGTCGCTTTGTCGCGAAAAAAATTTGTGTTCGATCATTGAGTAGATATAATGGAGAAAGCATGTGTCAAAATCCCAGTTCAGAAAATTTCGCCACTTTTGGCGGGGGACGAGGAAGCACACTACAATTTTTTTAACATTTATTGCCACTTTTCCATTTTCTGCTAAGGACGGGACATGGCTAACTAATTCGTTAGCTCACTAACTAAATGCACTCATCCTATACTACTAATATTATGGCTGTATAAGCAAACATTTTGAAGACGATCGAGAATAGACGTGGAAATATGATCGAGAATAGACGTGGCAAGGTGTCCTCTTGGCAGTTTTTTAAACAACACAATAGAAAGGAAGGTTGAAGGAAAAAGTGAAAGACTAAGTTTATCTTTGTTGTTAATAAACTTATGTAATAAGAAAGAACACTATGAGTGTTCAAAATATTAAAACTATTTAACTTTGTTGATTTTTAGAGCTTTAATTACCTAAATGTTCTTTATTACGATAATACGAATAGGTGCCAATCACTAGTACGTTTGCCACGTACGTTGTACGTGCATGCCAATGATTGTACTATAAGTGCCAATGACTGTACTTTGATGTTTTTAGAAGTTTCCTGTGTTATTTCAACAAAACCTTTCTTATTCATACATAGGTAATGTGTTTTTACTTTAATTAAAACAGGTACATCAAAAATTCATGTTAAGTCCTAAATTCACAGTTTTCAATCCTCTTTATGGAGATGTGTTCTCGTGTTTAAGGCTCGAGTGAAGGCACATTTTCTTTCACTTTGAAGCTTTTAACCTGTCTGTTAACATCGTTATCACTTTTACAGTTGTTATCTATTTTTTTATATTTAATATAAGTATGTTTATATAGGTATATATATTTTTTTATACATATTTACGAACGTTATGTATTTATTAAATGTAAGCATTTTATGTATGTACTTTTTTTTAATTATTTATATTAATTAGCTTCTTGTTTTAAAATTTAATTTAATTATTTTTAACTTTAGCTTGCACCGTAACCCCCCCCTCTGTTATCACTAGTGTTCTCCTTTACCCAAAGGTTGTCTGGAAGAGATCGCTCCCAACGATAAGACCGCCTAATTGTACTTACCAATATGGTTTTTCTTTTATAAGTGTTTTCTGGTTGCAATAAAGAGCTTATTTATTGAAAAGTATATTAAAGATGTGTAATTTACAACTCTTATCTGAATATAAGAGAATAATCATGGTGATATTACGGGAAAGATTAGTCTAAATATCATGTATTGGGCTATATTTTTTTGATGAATATCATATTTTAATACTTATTATCCTATTCCAGACGAAGGCAAATTAAAAAAAAACACAAAGATCATAATAATTGTTTCAACCGTTCTTGTGTTATATGTGGGGTAACGTAACTAACACGACTTAGTTACATAATTATATAAATATAAGAATATAATACATAATCTAATTTTAAAGTGATTATACAACTTAATATTCTGCGAGTATTTTAAGCGTCTATCTGTTGCCGTTCTTATTATTGAGCAAAAAAACTCAAGTCTAGCAATCACGGTTTTGAGACAGCCTGGTGACAGACAGAACGGACGTCGGAGTCTTAATAAGTCCCATTTTTACTCGTAAGAAACCCTTAAAACTACACACTTGGCTAAGAAGTTAAAAGTTCCTAGGCACTGCTGTTGCTGCACGGACAAAATTATTTTTCCGTCAGAACATTCTTGGAAACATCTTGACTTGACTCAAAGTGTGCTGATGCTGAATAAATCACACTTGTGTGAGAAGAAAGCCAGTATTTTTCGACCACAAACCATTCAAGGGATTTATCGGAAATTAAAAAAAAAGTTACTTGTATCATCCTACATGTCTATGGCATGTTCAAATATTTAGATAACTTTATTATTTATAATTGTGACGATAAGCTAACAAATTTATTACTAACTAAGTTAGTTACCGTTGTTGTCCCTACACTATGAAGCTACTAGCCTACTAGCCTAGCCTACTATGAAAAAAAAACTCAACGTATGTATCGCTTACTTGTCGAAATAACCTCAAGTAAAGAACGTGATTTTCGAAATACTATTATAAATAAAAGTATTTGTACTCAAAAATGGTAAGTCACGCCATGATACCGATAATTTACTAATGATGAGCGGTTTTTGGGTCCGAAAACGGCACAATTTTCCATTTTCGATTCTCTACACGGAGATGTTTGTTGCCACAATTCGCGATAGATTCTGTCAAACGGTCACGACCAAGTAGTTTTATATAAGCACTCAAACTATATGGCCAACATGTTTGGCTAGAGGGGAAGGCCGTCTATGCTCTCTCCATTATATCCACTCAATGTGTTCGATCCATTACGAACGTGCTTAACCAGATCACATCAAAAAAAAAACTACACTACTTTTTGATAATTCATTTGGCAAAAACATGGAAGAGCGCTTGCGCTGTATCATGGCGGCCAATAATTATTTACTGCATCTCTATTACGAACAAAAATAAAAAAGTCAAAAAGAGGAATAAAAGGCGATGGTGGATGTTATCTATTCACAAAAAAAATATCGTGCTTTGGCTCTTGCGGGTCCCATAAAACTGGTTCAGATTCATAATTTTGTAGAATTCTTATACCCTGTCATTACTCCAAAGTCCAATTAATGATTTAATGAAACACGTTAAAACCGCTCGGCGTCTCGTAGTCAACAGAAAAAAGCGCGCGAAGAGTAGCTAACCGCACGAACTTTGTCGCGACAAAACCCTTTGATGTGTGATAGTTTACCGACAGAGCGGCGCGAAGGGCATTCGTATTCGCGAAGATGATTCGGACGAATTCTTTGGCCAGACGTGTCGCGACAACGCAAAAAATTATTTTAGCATTAACGCAACAGTGTGACCCCAGCATTATGGACGCACGGGTGGCCAGCAATATCATTGGCGCGACGTGAAATTCGGACGCACGGGTGGCGCGGTTTAGCACCCTATGATTGGCTAATAGATTTCTTTTTGGTGTGTTATATTTGATCTTTGGTTCGTAAACTGTCAGTTTTGCATTAGCGTTAAGTACAATTCGGAACAAGAAATAAAATGACAACAACTGCCATCTTCTTCCTAGTGAGTTGAGTGGTGACACTGGTGGGTGACTGACACCGTGAGTGATCTTCATAGAGGAATCTTTAAAATTATACTTTGTGGATCTCTGCAACAAAAATGCTGAACAGGAGGAAACGGCGAGTATTCTTTTAAGATTCTTATATGAAATTACTGGGAAAATACTGTTTATCATGTGTAAAGTTATGGTTTCCGGATTATTTTTATAAACTTTGTGAAAAAACGTTCACACTTTTGGTCGTGAAAAAAACGGTGAATTGCGCGCCATATATAATGTAATTTTATTCTAGCTATTTATATTGTGAGTGGTAACTAATGCTTATAAATCAGTCAATTCTTCTTTTAGGAATCGGAAAATCCAAGTATTAATGCATAAAAAGTCTGTTCCCATTCATAAAAATCAAAAATACCGCAAACCATAACTTTTTAGCTAGCCATTTGACACTTGTAAGAAACTACCGATAGCCCAGAAAAATAGTTTCGTAAACATTCAATGATGCAAATATGATTATTCTAAATGGTTGTAAGTATTTTATCGATTAACTATATTTCTTTGATGTGTAAAAAACCCTAGGCTCTCTTTTTTTAAGTTAAGATGTTTGAAGTACTTTTGTATAAGTGGCTGTGGCTCACCAGAAATGTAACTTCGTTATACTTTGTGTGGTCCAAGTTTTAAATAAAGAAACATAGTTCTATGAGGATTTGTATTATAACGAAAGGTTCATTTTTTCGTTTGTCTAATATTACATTTTTGAAATAATTTTGTAAAATGTTTCAAATTTTGACTATAAATAAAAAAAAGCGGTTTTATAAGTTAACCTATCATTTAAAAATAAAAAACGTCGTTGTCGTGACAGCCCTTTTTGGTTTGTTGATAAACGCGAAAATTTGTTTGTGCATCTGCTTGGTAATTTGGTTTTCTATAAGTTCCGCAAGCGATTTTTCAAGGTAAGTTACTAAATTGTTGTTTTTAAAATATGGTCCATTGAAGTAGACCTAAATACCGTAAAACAGAAATTACTTTTTGCAGATTTGCATTGCATTTGATAATACTATACAAGTTTTAGATTTAGTTCCTCATGTGTGTTCATTCACGTGTGTTGCGTGTGTTACGAAGTTGTGTGACTTAACACACGTGAAAAATGTAAAGACACATTTATATTGATACTACAATCATGGTATAATTATTTATGACCTATTGAATTAATTTACTTTCTAGTACTAGTACTTTTAATAAGAGTTTGAGTAGAATAAGAGAATCATTTGGTAACCGAATTTATATTGGTAAAACAGTATTGAAATAAACCGGTAGCAGGTATAACATTTTTCGCAGGTTCGCATTTTATATTGTAAACTGGTCTTTATATTATTTCCAATGTGTTACATATTTCCAGTGTGTTATAGTGTGTTATGGAATCACGTGTGTTATGAAATCACGTGTTTTATGGTACATTTCTGGTGAGCCCCTATCAAGTACCTATTGTAATATTTTTTAAAACTAATAATATATTATGTCAGTGAATGTTTTGGAAGTAGTTTAGAATAAGTTTTCATGATTTTAGGGGGGAAGGACTTTAAAATAAGTACTTACAAATTAGGTGGAGGGGGTAGGGTAGATAGGGAGGTAGAGGGGGAAGGGTGCTACCCCGCTGCCGGTGCCGCTCCCCCTTCTCGGAAATACATAGTTTAGAAGATGTGAATTATTGAATAGATCAAACTTTTGGGGCAAAAACAACTTAGAAATAGGTGCTAAATATAATGCTAACATACAGCCAGTGTAAAATTAATCAATTTCATTTATTTTGATGTTAGTTGATTTACTATTTAAAAGATGACCATTTTTCATACATGTTAAGGTTAGGGTTTACTAATTAAAGAAATCATATCTTCTACAGTGGGCATTGAGAGGGGTAGTGGTATTAGGGGGTAGCCACCCTCCCCACCCTTCCTAACCCGCTACTAGGTCCCCCATAATTGAGCCAATATTTTTTACTAATAATAATTTATTTCTGGTTATAGATTAACACGATTGCAGTCTGAGTCAAACTCGGTTGACCGATCTCGCTCAGCCACGCCAAGTCCGCCACATTTATCGCAGTGCCCGACTATGGCGCGACAAGCACTGATAATGGGGCTCTCTATTGAGGCCCCTAGAAGAAAGTCACCTGAGTGTGTGTCACCACCATCGATACAACAGTAAGAGTTTTTATAAAAAATATAGAAACAAACTGATCTTGATTTTGTTTCCCTGTTTTTCTTAAAACCTATTTGACATTTCTTAACTATTTTTACAGGTCTCTCAAGCACACAAACTACGGGAGGGTTGATGCGAGTTACTGGGGACTCGCTCTCTGTTGTTCAAACCCCTGGAGGCCAGGCGGCCTAGCAGTGGTTCCACCATTACATGTAGGCACATGTAATGGTGGAACCACTACCTCTGAGGTAAGTTTTTTTGGCAGAGTTCACAGTGATATATCTGGAAATTAACAATTCCCGCTAAAGTTTTCTAAAGTTTATCTTCACCAAAGGAAATAGGCAATTATAAGTATATCGAATAATGCAAATAACTATAGATTGTTTACTAATTTAATTTTTATTTACAGTACAAACGTTCTTGAACGTGTAGAGGTGATGGGGTTGTCTGAGGAGGAGACAGAAGAGCTTATAGAGCAGGCTCCCTGGCACGTACGACGGTGGCTGGACAACTGCGGGCAGAATCAGGGTTGGGGATGTCGTACCCCAAAGCCACTAGCCCCCACTACCACAGCAGAGGATTTGTGTAATAACGCTGCAAGTATTGCTAGTGTTCTCGAACCTAGCAATGGTGTTCAGGGCGTTGTTACAAGCGCCTCTGCTGATGCTGTCGTTCGCCCTTCAACGTCGGGGTCGATAGGCAGGATTTCAATGCCGGTGGGTGGGCTTAGTCAAGGCAGTGATTTAGATAGTGAGTTCGACGACGAGTTCGACGTTACTCCTGTAGAAACCAATGTTTTGACAGGTGGAGGGAGAGATATTCCCGACGACGATGAATTGGAGCCACCTGTTCGAGACGTCATTCATGCTGTGGAGAGGGCCATAGACGATGAGGCGGACAGGTTGCTTGGCATATCTAATAGTTTTGACTGGTGTGAGGGCTTTGATTCGTTCAGAGGTGTTCCTGAAGTTTTTTCAGGGCCATCTCCAGGACCAATCAAGGACTATGATGAACCTTATGATGTCTTTACTGACATCTGGAGTAAAGACATCATGGAGCTGATCGCCCAGGAAACTAATAGGTATGCCAGGCAAACTATCGATGCCATGAAGGCCAATGGGACTTTGAAACCGACATCTCGTCTCCATCAGTGGCGTGACACTGATGCGGACGAGATAGCGGTATTATTTGCCGTTTTTATGTATATGGGCATTGATATCAGGTCATCTCAGTATGAATATTGGAAGGCAAATGATTACCTTGAAATGTCGAGATTCAAGGAACTTATGCCTTATCATCGCTATATTCTGTTGAACAAATTTCTTCACTTTGTTGACAATTCTGATGCAGGTCAGAACTTGACTCAAAGTGGAGAAGTTGTGTCAAAGAAGTTAGCGAAACTACAGCCAGTGATTTCGCATCTCAGTGTCAAATTTTGTACTCTATAATTTGCAAAGAGATATTTCCCTCAATGAGTCATTGACCTTATTCAAGGGCCGCTTGTCCTTCGTCCAAACTATAAGGTCAAAGGCTGCTCGTTTTGGAATTAAGTCGTACGAGCTCTGCGAATCGCATACCGGCTACATATATAAATTTTCAATTTATACGGGGAAGGACTCTGACAGCAGCGTCGCACCTAGTGTTGATTTAGGCGGCAAGACTACTCAGGTAGTTCTCGGTCTATTGAAGGAACTGGAGCATCGGGGACATTGCGTGACTATGGACAATTTTTATAATTGTCCATCGTTAGCGAGGTACCTGAAATCTCTGGGATTCGATTGCTTGGGAACATTACGTATAAATCGTAAGCATGTGCCTCGTGACATCAGTAGGATTCCGAAGAGTGTGGCAAAGGGAACTCTTATAGCTCGGCAGTCTGGCGATGTTTCCATCATTGCATGGAAAGACGCCAAACTGGTATCTATAATATCTACCTTCCATACCGACGAGACATATATTGGATCGAAGGCAGAGAAGACGCTAGTTAAACCGGTATGTGTGAAGGACTACAACAATACGATGAGAGGGGTCGATCTGAAAAATCAAAAACTTTCAACGTATTTGTTTGAGCGAAAGCGAGGAGTGAAATGGTATATAAAAATGTTTAAGATGCTGCTAAATGTAAGCATTCACAACGCTTTTGTTATGTATGACAGTTCTCTAAAACGTCTCAACATGGTGCCTATGACGCATCGTGAGTTCCGCTACAAGCTGGCTAAATCTCTAGTGGATGCGCACCGCCTTACGCCACCAGCGATTAAACCGCAAGTTGGGGATCTCATGAGGCTGAGGCGCGATATTGTACACGTGCCCAGTTATGAGTTCGGAAGAGACAATCGAAAACGGTGTAAAGTTTGCACTCTGCAGAAAAAGGACAAAAGGGTGCATACTCGATGCGTGACCTGTGGCGAATTCTTGTGTTTTGAGTTTTGCTGGGAGGAATGGCATTCCCTCCCCAAGCTGAAGGTACAAGAATCTCGAGGGCGGAAAAGGACTCGCAATGATTAAGACCTTTAAGTTCGTGAATGGTGTTTAAATGTTGTGTGTAGAGCGGGATTTGGAGATCTTACAATTTATACGGAATGTGTTCGAATTGTCTCTTTCAATGACAAGGACAAGTGTCGTCTGGTACTAATCGGTAATCCAGATTTTACTGATAGGTAACCGTTAGCACTAGGTAGAGTTCTTGCGGGAGCTTGACTGGGGAGACAGTTTTTATGGTACAAATCAATATTCATTTTGCAATAGCCTGTCATGTCTATGAACATATAAATGGACTTAAGAGTATTGGCCTTTATCGTTCATTACCATCACTTCGACACAGCATTGTGTGACACGGTTGAGGTGCCCAGTTTTTGTAGTTTTTTTTTTGTTTTTTTTTTATTACTTTTGTGATTTGTGTAAAGGAAGTACCTACTATATTTTTTTGTAAATAGTTTGGAAAATTTAAATTATGTTTTTAATAAAAGAAATCATAGATTTTTTTTATTAAAAAATTAAAAATTAAATTTGTTGTTTCTTTTACCCAGTATTTATTTTGACGATCTATGTAGCGGAGTGGCACCGGTTTTTAAGGTGTTGCCATCTCTGAGGTCCCGGGTTCGATCCCCGGTCGGGTCAATATAGAAATTCACATTTTCTCTGTTGCCTCGGGCCTGGGTGTGTGGTGATAGCACCGTTGTTTCAGATTTTCATAACACAAGTGCTTCAGTAAGATCTCATAGTAAGTAGCTAAATCACTTGTGTGTTATGTAAATCAGAAGCAACGGTGGTATTGCGACACCGAGATTTAAGACAATATTAGATAATACATAGTTTTCTATATTGAACCCGGTACTAATATACAATATGTAGCCTATGTCATTACCACAATTTTTAAATTCACCGACACCTCATATGTCAAAAACTGTCCAGCCGTTTGGGCTGTACTGTAGGGCGTGCGGTGCCAAACAATTAAACATACATACTCTTGAAAAACATTACTGTAATGATAAGAGACACGACTAGGCATATTAATTTAGAAACGTCAGACTAAACAGCTGTCAGTTGCAAAGAAAATAAGAGAATCCATAGATAATTCAGTAGGGATATCCAAAGACATTGTACTTAAGTATAATGTCTTTGGGGGTATCGTTCATCATGAACTTTTCGTCGACGTTTCTAAATTAATATAGTCTGTCTCTTTTCGTTTGTTGGCAGAGAAAGAGAGAGACAACCTAAATTTAATCTTAGACAGGGCGCATTGGAATTGAGCCCACTGAACTTCAAATAAAATCTTAAACAGGGCACAGTGGAATCAAGGCCAGTTATTTTAAGTAAGAGAACGTGTTTTATTAAATTGATTGCTATGGTAGAACCAACGATATCCACAGATAACTAAATTAAGCGGCAGAGGGCGTTTTTATTAGCGCCATCTGTGGCAAAACTAAGAACTAACAGCTACGAAACTCGTTGCTAGTTACCGAATTACGCTACGAACTAAGACTACGGTTGAATGCGACTACGAACTCACAGAGGGCATAGTAGAGTTATTTGTGTTTTTGATAAAGACGTAATTTTTTTTCGATGATTTTACAGTACCTGCCTAAATATTTTCATAATAGTTTCAGGTTAGGGAAAGTTTATTAATGATTCGCAAAAGATAGATCCTATTTCACTTTTCAGAACCATTGAATAATGGTCTGTTTTTTTTAAAGTAAAAAGTAATGACAACATTGCTTCATTCCAATAAGCGATTTTCCTTGTGTCAAAAATCGGTACTTAAAAATCCGCTAGATGGTGTTGAACAACCTAAGTCAGGTAGATATTTATTTAAAAAGGCTGGTTTTAGCGTTTACTATATTTTTATTATGTTACGCATGTTTTAGATTCACGCGTAGTTGATGACCACTAAATAATTAAAAATACCTGAGTATTTTTAATCATTTAGTGATCATCAAGACGTTATTCCGTTAAATTTTATAGTAAGCTGTATTTAGAAACTTGCTTATTTTTAAGGGAAGTACTCCCACATTGGTACATATAATATTACAATAATTTGTTTTTGTTTTATGCTCAATGATCCCGACGCTATATTTATATAACTTTGATGAATATCTATCAACATAAAATAAAACTAAAATTTTTAACTGTTAGAAAATCCCTCATTGTAATTTGTGCCCGTTGTAGATTTTTGCACAGGCTCAATATAAATAGATATATTTTAGATGAAGGTTCTTTCTTCAAAATTCAAGTAAGCTTTTAGCAACTTCGAAAAATATGTCTCGCTGCCCTATACATTATTAACTGTGAAATTTAGGATTTTTTGATTTCGCTCTGAAAGTTATAGGTTTTAATATACTTACTATGCTAAAATAAAATAAAAACTACGTTTTCCAAATATTTACTACTTAATGCCAAATCAATCTTAAACACACATCAAAACAGACATAATATGCACAATCTCACTTAACTAAAAGTATCCTCTATTTTTTTGTTTGTTTTTGAAAAACAATTTTGTAAGAATATGATTTTTTCCACTATAATAATACTTTAATTGAAAAATAATAATATAATAAGTATGTACATAGTTCATTTAAGGCACTTGATTAGTGAATTGCCGTAATGTAAGTAAATAATAAGTACAAATTAATAAAAACACGACATGAATAAGCTTGTCTGCGGATGGCACTAACCATGTTTCAAGAAAAACGTTGTTAAATCTATGAAACACAATACGATATAACTAGTAATAAGCAGACGTTACATTTAGTTTGTACATTATTTATTCCATCACAATGCGGATAATTTTCTCACACGTTTTGCACAGGATTTTTCATTTATGGCATTACTTATGCATTTTATGATTTTATCGTTAAATGCTGGATTTTGTAAATTAATGTGCCATTTGTACATATTATAAAACTTCTTGTAGCTAAAATATAAATTATGAACACATTAGAACGATAGGTCAACGCAAAAAGTAATTTAGAAAAGGTATAACAATCTTTAGTTTTAGGTATTAAATTCCATTTGTGCGTCTGACCAATAATTTTTACCTAAAGATGTAACAGGGAGAGCACAGAAGTGTCTACCGCCAAGTTCAAAGGTTGTGTTATCTTAATATAACTAAATTATATTAGGAGTTTACTAACATTTCATATGAGAGGCCTGTGAGAAAAGATTGTAATTGTTAACACGCTGTAAGATTTAAATGCGATTGCATTTACGCATGATCAGCAAGAGACCAAAATTTAAGTACTTATAACGACAATATCATGGACGGAGTGTTAACAACTTTGATCATAGATATGAATAATTGCCAAACAAACATACCAAAATATGACATACAATATTGTGATATTATCGTATATGATGTAAAAATAGTTTAAAAACTGCATTAACTATTTATAGAATACACAGATTTCGACACTAACAAATAAATGTAAATTTAGCAACTTGATTGTTTGATCCAAAAGCACCTAAATGCATAGCCCGAATGTATTACTTTATTATTAATTTTAACAACTAAAAGCTAAAATATTTATTTAAATTGATATTGATTAACATGTACCTACATTTTAATATTTTCACTCAATCATTTTAACGACTGTGATAATATTTCATTAAATGTATTAATCTCAACATCAGATCTCTATTAAATCTTGTATAACATCAAAAACTTTACACTGAGATTTATCATTAATATACTTCATTTAGATATAACATCTCTATTGCACTTAACTTAGTGAAGTTATCGAATATTGCTTCTATATATTATATGTAGGTATATACATAACACTTACATAAATTATTTATTTGCCCAGTCACTTTTTGATCATTGGAGCACATTTCATGATAGTATAAAACCATTACAGAAAAAACGAAATTTTGAAAAACATCAGAAAAATTTCAAAGCACTATGAGATTTTTTAAACCTAGAGATTCTCAGAGAAATTGTAACAAAGGCACTTAAATGTATAATAATATGCTTCCAAAACTACTCGAATGAATATATTTGGACATTATTATTCGTTAACTACTTTTTTTTTCGAAATAAATGCCTTAAACTAACATTTAGCAAAGTTAACAATAATTTAATATTCTCTTAATTTTAACTATAGTATAAAAAGCATTTAACAATTTATATAGTACCAAGAAGGTGTGATTGTACATTATTAAGGCACTTAGATGCACAATGATAGATCTATTATTTTTCCTTATAAATATTAAGCACTAGAATAAAATACAATATTTTAAACACATATCCCTAAAAGTGTGCATTACACCATTTTAACATTTCACGCACGCATTGACCGATTTTAAGGGTATTTTGTAAGGAAGACATTAATTTTGTTTTGAAATATAGCTCTCAAAAATATATTACATTAGTCTTTGGTTTAAAAGATAAATACATTTATTGCCAAATTATATGTTTAGTCAATAGATGCGTGAAAAATTAAATATCTGTAAAAATCAGTTCCACACATAAATATTTTTGAAGCAATCAAAAAACAATACCATCTTAGATACTTACTTGGGCTTTATGTAAATGCCGCAATCTTGTTTTCCTTGTCAGATATTAAGATGATGTAAATGATGCTTTCTTCTTATAAATCAGCACTTATTGAACAATGCGAAACTCATAAATGTATGTATGTAAGTAGTTGATAAAAAATCTACGTGATTTAGCAGAGTAGATTCCAGATCGAAACTTTTTTTTCACAGAGATTGTTTGTCTCCGTTCTGAGATTTGTAAATCATTAAAACAAAATTGTTTTTGCTCCTGCCTTTCATTGCATGTGATTATTAAGTAAGATAATAATGTAAATAATGACGGTGTTAAGTGTGTTCTCTGTGAATATTGGAGTTCTACAATAACGAAAAGACAAAACTAAAGAGTTTACTTTCACTATTATGATTAAAAGTATGAGTTTGTCACATTTAACACCGTGAAAGAACTGGGTATCCTAACAACACTCGTGCTTAAACAACAACACGATCAAGCGACAACAGAAAAACATTAATACAATATAGTAAATATAGTCGATGGCGTGTGCCATATCAAAAAGGTAAATATATAATTGTTAATAAAGTTCATCATGTTATAAACATAACAGGCATATAAATGTTAATAGTTAGACTATTATAATACATAGTTGTGTTAACGTGAAAGGCCCAACAGCTATAGCTACATGGTGGTCGATGTTCCGATGATAATGTTACGCGGCGACATGGGCCGGCGTGGGGCGGCCGGCCGCATCTCCTGTTAATTCCTCAGCGCCGTTAGCACTCACCTAGCCGGGTTAACGAGAAGAGAGAAAAACAGAATGTTAGTATCGATCAAATGTCATGGTCCGACTACACGAGCGGCACAATCGAGGTACGCTTTAACGCTGTTGTTGAGCTGCCGGCGGTCTCAGTTTTTGATATTCATAAACGCAGTAAGTAACAAAATTGTAATCTGGCCAAACATAGTTTGATATACAATATGATAGTTGAAACTTAATGCCCGGTACAATCTAACTTATTTAATACTTAACTTGGCGAGGATTACTACAGTGCGCAAACTTAATTGGTCGAAATAGATCAAAATTAAATATATTGTATAGGTACTTATATTGATGTTACGATATCACGGGTTTATGAATATCAAAAGACATTAATTAACTTGGGACGGATATGGTTAGATTTCAAAAAGGTCTGCTTTCGGAGAACAAATATACCTAATGTGTTTGATAAATTGTGAATCGAAATTTATTTGGGGGCCGGCATGCAGCTATTCAACAAAAGCTATAAACCGTGAACTCAGATTGATGTGACTAGTGTGCGGATACTGTCATAATAACAGAGAATCTGATAAAACAAGTATTAAGGGGAGGCTATCAGGCATTCGCGCCGCGGTTTCGACTCAAATAATTATTTGTGGCCCGGTTAATTCATTATTGATACTTATTCATTAGTTTACGCAGTTAATGGTTGAAAATGTTAAAATAATTTAGTATGATAAATGATAATCTACAATATAGGATTAAATGCCCAATAGTTCCCAAACGAGCAATGGTCGAAACACTAATATTTTTCTAAGCGTATGCTTCGAACATTGCTCAACAAACAAGCATAATAAATTTTATCACTTATGTATAACCATAGCACCCAAATGCAAGTATGTAAGTTATTCAACACATCGCTGCAAGATTTCAATAACTGTAACATAGCATTCTCTTAATTTGTTAATAAGACTGTGATAACATATTCAATGTCATTACATATTTGCATGTTAGTGACTCATATAATATAAATACATAGTTACAGATAATCTGCAAGTTGTAATGTGACAATAGCAGTTATGATAGTGCACTTAATCATTATTATTATGTAAACAAACGGGAACTTGGCCTTGTGGAGTTGCATGTTAGTCGTGTGAGGCTACAATTGACCAAATGACTGCACGTCATCAACTTTATCGACTTATCGCATACAAAAAAAATATATTTTAATATTAAAACTAACCGCGATTCTAGCTAAGCTAAAAAGAAAACGCTTATTCAAATTTCAGACAAATTTATTCGTGTATATCTTCTGAAAATGCATTTATTTACAATCAACAATTGAAACAATATCTTTACAAAAACATCATCGCTCAAATAAACTCATTTCATAAAATTACGAATAGCATTTTTATGTAATAAATCATTTAAATATAAAGAAGCGTGAGAATACGTGATGCGGCACAGGCCGTCATAAATCCACAAGGACACAAGTGCAATCTTAATAATAATACTTTCAAATAAGAAAGTTTAATATAATACCTAAGGCAAAATAGAAACAACTAGTTTAAAAATTTCATATAAAAATCTTAAATTGACTAAGAGAAGTTGTGATGATTACGAAAGTGAGAAGTCAAAGGAAGGACATTTTGTTTAATACTGGATTGATGGCACGAATTCTGAAAATGCTATCCTTTGACTAATACTGGGCGAGAGATGGGAGCAGGATGTCACAACCCGGTTATAGCACCGCCATGGATTCATTTGGCTGGACTCAACAATAATATAAGCTCTAATAGACTATCTCGAACATTTTAAAACATAGTTCATCAATCCTTCCTCCCATTTATAATAATGTTACCCGAAAGAACAAGTGACTGTTCGAAGGCACATGTTGTGATTATAAATCGCAAAGACACGTTCACTATGACATTCATATTATAGTAATACTCGGAGCATAACGCATCTATAATAATGCCTCGCATCACAACATGTAACAGATCTAAAAATCTATAAAAAAAGATAAAAAATCACAGTTTTCAAATTATGCAGTGTCACTTCAGATCCGGCATGAAGTAGCGATGGACATAATACATCCTATCGTACTAACTACTCGAGCGTAACTAATAAGTACACAATAAAATAAATAAAATATAAAGGACACAGAGAGACAGTAAAGCAGAGACACCCACGCATTCTCGCTGACGAATATGGTTGCTGGAAAACATGAAAACTGCGTGACTTTATCAGTCCGACGAAGCACTGAATATTTTCGCCGCAAATCTATAAATTAATAAAATGTTCTTAATATTGTTTTTGTTTGCCAGGTGTAGTTACCGTGGCAGGCGCTAGAGGCGCTGGATATGCAAACTTACAAAAGGGTTGTAGGAGCAATTGTTATTAATTACTCAACTGCCAATAAAGATTTATTTCGTACATTTATATAAAATTCAGTGATTCGCCGTATATTAAATCTAAAGTGCAAGCAAACGTATTCATCGTGGCGTATGCGTGCGCGCGCTTCTCACCTTGTAAACAAAATGGCGGCGTGAGAGCGTTTTGGCGGGAATTAAGGCGCCGGTAAGGCGGTGCGCTGGTAAGGGTGCTCCCGCACTTGCGCGAGCCGGCCCGCCCTCCGCACGACACCTAGCGGCACATACATTTTAAACATCTGTGTCGAAACGACCCTTAAAACCTCCAATCAACACTGGCTGTTGAAAAAACTTTCATTAAAAAAAATAAGTAGAATTTAGAACATAGATCTGGGTGACTAAAATATTTTAAATGCTGAAAAGAAAATCAATCTCCATATATAAGAATGCTCTTACAGATTTCTAGACTTATAACGCAATGTTAACTATCACTGCCAAATACTCGTCAACGTGATAATACTAATAAAATTTAAAAGAAGCTTATTTTGGCAGTAACACTAACCTCTATTATTATGCTAAGGCCTACAGATTACCTATCTTATTGCTTTGGAAATATAACAAAATAAAACATTTATATATCGCGGTTTACCCGCCCGGTCAAGGTACAGGTAATAATGGCTGGCTTTAATTTCATTTTAAATAAATTGACTACAGTGTTAACTGTGGCTTTCAATAAACCTACACAATAATATACGGATGTATAATATTTTCATAAAGCTCACTCTTTTCTAACCTATCTAAATCTTTTAAAGATAAAAAATAATACTTAACCTATGGTATGTTTATAAATATAGTATGGCTAATAAATTAATAAATTACGTTGTGATTGTAACAATAACACACATGTTCGATTTCGTTTCAATGTTATTGTTACAAATCATAAGCATTTTATAACCGCCTAGAATGTTTTATAGTTTTGATCGCTATGTGTGTATCTAAATCGTTTATTAATCTTGTCAGTGTTGTTAAAAAAAGTTAAAAAGATATAAGTGCTGTTTCTTGGAAAATCAAATCGTATTTGGTCCCTTTTGCTTGTAATCGCTGAATTTTAATGCAGTTCATTTTTTCATTCAGAGATTTTATTTTACGGTTAATAAGTTTTTTGTTAATTACAAAAAAGACACGAGATTCACAGGAAATCTTGAAAATTTAAGAAAACGACATGCAAATTGCAGAAATTCACAATTGATGAGAACGCTAATATACCTACGAATAAAATTGTTGGTTCCATGTACACAGAGCGATATTGAATAGTGACGATTGCATTATTTTTTCAATACTATCCATGCTATAATCAAACATAGTATACAATACCAAAAGTAGATCGTTTCAATTTTTATCAAATTTTAAAGACCGATTTTCCCGTTATTGTTTTGCTGTTTTGTTTTTTACCTATTTTTTTTAAGTTTTTTTTCACAAAAGTACGTATTGATTACGAGTACATAGAACCGTTTTGATGAAAATTGGAACTACAACAAATTTGTTAATAAATTAGTTATGTTACAAGCAAGGGTTATCACAAGAACTATAAAATGATGGACTCTATCTATGACCATTTAAGGGCATTTGTAACATGTATGTAAATAATAAATAAATAAATATATAAAATTCTATGTCTTTGTATACGAAACATCGGTAACTTAAGAGTTTTACAAATTGGCAGTTTCAGATACTAAACTTAAAAACACTTTCTACTTTAACGTAACTGCCATTACCCTAACACGAGGCAACAGTAATATAAAATTTGCAGTAAATACTTGTTCATTATATTATTTTATAAATATAAAAAAATCTGTAATATAATAAATAATCAGAAATATATCTTTGATTGTTCGAAAACAAAATTATAATTTGTATGAGACTGTACAAAACAGTACGAGAAAAAAAACACAAGAAATAAAAATAAAGACAATAACATCATAGGTACAAAATATTTGAGTCACTAAGCTAATCGCACTTAAAACAATAATCTTATTCTACGATTGATCATGGCTTTTATTATGACTGTATAGAGGCGTCCTGTGAGTTACGAAGCGTATAGTGTCATAGTATCAAGGACGGTAATATTGTTGCGTCGGGCGATAGGTCGGTTGCAGCCTGCCGTATCTTAATGCAGGCTGGATGGATTCCGGCCATTGTCAAAAACCGGCTAGTAGATACCTCGACGCTGCAAACCCGATGAAAATATTTTATTTCACACACAGTACAAAGTAGAACGACACCATGTGTTACTGAACGCTACATTAGTCGGTTAGTACTACTGTCGCGGCCTAAGTTTCTTGTTATTCCTCGCTGCCTAAGAATTTTTAATGTTTGTTTTATTTCTGATAACCTATCTGTTGTTTGTGAGGTATAGGTGAAGCTAGAGTTAAGAGGCAAGACTAGCTAAGCTTGAACGATAATTGTAAACAACGAGCATGCAACGAATAACGGTGGTAAAATATTATCTAAAACACTCGATCGTAACATGCGGTTATCTTTTTTCTGTAAAAGTTTTGTAACATCGCTAAAAATCTTTTCTAATCTCAAAATTAATAATCTTAACAACCATAATTACTAATTATAATGACTGTTTAACACATTCGAGTCTATTGGACGATTTTAGGTATAAACCCGATACCGTATATTCAGTTAGTACGTATGTTGAACGGCGACGTTTGATAACACCTAAATAAATATTTTGCTGTAAATGCATAACAAAACGAGCTTGTTATTTTTCAGAATGAAAAATACATTTATACCTATATTTAATTATTTTACAATTAAAAATCATTTGAATACTATGCAGACTCGGAGTAGGCCCTATGAGGATAAAGAAAGCCTTTCCTAATCAATAGTAAAAAATATACAGGGTTATTTGATCTACAACCTCTTAAGGGCTGGTTTTGGTGCTCAAATACAAAAACTTTCTTTATGAGACCAATATCGAAATCGCGATAATTTTTTTATCGCCAGTGACCAACATCGAAATCGGGATAATTTTTTTATCGCCAGTGATTGATATTTTTTGAGATTTCGAGGTTAGTCCCATAGGGAAAGATGTTGTATTTTAGCAGCAGAAACAACCCTTACGAGACTGTTGATATTTTTTAATCACCCTGTATAAATGCAAATTCCAGGTGTTATCAAACGTTCGTATGTGATCAACGGGCGAACAACCCACCCGTATGGTCCGCGGCGGCGTACTCGGCCGTCAGCAGGGGATTGCCGGCCGTCAGCGCCGCGTAGTTCGCGTAGTCAGCGTACGGGGACGCGTATATCAGTTGGTGGGCCGGCTCCCCGGGGGAGAGGAGGCCAGCGGCGGCGCCACCGGTCCCGTTCAGGAGCCCGGCCTGGGTCCCCGGCGCGCCCGACATGCGCGGCGACAGAATCAACGGGGCCCCCAGTGGGGCCTGCGCGCGTAAGGCCACGCCCCCCACTCCGCCCCCGGGGGCCAGCAGGCGCTGGGTCTCCGCGGCGGCGGCGGCCACCCTCCGCCACTCCTCGTCAGCTGTGGAGTCACTCATTGTTTCATTGTATGCCACTGGAAAAGAGCAGGCCCGGGTAGCAGGGATAGTCAATTGTCGCCTGATGGAGTGATTCGCTATGGCTGGTTAAGTTAGAGATGTGAATTTTTGGAGGGCATTCACAGGTGTGTGTGCAATAAACAAGTGCACTTTCTGTTCATTCACTCGCATAGTTCGGTAATTTGAGATGACCGGTGAGATCAAGCGCAGGACCAACGGCCTAACGTGCGATATGAGGCACGACGGTGTTAACACCGACTTCCTGACTGTGTCTGAGTTATTTCAAGACAGAAAAACAAAAAAGATTCGACCCGTCCCGGGAATCGAATCCAGGACCTAGTGGATCCTGGGTTCTCTGCTGGGCACTCTGACCAACTAGACCACGAGGCTACAAACCAGCGTCGGGGCCCCTAGCGGGTCCCCTTTTATTAAGGACATCGCAGGCGCACAACTGCACAGCCCGACGTCCATAATTTTTTTACTGAGTTTTTTGTTTTATACCCGTGCCCTTTACGTTGTTTGTTTTCGTGTGTTATGTGATGTCTATTCATTAATAAATGTATTTTCTTTCTTTCTTTCTAAAACCATTTTAAATATCTTCTATTAAGGACTCCAAATGATCAGATAAACTTGATAAGTAATTATGCAATTTCGAAACCCTAATGTGGATGTAAAGTGAGTATGTTAACACCACGTAAACGGTTCCTTTAAGCTCTCAGTGATAAGGAACTAGGCGATGTGAAGTCATCCTGTGTTAATAGTTAACAACCGTAACATGCGGCAAATCAATTTTAAGTTAGTCATCTCAAGTCGCCGCGATGACTCATTGCAAACAATGGTATGTATGGTACATGTATATGTATGTGATCGGCTCGAAGTCACACGAGCTAGTTTCGGAGCTCATTCCAACCCAGAATACAACGTTTTTATGATACACCCAAACAATTGATAAATAATAGTAATACACCAGGCCCGAATCCGAATGTTTTTGACTGTACTAAGGTCTTTACTTTGATTTATTTGCAGCAAGTGACGTAAGTCTTTCCTTTTTCAGCAGTATTTAAGTCGTTATTGTTAAAGCTTAACATAGCTTCGTATTTATTGGACAGTACTTTTAGCTGACGTTTTATATCCCGTGTATGTAATATCGACCAATATTATATTTTACATGGAGGTACAACTTTTTATACTATCTGTTATCATTTAGAAGTTTTCTGCAGCTGGCATGCCAGCCTCACGCACAGTTACTTTTAGGCTCATCTTCTACAAATTGACGTCTTTATCACAAAACCCAAACAAAAGCGATAAGACCGCCAAATTTGTACATCTTTCTATGTAAATTGTATTGTTGTTACTTTTATGGTGTGCAATAAAGAGTTATCTATCTATCTATCTATCTAACCCATCATTCGGATACGAGCCTATCAACCAATCCCAAAATAGAGTCTGGCTAACGACAGCGACAAATTAAAAAAAAAACCTAAGAAGGCATCACCAACTAAAGTAAGAATTAATAATTTTGATACTTGTTTTTGTTTAAATTATTTAACCATCACAGAAGTGGGTATTTTTTAACGTTTTACCTATATTAAGAATAATTAAGAATTTTCATTGACATAACCTCAAAAAACAACAGTTTGGCACTTAGTGCTGCCACTTTGAAAAAATGGCTGGGGTTAGCTTTCATTAGCCAGACTCGAGTACTTGTATTAGCAAGACTTATAGTAGTGTTAGTAACAAAACATGAATGCGACCATACTTATGAGGCACTGACCGTTGACAGGCACAACGGCTTTGGCGCTCGAGTCGCGGTACGTGCCGTTGATGATGGCCAGTTCCATCAGTTGCCGCTTCTTCAGCTCATCTTCCCCGTCGGCTTGCTGGAACAACAAGGTTAAGGGGTCGTGAATGAATGAGTAATGAACGAATGAACGCCAACACACAGGCGGAATAGATAAGCGATACGTTTATGATTAGTTATTACACGTCACCACGTGTGTTTGAAATATTGTAAGAGTTATAACTTTGTCGCTCTTTTACTATCTCTACGTACTAGCTCTACGCTATGTAATATTATTTTAGTTTTAAATAAATGAAAAAGCCGTGCATTTACCTGCGATTTGAGGACAAGGTACAAATATCAAATAACTATTTATTTATAACATTGCAAGTTCTTGATTGTATTTAAAGGTAATATAGTATACATCTACACACACACGCACGAATGCACAAACACAAACCAGAATAGCCCCATACACTCAAATTATACATCATACCACATGCATGTTTATTAAAATTAACTTTCTTCCCGAAAGTCAGATTAAATCTAGCTTGGGAAGTAGTTCACCATGGTAGTAAAGTTTCTTTGTTGGCTATATAATTGTGAGAAAAAAGAAAAAAACCGAAACCTTTTATTCCTATCAAACTTATAGGTATGGAATACCTATAAGTATGGAATACCTATAAGTTTGATAGGAATAAAGTCTACGTTACATCTTGACAAGTTAATTAAACGTGTAGTTGATTCAGCCATTAAGGGCGCACCCAAATATAATAATGGACTGATACAAAATTTAATTAAAAATACTTATCGCATGACGTCAATAACATCAGATAGTGTAATTAATGGTTAAATAACAGAGTCATAATCACAACTTTAAATCATTCAAGTAAGGAAACAGTGTGGGCTGAAAACTTTTAGACCTACCCATATTTGAGAGTAGACAAATAAAAGTTGAATAATTCATACCCAACTATCAACCTACAGACGGTAACATTAATAAATTGTGATTGATAATATTCACGTATAACTACTAAACTTAGCTTGCATCATAGTGAAACCGTAGCGAATCTGTCATAATAAGGTAGCATGCTGTGTTTATTAATAATAGCTAGTTTTGCTATTGGTAATTTGCTAGTAATAGCCGGGGACAACACATTTAAATATGGCACAAGAAAACGGATTTATTTACTGACGTCAGTTTTCTTCATGAGAATTAGCAGATTGGTCACGCGACACAACATAGCCACCCCTTCACGAACAGGGCAGAGATATTAACTATCTAACTACTATATAATTATTGTTTTTAAGTGATTTTGCGAGACAAACAAAAGATACCAATTTAAGAAAAAAACTCATGGTGGAAAAACTACCAGAGACTATCACACTCAAACGTTGTTTATCAGTTGATTTATCAATAATATAAAATTTGCTACCAAACGGTTATAATATCACGGCTATAAAAATGAATAAGTATTTCAGGAGGAAATTTCATACAAAAATGTTAATTGGATACTTCGTTACACAGCGAGACAATTTTCACATCGATCACTTAATTTCCTGATTAAATACAAAATTAACTGTGATTTGTTCAACGGTAGCTCAACAACCAATCAAAATAGTTGACGACAGATGTAACATATCAATCACGTAATCAGTGTTTAATTACAACCAAGTGTATATATAGGCCACGCCTTGTCCAGTTTTATTTACCTATAGCATGTTAAATAAAACTGGACAAGCATAGCATATATTTCGTCCATGCCTATAGTTAAATTGAGATGAGATTCAAACTGAGTCCACAAACAATTGAAGGGATTTAATACCTAGTGTAAACTCCAATAAAGTAGATTTCAAGGTAGTATTCGTTAAAGTACGTTAATGGGAACAGCAGCCAGGTTAAATAACGGTGCAATAAAAATTCGGCAAATGATGTCAGTACGGCCAGTATTTTCGATCCATTGTAAGTACATTTAGCAACTCTTTAAGTTATTTATTTTCATTATTAAAAAAAACAAGTTACGTTTAGTAACTAAAAGTAACATTTTTTAAGACAGTTGGGTCTTACTTTGGAGATATTTTAAACTTTCTACGTACTGCTTATACTACTATACTGAGGTCCGTGTTATTAAAAAAAACATCAGGCAAGGTTAGTAGGGAGTAGGGACTACAGAATATCAAGTTGAACACGACATCTTATGCAGTTGTAACAGTGGTGACCGTCCACGTAACTAATGAGAGTTGACATAAACATATGTTACTCTATTTTAGTTCTCTGGACTCTCGGTGGGGGCGCTTTGATTCGGCACAAATATTATGTCATTTCTAAGAGAATGTTTAGTCCAGCGTACTTGTATTATAGAGATCAGTGGCTTGCACGGACAACTAAAATTGCTTAATTCCTGACAATACTGGCCAACTATAAAGTCACGCTACTTGAAGCAATTTTGGGCGATGGCAACGTGTAGCAACTTGATGCTGAGATATGGCCACACAATTCCGTGCAATATTGCCGGCCTGTTCCTCTCTTGAAAACGAGACGTAGTTATACGTTTAAACGAGATATAAGCAAAATTAAATGACTTATAAATGGAATACATGGAGCAGTTAGAAGCAATATTCTTAAAACAATTGCTGCAATTTATTATTGTTGCTCCAGATTCTTCCATTGCAGTTGCTGAGCAATTATTTCCAAAAAATGCCCGTGTAAAAGCTCCCCAAGGAAGACAGTCAGGTTCTATTAAAAACTAGCAGTTCCCCGCGACTTCGCCCGCGCCAAAAGTCGAATTTTCCATACAAATTTTCATCCACCATTTCACCCCCCTGATGATTTTTTATCGCGAAAAAAAGTAGCCTATGTAAAAAGTAGCCTTCCCAGTGTCTCAAACTATCTCTGTGCCAAATTTCATTTAATTCGGTCCAGTTTTTTCGGAGCCTATTCGATGCAAATAAACAAACAAACAAACAAATCTTTCCTCTTTATAATATTAGTATAGATTAACAAAAAAACGCAAGTCAATGCAATACTTACAGGTACAAGCAAACGTTTGACTTCATCCACAGCCCTCGCGAGCTTGATCTTCGCCCGGTTCTCGGTGTCTTCGACTGTGAGTAGGACGTGGAGATCGTCGGCCAGGTGTTCCCAATTTGGCTTTCCTCTGTTTGCGTCCTCCTGAAAGGACCAAGTTTATTTTTAAAGGACACATTTGAATTTTGGACACAAAAATAAAGTACTTTACTAAGTAAATTCCCGAAAGAAATAACGGACGAAGCTGCTACCTGACTCTTTAAAACGGAATTCGTATTTTCGACTCTAGTTTTCATGCTTTAACTCATATTATCACGGTAGCATGATTGACAGGGAATACTGACGTCGAAAGCACAAATTTCAAAGAGCAGGGCCTGTAATCGATAGAGCTGCACCTTAAGAACATCATGCCTCCGTTCATGTCCGTCTACTCCTTTTGGGGTAGTAATTTAATATAAAAACTGTAATCTTTGACCGTAGTATTGATGTTTTTAACATTTTTACAAGTATCATCGCTATACAATTGGCCAATCCATCCAAAACGACGATTTGATGAAATAATCGTCAAATCTATTAGACAAGTGATCTAACGTCCTTTGAACGATCAAGGTCAATCAACATCATGATTGAGAAAACTTATTACTAAGTTATTACATCATTTACATACAAAAAGCAAGTAATGATGAAACACTAAACGCATCAGAATAAAAACAACATGAAATCATTTAAAATTGTTCAACATTAAACCTGATTTAAATCCTTTTTGAGACTGCATGAAAAATAAAATTGAGATGTTTTGGTTAGTCGTTAACACAAATTTATGCACGTCAATTAAGATAACAAACAAAGAAAAACAAAACACTTACCTTTTTCTTATCTCTCATGGACCCTTTGCCTCTGACCATGATTTTGCATCCTGTTTCCTGTTCTAACTGTTTTGCTGTCATGCCTCTGGGCCCTAAAATCCTTCCCACGAAGTTGAACTGTAATCAAAGGAAATATTTCATTAATAATGTGGTTTTTAATTTTAACGTATACATAGTTACATCATACCATCACTGTAGACGTGAAAGTATTTCCAGAAATGAAGATACTCCAATTTTCAAATGGCGGTTCAAAATTCTTTGGCTACGCCTTGAAGACTATGAAATATCAACACGCAAATGTCTCATCCTAATTTAAGCCAGGCAATACGTAACGCCATTAGCCCCGAGATTAATTACTCGCATCGGTTCACATAAACCATGCTTCCTGTGTACATGCATGTACATAAAGTTAACCTCAATAACTAAGCCTCACATAACCCCGGTCAGACGAACGCACATGAACTGTGAACTAATATCATTTCGCCGTCCACCAACTAAGAAATGGACCAGTTGGCAACAAGCCAACCGACAATTTCACTAGCTCTTTTTCCAAAGGGATTTCCAGAACTGAAACATTCGTCAACAAAATATGCACACTGATAAATAATAGCTAAAAATGTAGGCTACTAATTCGTCACATGTCATGCTAAATTGTTTTGCGTGACAGCGTGAAAATTGCTTGACGATGTTATTACCTGCGACTGAAAGGTTTACTCGAGCGAGTAAAATGTGACATCAATAGAAAATTGGGTATCGGCTGAAGATAATACTGGCACGAAGGCCGTAAACCTGTGTAAGGTAAGTTTCTAACTGATTCGACGGTTCACAAGCGAAATGTGGCAACGCGGTCGAATGAGAAATATGAGATGCGGAAATAAGCGGGCCTAACAAGTTTGGGACAGCGTTCATTATCCGTTTCGGTCCAGCAAATGCGACGGTGATAGACGACGGATTGTAAATCGCCGAGAGAACAATTGGATCGAGGCTTGGCAAGCCGGCTACCTATCTGATTAAATTGAAATATACCAGTGTCCTCGTAGCGACGGCGAGGAGTAACGGATTTTTTTCTTGCTCAACAAATGCAAATTCAGACTACATAAAGATTAATTTGTAATAGATATTATAACAATACATTTTTACCCGGTCATTGGTGCAGCAGATGGTCTAAAGAAGACAGTCAAAATTATTATCTGTCGACGTACTGTTCTTTTGATTCAGTTGCTGTCTTTGGTTAAATATTGTGAAAGTGGAATCTAGTTGAGGATTCACAGTCGCGGTTTCTTGAAGCACGAAATCTTTGTAATCACGAGGTGTAGGTACGTAATCTTGCAGACAATGATGCTTAGCGGTTTGCCGCAAAGCGACTTGTTTGTGATCGCTTCTCTTGCATATCTGCTATTATGCACTTCCGATTCTGCGTGCGAATGTAGCACAAAAATTAAGTACCACATCGTTGCGTTAAGTTATGTACATTATGCCATACAAAATGACCACGTACCATAATGACATCACATTAACATCTGAACTCGTAATAAGTGTTAAGTATCATAAATACCTCATCAGTCGTTTTGTTAACACAGTGATATTTGTCGTGCGTAAATACAAAAGTTAAGCTTGGTATCCTACCGCTTGGCAGAGACCTACAGCATCTGGCATGATAAAACAAAACATTTGGATGAGACGTCTCATTTGGACGCGGTCGGCTTTGCTGTCAGTGAATTTGTCGCGTTTTATCACGTTTGAATTGATTTTGTTATTGTTCCGAGGTTCTATTAGCGGTCGTTGTCAAGTGGTCGCAAAAAAAAATATTTTTTCCTCTCTGTTTTCCCAGTAGTATTGTTCATGACCGGACGACCGCGCGACATGTCGAAATAGCGACGGACCACTTGGCGGATCGCCCGTATCCACCTCATTGCATTTCCCCAGTACCTACTTAACATTTGACGAACAAAACTAATAATTTACCGGAATTAATTTTGTAAAATGATTTACAAAATTAGTTATGCAATTTATGATTGATGAGATTTAATTGCACTTTAGTAGCGTTTTCGAGAACTGGCTCGGAAATTAGTACCTCAAGCCTGACGCAAAATTAACTTTTCACTATGTTGCATATCATTATACGTAAAATACACTTTACACAATACAGGCAGGCTCTCATTAAAAAATCGATAATTTATATACATACTTACCTATTTCTATAATCACAAATATAAATAGTGCGAACACTCTAATGATTACAATAAAGCCATAAAATATATGAAGTGAACCTCAGCCCAGTCTACGAGTAGATTTACTAATATATTTGTATTTCTTGCTATTCTTAACAGATTAGTAGAAAAAGCAAGTGCCTATAAACTTTTTCGTGCAAATATTAACACTTAAAACGCAAATTAATTTCCGACAAAAAGTTATCACTAGAAGAAACAAATTAAAAACATAATACATTTTGCATTAACCACGGAATTAGAACGGACACTGACAAATACTATCTTAAAATTTTGGTTCTTTAAAAGGTCTTAAAAAACGCAATGTCATCAATCAACATGTATGTCTATATTTTATAGTAAGCTGTATAACTTACATAATTTTTTCTATCTTCTACATGTGCAAGCCGGGGCGGGAGGCTTACAAATAAATACTTATTACTCTGTTTGCATCTAAGCAATATTGTGATATCTTATTTTACTTTGAAGTTGTAGACCGTATAATAACGTGCTTTCTTATCTCGACACGGGCTTTTGATCTAAATGATGAAGTTCATTACACCCGCTCGTATTCTTAGCAACATTGTTCAATAGTAAGTACTTATGGCAAGTTTATTACCTACCTTATGAATGAAATGGAAACATGTACGTTTATAATAAACAAGTGGTTCCCCGCGACTTCGCCCGCAAGAGTTGGATTTTTCATATAAACTTTCATCCCCCATTTCACCCCCTTAATGTTTTTATAACGCGACAAAATGTAGCCTAGGGTCCTTTCCAGGCTTTCAAACTGTCTCCATACTAAATTTCATCTCAATCGGTTCAGTGGTTTAAGCGTCAAGAGGTAACAGAGAGACAGACACACTTTCGCATTTATAATATTAGTATGGATTATATTCATGGAATAAGGGGACCTTTATATCAGGAGCAACATGTTTTGGGATTTGCAAACGCCAATTTAACAATCACAACTTAGCGGCTACAGACAAAGTTAAACTATCTGCTTTTTAAAAGTCATTATTTCATTTTATGGTTGTCCGTTGAGTTATATTAATATAACTATACTCGGGATAAAAACTACCTACGATTAATTTCAATGTAAGGGGGGTTTCAAATTTTTCTACCATTTCAGTCTCCCGAGGATTTAGTGTAGAGACCCAGGCTAGTTATAAACATCCTCATGTGATTAAATAAATCAGCAAATTCCAGCAATAACGAGACTAACTCACCATTAAACAATGGAAACAGCCTCCATCTGGGAATAGCCTCCGGCGCATCTAATCAATAAACATTGACTAATTGCAGCCCACGGCTGCGCTTGCACTAGTCTCTACATTTACACATTTTGTCCAAGAATATAATTAATTAATGCAAATTGCAAAATCTAGCCAATAATAGTTATGAATCAATTTTATTACATGATGAACAGATATGGGATTGTAGACTTATTTAATGCGATTAAATAATATAAATTAACTCCAGCTAATTTTAATAATGCACATATTGCAGTATAGTGCTTGCTACAAAATGGATATTAATAAAAAAATATTAATTTCAAATATTTTTAAAAATATGGTAGCAATAGAGAAAGAAATAGATATTTACAACGTGCAAAAGGTGGAATGCGCCATGAAAAGTTCAAACCGAAACCGTACCGATTTTCAATGCAATTTTTCTTGTTGTCTGTTGCTCTGTAAAATTTTAGAGTCATACTATTCAAATAGTATCTGTAATTTATTTTCTATTCACGTTGCACATAGCACAGGTGGATTCCTTTCATTCCCTATCTAGGAACTGCATAGTTAACTGATCTGCCACACCCATGCCGACAGCCTGGCTAGCATTACAATTTCTATTTTCCATAACATTGCCACCGTAATAGATAGTTGTTTATTCACGTAAAGCATCAAACCCGGATACTATATAGGTTAAATTATCGTGACATTGCCCCCCAATAGACAATAGTGTTTTGTAGAAATGTGCAGTTCTGCTACTGGTAATTGGCTGGTTTGGCCGTAATGATAGAGTCGTGAACACCGCTAACCACGTGAACCACAAAACGGTGGCTGCAGAGGTATTATGAGGACCCAACATCATATGTATGTACGTTGTATATCGCAAAATATCTAATGTATCCCGTTTTATGATTTTTCCTTAGATACATCCAAGGTTTGTCCATAAGAAAATCTACTACTTATAAAGATCTTACTTATTTGGCTTATTTTTAATCTGTAAATATATTTCCGAACCAATCAACAAGCTACACCATGTTTGGACACGTATTTTAAGTTTAAATACAGATCTTGATTTATGGCCATACTAGCATACGTTCAAATTCTCTCTTGAAGCCGATTGAAATGATAAGATAAAGTCCGAACTACGAAACAAAACAGATTCTGGCCTAAGCCAATCTTAAAATAGCTCCGTTTTCAAAGGCTAAGTATAGAAATAATCTGAACAGGGGCGGTACTGAAATGTACCGGTAGACTGCATTGATGTTATCCTTTTTATAATGTAACCTATAAATTGAAATGCTCTGTTTTGGTTTGACCTAGGATTTTATTTTCCTTTCATGTGCAAATGATTGACGGTAAAGATTACTAAAAGGGTAAAATGAAGCTTTTAAGAGACCGCTATAAGGAGTCCTACCATAAAACAGCACAAACATAGTAAGTAGTGAACTATTGACCGAAGCGATTGCCCGTCATTACCGAGTGCCGGATGACTGCAAGTGGGTGGGTATTACGAATCTCATGTTGCGATTGATTGATGGTTTAATTCGAACATAATTGTCGTACCGCGATTGGTCACGACGTGCGATACTGCCGTGCCGTGCCGTGGAGGCTGTCTTGATAGCCACGGCTCACACAAACTGATTTATGAAGTATATGGTATTTTACCCATCGCTACAACTACTATTTAGCCAGGATCTTTAGGTTGATTATAAATGAAGGATGTCGTTTCAAGAGAAAGCTTTAAACTGTCTTGGAATGACTTGGAAGAGGAGGAAAAATAGTTATAGAGAGTAAATGGGAGGAGTTTACAAGCTTAGTATCGACTCCCCTCCAGTGCAAGTGCAAAGCGGAAGTCAGATGACAAACAGAGATTTAAAAAATATAAAAAGGGAAAACACCACAGATATACTTACACTAAAACTATTGGACTGCTTTATATGTTTTATGAACAGCATCTGATAGACAATTTACTGCGATCTAAGTTTAGTATTCTGTGCTCAAGGCGACTTTGTAACACTGACTTTAACTTTCCGTTTTATATTTACAAGTAGTAAACGCCCACTGAATTTGCTTTAGCTGCAGGACATCGATGACTTTGTAAAAATTGTATGTAGTCATTTACGAATGTTACGTGAATGACACTTCTAAAGCTTGCAAGTGATTTGCTAATTAGAAATAATGGTTAGTGCTCAGCTACAACCACACATAAACATTTTTATTTTAGTTACGTGCAAACAAAATTACCTACATGTTGCAACACAAAACTAAATTGGTGTTTACTAAGCACAGTTAAAAGTAAAATAAAAGGACAGTAAGTATTCATCAATAACTCCATAACAATAGGTTTTAGGATAGTATGATTAATATCAATCTCAACGAAACCACTAGTGTACCTACAATAATCCATACCATTTGCTTCGACCGTAACTTACCTCTAAAGTATTGATTAATAAATCAATTGCAACTTAATGATTTAATAAGGCTATGCTATGCCCCGGAATTAGTCACGAATCATTGTTTTATGTGTTTATAATAATGTTACTTTATTGCGTTTTCTATGGAATTTCGACGTATCTAATAAATCATATTGGGAGTACAGTCATTAATGATTTATTTATGACTAACATCACGCAGACACATGACATGGCTTTAGGGCATTCTACGAACAATGTGCTGCCTGTATAAGTGTTTTAAACGTCGTGTCTATGATTGAAATTGTACAGGAAGACGTAATAAATAAATATTACCTACTTATTATTAATAAGAAAATCATAAAATTGGAATGTAATTACTTTTATAAGATTTGAGGAAAATAAGTAAGTTTTTCTAATGATATACCTACACAGAGAATAATATAGTTTAATCGGGATGGAGGAAAATAAAGAGTTGAAAGAAGCAACGTTTCAGCTGTGACGCCTGCGACTAAGAGCCAGTGCTGCTGCATCAATATTGAGAAACTATACCTATAACATATTTTAAGTTAGCATCCGTTAATGGGGGTAATGAAATGAAACAGAAGGCATAAAAGTCATTGTCTCCAAACAGAATGAGGTTATTTTAAGTATATAATTACATAAAACGTTACCATGCCCCGCTGCGTACCTTGTTCGAAGTACAAACGGATAGAGGAACATACGAACTGAGGATTCGCTTCTAGCAAGCGTGACCCGGAGGTCGCAGGGCAGCGGAGCGCGACCGATTCGATTCGACCCCATTACCGGGGTCCAGGGCATTATCGCTGCACCTACTGAATTAGCTAACTGATGCACCAACCAGGAATGCTGTGGCGCTACTTATCTTAATTAAAGAATTATTATGCAGAAAATAATATTATGGTATCGGGAAAGTAGATTAATCAGCTTTGAAAGTAAATCATTACATGCACAATCACCATCAAAGACAAGCGTTGATTGCCCATTGGTTATATCGCTACGATTAAATGACTACGACTTAATGAGAAAGTTTTACGTCTACACTTCGCATGGATAAAGCTCTTCACGGCCTAATTTAAATCGGAAACGCGTTTATAAATACATAGGAAAATTCCCGTCGAATTCTATACTTTCATTATAGGCGATATAGTTGACACTTTTATAGCGTTACAGCAGAGATAAATGTTCTTGGTTTCAGTTTCCGGGACGAAAGTAACGTTCGGCTCTAGTTTGGCATCGTAACGACAAATGTGGCTTTCGAAAACATTGATGGCTGAATTTATGTTCGCGCTGGATCAACGAACGCTGTGTTTGTGAAAAAGTAATGAAATTAGAGTTCATTGAAATCGACATTCCACTCTGTCCAGGTTCGCTTGTATAGGATAAATGGAGCGGAAATTTGTGGCACACCTACACGGGTTTACTGCACAAGTTATAGCGTTTGTCGTGTCATAAGAAAAGTACATTAAAATACAAAGTAACGCGGCAGAGATAAACAAGAGGAAGCGCCCACGCATGCTCGTGAAATCACGAAAAATGTTGTACGCACATTAACCAGCTTTTGGTGATTATTTTGGGGACGCACATTTAAATTGAAATCTAGTACACACACACGTATATCAATTGAAATCGGTGACATGCGTTTCGACTTCTAAAGTTCTGTAGACAAAAAAACCTGTACTTTTTCTAATGGTGTTGAGTAACAAGATGAAACCCATCAACTAATGGTCCAGACGTACTATAAGCAAATGTTATACGATTTGCAATTTACATGTAGCCAGTGTAAACACATCGTTGCATCCGATCCACCGTTTAATCTTTTGGGAACACATTCAGCTTTTACTGATATTTGCACTCACGAATGATAGAGCACACGCTTGCGCCAGACTTGTTTTCACTAAAACAATCCCAATGCGTGTCCGTCGGCAAATATAATTATGTTTAGCGCCCCTTCATAAAACTGGAACTAGCTTTAGAGCTTGCGAAAAAGATGACTCAGGTTTTGGCCGAGATTTCGAATGTGAATGCTCGAAAAACGAGGTAGAGCGTAGTGTAAACGCTAAATAGACCAATTCCCGATTTACAGCGAAATTAATTTTGGTAACACACAATGATCAATATTTTCTCTATTCTCGAGAAAAACAATTTTCCACTAAACATTATTAGATAAGCTACAATATCCGAGGTTCTTGCGGAGATCACAGCGTGTCGTGTCACCAAGCACGTTCCTATCACGGGATAGTTCGTGATGCCAAGTAAAAAGTGGTAACGGTCCGAACCGATATGGCAGGATTTAATAACGCCTTCAGCCCTATAAGGCCAGACTTACATTCTTAGGAAGAGGTCTGGGACCTTGTCCATGTCGATACTATGTCATCATGACATGCCCCAAACTGTTCGAGAATGTTATAATTCTCGGGATATTCTAATAATTAAGAAAACAATACTTTACACAATAATAAGAAAAATGTCAAAAAAAAAGAGGTGAAAGGAAATGAGCATTTCAAGAGTTATACTGATAATTAATTCCTAAATCTTTTGCAATTGTTACTTTTATTCGAATAAACTCAATAAATATCGAAAGTTACTTATCTAAATCGATGTAAAGGTTCTTCCTCGTGATGCCATAAACACCATAAATTGTACATGTAGGCAGTATAAATAAAACTAATAGAAAAAATATATAAAGACAAGCTTAGATGAAACAAATAGTATGGAAACTACAAACACTTTCAGCTCTTATAATGTAAGTGGTAGAACTAAAACCAAAGGCTGTGTCGATATTTAAAATACCCCAACACTAAATAACGAGAACCTGTGAGACTAGTATAGAAATGAGCTCCAACCTGACTCCGTCAACTGAATGCAACTATGATTGAACAGACCGCTTCCCTGCGCACGCGTCGCTCGCCCTATCGCCTGCTATATCAACAATGCGGAATCAAACGTATTCCGTATTTGGTAAACCCCTTTTTTCCATAAGGTACAAGTAAAATAATTACATAGCATAGTCAAGATGTTTCCAGTTTTTTGAAGAAAAGTTGACACTAACCGCTTTGAATTATGCAATCAGCGTGGCCAATTACTAATTTCACCGAATGCAAAAATGTCAACGTTTTTTGTATTCATTTAGTAATGAGTATTTGAACGATTCATATTTTTTTGTTTCAAGAAAATATGTCATGTTGTTAATATTTTTGTAATGTAATACCATTGACATGAACATGTGTATTTAAAATTATTCAGACATTCGGAAGCATAAGCTAAGAAGTTATTTTGCTCATCTGAAACAGCTTTGTTCAAATTTTGCGGTTGAAAATAAATAGGATTTAACAAGTAGAGCGTCTAACTAGAAATGCGTCAATGGTGGAGAATCAAAGAATCAACACACGTTACCGTTTGTTTTAGCAATAAAGGCAGGCGTTAAAGTCGCAAAACTAAAACAGTGTGGATTAGTCACACGGCGAACGTACCGAAACTATTGTTTCGACAGTATGTTCGACATAAGAAACGCATACTGCCGATGTATTTCTGGAACGGTTACAGTTTACATTAGAGTCGAGTTTTTGCGGACGAATTCATTGGAGAAAACAATCCAAATTCCACACACAAAGATGCCTACAAAGACTTCTATTTCGAAAATATACCTATTTTACGACCGATCAATAGCCCACATACGAAGTATTAATTCAAGCAAAACGTACGTATGATTTTAAAACCTAAGACGGCGGCGATGTGGAATCCTAACTGGTTTTACTAATAATTACCGCAATAATTGCGTAGATTTAAATAGGTCTAAGTCTTTACGATGATTCTAGGAATCGATCAAATGACATTCGCATCGTTAAAGAAACGTTTCTATCATGATTTCAGCGTACGTGACCGATGTCTTGGTACGGCTCTTTTGATCGACAATCAATATTATACAACATTCAATTTATCAAAGATTTACGTTCTCTTTGTTGAATTCCTTGCAATTATACTCAGTATACTCTATGTAAGGGTAATGTTAACGCAGTAGGGCACTGCACTACCTAACAATGATGATTTATAAAACGAACCGCCTTAGGTCAATATGGCATGACATAGGTATTGCAAAATTGCAACTCTAGATTGGTCTAAGTTGAGTTGAACCTCTCACAAAAGACAATTATCTTTTATTCAGAAACATTAATGAACAAGGACTAAAGATACCTATCATTGTACTCTTGGAAACTTAGCAGTTCATAAATAAGAAACGTGTGAACTCGCCGGCTGCATCTAAACGGCCAATTTGATATATGGACGATAAGCTAATGAATTCATAGGCACCGGAGCTTTCAAATAAAACCTTATATGGTACGCGAGTGGACATCTGGATGGCGCCAAAGATATCGCATTAACAACGTCGAGGTAAATCGCGCTGATTATTTACAAAAAAAATATGGTCAACCTAATAATCAGTAACAAAGCATACAAAAACAATACGTTATGCATGAAGATTAAAGTAAGCCTACTTTACTGAACAGAGTAGTTTTATAACAAAATGTACGGTTAGATTACCAAATGTATCAGATAACAAAAAATTAAGGGTCAGTGACTTCCTTATATTACAAACAGATCACGCATCCAAAACAGATTGTGCTATGTACTGATTGTGCTACTATAAAAATAAAGCAACGAAGAAGATTTATGGTAGAGTATCAAACGCCAGCTCGAAGGCAGCAGACAATATTTTCATTAACGGCAGATATCTAACTCTATTGGTAACAGAAAATCATGCTTAATATCAATAAATGAATCATACAGATCGTTGAACTCTTCCTGAAATGGAATCATATGAGAACGTGTTCATTTGCAAATGAGCATCGATTGGAAGGTGCGATGAATGGAAGCTATCACTGAAGGTCCAATAGGCTTCAACTGGACTTATAAGCCGCTTCAAAGCCAAGATAGCCCTGACATAAGTCGCCAAATGTAGCAGGCTGACAACCTTGTCTTTCTATCTTGTATGACTAACGAATGTAGGTACATTCCCCCCTGTTGTAATAAAACCAGCGAGATTTATCTTGATCGAGTTTGTGGTAACCCAATTGTTTTTTGAGTTGACATCCTGGACCAAATCTAGGTCCAGTGATGCAATAGTCTTTCACCAAAATACACTTTAAAGGTTAACTTTAAGACGACACGATCAGAATTGCCACTTCAGACAAATTTTCGTAAGTTTGATGTGATGATTGATGAGCAAGTTAAGTACTAAACGAGCAAAGTGGAATCAAACCGTGTGTTCGACTCTTCTTTCTAAATAACATCAAACATCGTCGTAAGCTGTGTTGACATTTGACAGTTGAATAATGAATGAGGAGATAATTACTTAACTGTGTGTTAACAGAAAGTCCTCATTCACATCCGAAATGGTTTATGAATGACAAATAAGTATGTAATTGATGCATGTCAGACATACACATTAACCTGCTAACTCATCTCCAAATGGTAATCGAAATTCCGGAATTAATCATCATCATACATCTCTTATATCTTAAATTCATGTCAGCGAAAACAGAGGGATCAATATTTTAAGAGTATATGACCAACACTGAATTGGACGGCGCATTTGGGAAATCGATTGTCATCAAAAGATACAATTTAAATTGAACTTTCACGAAACCGTAAGTCGAAGATTGAGAATCTTAACACTTCTTGTGAATTTATTGCTGCCAGAAGCAGAAATGATGATTTTAAGATAATTGGCGATGTCAAAACTGAGATGATAGGGACTAAGGAGTAGTGAGTAGTAATGATGATTACGGTTATAATACAATTAAGAATCAAAAGTCGCCGAAACATAAGCCCGTAAAATTTGATTTGTCAGAAAGCTACTTACATCTGGATGTTCTTTGACTGGCACGTATACTTTTTCCGTGAGTGTAGTGACCATGCCTTCTGCTTCTGGTAGGACGAGTGGTTCTTTCTTGACTCCATTTATTTGGAATAAACTTGCTCGAACTTTTGCTATTTCTGAAAAGAAAAAAATATTTATCAATAAAATTATGTAACTGTAGAGAATTTTTTTGATAAAAAATATATATAATGTGGTTTTTCACCATTTTTTTTTCAAAAGTCAAAAATTCTTTATTCAATTTAGGACACAAAATGCCACTTATGAACATCAAAATATCAATCAATTGTGGTCCATATGGGGCCAGAACATGTCTCCTTATCTTTTGGGCCATACTAGCGCTTCGAGACAAGACACAGACAATCTGGCAAGTGCTGGTTTGGCAAGTTTCTACTATTATACTTAGAATAATAACACCTAGATGGCTGCCACAACACATTCGAAAAACACAAAGAGCTCAACAACTTTGCATTCCACGCGTAAATTATTTCTTTAAGCTTATATTTATACGTAAAATACTAAAAACAAATCTCTGAAATTAATCAATGAAATTTTGCAGGAATGTTGCCAGTATAGAAGAAAATAAAAAAACTACCTATTTCTTGATATTCGGTTTTATGGGGCACAAATTTTTTGAAAGTGACATTTTGTGAAAAGTATTTATATGCACTAGTTCTGAAATATTGTGTGGATTAGAAATTGAGTCAGGTAGTGATGATCCAAATTACAAAAATTATATCGTTGGTAACGTCATAACTAGAAACGTAGCAAGATATTTATCAGCTAAAGTTTAAAGCTAATATTGTTTCAGTAGCCTTTTTGCAACGGAAAGAAAATGGTTTCATATATTGGTTTGTATACGAGATAATAGTGGATTAGCGAAAAGAAAAAATTAAAAGGGTTGTTTCAGCCAAACGACAACTTTTTAGGCAGTACCAAATACAAAGATATTAGGAAGCCTCGTGTAAGGTTTTTTAAGTCAACAAGAAACCCTTGCAAACACTGACCTTTATAGTACAAGTACACTAGACTGCATACTGTCAACCTAACAATGAAGCCAGTTTACTATCGCCATTTTGGCGCTGACGGCTACAGTGAGCGTGTGGTGACCATCCACGGAACTAATTAGAATTGACTTAGACATATATTTCTTATTGTAGTTCCCTGTACAGTCAGTAGGGGCGCTTTAATTCGGCACAAAAAATATCTGTCATAAATATATTTATGTACTTGAAAAAATGACCACCAGAGGCAGGAATTCATTTTTTCAAGTACATAAATATATTTAGATTGCAAAGTGAATGCTTATCACTTAAAAACAATAATTTATGATATTATCTGTCATTTCTTTGAGAATGTTTAGTCCAGAGTACTTGTACTATAGAGGTCAGTGCTTATAAATAAATAAATAAAACTGTATTGATATTGATCACTTTTTTTTTGGTTCACCCCAAAATTCTACCTAGGCTTAGCTCTACCGACTGATTGTTCAAAACAAAAAGGAAATGGTAGGTAACTAGCCGAATCCATATTATTTAAATCTTATTCGAGTTTGTAACTTAGTTTTAAAATTTTTGTATTTCCTAACATTTAGTAAAAAACAGATTTGCTGGCAATATTATTTCTTTACTAGTGTGCGTGCCGTGCGTGTTGCTTACGCACACGTAGTTTTGAAATGTGCACGCTTTTGACAGCGATCTATTAAAGGAACTATCCTTCTAGGTGTTATTATTCTAAGCTATTATATATTATTTATGTTTAGGCGAAATTATAAGATATAAGAGTGATCGGCATAGTAACAAAGCATTAGAATATCATACCTAATAATAATAATAGGTACCATAAGATATCCACTGTGAGAACATTTAATAAACATTAGAAGTTACATAACATCAAATAATTTCGCATGAAATTGCATATAGCTTCCGACGCTAAGGCTTACTACTACCCATGCTACTACTAAGTATTTAGTAATCAGGTTAGTCGATATCTTGGTATGTATACATTTTTTGTGACAACATTTAATCAACATTAGAAGTTACATAATATCAAATAACCTAAGGCCTAATACTTAGTACTCAGGTAAGTCTATACTCGGGTATGTAGGTATAACATTTTTGAAAAAAAAGTTGAATATTTTTGTAATTTGTAAATACAACCAACTAATAATAGCAGGATAATAGGACAATTAAAAGTTAGGTATTTTTCTATCGATGAAGTATTTTTCCTTCAATTAGTACTTAGAGCAATTTTCCTGTAACAAAGTATTGTGTGAGCTATAAAGGCGGTCTGTGCAGATTCGCCTGAAGGCTGTACGCGGATGGTTATGACATCATTGAAAGAGGTATTATTGATAGATTATGAGCTGCACCTCTAATGATATGACATACTGTCATCCGATGGCCTCCTGCCTCGAACTGATGCAATAGATATTCTTTCTGTTGCTTCTCGTGACTGAACATTTCGAGATAAATCTGTTTACTATAAGTAAAGGTATTTTCGCCCTAAGCATGATAGACCATAGTTTGATCACTTACCATTACTGTCGATTATTCACTACATTTGATTTGTACTGTTAAATTGTGTCATAATCATTAAAATTATTTGCTTAACGGTAAGCTATATTGAATGCGCATACAGACTACAGTTTTTTTTTAAATCAGTAAAAATAATTCGGTTTTCACCTTAAGAATTGCAAAGCTAACTTGGGGTAAGGTGTTATCTGCCTTATCCAGATAAAAAGACTATGACTCATTGGCTAATATCCGGACCACGTAATCAAACGACCATCTGTTTTTGCTACTTGCATAAAAAATATGTCAAGACTTAACGCGAGTACAAAATAACCGGGTTTTACTGTGACTGTGTTCTGCTGTTTGAATCGCAAACAAGATTTGTACACGAATACATGAGTACGTATAGAACTTCAGGTACAGGTACTTACAAATTGGACAAAATAATCCGGTTCCATTTTGGTAATGTTTATTGTAACTGTACTTACGGTACTTCCATCAAGTCGTGTTTGTCCAGTTTGTAAGATCTGCCCATCTGTTATTGTTTTTACGATTGAGTCACACGGGATTCGTATGCGTTTAATAGATGCTGACGGAGGTCTAATCGCTTGCCAGATGCTGCTTTCTCTAGCGTTTCATTAACACAACTGCTAATTCGATTACTGTGGATCCGTTAATCTTTGTAGCAGACGATACATGTGCGAGCGCACGTTTTGCCTCACCAAAGTGGGTCCAACGGGGAGCTGGCGACAATGCTGAGGAGCTTTCACACCATATAAGGGCGGGCAAGTGAGTAAACAAGCCACGGGTCCATGTGACCACCGATGGATTATGTATTTAATTGCCACCTTCTCGCGCATATTGATGGCGGGAGATTTTTGGGATGGAAAAGTTTGACTTGAAAGGCAAGGCCTTGCGACGCCTCTTCAATTTCTCGGCAATTAAACCTCAATATGTAGACGTGGCTATGCAGTGAAAAACTTAATTTATTGGCAATATCAAAAAGAAAGTAGGTAGATTTCAGAAGTTAAAAAAGGGAATACGAAACAGCAATTATGAGCAAATCTATGTTTTAGGTGGTCTAAAACATCAAAATCTGGAATTAAAATGACCATACCAATAATGACATTAGAGGTATTATGATGAGCAGGTGCAATAATATCAAAAACAAATATGTTCTTTATTCAAGGCTTGTAATTACAAATAATATGCATTAGACAATATAATTTTATCAGTGATTATTTATTCTGCTGATGATAAAGTCATTTACTAGAATAATTCATGGTTTTGAGATATTATAATAATAATGCAGACATCATTTAATTTCTTATTATAATAGCGACTTTATGGGGCTATATTTTTAATAGATGGATTAATCAAGTCTTCTTAACATAATTAAACGTTGTGGAACATTCAGGTAAATTCTAGTTTCGATCATACTAACATTAAATTATAGTGCATTATTATTATTATATTTAATTTGTTATAACAGAAATAAATCTAAATAATAAGTAGATAAAGAATATAAGCATCGACACTTGAGAGCAAATTGATACCAAACCACATACTTATTGGTTTAGTTTTCCATGAATGTAACCTTAGCAAGTGAATCTATCCATCAGTATCTCACGTCGATAACATTTATCAATTTGACGGACTGTGAAGCTGGTCAACGCAAGGTTGCGTCAAGTTTAGAAAAAAAACCTTTTGAAACTTGCCTCGAAACGTTGACGGGTGTCGAAACACTTGTAATGGACGTCCGGACAATAAGACAGCATTGTGCTGGCAAATGAGACTTCCAAACAAAAACAAAGGCTGTACATAATAGAGGCAGTATTCGTGGCAGGTGATCTGAGGGGCTGTCTGTACGTCACTCCACTTACGCGCATTTGATTAATGTATACATACATTGACATGAACTAGTTCTGGGATGTCGTCTAAGGTCGCATTTCTTGCGCAATCGATACGACACAAAAAACTTCATCTTACAATGTTACCTCAAAAAAGTGACTCATCCTAATCACTTCCAAAGACGAGGACTCTCTATAGTTCCTAAGTGACATGTGTAAACGGGATTGACAGTTAAATAGACATACATTGATTGTAAAGAAATATGTACATGTATGACAAAAGTTGAAAGTACCGATGGCACCAATAATCAACAAAGAAAATATACAATTATACAACGTAAAATACAATAAGATGTGAGGGGTTGAAAAGGCACAACATACTTAGCTCGCTAACGAGGTTTAATTTTACCAGTTACTCAAGTTACTGTAACCGCAATAGCGATCATTCATTGCAGGTAATTGAAACCACGCAAACCAGCTTTTATCAGGATACCCAAAAGACTCTCTATTACCATTGCATTAGACGCATGTTAAATTGCAGACAACATGGAATCCTGCAGAAAATTACGATTTAAATGTTAGTTTAGGGCGAAGCAATCTATAAGGTAAAGCAAATGAATACTTCACTTCAATTAAAAAAAAACATGTATGCGTAGTTATACACATAGTTTCAATAAGAAGTTCACTAACAGCAATACCAAGAAAACAATCACATTTTCCGGATTAGCATAACAGTACAATAATATTCAACGTGGAATTGAACTAGCATTCAATTTGCTTACACGCTTTTAGATCAACATTAGATTGGACAGTTCGTATTATTGTAGTACAGTTTTCTCCCCAGAGCATTGCGACAGTGAACTATGTACTGTTACTAGTACTAGTTAATGCAATGCGATCTCACTTCCATTGTCAGAGTTAACAATGGTACAGCCAGCGTGTCGCTCTGGGCTATAATCCCTGTCTCCCGTATTCTATTCTAATACACATCATACGTAGGCAGTCGACTTATAAGGAATAAAGTTAACAACATCAACGGATTGGACGGAGTACGTGATAAGACTCATTTATGCAGCACGAAGACATTTTCTGTTGGGTTCTAGAAGATTATTCGTGTGAGAACACAATAGCTAACTCTAACCCAAAGTTATTAATTTGAAAGCCCCGTGGCACTTAATTTTATTACCTTGACAAAGATTTAAAAATTAAAATAAACTGTCCATTTACCTTCGGAATTCAGAGTAGCTGGGTAATACATTTCTTGTTGAAACACTTACACGCATTCTTGAAACTTGCAAATGAAGTGATAAACGCAGAGCGTAGCAAACTCAATGTCAAAATCACTCTTGTTTTCCGATTCATATTGCGGAAACGATTAACTCTTTTATCACCGATGTTCCAGCTGATATTTTGTAATTTAATGACGTGAACGCAGCCATAATAACGTGCGTGCCGCGAGCTGGACATGCTGTCTAGACGAAGAAATTACAACGTGGTGCATTAATTACAACTGACGCGAGTATTTGGAGCATAAATGAATGAGAATCATTCAGATTTCAGAAGGAAGATCGATTTATCAAAACGGCCGAAATCTCTGGGTGTCGGAGTAGTAATCAATTACAATTTGTAACACGAATGACGAATTGCAGAAGCATTCCCTAGATCTCACAGTTCAGTAACACACGAATTGAATTGAAATAACGCCGAGATTTACTTTCCGTCTTCATTTTAAACATGGGGTGAATTTAAAACAATGTAGTTTAGAGGGAATATTCACACGATGAGCGACGGTGCGTAAACGCCGCGATACGGTTAGTTTGCGTTCAGCTGACTTGCGCCGGGAACTACAGAAACTTGAATCACGCAACCAATAACATGGATACATTACACAGTTCAGAAACAATAAAGAAAATTCTTTAATCTAAGCACAAATTAAAAAAAAATCTACAATTGTTTTAACGAAATATATTGAATATGTTTTTAGGAAAACGATATGATACAAATGTTAAGATAAAGCAAGTACAAATATTTTTAGTATTGTACTTACTGGCCTAGAATAGACGATAAACATAAAATCTCAATAAAACAGGTATTCAATTTCAATCGTATTAGGTAAATTAATATCTCAGAAAAAAGTATTCTATCGTAATAGTGGGACATAACGAGCTTCGGTTTTCTAAATATCGAGGGAACTATTGTTGCATTGTGTTCTAAGACATGTAGCAATTTGTACTCAAGATACAGCTTGACAAATTAAATTAATAAGAAATACAGCCGGACGTCGTTATCTACGGACATTAACGACCATAAAACAAAATAAAGGTTAATTATAATTTGGCCAACTGCATAAAGAAACCTCAGAATATTAGCGACTAACCAAAAATAAAATTGAAACCAAAACTCGGCTAATCGACAAATCTACTTGCGGAGAGCTCTAAGTAATAATTCGCCAGTGTCCTTATTTAATGCTGTCAATGATGAAAAGACTGTAATAATAATCAATGCAACTAACAAGAATGATAAAGACATAGGCAGTCACTTGCTAATAAGAATCAATAGAAAGCAAATCACTTTTAGATGATGAAATGAAGTACGATAAGTGTTTGGCGGCATTAGGTCATGTTGCCGGCACAGAAGCCCCGGACAATAAAGCAGACCCGACAGATGTATCAATGCCTTTGTCTAGACGCGCCGTATCGCCGATGTATTTTATTAGAACAAAATGCAGCAACTGCAACCGTTGGAAGCGAATTGCAAGCCCTGCAAATAGAGCAGAATTTCTCTCATTTTCAGTATAGCTTGTATTTTATTTAGAAATTCTTACTAATACCTATGTTTAGGTAAGAATTTCTAAATACTATTTTCTAAAAACAACAAGGAAATGTGGGAAAACCGCCTGCGCCGGTATAGCCGCGCAATGCCCAGAAACGAAGACCACGCCTGACCTGACCCGTTTTAGCCATAAAAATCAGCCTATATATATCCCACTGCTGGGAAAAGGCCTCACCTCAACTATAAGGAGGTACGAGCCATACCGGAGTAGGTATGGCTCGTACTTCGTCGGCACCACGCGGGCTCAGTGCGAATTGGTGGAGCGGTGTCTGTAAGGCAAGTGACAAACCTTACTGTCAGATATTATCAAGCCGCCCTTAGAGGGCCTCTGACTAGGCTTAACGACTAATACCAACAGATATTAGCCGGGACCAACTGCTTAACGTGCTTACCGAAGCACGGAGATGCTTGTCATGTGCGTCACTTAAATGGTCGGAATAGTCACCCATCCAATCACGACCGCGGCATGGGTTGCTTATCTTTGGTATCACTTCCAAAGCGCTGCCGCCACTTTTAGCCATAGAAGAAGGCAAAAGGGGAAGAGGTCGCCCACCGACTACCTGGAGGTGAAACATCAAGAACGACCTACTAACAAAGGACCTAACGCCAGAAATTACCAAAAGAAGCTTAAAATGGCACGAATATATCAAGAGGGTTGACCCTAAATAGGCAACAAGATAGGGGTTCCTGATGCCTAGAAAATTTGCAAGGAGACTGATACAGAATTGCTAAAACTATCACTAGGACCCCTGTTTAAGATAATTCTAACCATGTTCTTAAGAATTAGTACACGCTTATAGGTCAATAACAGAGGAAACTTCCCGTCGACCATGTCAAGTGTCCGGCGTGGATCTGTGCACATAATTATGCATGACTATGGGCAGAAGTGTGAGGCGGATGCGCAGCTGTCCAGGTTTACTAACTTCAAATAATCCAACAATTCAGCAGTCTAGGCAACGCTTTAAAAATTAAGCGAATAAATTGTGTAAGTAGTATAGATGTACATTGGCGTGTTCTTAACAAACCGAAGCTACGATTTCTACGGCCTATTTAACCTAGATACGCATCTGTCAAAGCTTATTGTTCAAAGCAGTTTAATGATATAGGTTAAAGCACAACAATAACACGAAAACTACAACATTAAGGTAATGCGTGGGATGGATGACTATAAATCTTTTTAGAAAAGTGACGAAACAAGAACCGATGACTCATTTTTTAATGAACACATGGTGCATAATGTAAGGATACAAGTCAATTCATACGATGTGCATTTCAAAACACTAAATGCATATATCTCTGCCAGAAGCATAACAGATATTGGTTACGTATTGCAAAACCGACTCAAAATGGAAACCAGTTGGAAATGTCAGCACGGGGTGTCTATACAATGTGATTGAAACGCTTTTATCATGATATCTTAATCTATGTGGAATCATAGGGCTCCCGCTTGTTGTAAAAGATATTTATTAGTAAGTAAGCTAAGGATGTGTAAATTTTACGCAGTTACAATGACGGCGATAAGACTACCTGTGAATCACAGTTCTTCACCTGATTGGCCATAAAAATGTGATAATGAAGTTACAGAACCTTATAGAGAGTAGTGAGATATGCAAATAACTCAAAGATTAGACAAAGCTGATAGTACATATAAATGTCTAATTGAACAGGGGTGTTAAATGTTACGAAGGGGTTCAATGTTAAGATAACCGGTAACTGGCATAGGTAGGAATAAATACGCAACAGTGAGTGTCGTTGTAGCGCTTGTAACCCAATTTGTTGTACTTAGCGAGTGACAAATATTTATGGTGGTACGAAATTGTACGGACGACAAAATGTCAAGGTACACACTGTGGAATCTATGTAGTGTACCTTATAATATTAGTGTCCCATAAATTATTTTCATATAACGTACAACCTCAGACAAGTACTTACAATCGTTTAAAAGTTTTATCAATTTTCCAATAACTGGTCTTGGGGAACAGCTACTTTTACGGCCAGTTTCACAAAAGTTAACGGCACCTTAAGTGCGTACTTTTGCGAAGTGCATGGGAACACGGAATGAGCTTGAGGTAGTGACCATTACAGAATATCTTTACAAATATGAGGAGAATAGAACATGTGAGCTGTCCAAGATTGTTTGCTAGTGAATGTGTTTTCATAGAGGCTGGTCTTAGATTTACGGTGCTATTCGTTAGAATTTACGCGTGTTCGAAGCGAGTAAATAAGCGTGCCAGTTAAGAGCGCCTAAATGTGTCGAATTTGAAACCGAACCAATGGGCGTGCGTTACGCGGTTGAGTTTTCAGAATGCAGGCCACGTCCCATACTATTTATTCTCTGAACACTGTCCGTGGTTGACGGTTCTTTTATTATAGCTATAAAAGCGGATGGAGTAAACCAGAGATTTTCGCTGATATATCGCCTAATATTTATTTTTCACGGTTTACGTTTGACACGCGTTTACAAATAGAGCGGACGCGCTGCGGAAACTATGGTTTTCTTTTAAGTTTGAATAACGGTGCCAAAAGTTGACGTGAGGGTAATAACTTTATTGAAGCTGTATCCAAAATAGCTACTGCACATGGTGTTGTGCGTTATACAGTAGTTTGCAACTTTTATGCACCATTATAACGTTCAATAGGTAATAGAAAGTTTATTGCCTCCGGTGTGGTGTCCACGAAATATTTGTGTCAAAAGGAAGGTACCTATAAATGATTAATTGCGCAGTGGACATAGTGTTGTGATGCAAAGTAACAATATTAGTTTTTGGTAGGCGTTATGAGGATACAATGAGTGAGGCCCGTCAAACGTCAACACCTACCCACAGTGGGCAGAACACGGTATTCAATGAGGCTTTTGTGGGCGTGCCTCGTAAACATCAACAAGTTGCAGACAGAACAGTAGAAATTGTTTGATGGCAGTCAAAACTTACAAATCACCCAAAAGAAGCTGTTGAGCCGGTTTTTTGTCACCAAGTTTGTATGATAGGGACGGGCACAATGCGCAATGCGACATAATTTTTAGAAAGTTATTATATTTACCTCTTTCAGATATTGCAAGATCGGGAGAAGAGATTATGCTGCTCATAATATTGAGGATATTTATGAAGAAGATAAGGAGAAAGTTACACCGTCTCAGAAAGTGCAGAAATTCGACGAAAAAAGAATTTACAGAGTTTAATAGGTTCCAACGACAAAAATACACATTTCTTTAATAAAGTTAAGAAATAAGATATATAAAGTTGTGACGTTTTCACAATTTGAATTCCAAGACATAGACATCCTAAAAGTCACGTGATCTAACACGCGATAGTAGTTGCAGATCGTAGAGATAAAACAAACGAACCGTTTGCATCTCGTCTTGGGGCATTAGTTTAGTTAGAGCAAACATTTGCTGACATGAGCCAACTTCAGCAGCTCTTGGCACGTACGATCGACGAATACCTGTCAGCTCGACCATTCATAACACATTCTTGATGTGGCAGAGGCAACGCCCCCAGCATGCGATATTTTTCGCTTTTGACGATCACAATGTTGCAGGAACAGGATCTTGAGATTACAATTCGATCAAGTTAAATTCAGTAATAATAACAATCCACACTGGCCCATATCTATTGATATAATCAAAGAATGAAGTTTTGCTAATATTGGCTTGCAGATAGGAATGTTTACATTATTAGGCGAGACCAATTTATAAAAGGAAGGTTGACAAAATACATTTATGTATTTTGATTGATCTATAAATCAATAATATCGACACTTCACATCACATAAGACCCATTTCCTCAAACTTTGGTAAGCTATCTCGTGCTCGCGTTGGATGAAAATGAATTACGAATTGTTACCTTACAATGATGATGTCCTCCTAGCCGAATTTCGACCACGGCGGCCTATCTCAACAGAGATTTGCCAACTGCGCGGGACATATTATAGTGCACAAGTGTGTGCGCAATACACAGGTGCACTCTCTGTTCCTTCACTCTCATAATTCGGTGAGACGGCAGTCCGACATGACCGTAGAGAGATCAGGCGCAGGAGCAACGGCTTAACGTGCTTTCCGAGGCACGGGGGTGTTAACACCACCAACTTCCTGACTCCGGAGCTGTGTCTGAGTAATTTCAAGACAGAAAAACCCAAACCCTCTCGGCCCGACCCGGGATTCGAACCCGGGACCTCGTGGATAGTACCCAGCAGGCTGACCACTAGACCAACGAGGCAGTCCTCACGAGGTACCTTACAATATACGTTTGTTTAATCCCTTTTGTAAAGTTGAATAAATGTATGGAAGTATATTTTCAATTGAGGACATCCACCCACACATTTACATTTACTCAAATAAACACAAACGACAAGGTGCACAATCACATCACTCAATGATCATAATAGGCAACAAAATATAAACTTTACGGGCGGGTTTAATGGAGAATTGTTTCAAGGTTTTAGCACAGCACACGCAGTAATTGCTCGCTCAATAATTAAAGAAAATTAATCAAGTATGTTGGCAACAGATGCGGACTTGAGGTGATGTATTCGAAGCGCCTGTCATAACAATTGAACAACACAAAGCGGGCCTAGTTTTAGTTTAACCAATCATACCTAAATCAACCTAAATATACAGCGTCTTTCGGAAAGGTAAAATTTAGTCATGTCCGTCTGTCTGTCTGTCCGACGTTTGCACTCAGCCGCTTTAGCTTTCTTTTTATGTAAAATGGTTCTTTGACGATAAAGTGGCGTCACAAAGTGTATCCCTCGCGATTCCATATCCATGATATGAAGTTTGATAATATTAATAACTCAGCGTATCATTTCTTTTAGGAAGAGTTGAAATATAATTATCACATAATGCCTCGTGATATTCCAAATAGAATATTCTAAAAACACGAAAAAATATTATTACAAAAAGTAATCACTATCGGCTATCACATAACAAATTATGTCAGAAAGAAGCGTAGGGCTTTTTTACTTCCTTTCACATCCCTTGATGTATCGAATTTTCTATAACATGCAAGTATGCATGCAATGTATGTAATGATAAAGGAACTACATCAGCAGGAATACATTAGGACATAATTTTATGATATGTGTGTCTCTGTTATAGAGTTAGTTCTAGATATACAGGGTGGCCAAAAAGTCGTGGATCAAACGAAACAGGGAGATAAAGGAGGTAATTTCCATCAAAAAATCTTTCCATCTTCATTCTTTTCCATCTATAGACCCTGTAGAACTCGATTCTAAGATATGCATAGGCTAATATAGGAACTGTAGTATTCTAAGATAGGCCACACACCTATTTCACTATAGCACAGTAATAAGGTATGAGAGGACAGTACGCGTCAAGTTCTCACTGTGTAGCTAATATTAGTAATGAATTCAGTGTCCCTAACCTAGTATGAAATGGAATGGTTTTAGATTTGCATTCCGATCCTGAGTGGAGTCACATTTCGCGCAAGTAATAGATAGCTGTAGATGTAAACAGCAAATCTGTTTTAAGCACCTAATTAAGTATCAAAGTAACGAATATTTAACTACCAATATTAAATAGCGATTAGTACTTATATTGGTGCGAGAGGATACGAAAGCTTTTATAAACAAATTTATAGAAATATTTAATCGGCAGTGACTGATAAAACTACCGGTGTGAGATTTAAAACAGATACTGTAGCAGCAAACAAGCGTTAATTAAATAATAGCAAACTGTCAGCATTTAAAACAATTATACATGTCAGTAGATACATATCTGATGCAAATGAATAGGAGACAAGCATTATGCCCATAAAAAGGAGCTTTGGATCATTGCATCACATTCATACCCATATTGCGCTATTCACTCGACTACTTGACATGCGAGGCTCTTGGTGAGTGCTAAAACTACTATAAGGTAAACGTAACGACGTGAAACAATGCTACTGTATAATAATTTGCGACAGCGATAACTTAATCAATAATTGAAGTCCAAAGTGCTAAGCCTGACTTTTAAACGAAAAGAATTCAACACATGTAACCTGTCATGTATAACATATGGATGCGAGACATGGGCGCTACAAAATAATTCAGAAATAAACTAGAATATTGCCAAAGATCGATGGAACATAGCATGATAGAAAGACGTATACAAGACATAATAAGAAGTGAACAAAGAAGGCCCAAAACAAACGTGACAGATATATTGACTCGTATTGATCAGCAACCTGGAGGTAGACTGGACATTATGATGAGAGAAAAACAAGAGAATTGGAGCAGGATTATAGCAGATAGTATCCAAGAAACAATTCAGAAGAAAAGGCTTATAACAATAATAATATAAAACAATTGTTAAGTTATCAATTGAAAAAAAATTAGATTGAGCTAGCTCCTACTGTAGATTATGTCGGGATACTGTTGTAATTTTTAGGCTACTCAAGGCCATACCTACAACGGATACTGTTTTTGCTTTCACTACATCAAACTATCGTATTTGTACTTGTATTTGTATTCAATCCATAAACTGTGGGCTTACAAGTATTCGTCAAATGGCGCAAGCAGTTTCAAACAAGAATTTATCAAATACTTAAGTTATTTCATCCATGGTTATACTAAAGAAGCTGTTAAAATTCTGGATACCTACTTTATTAGCTTAACAATGAGGTGCCGAAATTCAATATTTAAGCTCGCGTGGATTTATTGAATTTCTCACCATTCCACTACCGGTTCCTGAGTGTCTTACCTGAAAATAATACGCCATTGTTATTAAAATGATCAATAAAAATAACCATATATTATATTACCGTAAGTTTTGTTGACTAATATTCAGTTACCGTTAATGTTGAGTGGAGTCATGACAGCAAATACATTAATTATTTTAAATGTTTACCTTTAGAGTCACCAACGTGTGGTGGAGCTCTATAGATATAAGTCTGGTAGTATAAAAACTGGTTCCTAATTGGATAACAGCCCTAGCCAGATTGTGGTTTTAGTTAATAAAATTTTTCTAGTTTAATTCCCGTGACAGAACAAATATTTGTGTTTAACATCCATAAGCAGGTATTTGTTTTATGAACTTATTCCATATAAAGATAATTTGTTAGTAGAGAGACGACTAAGAGTTTTAAGTTATTTGTTTTAAAATCGTAACTCAAGTAATACAAAAGGTCAAAATGTGCACGATGAACCTGAGGTTACGTATAATTGTTTGGTTTCGTTAAAATATCAGTCGAAGCGGTCGTAACCTGCATACTAAGAGCAATTTACTGTTAGAAATAAGTGTTAGCTAAGCGCTCAATACTTTCTTACTACCGCACTTAAATGTGATCTTTGATTAAGTCTCGTTCTGTCATTTTCTTTGTCGATGATATAGAAAAGGGAGCTGCATGAGACTTAATTTAAAATTACCTGTCTCTGGGTGCGGCATTTAAGGATGACAAACATTAAAAACGCAATAACGCAAACGGTCGCCATAATGATAATCTAAATGAGAAAGACAAAAACAAACTCTTTTGTTTTTAAATAATCTTGACGCATGACATATTATATTTAGCATCTGCATTTTTTAATGTTAGATAACAAATTTGAGTATTTTACCAAGCACACATTCATTCATTTTGCCAATTTTTCAGAAAAAAAATGGATGCAATTTTATTATCCTCTAAGCTCCTCTTACAGCAATTTCACACCTTGCGAATTTACCAACGTTTTTTGAATGCAGTTTGCAGTAGCAAACGCAAACGTATTCACATTATACGATAAAAACAAATGCGATGAAGAAACCGTTCTGTTTGCAGTCACTGAAAACCATAACCGTACGGTTAACAAACCGAAACGTCAAACGGGGCAAACGTCAAAAGTGAAACTAAACATCAACAAACTAACTCGTCGTCGTCAATTTTTCTGCAGAAAACCAAAACAAAACCGATTGCTTATTCGACGATTCAACCCTAAAAAACGTTCGTATGTGAATACTAAATACGGCAAACCCATATAAAAATGCCAAATAAGATAAACTGGACTGACCAATGAAGGCTTTGTATTCCCAGTTTTTCAGTTCAACTAGTCCGGCTCAGCAGACATGCATGCTCATTCGTTTGCATGTGTCTAGAAGATGATGCAACAACACTTTGACACCACTTAGTACTTGTCTGGAAATGTCTACTGCAAATCTGCAACTGGGTACTTCGCCCCGTCTGGAATTACACCACTAACAGATGTCGTAAAAGTAACAGATTGATGCAATAACTACTGTTTCGCAATTCCGAATACTTAAAAAGAGATACTTTGTGGGAAATTGGGAAACCAGATCAATTAGGCGAATTAAAAGTCGAGATGTAAAAACTAAAGACGGTCACGGTCGTTTTAGTCAAAAGTTCATAATCAATTTAAGGCTGATGAATGAATAATCGGACTATCGAAGAATATTCTTCTATAGACGATTGGTTTTATGTAGTTTTTTTTCATGTGCTAAACCTATATTTGTACATGTTTTTTAGACTACTAAATAACAATAGCTAAGCGAATTCGGATATTGCGGCATGGCCGCAGACTTGAAAAGAATTTTCCAAGGAAACGACATAAACCATTTTGTAGAAGGGTGGAGCGAATACGATAACGTTATCTGTAATTATCTGTAAAAATAACCTTTGATGTGATACTCCCCAGTATCTTTTGGGGAGCATCAGTGAGTCTTGGCAGCTCACGCGTAAGAAAACAGAGATATAACTGAAACTAAACACATACTCCGCTTAATAGCTTTGTTTGTGACGGACATTCTTTGGTGGTGGTGACGGCTCGTTTCGTCACGACAGACACTGAAAATTCCATTTACACCACGTTTTGAAGCACGCTTTTGTCTTGAGTGAACACTGTTGAAGGCGCACGAAGTTATCGGCACGATGTGATGTTAGTGGATGCAAAAACAATTTTGTTAAGCCGCTAAGAACATTGATTATTTTAAAATATAAATTAAAAATAATCTTGAATCTCTTCTCTTATTTCTTGAGGGTCTCTTCCTTTTTAAAATAGTAGCATGTTGTTGTTACAGTCCACAATCAATAATCACTTTCGCGGTGCAGATTATAATTTCTAAGACTAGTGCCAAAACTAGTATAGTACTAGTTATTCACGAGAATATAATGTTAGTGAGTACTAAATTAGTTATCATTTATGAATATTAAACCCCTTTAAACGTCCAAGTCTATTTCTCTGAGAGTAATGTGTCGAAAAACTGTATTTATTTTGGCATTTAACTAGAGTGCACGTACAAGATGGTAGTTGGCCAAGTTCCTAATAGATAGTATAATTTAACACTAAGACAGTTCTATGAAATTATTTCGCAATCATATCTATTATTTTAACAAGCCGATATAAATAATTAAAACAATTAACTGTACGAAAGGGGCACCTTTAGTATCTTTAATGGTACATTTAAACATTTCAATAATGATTTAATTAATATTGAAAGCAGACGCGATATTTTACTAACATTGCTAGACTCATTTAATTTCAAACGCCAGGTTGCACGTAATTTATGAGCAAAATTTAATTAATTTATAAATCGTTTGAATTAGGTAGGTATACCTTCATAAGAAACCGTTTCGTTATTTTTGTTACAGTTCAGACATATTTACATTAGCTGTCAAAATATAATATCAGTAGGAACGTTGAGTGTGTAAACGTTCATATGACAATAATAAATTCATGGAACCAGAATAAGTTTTTAAGAAATAATTCCAATTGAATCCACCTAAGTGCGGCGTTAACAAAACTATAAAGAACTGTTTATTCTGGCGCCGGCATTGCTTTGTGTTTATTACACAATTCAGTTTCGTATAACACCGGCTAACCTACAGCCGTCAAGACGTCATCTCACCTGACACGTTTACTGGAAGCACAATTTTAGGGTTCATTGTCCCAAAATATGAAGCCTTATTATTGCATCTCTTGTTTTGAGCAAGTATATTTTAAATTTATTTTGAAAAGTAAATTATTTTCTGATTGGTATCTCTATGTCTCTCACACAATATGTGTTCTAGTAATTATTCTTAGCACAAAACGTAAATATTCTATCAATAGAATGGTAAGATCAATCAAAATACAAAATATCCTAAGAGATGAGTTCAGACATCGCCATAACTACAGGTGTACGGAACTCCACCATACATGCGAGATTACACGCACTTGTCTAGTTTTATTGATTACAGGGCAAAGGAACACATCGGACCACCCACGGTGGGCGCAGCATCTACTAATTGAACATAGACACCATTGTCCAACGGAAAAGTTCAGAGGTCTCTCGATTGGACGTCCATCAAGATTTTTTGTCAAAGACGTCATCACATCACTCAGCGTACCTATATAAAATATTTACAATTTCAATTTAATAAGCTGCGTATCGAAAATAATTAAGTAACGTAGCTTAATTAAATAATTGCGACATAGAATCCAACACAAAGGACTTGAAAATTGACAGATTTTCTAGCGAAAGATCTAAGTATTCATATTTTTTTCTGTGATAATTTCGCAGTTGCCATAGTGCAATATCGCAAAAGAAGAGCTAGAAAATATGGTAACGAAACAGACAATCAAATTGCACTTATAAAACGCATTAAAACGTGGACCCTAAGAAATAGGTAGCCAGCTGGTTAGCAAAAAAATATTTAGGCAATTAGTTGCGGACTAGTCAAAACGGTGGTAAACGAGATTTTAATGCCGGAGATCAATCAAATAATCTTGGTGTTACAAACAGTAGCTTTCGCTAAACAAACCCGTTTAGTGTTTAGACACAAACTGCATGTATTTAATAAACCGTAAACATTTTCATACCAAATTAAATGGTGTGGCTTAAACGGTGTAGGTACACAGAACCCACATTATGTCATCTATTTATTTATAAATATGAACGTCGATAGAAGATTAAGTAGGTAGGTACATAAAATCCTCAAGTGTCTACTTAAGACCAGAGGAATTATAATTAAAACAGATCTGGAAGTTTAGACGCCACTTCAGATTGTTCGCATGGAACTCTCCATTACGTTACTAGGTAGTTATAGTTATAAGTAGGCGTAATTCAAAAGGTCACCCGACTTCCATTCCGAAATGATGGGTTGGGAAGATAATAACATAATTTTTAGTATTAACAACTGTTCAACTATAAACAAGACGGCAATTTTTCCTAATGTGGATAATGGATTATGAGGATCTCAAAACATTATGTTGTTCAATTTATTGGAGTACTTAATTTTTTTGTTCTTGGCAGTTCACAAAGTGTTTTTTATTTTAACAAAATTATAGTTTGACCAACAAAGTATGTTCCTTCGTTAATTGTGGAGTAAAACATTAACAATTATGCTGAGCAACTTTTTAGCCATCCCACACAAGTCGGAGCTGTTATTACGAAACCAAGGCATAACATGACGCCGCTTCCTAAGCGCTCTCAAGTTTAAGTGGTAGGTACAAGGCACCACCTACACCCCAGATAATCTTGATATTGAAGGTGAATCGCCCACGTGGAAAACAGTCATCAAGTCACTCTAACAAAGGTGGCCGATTCGCCGGCCGCTTCAGCCAAGCCGCCCATAATGACGAATATGGACATTTATGTACTCCGTGTAGGAGGTATATAGAACCCGGCCCCTAACCTTATAAGGTCTCGTTGAATAAAACTCTATGAGCTAAGACGTTTGTTTGTTAGTTACATAAATCCTTTATTAGATTCCTGGATCAGCGACCTTCTCTCGTTGGGATACGCCGCAAAAGTAATGGCGACAACAAGGAAACAAAATGTTCATGTTATTTTGGACTTTTTTCAATACCGGGTAGAGGAAACAGACGAGAGAAATGCAACTAGAAAGTTTAATTACAAAAACTCACTCCACAACACTGAATTCTGGATGCTGCTACGGAGACTAATGTCCAGATTTTCGTGACACCTACCTACGTAATTTAAGGGATACGACACATAATTTCTCAAATCACACATTCTTTGGTTCTATCACGTTTAAATTTATTAGACATAGCCAAGAAAGTTATGGGTTGGCTAACACCCAGGCAAATATTGTTATAAGTACTCACATATTTTATGTAGCGCACTAGCTCGATGGTCTCAATGTTAAATGTTCGTATGTAATGTTTACTTACCTCCGGTTGTAATAAAAAGGTTGAAAAGGGGAATGTTGAAAATTTCCATAGGGAGAAAACTCTTAAGTGACACTTTCCAGAAAGTTTAAAATAAGGGCTTAATGGACGATCGTTATGTTATGGCTTATAGTATTTTTTCGCTATATACATTTTTCGGCGCATAAACAACATTTGGACAAATGTAAACACGTAAAAGTAGTCAAAGTCCAAACAAAAATCAACGTGATAAATATGTTTATTTACCCTTCACAAGGTTAATACTGAGAAAAGTTAGGAATTCGGAATCTTAGAATGTTGTATAATTGAGAAAGCTTTGAGATACACAAGTAATCGTAATGATATGCGTCAGTTAACCGCAAGAGGCTACATTTCAGACAATATATAGCCTATTGTATCTATCCTAGTGACAAATCACATCGGATATGTAGTCGTAAGAGAGTTACAATAACGTCGGCCTTATAATGCGTAACAGATTAATTAGTTCGATTAGAATTGGCGCTGACATTATATAAGCAGTAGTTTTATTACTGTGGAGGATCAATTTTCAACCGACAGCAAAAAGGTGATTCTCAATTCGACTGGTTGTTGTATTTATAAAAAAAAGTTCGATAAGGATTGCTCCGATTATGTACCGATTTTCATAAATATTTTTTTGTCTGCGAATGGGCATTGTAACCAAGACGGGAGGAGTAGGGATTGTATCCTGGAAAACAATCCAAGAGAGCATTTTAAATATTATAGTCACTACTGAATATCTCATAATAGGTGTAGTGCACATAAAAGAAAATTTTGCAGACTTGGGATAAGCCAGGTGTAGTGCACATAAAAGAAAATTTTGCAGACTTGGAGCCATGGAAAGAAATAAATTTATTGAAATGAGGAAAATCTATTTCAGACATAAAAAAATGTGGAGCTGCATCGACTTGTGGCTAAAAATACTATAAGCAGAAAAAAAAAGAAGGAGGACTTAAATAGTATGCTCGAATACTTGCCAGGAAATTGAAAAGAAATCCACAGGAATTTGTTGAATAATTAATTATTTTAAAATATTGGCACCTAGCCCCAATAATAATATAATTAGATTGGTACTTAGCCCATATGTAAAGAAAATATCTTGTCTTTTGACCCATTTCTGTATTGGCAAAAATAATAACGATTTGTTTTAAAAAATAACTTACATCTAATGTCATTAAATGGTACATGTATGAACAGTACCTGTTTGATATTTTTAAAGATATTATTAAGCCAAACAATACGTTGATTAAAAAACTAATGCCTTTTTATTGAATTTCTCTACAATTGTATTTTGGCACTTAACATTTGTAAATTCTATGCCTCATTTGCTCGCGGAAAGCAGCATGTAAAACTGATGGATGATGAAGACCACAGATGGCTTGAAACTGTTCAAAAGTTTCACAAGCGTTGCTATTCGATTACTTTTATAAATTTGAATAAGAAACCAAAAAAATGGCACACGGGTAGGATTTGAACCCACGACCTTGGACTAACCCGCCAACGCTCTTACCATCCGACCTACTGTTAGTCAAAGATCAAATCCACCTTTGCGAAATTCCTGGTCTGTTTTGATAATAAGTCATTGTCACCCGAGCTGTATTGCAACAGTGGGCCACCTACCTACTCATTGCAGAATAAATACAACTTGAAAACTGATCACGTTTTCGCTAATAAATAGTTGATATTTTTAAAACTCAAAGTGTTATTTTATTTTTATAAGTTTAAATAAGAAACCAAAAATTCGCACATGGGTAGTCTTTGAACCCACTAACTTTGGCTAACTGAGCCAACGGTCTTACCATGCGAGCTAAAGTGTAGTCAAAGATCCAAGAAATCCTGTCCGAATTATTGGTTTCTTATTAATACTTATAACAATAAAATATGTAACACTATGAATTTTAAAAATATTAAAACCATTCCATTGCTTTAATTTGGTTGAATTAGTGAAGTGGAGCTAATGGTGAATTACTAGGATACATTTTCAACAACTTATACTCAGCATCGAGAAAAGCAATTTGGAAAAAATGATAAGCAGTTGACAAAGTCTATTGTAACTTACAAACTGACCCTTGAGTTTCGAGTCTGACTATTATATTGACACTATATATTACCTAGATAAAATTAAAATATACTGGATGACTTTTTTTACCGTCAGGAAAATAATTGTGTGAGATAGGTAAATGATATAGGTAACGATGGCGTCATCAGTTTTAAAAAAAAAGAGAAGAATGAACGAATCCGCCCGAATTTCAGTCACAAATTCGGGCGGATTCATTGATGTTTAGCGCGTTCGGAGTAGGATATGCGTTTGAGTTTTGGTCAGTTTCGTAATTTTAATATTATTTTTCCAATATGCTTTTTTAAATGTTATAATAGTCAAAATTAACTTAGAATTAAATGGTTAGGTGCGTAGTAATTTACAAAAAATAAATTCTTTTTTTTTTTAACTGATGACGCCATCGTCACCTATATCATTTACCTATCTCACACAATTATTTTCCTGACGGTAAAAAAAGTCATCCAGTATTTTTTTACAAAAAGATACAAACTTTCCAAAAGTTAAATTCGTCGTTTATGTCCTTTCTGTGTTAAAGCCACAAGTATTTTTAAAGAAACATATTGTAACGAAAGTGAAATGTGTTTTCAAAATAAAAATTCCAAAAGTATATTGTCATAAATGCAGATAAAGGATCAGTCACGAGGCCGCACAATTTGTCACAAGTGTTTACAACAACAAACGATGTTTTTAATTTTCAATAGCTATTCGCACTGCTTGTTTGTAAGCAATCGTGTTTGATAAATCTGTGACATGCGCATAGTTGCCGATATAAACTAACAGTAACCTTAACCACACCTTTGCCGTGTCACGAAAAGATATTATCCTTTATAATTCTGTTCACGATCATTAGATAATACGATTTTTGGATTACCATATTATTACGCACGCAAGCTAAAACTTTCATGGTCAAGCTACTTAATCATTTTCAGGGTTTCGTACATCAAAAGGAAAAAAGGTATCCTTATAGGACCACTTTGTTGTCCGTCTGTCTGTCATGACTATATTTCTCAGGAACGCGTGGAGGTATCAAGTTGAAATTAACATCAAATACTTATAGTTGCAGTCCCTTAAAGCTGTGAAAAAATCAAGATTTTAAGTTAACGTAACGTTAACAATTTTAGCTGTATTTTCTAACATTTCACAGGTGAATCAAAACCTATAGGGTTCTTCCCATGGCCCTAGCCCTAATCATGAAATTTGGCTAGAAGGAAAGTCTTCCAACATAAATAAAGGAAAAATGTTGTAGTTACATCATAGAAATAATACCTTTGTTTGTACGGAACCGTCAGTGCCCCACTTCGACTTACTTTTTTATCTTATTCTTTTCAATTTAAATTTTATATTCAACCTTTTTAGGGTTACGTAGTCCGACAAGGAACCCTTATAAGATCGTTCAGTCCGTCCGTTCCGTCCGTCCTAGTCTGTCACAGCAGGATATCTTCTACTTAGGATACTTCACATATAGATCTCATTTTTAAAAATACAAAAAAATAAAATTACCCCTTTTTAAAAGAGGGGTTGAATTTTTTTTTAGTGCACCCCTTTGTGTGGGGTATCGTTGAAAATGACTATGAAAATAAGATAGGGTTTCCATAAAACACTTTTTTATCAGCTTTACCGTTTGCGAGATATAGCCCGCCAAAGTCGTTTACACGGTCCCCCCCCCCCCTGTAATTTCTAAAGTCTTGGACCTATAAACTTCAAATCACTCACGTAAAGAAACAGCCGCGTAAACTCTTATTTAAAATTGTTTCGGGTATCGGGTGATGAATACTTTTGAAATTATAAATAAAATAAAAATATATACTTTTTTGCCTATACTGTCTAATGTTTTAAGTTAATGGTACGGAACCCTTCGCGCGCGAGTCCGACTTGCACTTGGCCGGTTTTACTTAGTGAGGCAATTCTATAATTATAATTCATCGAAAGGTTTAATTTCGGAAGCTACATCAAAACAACAATCAGATGGAAAAGTTTGATATCGGTACTGCAGAGCGGAGGTTGTTAAAAAAAACAGATAATAATATCAAAAAGTATTTTAAACGTGTTTTTGTTTCAATACAAAAACAAGAAGCAACTTACTTTCGCACTACACCCTTAAGGTCTGTGTGGCCAAGAACACTTTTAGCGTTAAGTTTATTGGTTCAACAAAGTTTATAAAGATAAATAGCAGAATTAGTAAAAAAAGATACTGTATTGTAATTTTTTCTTAGTCAAATTATTCAGACTCATTCTCATTAAAATCATTCCAAATTATTCACATTTAAATTTGCAAAAAACTTAACAGACGAAGTTTATTAACAGCAAAAGACAAAGAACGGTTTAAGGTCTGCAATTTCATAATCAGGCACGCGAATGGGCTGAACTAACACAATCGTCAATGCTGAAGTAGGTAAATTACAGTGGTTTCGTACAAAGACCGTTGATCATCGGACGCTAACACCTACCATGCCTCTGTAACACGAGATGCCTGCAACCTCTCCGGCTGCCGACACACTTAGAACTGTAAACAATCGAACTCCTAATATAGATTTTATTGCCAGAGCAATTGAATTCAATGTCGATGTAACTGAAACAATAATGCCCTTTGTAGACTGCTCCGGTTTCAATTTAGATCTTAAGAACAGAGGGCTTAGATCTAACTTAAATTAAAGATGCTGTAAAACTAAGAGGTTTCCATAGTCGCAAGGATTTGCGGTTGGAGCCACAATAGAAACGGAACAGTTATTTTGTTGTTACGGATTATTTTATCATTTGCTAGCGATGTAAAACCGAGACCACAAATGGCATAAGTACTTATATTTGATTACAATTAAGTAAATGCTGTTTCAGTAGATTAGGTGTAGGCGGTTAAAGCCAGACTAGGCATAGTAAAACATTGCCAACAGGTAATAATGGTAAATTACAATTAATATTCCTGTGTCGAAATATAAGGCTGAACTAAACAAAATTTTAATCAAAATCAATCAATTCAACAATAACATCAATAAACAAAAAGTTGACATATTCACTTTTCTACACCAGTTAAAACTGCCTACTTTGGGATTTAGACTTACAAATACAACTACTTCAAATTAACCGAAATGACAATAATAACAGAACCACAATACCCACTTTAACTTAAAAGCACTATGACGGAAATCGCTTAAGTAAAACATGGTTCGTCATTGGTCTTCTATAGTGCTTGAGCAAGTAGCTGGCACAAAAACATAGAGGTAAGTATAGTAAAAATTTAGAACGACAAGAATACGCAGCACGTAGTTAGTGCGAACAAAAAAGAAAAAAAAAAGCTGCTAACGGTCATCCCTTTGTCTTAGTGAGTAGAAGAAATCATTGTGCAAACGAGAATTGTTTCGCAACACTACAATGAATGAAGTACCCAGTAATAAGTACAATCTAATGCGTTTTTGCCTGTTTAAACTCAGAATTCTACAGAACAACAATACAAATGTTGAATAATTAAAGCATGGCATTTTAATCATTATTATCATTTGTACGTACGTACTGGTTATCTCTTGACATAAAGTTACTTATACTTTATTTATAAGCAGCGACCCACCCCCGGATTCACACGGGTACAATAAAAAACCCTGGTCTATGTCCCTCAGGAACAATGAAGCTGGTAATTGTGGTTCAGTAGTTCCAGAGATTACTTCTTACAAAAAATACTTACAAATACCTCTTTAAAACTTATAATAGTACCTATAGATTCAATGCAAATATAACTTTATCAAAATATTATTCGCTCAAGTCTGAATTTGTAACTGGGTCTTAGTCATCAATTAATTTTACCTGTTTTACGCGTCACAATATTCCCGCAAGTCGCGACAATTCCAAGATCAATCAGGTTATTGTTGTTAAATTTTCCTTAAAATATTTTAGTAATTCTGTTTATTTATGATATAGTTCAGGGACATAAATAGTGAGTGATTGCATTTATTATTTATGTACTTAGTTTTCACAGACTGAAAGAATTTTAAAGGTAAATAGAGCAACTTATCAGGTATAAGAAAGGAATATCCGTGCCATATTTTTTAGTAACGGATTTGAGTTTCGTTATTTAATTTCTCACCTTCATCAAGTAATATTATAGAGATAAAGAATATTCTTAAGATAGAAGAAAATAATGCTTAAACAGTATTGTAGACTAATACACAGAATATATACGAAATAGTCTTGGGAAGAATCTGTTTGATCTAATAGAACAGTCATAAAGATACAAAATCGAAAATAAAACAAACGTTAACGTTATCACAGCACTCCATCCCCCCCAATAAACTGAAATGTAAACCAATACAAACTTCCAATCACGAATTCACCATTGTGACAGACGCCAAATAAATGTTAATAATTGAGTGAGTAATAGATTCCGAGATATGTGAAGAGGATCAACACAAAAACTGCCTAACAGTTTTTTATAAGGTCTTTTTGAGATTACCTCATTCTTAACACGGCGCTCCCTACACATGACGTCACTTCACAAAGAAGCCTGTAACATAATAGAAATCCCTTGCATCACAAAATGAACCTGCAGACTTAACAAAAAGACACCTGTCGTGACGTTGGAAAGGGCAGGTATCCTATTTGTAATTTTGAAGGAATGTTTTTTTTTACATTTCTTACGCAGTTTATTTGTATATCGTATAATTAGAAATAGAAATCCACCGACTTAAGAATACTTTGTTGCAAATCTAATATGCGCAGATTTTGGCTATGTGTCGCATTTAAATTACATACTATTTATACAGATTTAAAAACTAGGTAGTTTCGAAACGTATGCTAAGATAAACAAATTGAGTGACCCAACTTACAAGATGTAAGCTACACTGTTTGTTTACATTATTACTAATCTTTTTAGCATCCGAAAAGTGATGTCATGCGCACAGTTAGAAGCATGTTCTGAATTGAAGAAGAAGGCTGAATAGTTCAAACATAAATCAACATTAATGAAAATGAGAGATAGTGAAAATATATTAAAAATTAAAACCTTAAATTGTAGTAATTTATTCATTACCGCTTCTCACGTTTTTATTCCAACTAACTAGAAATAATTTTACGAGAGCGATATCAACCATTCGAACACCGCACCGTCCCAATCGCAAGTTCAAGGCAGATTAAAAGCCGTCAAATTTTCGCCGGGTTGCCTCAGTCTTATTTCAATGGTGTAAAGTTCAGATTTGCGAGGGATATGTCGGATCGTTCACGATAAACGTTTCAAAACTGCAATCACATTGTTACGTGGCGCGGACGGCAACAACCTGATTGTACCGTTACACGAGCAGCGCAAAACTGACCTAGTGCCGGGAAAGCTATCAGGGACAGCAGAGTCCGTTTCGTGAACCCAATATCGCGATCAATCCTCTCTTTTTACCGCGACCACTTAATAAACTTTTTTATAAAGCCTTTAAAAGCCGAAGGTCGTAGCAACATAATTTTGACGGACTTATCTCATTTAGTTCTGAGAATCCTTAAAACATTTTCCAGCCGACACTGGCTGCAAAATTAGAAACATTTTTAAAAAGGTTTCACATTCTTTGGAGAGCTCTTGTCAAGTTGCAGGTCACACGATTACGATAATATCACTGAGAAATCAAACAGCGCTGATGTCATATTATATTAGGTACTGTCTGACACCGCAGGACTTCCTAATGGATCTTTTCCTAGATCTCAAACCTTTACTTCTGTAGTTTTATCATCACTACAAAGACGGTCAGTGGTGGCATATCATTCGCTCTTAATGAACACTAATTTGATGCAAGTGGAACTGATTCAATTGCTATCATCCATCTAGAAATGGCATTGACCTCTTGTCGAAACAAATTATATCAGTTGGCTCGTCGAATATATTTCTGTGTCTTATTCAAATGAATGAAATATTGTATGCATTCGGTCCGTCTTCAGTATTCATCCGTGTTTACAACACCGTGTATAAACGAATTAAATCAACTGCATATAAAAGTTCATCTTTTGATTGCGTTTACGACGCGTACGCCTTTAAACGGCTGGTCTGTTTAATTTTAATAAGATGTTCGTGCATTTTTACAAACGAATGCTATCAACTTGATTCTAATGGGTGAAAAGGAGAGTGTGGTATATTTATAGTTGGAAGCGGGGTCGACGTTCCTCTCGGATCTCCCACGCTGCGTTTGCCACGGGTAGCGTACCAATGGGATCTAGGAGTTAGAATGGGAATAACCGTATCTAAATTTATGCGAACATGATGTTCAGCTACCTTAAAAAAGGCAAATACTACAATATTTTTCTTTGTCTGTCGACGTGACAAAATTATCCTTGTACCTGAACCGTTCGTTACGTTACGCGTAATATAGGACAAAGCCACGGGCGGTCCATGCGATATAAATTGTCAAGATACTTCACGCCCTACAAAGAGATGTGACATATTACTATTTGATTAATAGCCTCGTTTTAACTAGGTAGGTAGGTGCCTTAGCAGTGCGAAACTGGAAAGTTGTAAACAGGTAAGTGGGTTTGTTAATGCAACGACAGTTCGTGCATTGCCTATTACGGAGATTGGACGCAGCCACGTTTTATGACCCCTGAGCTCCGTCCAAAACACTGATTACATCACATGGAGCCTACGGTGTGGACATCTTGAGTTGACTCATGACAATGTATAGGGACAAAGTTGCACATGATTAATGAAAGCGCGTGGGGAATATAAATTATGCAGCTTCCAAGTCGGTCATATGCAGTATGATAGGATTTCTTGCAATTTATTTATTATGCTTGAATATATATTTTCATTCAGCTAAACGACGATACAAGTCAAAATAGAAATTATTATTTTGTAACAGATAGCTAAAACATTTGATTTTTTTCGGTTAGATCACGGACAAAAACTTCGAACCATGCTGTAAACAAATCTGACGATATGTGAAACAATAACATAAATTAATGCTTAATAATAGCAATCTTCCTCGTGGTCCAACAAGACGACTTATTTAAAGCGACAGCATGCAGAGTCTGGTGACTTTTGTGGCGACTCATTCATAATGATAGCCGTAATTAAAAATAGCGATAGACTACAACTTGAAGACGATAGTGAAAAATAAAACAGGTGATGCGGGGAACGCATGGACACGCGCGTAGACAAGATGTATGTGGGATGACAAACAACCTGAGGGCATTCAACTCTCTCGCAGGAAGAAAATGTCTGCTGGTCGGATTTCAGACATCAGTGTTTACGTTACAATTTAAAATTTTCAACCTGATGTTTATTTTTAAAACTCTGTGCACTTCTGGCATTCGAATAAGTTACGGCGCATGAATCTGGAGAGAAAATTAGAACAATGATAAAACGTCGAAGTAAAAGACGTATAATGAGTGTATCTCTCGTGAATTTTCGAGCAAAACATCTCGGCGGGACACCAAAAATAAAGTAACACTAACTAATTACTGCTTGGACAGAGTCCCAGAAGATAAACACCTAAACCCCAGCCAAAAATACACAAGATGGCGTCGGGTTCATAATAAAACAATTTAATGGGCCAGCGCGCTTTCCGCGGTGACGAAATCAGCGCCGACGCATTCTGGTTACGCAACTTGAAACGCGATCTGTGCAAGAGAAAACTTAAGGTCGAAATAATTATACCACATTTGCGAATAGTTCATAACAACAGTCCTATCAAACAGACCTTAGAACCAAACTTATCCCAATCACCGGAGATTGCTTCACTCGAGTTGATTCAGCAAACGGCAGAGAATAGAATAAGAATTTAAATAAAGAAAGACAAATATGGAAATTGGTTGTAGATTTCATAAATATTCAAGATCACGTGCTCATCGACTTCGCCTCTCACATTGAATTAGCTTGTCCGTTTTCCAACCTGCCAATGTCTATCCGCGGCATTATGCGTTGCGTTGCGTTTAATTGCAGCTCGCTTCCTCCAGTAACGAGGGATCGCTGAGCAACAAACGAATCTGGGCAATTGTTTACGCACGATTGACGGGACGGGCGCGGCGGAAACACTGCGGAACCTCGCGTCATTGGCTCGCCAGCCCAAAACTTGGCCACCACCGCTACGCTTCATTCATGCCGCACGTCATCCGTTTGCCATTCGTCATTTTCTTCTAAACAAGCGTTTATCTAACAGACAAAATGTAGATCAGGCTGTCGTTTATGATCCTTTCATTTTGGCTGCGATTGCCAAAACTTGCGCTAATAGTGCCAACTGGATCTCCCCAAAGGTTTAGTAAAGACACAATTATTACGCTGTTTAACTCATTTACAAGCTATCGTTATTAAAAGATTAGATTAACATTAACGTTAAGATTGTTGAAGGTGAGGTTTTACAAGATGTACCAATAAATCTATTACCACAGATATAATACCTATTTCTAATGTTACAGAGGTATCATTTGTAAGTTTGTATGTTGTAGGAAGTAATATCTAGAACAATTGAACCGATTTTGAAATTTCTTTTACACGTATTCCTGAGTGACATATTTTAAATTATAATTTTTAAATTACATCATCAGTTCGAAGCCAGGATAGGTCACTACTTCAAATAAATCAAAAACTTAAATATCTAATTTTTGTTTAGTATGCAATATTATGTTTCTTTAAGATCGAAATTATCTCGGTCCATCGGGCGAGTATGGCCCATTAGGCGCTCCCATCCTGAGCGTCTTGTAATTTTTATAGCTGGCGACCCCGCCTTGCATTGTTGTAAGGCTTAATGAGCGTACACTCGTGCCCGACTTTAATTCTGTCGCGCTCGCGAGCGGCAAAGACCCAAAAATCTTTGGACATGACATTCCGGACCAACTGATATTGCCTCTTTTTATAACCTTGCACCTGTTACAAAGACACTCGTTTCATTTTAAATGACTACAGATATTATCTGTTTCATGTGCAGCGGTGCGACATTTGTAAGGACACCTTATTATCGACCTATTTAGTTGTTTGTAATTACAATAATGTTTAGCAAGAGTTAGTCATCTCACAATTCGCATTAGGTTCACATTTTATAACAGTCACAAGAAATTATGACGTTAATTGGAAACCTCTTGATTACCATTCATAGTAGGTATGAATAATAAAATACGTGCCGTAGAATTTCGCATTATTTGCCGTCTGTTCGGTTTACACTTACTATTTATTTTACAGACGATAAACACTTCTGAAGATTGAGCTTACCTGAAACAAACAATAAAATTGTTAAAATACTGCAAGAGAGATTTTCTTCACATACAAGACGCAATATCATACCAAATATCTTATCCACGAGCCACCAGACTTCAGATGGTATTTAAATAACCACCGCCATGTCATTAAAAATAACCAATTAATTTGAATTAAGTCTTATTTTCAGGAGCTCCTCACACGAAAAACTACCCTAATGCGAGACGCATAAGGTTGAGCTACGAACCAAATATTAGGGGATTTCTATCTTTCAGTAGCCTTATGAATACGCCTATGTAACTCGTTAGTCGTTACGGGGTTCCGGCGTGCGTTTGATATTTGCTTTACTAAAAAAATATTTGAGTCATGTTCTAAAAGATTTTTATTATACAGAAGCGTCAACATTTAGTTATTTGTGCAATGTCATAAAGTTCAAAGTAAATAGTAAATTATATTTATCGCTAGCGCATTTTTTATATTCGACACATACAATAAAAGCGTTTAGTCTACCCTTGTTAAAGGATAATAGGGGAGCCATTATGGGTTATTGAAGATTGATAAAAGCGTTGCTTACTGTTAAAATTAAACGCTATGCAGGAATGGTCGATGACAAAACATGCGGGTTAAGCGGATACCATATCAGTTGAACAGTTAACTTTGATAACAGTAATATAATGTTAAGAACAATAGTCAGTAAAATACTTAAACAGTTGCTCAGACTTAAGTACCTAATTGTTAGCTTTAAGTCTTAAAACTACAACGGAACTAAACGGCCCTGTCTAGCCTGTCTAATTATGTTTATGATGTTTTTACAGAATCTATTATAGTGACCTAATTTTAAGCGCTAATTTCTTGGGAATGTAGTTAAAGAATCTAAGAAATTCGTAATATAATTGACCCAATTAGATGAACTGGCTCACATCCAGGAAACAAGACTAGATGCAATTCTGTGTATAAAATACCCAGCTTATTGTGTTATTTCGCATTACTTGCAGCATTCCCATTGAGCTTTACTGTTAATCAGCACATTTACTTGTTAATTAAACTGATGATTGTATAGTCAGGCCTATTTGTGATCATGATTAGAAAATGTCATTGAATTTATTGCGTAAGAAATCACAAGTTAATACGAATGGCCTCAGAATACCTAAGTTGTGACCTCCTCATCGTTAGACAGGTTTTCCAAAAAATAAACATAAATACTTCGTACATTCGTTTTTTTGTAGCCATTTTTATTTTAAAGCTCTTTTAACCCTAAGCAGTAAAAGCGATTTTAAAGTAGGTAATATTATTAATACGCACTTGTAAGTAGGTACACTTACAATTAGTATACCTACTCAAGGTTTAAAACCTTATGATCTTTTAACCAATACGCGGCTCTAATATACAAAATTAGAGTTCGCATATTTCTAAGCAACCTATTTAAAATTAACCTCCGCGGGGGTTAAGTTTGGCGTCTAAAAATATATTTGACTACGGATAAGTTAAAATTGTTAATTAATTACTTAACGGTGTGCTCTTCCATGACACATTTATAGACGGCAACGAAGTATACAAGGCGTATAAAGTAGCAGTAATTAAATTAACAGATGACGTCGGAGCGATCGGAGCCGACCAAGGAAATAATGATGTGCTAGCCGCAGCAGACAGTGACAGAGATATCTGCAATAGTTAAGTAAGAGTGAGATGATATCCATCATCTGAAAGTGCGGGCAGCTAACTTCACTGTGTGAGACACACAATGCGACCTTTTTAGTGGCTACAATCTAGAATCTAGATTCTAGACCGAGACGTTTATTTTGATTGATTTAGCTCAATTCTTAAATTTCCGGTTAGAGCTACTTGTATTGTCGGCAACCTTGAGAGTAAAAATTTTGCTTGACTTTAAAATTGCCTGCTTTAAAAATATATAGTTTTAAAAAGGATATTTATCAGAATAGTAATCATTAATTATTTTAATAACTTAAGCAATTTGTTTGCAAGTTTTTACGAAATTAAAATAAATTTCGCTCACAAAAAGTGATTGACTGTGTCATTCGGTGGGACTCGAACCCATGACTCTTTGCTATCCGGGCTAATGATATTACCAACTAACAATAAAGAGAATAGTAATCAGGTAAATCAATCGATATTAAATGTAATCTGACGTATTAAAATTTCAATTTCGTGAGTTTGTGAAACGCGCGATTTATTCCCGTTATCGACGCGTCAACGACGATAAAAACGTATAATGCAAGTAAGTACATATTAACCATTGCCCAATCAGATGAATGAATCTGTAAACGTTGTGCGTTCACCAAATTGCTCAACGCGAAATGAATGGGACCCTCAAGTCGGTACACACTAGAGCTGACGCCGCGCGTCGGGAGGCCGGCGCCCGCGCATCCCACACATGTAGCGCAACAGAAGCACTTTCAACACTGTGTTTGTGTTGCTGGTTAGTAACGCCTCGTCTACCGATTAAAAAAAGCGAATCTATGGACGTTACACGATCTTCTGCCGAAGTCGCCTCTACTTTGCTAGAAAAAGTCGAGGACGGGAGCTTCCAAAAGTCGTGTGTAACTAACTCGTACCCACACTGTACTCGCACTAGGCTCATGTGTATCATTAAAACATTATATTACATCTCGGTATGCTGAAACCTTGTTTTTATAAGGGCGCCAGTAGATTTCTAGTCACAAGTAAACAATAGATTTATTAGGGTGATGTCGTTATTATACACAAATTCAGTGATAATTTAACTCTATCAAGTTTAACAGACCTATGAAGACAGGTAGTTTATTTCATCTAAGCCATTCAGTTAAAGCAAACAATTGCAGAGTTTATTATCCGAAAAAAGGAAGCTATGTATCAGATGGAGCACGACGCGGTAGATAAAATTGTCACTGAGATAGACACACCGTCTTTAGATGTCGTTGATCGGCGCCACCTACGTTACCCGTACCTTCTCTCGTAGAAAGTTGAAGAACTAGACCGGCCTAGTTTGGTTTGGTTACGAAATAACGCAGAATCACACAGACTGTTTTGATTTTCACTTTGCAGAAGCAAATGTGTGTTTATGACGAGCACACGTGGGCGAGAGCATCGACAAATTTAGAAAATCGAAACATTTCATGAATAATTTCGTTGCCCATGTACGCTTGTTATGTGTATATGTACGTGAGAACGATGCTCAGATAGGCATTATTGGATTTTTATGTTGGACGGCTGATACAGAATATTGTGTAAATGATGTAATGTAACAAACTAATAACTCTTTATTGGAAATGGTCACTAATGTAAACATTAAATTAAATAACAGGTCGGGCCATACCACTATTAGTACGAAGCGTGAAGGCCGCCCCGACGCGTTATCGTAGCGTAGTCCATTATTAATAAGGGGGACAATAAAAACGGTTTATTCATGTTTTGATCATTATAAAAGCGCATCCACGCTGTAAGCATGGCTGCAGTTGCGAAGTCACCTTCATGACATGTTGTATCTACTGTTCAACAACTGGCGTATCCGATCATCTACTTCATATACGTTACCTACTTAATTGCCGCGAAGGTTGATAACAGCAACTAAATAAATAATATGAAAAGCGATTATTGCTTTTCATTATTATTAAGGTTTCATGATAAAGTATCAGGCTTGCTAAATTATACAAGACTGAATTTAGATGTCTACATTTTGTGGATTTTTTCTTAGTTAAGTTTATAGGTAAATAAATAGATTTTTGATGAACCCAAAACATACGACCACTTCAACTTGTTTACGTGTTATAGATTTTCATTGAATACTAAGGCTATCGTAAATCTGTGTAACATAAGATCTCGGTAACATATCGATACACAGTCAACCAACAAAGTATTCACTAAAATGACAATAACCCTTTTTTGTCTAAGCATGAAGATTTATTCGCCCATTGTGCTATGTGGGTCAACAGTTTTCCATCATGAGGTATGTGTACGATATGTTTACTCTAAACGCCAACGCTCATTGTGATGCCTAAAAACTAGCACAAATATATCAGTCACTTAAGTTAGATTCTAAATAATAAGTAACGGCATACACAGTAAAGGTCATACGAATAAAAATACAAATGGAAATACGATCATTAGTCTTTTTCGAGCATAGTAACAAAGAATGAAGGAATTCCGTTTAAAGCCGACGAAGAAACCGTTATGTCTGAAGATCAGACGTTTCCCTTTGAGCGTCCTTTACTTTTGTAGCCTCGGGCGGTACCGGCCATAACAGCCTCTTCACATAACGCACCCACAGTATTCCATTTTCGGAACAGATAACGAGAAGACATCCGCCGGATTGTGTAAAGCTAGGGAAATTCTTTATCAGTTCCACTATTCCAAGTGTGTTTCAACAGCTGACGCCGAGCAAGTCCGAGATTTCATTGTATTCATTTGGCAGGCATATCAATGAAATTAACATGTACTTAATCAGTATTGAAATGGAACCAAATAAAAAAGTGGCATGTACGAATAAAATGCAGATAAACACAGTACAAGATACATTCCTACATAAACAGTTTTTTTATTGAAATAGACATTCCTACTAACTGAGCCAGAGTCGCAGTTTATAATAAATTTGTTGAGCTTGAGTTGTAAAAAGAACAAGGGTGGTTCATCGTTTTAACTTCTTGCTTGATTGACGTGGGTAATAGTGGTCTTACAAGGCCCAATGAAAGGATTTTGGTATAACCTGAAGTTGACCTAAACAAAGCCTGCGACACAGTCAAACCCGTAGGCGTTACGAGGGCCACAATCATACTAAGCAGGTCCACCCAGCAAATCACCTTCGTCAACCGTGGGTTGGCAGCTCCCACGCTTAAGACTACGACCTTTGTTTAGGCAAGCGCGTTCAACAATCAGTCTTGTTCTTAGCTCAATTGCACTCACTGAATATTCACGTATGTTAAAATCAGCTCGCAATATTGCCTATACATTAAACCTATAGGTACATAAAGCACATTTAAATACTGTAATGCGCACCTACCCAACCTACTACATAAACTCACCAGTTGTCACATAAAAGGTACGGCTGTAATATCTTAAATATCTTGTTTAGCGTTTAGCATAACTTGTTTTGATTTACTTTACCCAATTCAACTCGAAATTGATTGAATCGATATAAAGTCATGTTTTTATCTGAATGTGTGTGGGCAAAGCAATTTAGATGTAAGAAAAGTTTTCAAACAATAGGCCAAAGCTCAGAAAAGCCTCAAATGCAATAAATCATGCGATGACCCGCGTAGGTGTCTAATGGTTACGGAGTTACGGAACCGCTGCCGAAATGTAAGAACGATATTAGGATTGCTTGGCGCTATGCGTAGGCCTCGGGCTCCACCCACAGGACTGGTTCAACTCAGCATTCTGAAGCGATCGATTTTCATTTCAAATTACAGCGCTCTTGCGCCGCCTACGCACCCTTCCCGAACGCATTCTTTGTACGTTCAAGTACACTGAGTTCGTTGGGCATTTACTTTCATTAACATTCCAAAGTATGGTCATAAATCGAAAGCGAGATATTGAATTTTAGTTTGTACACAAGTTTTTCGTTCTACCGATTCTCTGAGCCGCTATAAAGATCCTAAAACCATGTCATCAAGAGACAGCCGCGTTAGGTAAAACGTGTGATGTTTATGTGAACGCAATGATTAAGGATATTGTTATAGTTTTACTAATGGCAATAGCTAGCTACGAGCGTACATGATTTCACGACCTTAGAAAAGTATCTCTCATTAGAAGAACGATCACGTAGTTTAAGATGAAGTGCAGATACGTATTTAGAAGCAGTGTCGTGGGAACAAGTAAAGAATAGGCGTATCGCATGATCCAGTTTTCTAAAGATGGGTAGCTTTATCGAGGTCGGTGTGATAAAAGAGTCATGTCAATATTTGCCATGTTCACTGTCTTCTGAAGCAACACCGACACAAAGGGAGAAAGCAAAATATGTGCGGTGAATAAAAAGGCATATTTATACATTATGTGGGGCCTGATTATGATTCACTTTGAAGTCGAGTCCTTATAGGGCGGTTGCCGGTCCGGTCGCCTTCAGGGCTCATTATCCGGCGACCATAACATCTTAATATCGATGGCTGCTTTGAATCATATTAATTAAGCAGCCCACAGCATGTTACAACGTGTTGGAGAGCGGCTGGAACAGCCTTGGCTCCTACACCTCCACGCTACCCACGGCTACCCTCATTTGGTCATCGACGTGGGCGCAAACACCTAATCACCAACTAAGCAACCTTATAATGACCCACTAAGACTCACTTTTGCTGCAGGGTTGCGGAACCGTCTACATCAAAGGTAGGTGGCGCCTACGCATCAAAACGCAATAATCTCAATATTATTATTTATAATGTAATTTGATTTCGTTTTAACACGGTCAAAGAGGCAAAGGGATTATAATTTTATGCCGCAATTACAGCACGTATGAGAGAGAAATATTCCGCTTGCGATGAAGACATCTTGATTTCTTGAGCAACTAATGGGATAGGTATCACAGAATTAATTACTAACAAAACTAGTTTCTTGCCAAGATGTTCAATTTCACTGATAAACGTATCAGAGGCTATTAAACTCACTTTATCTGTTATCATAATCTGCAAACCGAGTATGTGTAACATGCCTTGATAAAGTTATCAGTAAATCTGGTATTATATTGCCACTCTATTGTTCGTATCTTCCAATCATAAAATTACAAACTGATAGTTCATTGATGTCTTTTTAAATATCGGTTCGTCCATGTCATGCTTTATCGTTATTGTAGGTATGTTATGATTGATTAATTTAAATGTTTACTTTTGTTAAGGCATTGTTATCTATTGATGTACAGAGCTGTTCTTGGAATGCAAACATCCAAATAATCAGTTTAATATGCAAACACGATCAGATGAAATTGCTTGTGATGATCGAATATTCCATGTTATTAAATGTCAGCCATCGTTACAGTGGAATTACACGGCTTGAACTTTTATGTGGGTATGGTGAACTTTAAGCTTCATTATTCAAACCAATTATGACTGCCATAAGACACAAACAAGAGAAGCATAAGTATTTTTAACTCGATACTGGTTCACAGTTTCCAAAAAGTCTTGGTAAAAATAAATGGTGAGATTCTTCCGATAATCTTATTTTGTTTCATTCTTGCACATACAATTTCCAGCGTCCGAAATAGCTATGGTTATTTGTTAGTTCAGCGTAATATGATACGCCACGTCTGTCGGCTGTCAGCTCGCCATCGATATTTTCGTCAAGTCTTCACACATTATGCTGCTGGACTGGCAATGTGTCAAGTAATTCATAAACAAATTATTATTACGCTAAATTTTCATTATCATCTTCAAAAAGTGAAGTCCTTTTAAGATTCATCATTCAGAGAAACTAAAATGTTGCTCAATCTGTTGTGAAACTCGATGCAAACCCTGTCATATCAAAACGAAATTAAAGAAAAGACTCGGCTCTCGAGTCGAGGGTCTCGCTTTTTATGGCAAATGTTAAATCAACAAGTTTCTCAGAATGATGCAAGAAGAATATTACAAGCAACACATGTTTTCATTGCGTCCGCGCAATTTGGTTGCAATAAGTTCAGAAAAATATCACCGTATCACCTCCGAATGGTGTCGTATGCAAGAGTTTTGTTATTTTTATTTGATTCGCTGATAAGTATAGTTTTGAGCTACTGTATTGACGTCTTGGACGCCGTGACTGATCTATTAGACTCGTTTGCCACTGAGTACTGGCATATGGAGCAAGTGCTCATTTGAATGCTGGCAAACATAAACGTGAATGAAAAAAAGCGTGATGACGTCACTAGCTTTTTAAATTCTTAATATAATAAGCGTTCCTTGAAATTGGAGATTTGACATATTTTTATATAAAAATATTTGTTCAGAATAACAATGAAGATGCTATACTGAAAGTAAACGAGAGAAAGGACGCAGAAATCCAAAATTTCGGCTAAGATTTGCGAAGTCTAACTAGCTCGAAAGTTTTGTATTAACGTAGGTATTCAGCTCTTATTTACAAAGAGAAAAGTTAACTGCGACATGTCATGTTAGAAGTATCGGCAGAATAGACCTTGCTCTGCAATGCGACGTGACTAGATTTCTTAATGGATTTTGAAGTCGCGATGCCGTCGTCGATGGACTTTTTCTTCAACGCTCTTTCTAATGCTAATAAATAGTAGTATTGTAGATTTTAATAGCCATTGTTCGCTATTTTAAACAAACGACGCGACGTAGTAGTTAAGATATCAAATAGGTTCATACGTTTGAGACGAGAGAATAATGACATTACTAAGGATTTACGGATAACAGAGTTAAAAAATATTTGTCATAAAAAAGAATAGATGATTTGGAGGCAAAACCATACAATAGTACGAGTAGCTTCAAAACTTTAATATAATTTTATTTAATTTCTGAATTAGTTTCTGTTGTGATCAATGTGGGTTGTACCTCACTCAATCACGCAGGACTTCCATAAAACAACTGTTAAGAGATAATTTTTTACTGTACGAGTATATAATATGGGCAATTAACTATTCTTATGATCCGTTGAAGCCTAACGCATCTGTGCTTCCATTGAAACATTTAATTTGTGATAATATTGTAAAAACGACTGCAATGCTTTAAATGCAAACTATATGTAATATACCAAGCTCTAGCCAAAACCATCTCGTTACGCACCAGTTATTGAATGTGGTCCTTTGAGCCGGATTGAAATATATAGACATCAAAATTTCATATTCTTAAATGTCAATAGAGACAAACATACATATATCCTCTGTATTTCTTATAAATACTTTTTAGTTACAATTGAACGTAATAAAATAAATACTAACCGGTTCTAAACTATTCCCATAGCCGGTGCTAGGTGGATACTTAATACATGGACTAAGTTGTCATGAACTAGTTGTTACTTATTGAATTACTAGTTCATACTCTAGCTTTATTATTGTATAGACAAACAATATAAAATAACTTGAATCAAATATATGAATAACAAGAATACGCTTTTTTGATCTGCGTGGTAAAGCATCAGTAGGCAGATCTAGGTGGTCATATGCTGAAAAACGTTGTGTGGAAGACGAACACCTAAGTTTTAGTTTTAGGTATTTTCATAATTTGAGGATTTGTCTATTGCTTACGAGTTTATGAAAAAGAGTAGAATAAGTAAAATTGTACTCTGCTTTACAAAATAAAAACAAAAAAAAGATACATGCAAGTGACACGATATTTTGCCCTTGTTATTGTTATTTCCAACATGAAAATTACCTCACCTACCTAAATTGATTTAGGCATGCATTAGGTGACGGACAGCATAGTCAGTAAAGCATTCAGTAGCAGAGATAAGGGTTACAACAAGTAGGTATACGCGGACTGGTTAGCGCAATAAAACGAGGCTACGGCAAGGAGTCGTGCGCTCGCGCAGTGCTGCGTACAAATCTCGTGTGTCTGAGAATTGTGGACATACGGTACCTACCTATGCGAAGTGGCGACATTCCACCAACTCGCACGGACCGCTCGACGACGGCCCTTAAACAGGTTACCTTCAGGACTCGTGATCCTTCGCGTCAAGCGCCTCCGTTAAATTATAACCTCAAAATTAACTCGGTCGATCGAGAAAGATTTATTTACAACAGCTGCGTCGGCCAAATGTGGACACCAAACTCGTTTACTGCATCCATTTCACCGATCTCTTTCGTCGGCGACAATCTAACGATCGCTGACCGCAAATCGTAATCGGAGAGACGTTCTGCTTTACTTCGCTTTTCGAAGGATCGCGTTACAAACTCCACTGGACCATAACTCGACGGGGCGAAGACAAAAATAAACTTAATATCGAGTGCGTTGTAGCATTTGTCGACGCATCCGATTTATGATCGCCGTGGTGACAAGAAACGGCGATGTTTGCTAGTACACTCGCCTGCCGATGTATTATAAATAGTTCGACACGATTTTGACCTACCTTCGTCCAGAAGTCGTTCCATGTGCATGAAAACATTCGGGAACGCAGCCAGTTGCTTCCTGTCTTTGAGCAACTGAGCTAAGTAGTCCGCTATACTTTGCGTCGAAGGATTGTTATTATCACACATTTTGAATACAATATGAACAACTAATTACACGTTAAATGTATACTCCAACACGTTCGAATAGGAAATTGTACTTTAGTTACTGGTTACTGTTATTTTTGTGAGATATTGTTAGAAAAGTTAAAATTCACTTCCACACACATCGAAGTTTCGATCACCACTAAATGACGAAGTTGACCGAACTGAAGTTGTGGGCGAATATAGCGCTGCGCCTGCGCTCTTGTCGATTGGATTTTTTGTGAGCGCGTGCGACTTCTGTCCGCTGTGTAGGCGTAATAATAACGTATAGTTATCCCACTCGCACTCGGCCACTCCGCGTATCCATCTCGCTTTGCGATGCAAGATTGCGAGCTAACGTGTCGCCATCTAGTCAATTGGTGTGTAACTATGAAGCCATTCATTAAGTGCGGCACTGATTAATCTGTTTAGAAACAAAGTGTCACCATTTGCGGCGAATGAAATAGACATTTAGATGTAAAAATTAGTTGTGATGTAGGTGATTAACTTTAAGGAGCTTAGACAATAATCAATACTATTACATTAAGAATATGATTTACAAGTAGGTCCAATTCTGAAACCTTGAATGGTATCGAGCCCAATGTTCTCATAATCATAAGTTAAAAAAATATTTAATTACCTTTTCGATTGTAATACTCAAAGCTCAATTACATTATCTCAAACTAACTATTTTTTATTAGTTTTACACTAAAATTTTTGCTTTAAACAACTGCACCTTACATGTACTTACATAGGTATTATAAAATACATATTATGTATTTTAAAACAATTGATGTATTTTAGAATAAAGCCAGATTAACACCTCTCGGCACTGCCTTCTGGTCCGCATGAACTAGCGGTGACCATTGTTTCTGTTTTTAGTATACATATTACAAAAATATATCCACTACCTAATGAATACCTCACGCTTAGTTTGGGGCTAGGTAATTGGTGTGTTTGTTTAAACAATTTATTTATTATTATTATTAATGAATGAGAAACAAATCAAACTGCAAAAAATTGGATTAAGTATAAATAAACTATTACATTAAATGATCCCACATCAATATATCAGTGATACCAAGCGCATAGACTTACTAATTAGATAATCTTTAAACGCCTTAGTTTTATTATTTAATTCCACAGCGATAAACGCAACTCGCGGCCTCGATGAAATTCGTTTTTAACTGTTACTGCACATTTGATCAATTAAAATCACCCAAGTTGGTTACGTTTTATCAATTTCGTTAAAAGGATAAATGGATAATTGACCCCTATCCGATGTTCTTGGTGGATCTATCGAATTAGACGAATTAAGCAGGGATGGGTTCCACGTTCCACATTCCAGGAACTAATAGATAATACCTCTAAGAGCTCTTTTAACTTACTTAGGATTTTGTCTATTGTCGAAGACGCGGTATGAACATTTCAATAATATGCCAACTTTATATCCCACTCTTGATAAAACATAGTTGTTTAATTTAAATACAATTACCATGTTTAATCATAATAAAACGCGGAATCGTGAGATAATATTAATCAGTATTTAAACTTTGATAATAAATAATTAAAAGTACTAGTTTCATCATTGCCATAAAGATCAATAATAAAATATGGTTTTGATGAGTGCTAAGCAAGGTATCTCGCACTACATACCGCTCACATCTTCTTGCTATCTAGTACATCAAGATGAGCCCTGTCTCTTCTTATTTAGATAACCGTTTTTACCTTAAATACATAATGGGTACCATTAGCTAACAAGGCGGCTAGAAGCGGATTGAATGTACTGCGAAATGTCAAAGGAATTTAAAATAGTCTTATGACGACATTTTTCACCGATAGTCGGGTCTGGCTTCCATAAAAGCATCGCGATTATGCGGCCGATCCGACTATGGAAGCTCGCTTAGAGCCTAATTATCTGAACGCAAATCTAGGATGCACGAATATACCGCGCATTATGATATTAACACAGCGATGCCACCTTCAGATGCCACTTCCTAAGTTTTCGGGACAAAGACCGATCATCATGCTCCACGAAGTACAAAATAGATCGGATGTAAAATAATGCAAAAAGTATTTACACATTTTGGTCTTCCTCGTGATATTTGAAATATTTATGCCCGGCCATGATTATAGTCATATGGCATAAGGTTTATAATATTTATGGAGCTGAATAATTTATTAATGGATGGAGTGCAGGCTATATGCTATGCCTAGACCAGTAACTTTATCTATTTTTAGATGACGTGCGCTTCTTCTTTTACTTTACGCTTTTAAAAAATAAACGTAGGTATCTAGGTTAGTAGTTACCTACTAAGATATTAACTACCTAATAAAACTAAAGTGCAAGAGTAGCGCGGCTAACATCAATGCAATACCTTCAACTAATGAGCTGACTTATAATCGAAGGCACATACAGTGAATTGTTTGTCCTAGACAAAGCTGCAATAACTGATGCCGCATTTAATGTGTAGCTCATAAACGTTCATTAATATTGCCGGTAGAGCTTCAGTTGACCTGACTACACAATATGAAATTAAAATAACGTCAAGTCCGCAAAGATTTTTATGTTCATGTATGTAGGTTGGAGTGCCGTGCGCAGAGCTAGTGTGCGATGTCCGGCTTTCGGCCTACGATTTGAACCGAGGAAAATATTGCGTCACTAAGGCAATATGATCGTTTTGTACAGAATTTAACATCTTTGGGAAGATTTGAACGATGACATGCTCAGATATATTAAACTCCTTCGAACATACCTACACAAGAAACTACTAAGGCATATATTAAAATACTAGTACCTAAGCTTGATTGTATCGACATTCTTACTTTGACTGTAGGTATGTATCGTAAAATCGCATTACAGAATTACTAGTTTTGAACTTTTAAACACAAACAATTAGTAACTATTTAAATCAGTCCAACATAACGCTTATTTAAGTGGCGCGATTGCGATTTTACTACACTATGTATGAAGATAGGAAATAGGTATATCATAAACACCAAGACCTAGTAATTTGTTACAACTTCTAGTCATTTAAATGAACACAGATATCGCTAAAATGAAACAAGCTTTAAAGCCTGCGTTATAAAACAAGATCAAGAAAACTTTCTAAAGTGATTTATCTTGTACTTATAAGACATTGAAATCACGACTCCGATGTAAAACTACCTTTCAGTTTGTGAAAACCTAAGCGTGCGTTACCCATAAGGCTTACCGATAACATTGTCTTTATTGTAACATGCATGATGGGTTCATTAAACTATCTAGTTTATTCAGAAAAATAATCGAGTACCAATATGGTACCGATACGCAGATCATAAAGAGAATAGATATGTTAACTCTGTAATCCTTCGGAAACCTGCGACGCCAAATTAAAATATGTGTGCGTTAGAACTACTAGATCACTCTAAATTATTAAACTTCACGGGTGTTTAGTGTATTAAAACTTTACGGGCGTTTTAGTCACCGGTAAAAATATGACATTGGCGCATTCATAGCCCATTAGATTTGCCTCTCCTTTAATAACAGCATTGACGTAGTTGTTTTCAAATTGAAATCTAGTGCTCATTTATTTCATCCTAGTTACTGATCTTAGAGTCGTTCATAAAATGGGTGAGTTTTAAAAATCGTGCAGGTAGATACTTTTCTTTTGGTATGTGTTAAATTGAACTTAGTAAAGGGTACGCAATTTTCCAGACAAATACAAAGATGATCTGGAGTCTTTCGATGTATACAAATATAGACGAAGAACAGACGTGCAAGACGACATATTCATAAATTCTAACACTCTCTGCCGCATTTCTGAAAGTGGACGCATTATCTGCTATGAAGCCGACGAAGACAAGAAACAAAAGACCTATGCAATCTTACAAGAAACTAGAGCTGAATTTACGAACAGCAAATTACGGACAATTCTTATGATATATTCGAACCCTGCGTGGAAAGTTTTTATTCTCACGACGCTTTTTATTTCATACCTGATAGAATCATCCATGTACACATTCTTCAAGCCGAAAGACAGACCATTCTATATCATCATTCTCCTGATATCTTCCAACTTCATTTTCTCAATGGATGTGACAATTGTTTTCGGATTGAAATTCTTTAGGAAATGGAGAAAAACGCTGAATCTCGTTGAACCTGAAACCAGTAGAGTTATTTTAGATGTCATTTTGGCCATGCCGTATTCATTTCTTTATCTAGTAAAATATGAAAATCATTCAATAAACTTTTACGCGATTGCACCAATTATAGCTCTAATACGCGTTTACAGAGTCATTGAGTACTTTTGCGACAAATCGTCTCAAGCAGGGAGTAACCAATGGACTACGTTTTTGTTTCAATATCTGATATTGTTTTTGCTGTCAGTCCACACGTGGACTTGTGTTTGGTATCTTTTCTCAGATAGGAACTTCAACATTCATACTATTCGTTCATCATGGTCTGCCGCAGCTATTTACTTGCCGACTGAGGTCACCTTTGATTGGTACTTCGTGTGTTCGTACTGGTCAGTAATGTTCCTAACAACTAATGCGCTCGGTGACTTGTATCCTGTAACCACCACTGAAAGAGTGACAGCAATCACTGCTATACTATTAGGATTTCTGTTGACAACTATCGTTTTTGTTGGGTCATTAACCTCACAATTTATAACAATAACAACAAGGCGTTCGATCTATGTAAGGCAATTGATGAAAATCAAGAATCACCTCCATCTGATCAAAATGGATCCCGACACGACTAAACGAATCATAAGGTAATATTTTTTTCATGATTTGTGACTAAGATAATAATCATAATGAAATATTTATCGGAACTTTTATCTGCAGATACTACGAAGATCTTTGGTATCAAAAGTCTGGTGTATTCAAGCCCAAACTATTGAAGCTTTTACCATACCCCCTACAAATGGAGATTTGCTACGATTTGAACGCCGTCCCACTGTATAGTTCATTGATATTCAGAAAGCTTCCGGAAGCGTTCCTTAGAAGGCTCTCTCTGGATATGAGTCACCAGTTTTATTTGCCAGGCGACATTGTTTACAAGCATAACCATAACAAGACTATTATGGTAACTTATTATAATAAACTTTACCTACCACATTAAGTAAACACCTACGTAAAATAAGGAAGTTTTTGCAATTAGCCTTTGATATAGATGCTAGGTGCCGCACCTATTTAGAAGTTACGTAATATTGGATAAACAATACCTTTTAGAGTTGAGTTGTTAGGAAAATGATGGTGTTTTTTGCCATAGGTATGTATTACCAGTGGTGTTTTAGAATTACTGTCAGATGAAGATGATGAAAGCCCAATGATATCGTTTTCAAAAGGCACGTGCTTCGGTGAAATATCTCTGGTTTACAATATCCCAGGTAAAAACTTGAATAATTCAATTCAGAATTGTAATTAGGTAACAGTCAAACCGATAGCGCAATTTTATTTTCAGCTCGATGCACCGTAAAGGCAGCGACGTACGTAGAGTGTCAAGTATTAGATAAGACTAAATTCATCAAACTGATGATAACGTACCCACAAATGATTGATAAGATAAAGAACGAAATTGGGGAACGAATCGAGAGGAGTCGGGGTAGTAAGCGTAGGCAGGGTCGCCAAGCTCCCGTATCTTTGAACATTTACGCCTCAAAAGATCGAAAGAAGAGTAGCATAAAATGCCTGAAGGACAAATTAAGATACATTCAAGGTGAGACGTTTTCCAATTAGGATCCCGTGGAGACACTGCAGTGTGACAGACAAAAATTATAGCTAGCCATAGTCAAGAATTTTGAAGAAGTTAGTCGATAAGTTTATTCTTCTTCTGTTCTTGGGTATATGAAAAGAGATTAGATATGTCAATATTCGGAACTACTACTCAGGAAAAAGTTTCTCATTTGCAGGTAAAACTGATGAAAACTTAACCAAAGATGACGAACTCGACACAACCTGTTTGGATCTTTACATCTTATCTGAACATATCAAAAAGAAGACCACCTTATTCACATGTCTTACCTCTTCCTTCCCTTGGATCCTGGAGCATGACTGCTACCTCGTCAAGTATTGGGAGCATTACATGCTGTTTATCGTTTTTTACATTTGCATAGTATTTCCTTACTTTATTGGCATCAAGAGGTCATTTCCCGGCGGACTTATGTTCTACACGCAAATCCTAATCACCATCTCGTTGCTGCTAAACGTCATGATGTCCGCCGTTACTGCTATAAAAACAAAGAAAAGTTATTTGACAAACGTATGGAGCATCTTAAACTACAGAATGAACACATTAGGCTTTTATCTAGACGTCATAGCCATTATACCCTTTGAATACATAGTCACGATCCATACGAAAGTTAATTACTATGATAGCTACAGGAATCATTTGTTTTACTTGTGCAAGGGCATTAAACTGTGTCTAGTATGGAGGCTTTCCAATTTTTTCGAGAATCTTGAGCGTAAATTGATGCTGAATTCACTCTTGGTGAAGGTACAAATACATTATTTACCTAGTCTTGTGGATATTGTGTAGCAATCAAATAATTATTATCATAGTTAAATATTTCCAGGTGACAAAATATTGCATCTATATTTGTCTATTATGTTACTGGTGTGGAGTTATTTTATACATGGAGTCTTGTTATGTAAAGCGGTGTTCCGAAAATTCGTGGTTCAGTCGAGCGTTACTTTGGGAAGACAAAATCAGTGGCGTGACAATAAGAAAGTAAGAAATGCATTTACTATATTATCTTAACAATCTATCTTAACTATATAATATTATAAAGAGGAGAGATTTGTTTGTTTGTTTATTTGCATCGAATAGGCTCCGAAACTACTGGACCGAATCAAATGAAATTTGGCACAGAGATACTGGGAAGGACATAGGCTACTTTTTGTCGCGATATGAAATCATCAGGGGGGTGAAATGGGGGATCAAAATTTGTATGGAAAATCCGAATTTTGGCGCGGGCGAAGTCGCGGGGAACTGCTAGTCTTAACTAAAACAGAAGTCTACAGTCTGTATTCTGCTGAGTAATATTGCAAAATCCAAAAAGACAGATTAACTCTTATAGCAACGTGAGTGAATAGTAAGAAAATATTAGTGAGGCTATGGTCTCCTATAAACGCTATACACCACATACGGTGTCACGCTGTACGCTGCGTCACAATGATAACTATGGTACTGTTGTGGTCTCTTTTACATTCTGCATACAAGCGACCATCACAACGTTGACGCTGAAGTCGGACGCCGCGTATAGCGTAAAATAGGAGACCATAGCCTAACTGGCTTTTGTTTTCAGGACCGAGTACCCTCTTGTAACGTCAGTTTACTTCGCAACCACAGTACTGTTATCGGTGGGATACGGTGACTACTCACCTGGTGACCAGTATGACATGGCTTTAGTGGCATTTCTTAGTCTGTATGGAGTTCTGCTGATTGGTTACTGCGTCTCGGAGTTTTCAGCTGTAGTTACCCATTGGTCCAGGTAATGTTGCTAATATTTTCCTTAAATAATACAATCATCATCATAAATATTAAATAATCATAAATAATACAATATATCATAATATAAATAATCATAAATAATACAATAATACAATCAATCAGACAAAGAGATACACCTGTATCTTTTTCATTCTGGACCTAGGATTCTCTTAGACGAAATGACATCTAAATCAGTAAGAATAAATAGTTAAGTATGTACTTATTTTATACTTTACTGAGCGTCGATGAACGTCAGTGGCGTGGTGGCTAGCGGGTTGCCTCTCATGCGGGAGGTACCGGGTTCGATCCCACATGTCGCCATGAACCTTTGACTTTTTCTGAGTTATGTACATTAGTGGTTTACTAACCGATGCTCTTACGGTAAGGGAAATCGTGAGCAAACCTGCGCATTCAGGCGACTGAATGTGTAACCACGACCAAAACTGGTCGGGTTACCCTGTTAACAGGGTTACGGAGGTCAGATGGCAGTCGCTCCACTGTAATTAGCTGATCTGCCATAACCTAGATCAAACCGGACCCTGGGCCCTCGCATGCGAGTGCACACCCAGGATAACGCTAGGATGATGATGATGATAATGACTGTTTCAGGACAAAAACGGCTTTCTTGGAAGTGATCATGACAATTGATAAGTTTATGAAAGAGAACAATATGCACCCGGCAATCAAATCCAGAATAATGGCGTTTTACGAGCTCCAGTGGCAGTATAACTCGGTAAATAATTACCAGTGACTTATTCGTAGGAGTGCCTATAAATAAATCGATATTTAAGTTAGTTGGGATCGAGTTATGACACACGAATTATTTAGTCTCAGTGACGTCACCATCTTATAATCCTGTTTTAGATAGACTGAATTAATTATAACTTTTTATTTTAGGGTGTGGAACTTACAGATGAAAACTGGCTGGAAAGGACGGTAATACCTTCAGAGTTGCGAAAAAAAGTGCTACATCAAGCCAGATTCAAAGCTCTGACCTCAATAAGATTTTTCCAAGTTAAAAACATTGCATACATTCAAACGCTCACTGAAAGTATGTATTGTCATACTTTGACTAATAAGTCTTTATTTTAAAGTGATAATATGGCTTTCTATAAAGAAATGCTTTCTAATAATGTTTAACGTCATACTTTAACACATTGTTTACACCAGACTTTCTAACAAAGATAGCTTGTTTTTTCAGCTGCCAGGGATATAATACTGCCACCAGGCGAAATAGTGTACTATGGAGGTACCGTATCAAGAGAACTTTACATAATTGAAAGCGGCTATTGCTTGGTGACATGCAAAGAGATGAGAGAAACAAAGACAGAACGTGTCATTGGTCCTGGGAACCATTTGGGCTTGCTTGTACTCTTGTATGGAGTACCAGCTGTTAGCACTGTCATTACTTTGACTCATTGCAAGGTGTGTAACCTATAACGTAAGCAACTTTAATAATTCAGGCAAGTTGAACTACCTATCCACCCACGGTCGGTCAAATTGGAGCACTTCCTAGTTTATTTGAATTTTATAGTTGTTTTCAGTACAGTAACAGTTTTTATGACAAATTTAACATCTGTTTTTATGTACAAATTAGACGAAACGTTTATCTCATGCATGGAAACTAAATAATTACACATGAGTAACTAGCTAATCCAAAGAACTTGGTACCGCCTGTCTTAGGACAGATTTTAATTTTGTACCATTTCCATTTTTTGTTCATAAGTAACTTCCTCGTACTTCAACGAAACTAGTCAAAAAATCACTAATTATCGTTGGTCCAGCCATACCTACTCAACTTTTGAGATTAGCAAATCATTTTTATTTATACAGATTATTACAACATTTCAGCTTATATGCATAAGTTACTCGGCATATACATCGGCGTTGAGTCTATTTCCCGATATGAAAGAACATGAAGGTCTATTGACACCAGACGAACTGCGCCGTATAGAGGTGCAGGCAAAATCGCAAAACGCTGGCCCCGGCGCATATTTGAAACAATACAGTAACCTGGCCGGGAAACATCCTCGAGTCAAAATTACTAATTTGCTTCAACAGTTCTTAGATAGTGAGTATTATTTATAATATTTCGCAACAATGGCACATCTGTTGTCTTCTTTTTCAGTAAGTATCCAGGCGTATTGTATAAAATACGCATAGGTATTTTTCTAAGTACTTTTCGTGTCGACTCTGGCGTTATATTTTAATAATAAGTATATTGAAACGTTATTTAAACTAAAACGAATTATTAATTTCAGACTCTTTCATAAACGTTTACGATGACTACAAAAAGAATAGACAAAGCTACATCAAATCGTTCGCTGAATTTCGCATTTTGAGCCACATTGCACCATATGTTCTTATGCCAATAGCAATCAAACCAAATGGAATATTTTTGAAATTTTGGGCCTTAACGAGGATTACTGCAGCATGTTTGCTGAGCATAATAATACCGGTGACTGTTTTAAAACAAATAAAAATAGCAAACTTGGTTTATACTATTTTTATGCAGCATCTCAGATCATAAGAAGAGATATGAAATGGGGGCGTGACCCACGCGAACGCGACATGGCCAAAATGAACTGTCGACCTCCGCTCGGGTTGGTCACATTTCACACTCATTTGTGTCCGTGCACTGTGTGTGCGCCATTGAGCGTTTTGAATTGAACTACCGTGTTCCTTATGCTTACAAGAATGTTCTAGTAGTTGTAGTAACGAACACATAAATTTTGGCGACACAGGTTCGCGAAGTATTACCGAGCAGTATCGGTACTTAAGACCCCGACTATTAATATTTTAACTTACAGATAGTTGTATCCGTGGCTCCATTGTGTGGGATTTTCAACATCACGATCGTAGTGTTGGAGGCATTTTGCTACGTCGATCTTTATTTAATGCTTCACGTTGCGTATTATGGCACCAAAAACCAGTTGATTTACCATCCATACTTGACTGCTAGAAACTATCTAAAAGTAAGTTTAAAGACATTACAAAAAAGGTGCGTTTAGAAGGCCAAAAATTGTTAATGACGATCTGGGCGTTATTATAATGATGAATGTATTAACACAGGTTTTATCATAATTTTATGGTTTACAGGGTTCGTTTATAATAGATTTGCTAACATCGTTTCCCTGGTACGCGGTATGGAAGCTGTTTGTACCAAAACACAATGAAAATCACTCAAACGAAGATCATCAAATTAATCAACACATATTTCACTGTGTTTTGCGAATGGTTAACATTTTACAAATATATAAACTCTATGCTGCATTTTGGGCGGAATCCATAGGAGCATTGAGACGGGTAGGACTTCTTTTTTTTTCACTTTACAAGGTGGTTGGTGGCCGCTACAATTGACACTCATCTGCTAGATCCTTTGACAGATGTTTTGTTAAAATGGCGAGTGGCCGCCACCGGTGGCGTGTCGTGGACACTGAGTGCGGCGACTCGATACAAAACGCAATCAGCTTGTCGCTAGCCACCGGTAGTTGTATCAGTAGCGCATATGCGCGGATCCTGGCAGTTGTTGATTTACCCATTCTATTTCAGGCGTACTTGATGAGCGTCGTGCAATTTTTCCTGCTGACGATATTTTTCCTGAACTTGTACGCTTCAATGCTGATATTCATGTCATGCAGATACGTCATAGCAACATCTCCAGATCAATTCGAAAGGAGAGTTCAGCGGTTGTCGCTCAAAGGACCCTATATGAATATATCATATCATTCTGATGGATGCATGATTTGTCAACGCGGTATGGAAATTGATCAAACGTTTCGTAGTAAATTAACCATCTTTAATAATTACCCCAAAATCTTAAAACGATCATCTCCCAACAAACATTATACCGTCAGTTACAGGCTTCTTTAAAACTTTAATCTTTTGAACGGCGTTATAATAATCTCAGTTATAGCTTGGAACGTTATAGAGGAGTTAAAATATAAAATCCACTCCGATAGTGGTTTTAGGGCTATAATGGATGTTGTTATGCAGTATTGAGAGTAATAATAGTGTTAATTACAGCTAGTGGAGTCAAGATTTATAGCTTTAACCTGTTTGTAACACTTAAATCTTTACGACAGCGCCCGCTGACATTTTCTGATGTTTATTGTTACTTAATGGTTGCTGTGAAGTATCTTATATATCTTTAGGTGTTGTTATAACTTTAAGCTGCAGGCATGGGTTGCATAACAGAGTTAGTCAAGTGTGTCGTGACACTAGATATTAAAAGCGTTTCATAAATCTCTTATGAAGTTTAAGCAAACTAAAGACTGCACAATACTCTCAAATAAAGATGCTGTATCTTAAAAAGTGTAATAGATGCGTAAAGGAAGAGTTAAAGCTGTAATGGCAAATTCGCCATTGTTTTAGTGAAGTAACCTAAAAATTTACTTGTTTGATCAATATTTATGTACAAAATACTTCATTAATAATGTTTATTTTATCATTCTAACGATGATACGTAACTTAACTTGCCAATGGCCGACAAAAAGAACAAGTTGCTGCTAAAATTTTGAGGCATCTATTTTATTATGCATAAGTTTTACTTAAATCTTTAATGTGTCTGTGCCACGTCTGGCGTTTAGAGTCAAGAGCAAACCCATTTCTAATAAAAAAATAATAAAAAAACCGAAGCGCGTTAAAATTAAGATGGAAAACATGGTATACACTTAGAACGTAGAACCGGCTAAAGTAATAAATAGCTGAGGGTGAATTAACTCCCTTCTAAGTACTTCTAACCCTTAAGTAATACTGTTGTATAGGCTTCCTGACACCTTTACCTGTAAAAAGTGGGGCCTGATTCGTAGATATAAGGGTGGTATAGAGTCCTCTACCAACCTACTACAGGTATTCTTAACACTCTTAATTCTCAAATAAGACATTATAACAGTGATATGTAGGCTATTTTGACGCTGTCATGTTAGTTGGGCTACCTCAGCGCCGATTTTCAAATTCTTTTCTTTGGAACTGGTCGAACTAAACATCGAAATATTTAAAATGACATTTAATTAGAAATGTTACAGATGAGGTGATGGAATTTTGAAATAAGTCGTACTGTATTAGTAATAGATATAAGATCTTAAAAAATCTATACTGTTGAAAAATCACTTCTTAGGGCGTTTATACAGTCATGCGAATATGCTCATGCTCATGATTGAGATACTTACATAATCTGTAATGCGTAGTAGCCGTCAATTTTTCAAAAGTTCTTTGCGGGTACTACGCATCACAGCTTAATTAAGTATCTCAATCATGAGCATGAGCCAATTCGCATGACTGTATAAACGCCCTAAGAAGTGATTTTTCAACAGTATAGATTTTTTAAGATTTGCATGAACAAATTCGCACGACTCTATAAACGCCCTAAGGAGTGATTTTTTAATTTATTTTGTTTCATAGGGTCATGGGTTGATGCGCCTAAAATATTAAAAGATGACTACCTAACCCCTGCAAAAGTATACCTGCTAGCTTATTATTGGGCGGCGACGAGTTTTAGTGGGGCTGGCTTCGGTGACATCACTGCGCAAGACACCACCCACATGATTTTATCCATTTGTATCAACATACATGGAGTTCTGTTTTTTGGGTATAATGCCATTTCACGCATATCATTTGTGACAATAAGAAAATATATTATTGTACTTATATGAAATCAAAACTGACTCCATTACAGATACGTATATGCAAAAATTGCATCACTAAAAGCCATGGCCGACCAAGTGATAACGAAATTTCAAGAGAATTTAAAGCATTTGGAACTGTTTTTGAATAGGGAAAAGGCACCGTTTGCACTGAAGAAAATTGTTCTAGAGTTCTGGAAATATCAATGGAAAAGAACAGGTGGTTGGTCGGTTAGTATTATTAAAACATATGACCCGGTAGAACTTCGTAAGATCACGGTGCGAATGAGTTGTATGAAGATTATTTTATTACCAGCAGCAAGTCATATTATTGCATAATGTTTGTTGGTAACAAATACTCCTAAAGTAAGCTATTTTGAAAATAAAATAAACCAGTCATTGACGCCCAGATACTTGTTCAGGAACTTGACTATTAGCATTAATATTCCGAAAGACAGGGTAATTTTCTTTACACCGGGTAATAAACATGGACAGTACATGATGTCAATCTAACATGCAGAATCAGAATGCTATGTTAATCACCTCGTTTGCTTTTAAATGTTATCAAATCACCCATAATTACATCTGTAGGTATATTTAATTATCTCTGTTTAGCACCAATCCATACTTGGCAAACTACATGCAAATCTGAACGAAGACGCAGTTTTATACATGTATGAGAAAACGCTGCGAGAAATACCTTTGTTCGAAGACGTGGAGTATTCCTTCTTTAGGGCTTTTGCGAAAAAGCTCAAAGAACAATATTTTCAAAAGGGTTATATGGTCATCAGGTCAAATGAGGTTATAAGTCAAATGTACATCATCTATCGGGGAAAGGTACTTGACGAAATTATTTTTGAGATAAGTATCGTTTGAATATTATGGCGATACATAATTTACTTACCTAAGAAAGCATTTGAAATCCTTACTTCATTGATATTTTAAAGGAAATTTTTCGTCTTTGATGTAGGTGGATATAATATCAGACATAAATGAAGTGGAAGCCTGTATGGGCCCGGGTGGCATATTTGGTAACATCAGAGGTGCATCCAAGTATTTGACCATGTCAAATATAGTCGCATCAAGAAACATTGATTTGTTGTGTATTCAAGGACGGGATTTCTACGCTCTTTTGAAGGTATTTTTATGTTATAACTTTTGATAGCTAGTACCATAATACTATCTACATAACAAGCAAACATATTTTTTGTTGAAAAAACAAAACAACCCACTGCAAAAAAATCCCTCATTCTGACGAATTTAACGACAGCTCATATGTTAAAAAACTGTTTAGCCGTTTGGGTTATAGGGCATGCCAAACACTTATACATTCATACATACTCACAAAAAATATAACGCTCCTTCCGCAATCGGGTAAAATATACCTTTAAGTGAAAAGCCATAAATACTTACGTGGATAATTATTATAAACCAGAAGATTACTCCAATGAATAAGATCAATCATCTTTCTTCAGAGTTATCCTTCAGTATTGCGAAAAGTACTATATTCCGTTGAATCAGCAGCAAAAGACTATGTTCTACCTACGACAATGTCTGAAAGAACAAGTTTTGAAGTAAGTAAACAGAGATTTCACAAAAGTGGGTAATGTCTTAAATTTAAAATTTAATATTAATTTATATTTTTGACAGTTTGAAACATACCCTTTATCTTATGAAGCTGGCGATGACGAAGATGACGATGGTACAATCAGTATGTATTTAGATGTAAGTAGAATCTTCATTCAGAATACATAATTAATTTCAACATTTACAGGTACTACTCGACCAAGTCAACAACTTATGACGACAAGTATAAAGAAATTACCAAAGGCATTTTTTTTATACACACCAATTACTTAGCCCCAAACTAAGCGTGAGCTTGTGCTATGGTGACTAGGATAACGGATAGACATATATAAATTTATAAACATCCATGACTTAGGTACAAATGCTCGTGCTCATCACACAAACGTTTGCCCCTTGCGGGATTCGAACCCGCAACCGCCTGGTTTAGAAGCCCGGGGCTCGAACCACTTCACCAGAACCGTCGTCTTCGGGAATTAAAAAGCAATATTGTTACAATTAATAAGAAATGCCTAAGTTTTTTTAACACCATTTCTTTTTAATTTCCATCGGTATTTTCGTTGTATTTGTCGTCGAAAGTCGTTTGACATTTGTCTAGTTAAGTCGGTCGGTTAGTAAGGTGTATACGATGAATTGTATTTTTTTCAGAGTCCAGAAAAAAGTATTGCCGACTCTCATGGATCAAGGTCCATAGCATCGGGAGGGGGCAATAATAATCTTGACTATGTTGGAGCCACTCTGTTACTTCTGAAGCCACATAGGTTTTCAAACTATATTTCCACTCTTTCTACTTTCCACAAAACATATTTGCCTCAGTTTTCAAACCTAAACATAAAATACATAGTAAATGTTTATATTTCTCAGTTAATTGATGAGTTGGCCTATTTTGGAGGTCTAAAGGCCCAGGGTCAACGCCTAATTAACGTAAGGCCTAATTCTAAAAGAAGCCCCCTAAGACTCGTAAATAAAATAATAATAATACATAACCCAACTCATTATCGTATCTCAAAGGGGCATTGTATTGCATTCACATCCACGTACACCTGCCAAAAAACGGTCTCGTGCCGTTATTTCCCGCAGGAGTAATACAAATAATAATAATTATGTCCTCCTGACAGAGCTTCGGTGGCGCAGTGGCTAGCGGGTTGCCTCTCATGCAGGAGGTGCTGTTCGATCCCACGTGCCGCCATGTACCAATGACTTTTTCTGAGTTATGTACAATAGTTGTTTCACTAACCGATGCTCTTACGGTGAGGGAAAACATCGTGAGGAAAACTGCACATTCAGACGACTGCATGTGTAACCATGATCCAAACTGGTCAGGTTCCCCTGGAAACAGGGTCACGGAGGTCAGATGGCAGTCGCTCCACTGTAATTACCTGATTTGCCACAACCTGGATCATGGTCAGCGGACCCTGGGCCCTCGCGTGCGAGTGCACAACCGGGATAACGCTAGGAGGATGATGATGAATGTCTTCCTGACCGAATTTCGACTACGGCGGCCTATCTCAACAGAGAGCCAACTGCGCGGGAGATATTATAGTGCACAAGTGTGTGCACAATACACATGTGCACTCTATGTTCCTTCACTCTCATAGTCCGGAGAGACGGCAATCTAACATGACAAGAGAGAGACCAGGCGCAGGACTAACGGCTTACCGTGCTTTCCGAGGCGGTTCTCCGATGGTGTTACCGCCACCTGACTTCGAGTTGTATTCGATGCTGCCTATTTCAAGATAGAAAAACCCAGAAACAAATTTCGGCCCGACCCAGGAATTCGAACCCGGGACTTGTGGATAGAAGCCAGCGCAGCGTTCTAACCACTAAACCAACGAGACAGTTATCAATCGTTAATTAATGTAAATAATTAATCGCTATTGTGGGTTACGTACTCGTATCATTACAACTAAACTTGTTACAACTATTTTCAAAATAATTATTTTCGACCTAAGTTAACTTAGGTCGATTCACATCGCCTATTGGACGACTCGGCAACTATTTAACTAACATAATTTATTTCAACTAAAATCATTTGGAATAACAAACGATTAATCACAAACATTCAAATGTTTCAACTACTAGTATGTACGAATTACCTAATACGACTCGCCTACTGTACAGTAAAGTTTATTAATGCGTGCTGGACTGATTTCTAATGTGGTGGGTAAGCAACGTCAATGTCTGCGTCAGTGTATGCTGCTTGCATTTAAGCATGCAGCAAGCATGCAAATGTGGAAACATGTTATAATAATTGCATGCAATTGGATTTCCTTAAAAGAATGCAGCAAGCACCAAGCATGCAGAAAGCATGCAGGAAGCATGCAGCAATCGTGCAGCAAGCATGCAGCAATCACGCAGCAAGCATGCAGCAAGCGTGAAGTAACTAGATTTCCACGTCTCCAGCGCTGCGGGGAGTGCAGCCTCTCCTCTTTTGCGTAACAAGTCGCAGGCATCTAAGCTCACCTCCACAGCTTCGGCTTGCTCTCCCTCCGCGCCTCCGGCTTTTGAATTACACTCTAGTAGGGCAGACTAGTACCATGGCGAAGGACCACAGCAAGTCGGGGACAACACAAGTTGTTCTCTAAACTTTCTTATTTTTTCTACAAATATTTATCTCACACAGATAAATCAACAGTAGGTGAAGGTTTCATCTGTTATGGTTCTGTCCATTAGTAAAATCAAAAATATCTGAAACGATCTTTAGGAATTTTAAACGATAGGTCCATAGTTATTTTGAAAAAAGAGGTGTAGGTGAGGTATTGTGGAGGCCCACTATTGGCTTGGCAGGGCAGTAGCCCCCACGTACCCTCTTCCAAATCCCGCGCTGAATTACGCCATTAACTGTCGCACTCAGAGACGTCAATTAAATTTAATCTATGATTAAGTCTCGTACTGTCACTTTCTTTAATAGAAAAGGACGACATGAGACTTAATGAAAGATGAAATTTAATTGTACATATATAAAATTTAACAATTATTTCATATCTTACTGCCGTACTCAGAGACGTACGGCAGTAATTAATTTATTAAAACAGCACTATAGTACAAAAGTAGTAGTATTGTAAACTTTTAAAACCTGAGCTTTAATAACCCTTTAGCATTTTACCAATACTGTAGCACAATTACTTTACTACATTAGATTGTCTTGTTGTTAAGTATACACATTTCTTATAAATAATCATATTATACCAAATTAGATAATCATTTACCTTCTTCTTTATGCAGATGGTTCCGAGGTAGTGTTTTGCCCGACTGCAAATTGGTCGTGTTCATGGGTAAGCTATCTTCATAAAACTATATTTATAAGCATACTTACTACATTACTATCTACAATTCTACACTACTTATAATATTATACATAGGGTAAAACCGGGATTGACGCCCTAGTGGTATAGATGCCCCGATTGTAATTACTCTAATTTCGCAAATACATAGCTTGTTATTTTATTTATCTATCGAAAGACTTTCGAACTACCACCAAATGAATCGTGTCTCATGTCTCTGTGCATGGGACGGCTAGGTTTAATCAAAGTTTTTTCGGGATAGATGGCCTATTTCTCAGCGGGTCGTCTATCCTTAACGTTATTTATATGGACTTGGAAGCTATCCCAGATATGAGATAGATGACTCAAAATTTAGAGTACTGCAATGATAGGTAATACTCTGGAAATGTCAAAGGTATTTTTTTTTCATAAATTCTTAGATAAAATACCAAAATACTTGCCAGTTGTACAAATAAAAGAATTGTACAGGGAGATATAACATATTTTCAAAAAGTGTGGCATCTATCCTGGTTTTACCCTACCAACTCAATTTTCAGAACAACTGACGCTAGTACTTGCATACATCGACTTCATGCTGCTAGTTTATGAAATGGCGTTTCTCTCAGTGCCTCATTTCCTATATATTTCTATTACATTTGATGTAATTTTTTGGTACAAGATTTTTTTGGACGTCCATAGCGGTTACATGAATAGATACGGCGATTATATTTTAAATGCAAAAAAAGTCAGAAAAATGTAAGTTCATTTAAAAATTTCTTATCTCACATCCAAAAAAAGCAGTCGATGGGCTTATTTAGGCAAACTTGCTACTATAAAATGTTCATCTTATGTGATAAATTTGAAATTCAAGTCATCTAAAACTAGTCGTACTTACACCGACATTACGTATAGTTACTTACCTTACTTACGAATAGTTAGGGCTCTGTGTGGAGATTTTTTTCTATTTGATCACCGGATATAATCTTTATGAGGTATTTTATTACATATTGTGTAACTCTGGTTCGCTTGTCATCGCAGGTACTTCTCAAGGGTATACCTACGAAGGCGTGATTTCCTTGCGAACTTGCCTCTATGCTACATAGCATTTGGTTTGCCCTTGCGGCCGCCCATGCAGCTCGCATTTTTCGTCTACCTACGCTCGCCACAGCTGTTTAGAGTGTCATACTTGTTCACCTACAGAATACACACAGCTAGGAAAATTAATATCGGTTCTGCCAACCTTTTGTTCAAGCTTACGTGAGTATGAATTTATTAATGCCTATTGCTGTAAAGCCTATTTCCGATTAAAATTAATCGAATGTGGTCTAAAATTTATCGATTTGGTCTAAATTTAATACAGTTGTAGATTCAATTTTCGTCGTTTTAATAGTGTTTTCTGTTAGAATTGCAATACATGTGCTGTGCTTGAATGTTTTAACATTTGGTATTCAGGAAACTGTGTGCCAGCAACCAATAATTTAATTATAATAAAATTATCTGTATTTATTACAGAAGCATAGGTATATGGGCTTCGATATTAGCGCATGTAAATGCGTGTCTGTTCTTCAAACTGTCTTGCCTCACACCGGTCCACTGTAATTCTGCAAACTGGATGTCAAAAAACGAACTTAATTTACGGTCAAAATATGTAGAGGTACACATACTACCTAACAAAATTTAATATTTTAACTGTAAAAAGATAACTACTCATTTAAAAAAATAATAATTCTATTGCAGGGTGACTACTTTTCAATCTACATAGCAGCTTTATGGTACATGATCAATTTACTAACAATCACTGGAACCGGAGACGTCTCATCGCAGAACGACTTCGAAGCTGTAGAAACTATAATCGTTATTATTATAATCAAATTTTGTACAGGTTAGTACAAGGCCTCCACAATGAACATCAGACAGAATACACAGCTGTCAGTTGCTAAGGAAATTACTGAATCCGTAACCAATTTAGGAGGGATTTCATTCCTTAAACTTGTAAAAATAACAGGTCTTTTTTACAAATAAAATTGGTATATGATTTTATTATGTTTGTGTTACAAACATAATAAAATCACGATTCTGTGTATAGTTATATTTTTTACAATTTTATTGTATCAATGGTTTAATTATGTATCTTTTAGACTTAAAAAATCTGTATTACTAGCACACATTATTTAAATTTTTTTATCATATCTGTTCCGCAGTGAATAGCTCCTTTGCCATTTAACTATGGTTTGCAATTGCATTCAAATCAGTTCAGACATTTACAAAAAATATTAAAAATTGTTTGTTTGAAAACATATTTTTCTCACTTTTGTCTAATTAATCTTTAATTTCATTTATTTTCCGTAAGAAATCGCATCACTTAATAATTTTATTTATTTATTTAGGCTTTATTGCACAACTAAACGTTTATACAAAGGGCTTGCAGATTAATTTGACTTTTTAAAATTATTTAGTCTTAGACTTAGGTTAGGCTTCTTCGAGCCCATTGTCATCTGGAGTAGCCTTTAAACCGACCATATCCTAAGTACCACATTTCCAGGACTTCTTATATCAGAGATGTCTGCAATGATCACGGCGCATTCTTCCTCGCGTATTGCCTACGATTACGGAATCAACGAGCTCAGAGATGGACTGAGGGACATGGACTTGAGTGATCACCAAATGAACAAAATGTGGGACTACGTCCGTGAGTTGTGGAACAGACAGCAAGGACGACAGGTGTGATAGTTTCCTCTTTTCCCGACCGATTTCAAAAAGGATATTTACAACTTTGCAATACTGAGTTGACGATGGAAGTCGTATGGATCTCCTCATAGTGAATGAAAAATTATGAAACAGCGAAATGGTTACCCAAATTTTTTTTTGTAAGTAAGTTAACAAAAATAGTAAGTAAGTATCAAAGTATTGTAATGCGCTTTAACGCAGAGCAACATTATAATTAAATAAACATACAAAGAACTTAAGCAAAAAAAGGCACGGACTAAAGAGTCTGTGGATGTAGTTTTATTTATACAAAAAAATGGTTACCCAACGGAATACGAGAAAAGTATGTGACGAAGAGAAATTTTGTGGAATCAGTTACTGTAGGTATTCTGTAACAAAAAAACCGTTATAGCACCGTCTTCTTTCACTTGGTATCGCCAAGTGAGAGAAACATGCAAGGATGTCGGAAAAATTGTGTTTTAAGGCGATTATAATTTTTTGTAGTCCCCGAATACTGACTGCACATAATTTCTAGTCGTCACATATGGTACTTTTCTCGTGTTTCGTAGTCTCATACTTTTTCATTCGCGCCTATGTTATAAGTAGGTTACCTTTTAGGGTTCCGTATCCGAAGGGTAAAAACGAGAAGAAACTATTACTAAGCCTCCGCTGTCTGTCTGTCAGCAGGCTGTATCTCATAAACCACGATAGCTAGACAGTTGAAATCTTGACAGATGATGTATTTCTGTTATTATAACGGCTATAACAACAAATTCTAAAAACATAATAAAATAAATATTTTAGGGGGCTCAACAAACGTGATTTTTTCAGCGTTTTTGGCTCGCTATTAATAACAGCAATATAGATAGACGCTTAAAATATTACATTGTATATTCACTCTAAAAGTAATTGATTAATTTATTTAATAATAGTAATAGTTAAGGGGTAAGGGCTCCCATACAACAAACGAGATTTTTTTTGGCATTTTTTGCTTGATATTTATAATGGCACCAGGCAGACGCTTAAAATATGCACAGAATAGCATGTTGTATTTCACTTTAAAATTCACTTTAAAAAAATATATATATTTAATAGGGGCTCCCATACAAACGTGTTTTTTGCCTATACTGTCTAATGTTGTAAGTTAATGGTACGGAACCCTTCATGCGCGAGTCCGACTCGCACTTGACCGTTTTTTTAATGGTAGGCAATGATAAATTAACTAATCCATAGACAATTCAGAAAGAATATATAAAACAGGGCCTCAAATCTCGCAAGGGGCAAATGTTTGTTTGATGAGCAGGAGCATTTGTGGAGAATGTTTATAAATATAAACAAAAGCAGTTCCACGCGACATCGCCCGCGCCAAAAGTCAGATTTTTCATACAAACTTTCATCCCCTGATGATTTTATATCGCGACAAAAAGTAAGCCTATGTCCTTCCCAGGGTCTCAAACTGTCTCTGAACCAAATTTCATTTGAATGGGTCCAGTAGTTACGGAGCCTATTCAATACAAAAAAAAAACTTTTCTTTTTATAATATTAGTTTACATGTCCGTTGACTATCCGTTATTCTAGTCGCCATAGCACAAGCTCACGCTTAGTTTCGGGCAAGATACCATTTATAATTGGTGTGTTTGTTGAATCAAATTTTTATTTTTGTTATTCTGTTTGTTGAAACAAATTATGATTCTCCTAATTTACAGATGCCTGAGCTGGTATTCGAGCTGCCTTTCCGTCTACGCTGTCAAGTGATGCAAGCAGTGTATGGTTCTCACATAAGAGAATCGATGATATTCAGTAAAACCGACGACGATTTCAAGAGAATGCTCGCAATGTGGATGAAACATTGCGTATTTTTCCCCGGAAACTATATTGTGCAATGTGGAGATTCGGATCAGTGCATTTACTTCATACACAGAGGAGAGGTTAAATGTTTTTTTCTAATGGCTTTTTACCTGTATATCATCGTCTTATTACTACCACTTGGTAATAAAGAATACTTACTACTACTAATGGAAGTATTGATCAGTTTAAAAACTCCGAATCTAAAAATCATAGGTTTATGTATCTTTGTGTATTGTAGTATGTGCAGAATAAGATATTCTTTTCAGGTGGAAGTTCTGACAGTCCATCCTAATTTAACTGAATCAATTTACGATATACTCGGGCCTGAGGATAGTTTTGGAGTGGCGCAGGTTCGAGATCTTGATCGTATTATTCAAATTTAATACTTAAAGTTAAAATTTTATATCTTTTATTAATTATTTTGCAGGGACTGTTTGTAGGTGTGGCCCATCATTTTTCGTTTAGAGCCAGGACGGTGGTCGATATTGTATATTTGAAGCTTGAGCAATGGAAATATTTACTAGATTTTTATCCAAGATCAGCCAAAGTTGTAAGAAGAAAAGTGGAGAATGTTTATTTGGCTATTTAACATCTTCAAGTTGCAACCATTTGTTTATTTAATTTTAAGTTATTAAAAAACTAGTTGATGATTATTTTATATTTTAAAAAAGCTATTTTAGCTTTTAAATACTATCTCATAAAATAAAACTTACTTATGAAACATTCATAAAATAAAATAATTAGTATTAAAAATTGTTTTATTCGTAGGTATTTCTACCTTGGTTTTATACTTTTAAAAATCAACAAGCATTGTTTAACAATGTTTAACTTAACAATTAAAGTTGAACATTAATTAGGCACTTATTTAGAACGACAGAAATGTATTGGTAATGTAATTAAAAATTAACGAACCTAAAAAAAGTTATTTCTACAAAACTAACTACAACAAATTGATATAATCACTCACAGTGCCTCTTCCTCTTCCTTGAAACTCGTTGTGATACTTCCGGGACAATGTCTTGAGATATCTGAATATCTTCTGTGGATTCTTGTGTTTGTTCAAACACTGTAGAATTTTGCTCTGTTTGTTGAGTTGAGTTGAAACGCTGAGATTGCATTAGCCTGGAACTGAAATGTTTCTAGGTTACTAAAGAATAATATATTTTTTAAATATTATCTGCGACAAAAGCAGCAACCCCTTTAAAATTGTTTTTAAAGAATAGCTAGAATTGAGGGTATAGAATCCTCTTAGCTAGATGTTACTTATGGTACTGGCTTGGTTTTTTAATATAAGATATTTTATTGCCAGTTTTACTTTTTTCAATTTTGTAAATGGCTAATCATAAATATACCTACATAATACAAGACAACCATCTTGGTGTAGTCGTTCGCGCACCGGACTTCTAAACCAGGCGGTTGCGGGTTCGAATCCCGCAAGGGGCAAATGTTTGTGTGATGAGCACAAGCATTTGTACCTAAGTCATGGATATTTATATGTATTTAAGTATTTCTATCCGTTATCCTAGTCACCATAGCACAAGCTTAGTTTGGGGCTAGGTAACTGGTGTGTTTGTTGAAACAATTTATTTATTATAAAGCGCTTCAGTGTTTGTGTTACTTTGCCTCAATTCATAAGTACGCTTGGAAAATATATTTTTCTTTTTTCTTACCTCTCTGCACATCGAAGTCGCTCCAACTGGTCTGCACTAAAGTCAGTTTTGCAGCAGGGCCATTTTTCCACTTTCTCCAAATACTTATCAAGGCACCTAGTATGAACTGCTTGACCACACATTGGACAGTTACAACCCTGGAACATATAAAAGTCAAAGTCATTACATTAAAAAAAACAGGCCAGAGGAATATTCAATTTAATTTTGTAGCTCACCCACACTACTGCCATTATAATTTATTGGTTAATTGTAAAAAATATGTCAATCAATTATTTAACTAACTGATGGTCAAAATTATTTTCATAGAGTTTCATTCTTTCGAACTTATATTTAACATACAGCCAAGATCCTACTCAATCTCATAAAACGCATCTAAACTTACCTTTTATGGATCAACTATTATTTCCAGTGGTCTGGTTTTATTTTGAATTTAAGTAAGATACCCATATAACATTATTTTTACAAAACATTTCATTTTGTAAACCTAAGTAGGCAAAAGTAATAATATTATTTTTATTCAAACAAAGTAAGCCAAAACTCAAACCCTTTCTATTCTTTTCTTCCTCTATATTGGTTTCCTAATTCCAATAAGTATGAAACTTACAGACAACAGTAACTTACTCTAAAAACAATTTGCTTGCATAGACTGCACTCTTCAATTGTGTCGGGCATGTTTTGCCGAAGATAGCCTTCAAACTCATGGATCGCTCTGACTCCAAGAGCGTAATTATTTTCGTCTTTGTCTAAGTACCTCATTCGGCACCAAGTATTTAGAAGTTTCTGTAATTGAAATAAACAATAATAAAAGGAAATAAATAGTTTCAACAAACACACCAATTACCTAGCCCCAAACTAAGTGTGAGCTTTTGGTATGGCAACTAGGATAACCTAAGATAAGACTAGGATATTTTCCGAAAAAAGACATGGTCTATGCCTTTTGAATGCAAGAATGAATAGGGTTTCACTACAGCTTAGGGCTGCTTCCCCTAAGCTGTAGTGAAACCCTAGAATGATAATCCCATACTTCCCTCCTCACTAATGGCAATGGTGAACATCAACCAGTTTCAGTATACTTGCATTTTCTGGGCAAAGTTGGGCGAAAGGCAATCAAATACCTATCTGCTTTTTTCCATAAACAAACTGTACTAATTCTTTCAACATTTTTAATTTATTCACCTGTGCATCAGTCTTAGTGAACGAAGCTTTCATACCGGCAACCAAATTGATAGCATGTATGCCAGTGACCTGTCTTGCTTCTGTGGTCATGATCTGCTCAATCAGTACTCTGAAGTACTCCAGCTCTGTTGCGTTAAATACATTTTGAGCTTTTGTAGCATCATCATAGCCCAAGGAAAGAAACACAACAACCTCCTCATTGGTCAGTTCATCATTAGTCACTTTGATAGTTTGTTGAAAGGGTCTTATAGCATCGTTGATTTCCTTTATAAGGTCTTGAACTGAAGCTATTTCTTCATCTGTAAAGCACAGGGTAAACTATAACAAAAATATACCAGAAAATTAAAAACAAGCGTGTCAGAATCTTACCCGTAATATTCGCAAGAGTCCGTTCAGTATCAGCAAGAGACATCACGCCGCGGCTAGCTATTAATCGCAGTAGATATCTATGTATGTCCCCATAGACCATTATGATTAAATGGAAGATGTTAAAAACTCAAAAATAGTTAAATTAATTGAAAAATGGAATGATAAAATATCAAGCACAAACAAACACTCAATCGAAGAAGATCGGTTTTGCGTTTAGTGATGCGAACAAGCCACTCACTCAACTCAGCCCGTGTATATATTAACCCGTCTTAAGTGAATCGACCAATCATTCTCGAATGAAAAAAATGCCGACTTGAGTCATTACCCGCTCCGCTTATCACTTAATAAAACAAATCGGTTAAGATGAACCGGGAACTCAGATAACTAATTCTGCAGATATTGTTGTAACGTTTGACTTTACATTCAGTTTTGCGTTCCCAACCTACTTAAAAATTGTTGCTAAAAAATGTTTACTGACAGTTATTATCTGTTAGTTAGTTACAATAACAGTTAGTTAACTACCAGAAAGTTGTGTTGTTTATGTTTCATTTTTGTGAGGCGTACATCATACTTGTGTGATTCATCTAAGACGGATCTTATATATTTGCCAGTATCATTTTTTTACTACAAACTCCCTTAGACCAATTATAATATATATTTTTTCTGTATCGGTAATGAATTTTGGGCTAGCAAGCTAACATCGGTGTTTTTTGTTATAAAACATCATGACTTATTAATACCACAATACCACATGTTCCGGAAAATCGATTTTTTTCAACTATGGCGCGTCTCTATTAAATGACGCATTTTAATTGTCAATGTCAAAAATTTTGACAATAGGTAGGTAGGCAAAGGACGGCGTCTATACAGCCAAGTACTTCAGTTTGTGATAGAATATTTACTATGTAGCTTGTTAGGATTTCGTATCCAAAGGGTAAAAACGGGACCCTATTACTATGCCTCCGCTGTCTGTCTGATTGTCAGGCTGTATCCCAATAACCGTGATAGCTAGATAGTTGAAATTTTTACGTTTTTTTGCTGTATATTAATAAAGGTAACAGGTAGACGCTTAAAATATTCAGAGAATATTAAGTCTTCTTCTTCTTCTTAGCGTGTCGATGGTAAACGACATAAATTTGTTGTGCCCAGTAATTGGCGACACTCATTGCCTCGGCATTAATTTGCACACATGAGGTCTTCCAAAGAACAGAGGTTAGGGCACGCAGGGCAAGACAAAAGGTGAGCCATGTCCTGCGAGCTGTAGCCGCAGATGCAGGATAGGTCGGTTCCATCAGAAAAGCCCCACCTGAGCATTTTTATCTTACATCTACCACCGGAGTCGGTTGAGAAACTTCCACGTGAGCCATGGCAGTCTGTGTCCTGGTGGGGGATGTTCAGCAGGAGGTACAAAGGGGGCAGGCGGTAAGGGACCGTTCTCCCACAGGACACGTCTTGGAGTAGAGGAATCGCGGTCAATAGGGGGAACGCACTTCATAAAGCTACTGCGACTCTTAAGGCATAAGGAACCGTGCAGTTGGATTAAGTGCGTTTTTTTTGTGTTCGCCACCTACTCTACCCATCTAGAAGATGCACTTGGAAACGTCTATTGTGGAGTAGTTCTCTGAGAATCTGTACTGTACAAAACCAAAATCTTGAGCCTAATGGACTCCACCTTGCATAAAAGACGACTGATGTTAACGGTATCATAAGCCGCAGATAAGTCTACAATTACCGTGCCTGTCACCTTATGGTACTCAAAACCATCCTCAATATATGAGTTTCAAAGTCTGGTTGCAGCAAGACTTTCCCGGACGGAATCCAACCTGCTCGGGTATTAATTTTGGGTCTACATAGGGGGCGAGACGAGCCAGCAACATCCTTTCAAACAGTTTATACGTATGGCAAAGCAGAGAAATAGGGCGATAGCTTTAAGGGTCTGATTCTGGCTTCCCCGGCTTGAGAATTACAATCACTTTAGATTTTCGTCAGAGAGACGGTATTTTTAACGACTCTAAGCAGTTTTTAAAAAGTCGGAGAAGCCAGGCTACCGCACCCGGGCCCAGATTTTTAATCTGTTCAACAAACACATTGTCCAGCCCAGATGTTTTGCCAAGCTTCAAGTCACGATCACGGAGTTGTGAGATAAGGTCAATTGGCAATTGGGTTGGCTGTCACTTTCCCAATCTTTTTTGTTGGAGGTGGATCGCTTGTCAGTTTTCTAATTGTAGACCAAGCTTTTCTACTATTATGGGTCATATCAATTTTCCCGGTGACTTTTATTTACTGCAAGCAATAGCTAGCAAAACGATCCGCCTCATACAGTTCTTCATATTGTCTCATCAGTTCTGCGGATAGTTGTGACAGACCCGGAATGAGGGAGGTTCTGCAGCCTCTGGGGATGAATCTGCGTGAAGCGACAGACACCACTTCCACAAAAAGGTCGTAATTTTCTGGGATTGCAGTTATAGTTGTAAGGCTGTCATCGACTGCTTTACTGTACATGTCCCAGTCTGCCATTAAATAATTGAAGCGCCTTTTAAATGGGACCACTATTGGGCGAATTAGGGCAGTAACAGTGCACATGATTGGCCGATGTTGGGTTCGAGGGATTGGTGGGCACATGCTTTTGTTGCATAGATGAATTTTAAATGACAATAATAAAAATGTATGGAATAGTTTCAAGGAACACAAATCTTGTAAAACTTTGAAAAGAGGCTATGACAATAGTGACTGAGTTTCTTTGCTGCTTCTTCTCAGCACTAGCCCACAGTTGTCCCGAAGCAGTGGTAGGGTTCTATTTTATGTTGGAACGTGTATAAGTGCTCCTTGCGAGCCTATGTACAGAAATAAATGAATTTAATCAAGATCTGAGGTAAGAGTTTACAAACATCAGATCGGGGTTGTAGCCACGTTTTCAGCGCCCGCTGTAAAATGACGCTGGTAGTTTGTGATTGTGGACCAAGATAAGTTCATTGTTGTCGGCCCAGTTTTCAACAGCATGCCCATCATCGTTAATAGAGGTATAGCCCCAGCGGGGACTATGGCTGTTAAAATCTTCTATGACAATGTGGTTCAACTGGCAGAGGTCCGGAATTGACAACTCAAATGGTGTGTTAGGTGGTTTGTATACCGAAGTAACCTTGCATTTTCCGAGGTCTAGTGTGAGCGCTTCGATTCCATTTTCAGAGGAACAGTTAGTTGAGAGTATGCTTACGCCAGGAGCAACAAACACTGCGTTACCGTGCTTCGGGTGACGGATCTCGGCGTCAAGCGTCAGTCCAGGAATGTGAGGTCGGCTCTGCTTGTCATCTCGGTGGGTTTCTTGGACACAAAGTATGTCACAAGAGTTAGCTTTGCACAGATTAGCAAGAATTTGTCCTTTTTCATCTGAAAACCCTTCGATGTTAATTGAAATGACGCACAGAGCCGGTTTAGAAAGTGGACTGCTAGGACCCACTGTGGGTCACTTTTGGTTCACCATTGTGGTGAAAGTATTCGTCAGTCTACGTGGGAACTCGCTGACTGTCCAGGGTGCACCGGGCGTATAATGGATAAGATACGTCACGCGGGGAGGTTTCTTCCGTGCACCCCGAATATTAAGTAAGTAAGAATATTAAGTTGTATAGGTATCAATTTTAATATTTTCAACATAAAATTAATAAATACATATAATTAATAAAAAAATATATTTGTCACTGTTTGTTTATCCCAATAAATAGAAAAAAATGGGGGAGACCATACAACAGACGTGATTTTTTCGCTGTTTCTTACTTGATATTAATAATGGCAAAAACCAGTAGTTTGAAATAAGTATTCACAGAATATTAAGTGGTATTTTCACTGAACGCGGGTTCGATTCCCGCCTCTGGCGGTCATTTTTTCAAGTGCAATAATATATTTATGTTAGTCCAATAGTAAAAGTTGTTGTATTACTTAGAGCTGTCCTTTTGGGGGGTGATTGACACTCTATAAGGAATATCTACCTAGCTAGGAATTTGTTAGACCCTGTATAGGTACCTACCTACGTGATAAGAAAAACAAACCTAGAAAAAAAAACCTAGTAGTAGTAAAAAAAACCTGTAAGCATATAACATTGATAAGGAGAGCAAAAGTACCTACATACTTAGGCCGCAGGCATCGTAGTCCTATTAAACTCGTAATTGCTTCCCCTTCCTAATTACTGCGTCCTGCCGGTCTTCTCTTATCAATTATGGGACTGTCCCTTGTGAGACCACAACCGCCTATTTTCAAAGGCAAACTTTGCCGATACAATAATGCTGTATCAACAAGCACAAAATCGTTAGCCTAATGAAATCGAATTCGGAACATTGATTTGATGACCCATGTGAATAGGCACAAGAATATAACACAAAGCAGTTGGGTAGACCTTGTAAGACCTAACTAAGATCACTTTTATTGATTTTACTTACTGCCAGAACTTTTATATGAATTATTTCATTTATTTATATGTAGTAATATTTACCTTGGTACTGGTTTTAATTACAAAAGCTGATTTTTTGCTCGATTTTGTTTGTAACTTTTCCTTTTTTTTTTCAACATACACACCATAACCTAGCCCCTAGGCCCAAACTAAGTCTGAGCTTGTGCTATAGCGACTAGGATAATGGATAGGTACCTATACTTACATACTTGTAAGCGTGTGTAAACCCACAACTTAGGCACCTACAAACGCTCGTGCTCGTCACACAAACATTTGCCCCTTGCTGGATTCGAACCCGCAACCTCTAAGTTTGCAGTCCGGAGCGCGAACCACTACACCAAGACGGTCGTCAATAATTCTAAAGCGTCCAGCTATGAAGGTTTTTGATTCATAAGTAAGTAAGATACATAGGCAGGCTGTGGGTAGCGACTCGTTATATTTTTTCTTATAAAATACGTTATTTAACACAAGTGTCGTTGTTATTACCTTACGCCGCTTAGGTATTGTTAGTATTAAAATACCTAGCTGACAATATCGAATTTGGCTTATAACTAAGAAGATACGTTTACTATGAAATAGGCTCTCTTATGTTTTCTTCGAAGATAAAGCCGATATGATAAACATGAACAGAAATTCATTAGATTTCAGTGGCCTCATGCATGCTTTTATAGACGGCATAACTCTCCTCGTAAATTATCTAAGCTACGAGCGCTTTCAAAACTTTTAATGGAGTCAATTTGGCTCCGCATTCAAAACACATAACGTAGTGTACTTATGGAGAGGCAGGCAGGTGAGTGCGATTTATACAAACATTAGTGCCGCGCCGTTTAGGTATACACTTTAAACACGAGACAACCTTAAATATTTTAGACCTTGTCCAGACGGGCAAATTCGTCGCGAATCCTACGCGCGTAGAATCATACGCGCGTTGGCGAGATACTAGCAGCTAATACATTGCGTCCACAAGACACGCGCGAGTAAAAAATTCGCGCGTAAATCGCGTGCACTACGCCAGACTCTCGACTCGTGCGCATTACGCGCGAGTTGAGATACTAGGGACCTCTGTGTTGCGTCCAGTAAACGCGCGAACGTGACGGCGAGTGCACGTATCTAGGGATCATGGAGCGGCAAAATTTTGATACTGAATTTCATAGATGAAGTAGAGTTCATAGATGAAGTAGAGTAAAGACTGGCAATTTAGGACATGGAGTCATCCGCTTATGGGAGTAGAACTTTAAAACGGAATGCGTGGGAACTGCGTGGAAACTAGTACTTATATTTTCTAATAATAATGACTCGTCCAACTCCATGTTTTGCACTACTTACTGAATCCCTCCACAAACGCTCGCGTTTCGAATCGCGTCTCTGGACGCAACATACGCGCGTGTTTGCGCGAAGACATTCGCAGCGAATTAGCCCTCCTGGACAAGGCCTTACGCTGCTTACTGAATGGCTGATACTGCAGTCACAAAACTTCATTTCCGCACAGCCACAGAATTCAATGTGCGGGACGTGTAGTAAAATTCAGTTTTATAGTTTCATTATTTTCAAGCAAATACCTACACAAGAGTGGGTGTATTATTTTTATCGAACAGTCTTTGCTGGTTCGGAGCGATATTTACGATATTTTTTCTTCGTTATTTTCAGTGTGAGCACGTGAGCTCATGGTATACTATTTGCCACACGCCTTTCTGGAAATTCATTCAAGTGTAGCGCATACATGAAAAGAGCGGAAAGAGCGACTGCATGTTTTAATCGAACTGCAAAAAGAGGGAAAAATCTACATGGCCCATAGCATGCGCGGTAGGAGTTTTAAAGTGTGCCAAATAGTAGTTCAAGTTTACCGTTTCCAGCGCTGGATGATTACACAGCACTGAAAAAACTTTCTTGCTAGGAACTAGAAATATGAAGTCACTTGGTTGTTAAGTAGTCTAGTTTGCGGAACTTTTCACCGAGGAGTTTGAAGGTGAGATCATCTGGCAGTTTAACCAACATCTAAAGTAGAGCTGTCTGACAAATTATTGTGAGCTTTTGAAACAAAGCTTCAATTGTAACCTGAATACTAAGTAACTGTCTGTATGAATGAATACAACATCGTTAACTTGTAAAAAATGCTCTTATCGCGAGAAATATCGTAATTCCATACTACACATAACAATAGTGCCTTGCTTGCTGCTAGCCAATTAATTGACTAATTCATTGCTTAGATACCTAACATGATAAGTTTGGGAGCTAACAGACTGTCTTGTCAACAGTCGCCACTCATCTACCTCTGTTCGTAAGCTGAAGCACATGTCGACGAGCGACTGTATAACTTTGTCTGTAAGTACTTTCTGTTAAAAACTTCCTGAGAGGGGTGTCAACAAAACATTAACATATTAAAAAAAGTAACCTTGTAGGGCCATGACATGGTCTAACTAATACAGCTGTACAATTTGAAATGATTATTGATAGGTAATAATACCGATGTAAAAGGTGAGGGAAAACATCGTGAGGAAACCTGCACATTCAGGCGACTGCATGTGTAAACATGATCCAAACTGGTCAGGTTTCCTGTTCCCTGGTAATAGGGTCACGGTGGTCAGATGGCAGTAGCTCCAGTGTAATTACCTGATCTGCCACATCCTGGATCATGGACAGCGGATCCTGGGCCCTCGCGTGTGAGTGCACAACCGGGATAACGCGAGGAGGATGATGAATAATACCAATGCAAAAGTACATAAAAATAAATAACCTAAAATTAAGGTGGAGGTAACATTACCACACCATTTTGTATGAAGGTACCATTTAGAAACTAAATTGTATCTCCATACGTATATTTTTAAATCGTTTATTATTTTAGTATTTTTTTTCGGCTTAAGAGAGTTGTAACTGTTGAATAGTGTATCTTAAACTGTAGGTAATATTAGCAATACTAGGTGGTTGCGTCACAGACTAAATATTGCGCTAGCGATCCGAAATACCTACTTACTTAGCTTAGCTATGGGAGCGCGGAAAACCAGTCTCGATCGTTTCCTTGTTCGCAATCGATTCAGAGGCAGTGAGGAACTTTTAATAGAGCAATTTTAAAGAGAATTGAAAGCAGCGTCTTGGCGCAACAATATACGATACTAGGTTTGGGAATATACTGGCATTGAAACGTTGTCTTTTGTCCCTCAAGTTCTGCAATATTTATAAGAAAAAAAAATGTCAGTCACCTTGTACACACATGAGCATTAAAAGAATACAGGCGCATTCGACTTGAAACCTTAGTAAAATGACATAAAATCCCATGTGTATGATGGTCATGACAGCCTCGTTCGTAGCATTGTATAAACAAACCGTAGCAAAGTACTCTATCTCGTAGTCTGTAACAGATGAATGTTATTTAGGCAGTCGAATATACACATAGGTACGTTATATTGCCTTAATACTCCGTGGACAAAAACACATTTTGAAATCTATTTTAATTACCAATCTGGAAATGAAACTCTTGGACTAGGAGCTTCAAAGATAATAAAAAAGAGACGTGTTGGATTTTTAAAAAAAAGTCAATAAGAAAGTAAAAATAAAAGTTAACGTTGTTAGTAAGTTTTGCAGTCACTATTTCTTTAGGAAATCATGTTTTGGACTGCCTCGTTGGCGTAGTCGTTCAGCACCTTCTCCACGTGGTCCTGGGTCCGTATCCCGGTTCGAGCCAAAATTAGTTTCTGTTTACCAAATTAAATTTCGACACCTGTCTTCATTTACGCTATGCTTGTTAGGTTTCATCATAATAAGATCTAGGTAAGTGCTGTGACAGTGCACACGGGATTCCCACAAACAATTACCAACTTTCAGGAAATTCTACTCGAATCCCAGAATGGCGCAAACGTTACCTACAGCCACGTCAAGATTTAATATTGTACTTGCAGGAGGCAGTTTTGCATAGAGCAAACTGAATGCGGTCCATTAAAAGTTTCGGCAAATTCTGAATTTCAGTATGAATGTGGTCTTAGCTAACAGCTCGTTGGCTGTCCGGGAATATTCGTCATTACTGAAATGCAGCTTGAGGGTTACTTTTTAATCTTGTTGTTAAAACTCTAAAATGTACGTATATCTTACCGATTTATAAAAATCTCCACACCCTATATAACCTCCACATACAAAATTTCCGAAATCACAAATATATTATTGATATTAAATATGCAAAAATTAATCGATTAAAGGTATAAGATTTGCGGAAGCTGTAGTTTCCGCAAATTAGAATAATCTAATGCGTTTACAAGGTTTTGTAATGTTATACTATTCATATGTTTGTTACTTATTAATGGTATTATGGTATTACTACAGTTTAGATGGAGATTATTTGGTATAGACATGTTATAGATGTCAAAATAATGTGCATATTTATGTATAATAAATCCATGCCTCTGAGCAGTGCTCTGATAGCCGGTTTAAATTATGACGTAGGACGCAGGTTACATGTTGTATTTGACGTAACCAACTAAAATTCAGCAACATAATATACTTAGTAGCTATAAAAGTGGCGTTTTACGAGTAATACGGTTTAATTTCTCATCTCGACTGAGGGCAGCTTTGTGGCGGTAGAATAAGTGCAGAATAATTTCACGAGTGCTTTGCTCGTACGGCGCGGTTGGACCAAATTGTTTATCATTTTGCCTTTTATGCGATTTCGTTGAACTCCCGTTCATTAAGCGGTAAATAACGATGCTTGTAGTAGAGAAAACTATGAGCTTATTTAACACGTTGAGGGACAATCAACGCCTATAGGCGAGTGAAAACAATAAAGCTTTTATGTATGTGTCTGGGATATTGTCTGTCAACGAGCTACGCATCTTAAAAATTTCATATATACCTAATAAATATTCTTTCTTACTTATCTCCTAGCTTTATAATTGTGTTTTTGATAAGGTAAATGAAAAATTTAACGTCTAAGGACGATAGGCTAGAATTGGGTAGACTACATGAAACTTGAAAACAATCGCAATTACGAATGAATTGACATATGAATTGTCATTTTCACATTATTTTGAAAGCTATCATGGCTTTCCAAATGTCATCCAGTTTAAAAGTTGTTAAGAGCTATAATTGCAATTGAAGTAGCAGTCTACTACAAAATAATTGATTAAGGTGGTAAAGCTTTTGGTAGACAAATAGTCAAGTTTTGTATTGTTATGTTATGTTTATTATGTTATGATTGTATTTGTTATGGTTTTTCTGTAAATGGTATGGTATTTCTACTTCTTGAAAACTTTTACTTTTCAGTGATAACAACCTTAAAATCTTTATATATGTATCTTTTTTACAGCAATAAAATAGGCTGCTACAGCTTTATAAGCGTATTTATTCAGCAAACGTTTTGTTATTGGCATATATTTCAAGCATTTAGTTTTTGCTTTTCAAAATAATGTCATTCCATGATTCATTCATTCATTCATTCAAAAGGGTTATAATATAATGCATTTCATGTTTACTTCTGAATCATTTAAATACACACACACATACCCTTTCCAGGTTGCTGTGGACTTCAATTTGGCTCATGTTTGATCTGCATTGAGTAGTCACGGGTTCAATTGGATACATCACTGATTCCGTTTCAAAAGAGATGCACTGGATGCCGTTACGTAAAAAGTGGTGCAGTTCTTTTAAGCGGATGGATACCAATTTAGACGTAGCTATTTGGCCGAAATGTTTTCGGTACCTATTATTAAATTGAAATCTTCAATGTGTTTTTTTTTTATTTGGTTTGGTTTTACTATTTACAATGTAAAACCTGATTCATCATCCATCATACATAATTTATATGCATTCAGTGTATGTCTATACTAATATTATAAAGAGGAAAGATTTGTTTGTTTGTTTATTTGCAACGAATAGGCTCCGAAACTACTATACCGATTTGAAAAATTCTTTCACCATTAGAGACCTGCATTATCTGCGATGGACATAGGCTATATTACATTATCAAAAAAGTTAGGGTTTCGTATGAAAACTTCGATTATGTAACCAAAGGTGTAAAAGGAAAATCATTAAATTGCGAACGCTGCGAAAACTATTGACAATAGAGCAAAGTAATGTTCTACAGTTTTGTAGAGGACATCATTATCTACAATAAAGTCCGCGATAACATATGTCTAACTATAACAGTTAAGTCATAATAACTCCTTTTTTAGGTAAAAATATGAAATTTTTGCGTCGGCAAAAAGAAAGCCACAGTTTCAGTATGACGGTATTAATCCTTATCCAAATAAATCACGTCATATTCAAGGCTATATCATTACCTGTAAATTACTTTTTGAATTATTCAAATTAGACATACCATTAAAAAATTATCACGAGTAATATAATATTGTATCGAAGTTAGGACGGCAGCGAAGTTGACCTTTTGCTATATCGTCAATAGATTTATTTTTTATTTAAAAACTTTATTGCACTTAGAACAGTGTACAAAAGGTGGACTCAATGCTAAAAGTATTCTTCCCCAGTCATACCTATAAGTCATGCAGATAAATTTTAATGGGTGCAGGATAATGTAGTCGAATAGAAATTAAAAGACACAACAAAATATTATAATGTAGATATATATGGCGCTGTACGTATTTAACTCGCGGGTCAGCTTGAGTTTTTCCCAATAACTTAATAAGTAAGTAGGTAATTTCTGGGACGTACGATGTGTTGAATTAAAGTTCAAGCAAAGAGGTCTCTGCCGCCTGCCTTAACTACACCCACCAATTGTCGCTTGCACACACAATTCGACAAGACGCAATGCTCTTTCTTTGGCCATCGTAGTAAGGCGGTGGACGCGGTGGTGACCAGGATAGTACTTTAATATTGCTGATTTCTTCTTGACTTTTGTCTAATTGATTGTTTAAATGTCTTTATCTCAGATCAGAATTACCTATTCATGGTCCGATTTTGAAAAAACCTTTGTGTAAGGTACAACGTATCTAGCAAGGCTATAAGATAGGTAATTTAAAAAAATCACGTTATGTCTTTCAGGAATGGAGTAAAATCAATAGGTGCGCGATGGGGGGTTAATCAATTTAATTTAATAATGAATGTTTTTTGAACTAACTACACTATTGTAGTAGAAAATATTACCTACACCACAGAATACTAGTACTTCCTACACTGAGATAGATACTTATACATAAATCTATTACTTAATTGGTATGGTCTGTAATTTATATCGTAAAAGCATGCAAAAAATTGCTTAAATTAGAAAAATAATTATTATACCTATATATGTTAACGAAACATTCACTTTATTACAAATCACAACCAGCTTTTTTATTTAAATTAGTGGGTGTTGTGAAATTGGTGCAAGGTATAAAAATATCACGAAAACTTGCCGCAAAGTGCTTGGGTCCAAGTAATTCAAAGTAGATAAAAGTTGCGGCGCTAAAGAAGCTATTAAAGAAAAATTAGCATTCTTCTAAATTAATTACTTCCATAATCAAAGTTTTTACGGCAGAGTTGAGGGAAGTTAAATGAATAAGTATTTTGTATCAATTTCTTTGTCTCTTCCAATTTAGCGCGAATAGATTCATAACTTGACACTTTAAGCTACCTATGTCAATTTATTTTGTGCCTAGGTACCTATGTGAAAGTCTACTGAAATACGTTCTCGCACAATTGAAATTCTCACGTGTGAGATAGATTGGTATTAATTCATCTGTTGTCTTGTTATGTCACCTAACAAATCGGAAAATATCAACATTCGATGAGAGTCTACGTATTTTCAAATTTAAAAAGTCGAACAAAAATAAATTGAATGAGCAATCAATATGTAGGTACCTACTTCAAACTAAATCGAGCTAAAAACGTTTTTTCCGAAAAACCGGACAAAACTTTGGTTAACTATAAAACAACGGCACGCAGCTTCCAAAACTGCAGTATTAATTTGCAGTTAGTTTCTTTCGGTCGACCGGCGGGTTCCATCGATTACTCGTTATACTCAGTTTAGCTAGTTTTTCCCACCAAATTTTGTTTCGTTAAACATTTGTCTTTGCCGGCGAGCGGGTAGTTTTTACGGGTCAGAAAGTACGGATTTTCCCGGATCTTTTTAGTGGAAATCTAATTTATTTATTGGCGAAATCTTACCCATTTGTTTTTGTGCGGCTCTCGTAATTAAGTTCAATTAAACGTTACTTTGCGAGCGAACGAAACTTAAAAATAAACCAAAAAATACTAAGGTAATGATAACCTATTCCTAAGTAATCAAATTGAATTTCGCTCACAAAAATTAATCTATCTATGACTAACGTCCTCCGTAGCTCAGTTGGTAAGAGAACTCGCCCGGATAGCGAAGGGACGTGGGTTCGAGTCCCACCGTATGACACAGTCGATTAATTTTTGTGAGCGAAATTCAATTTGATTTCGTAAAAACTGGCAAAATAATTGCTTAAGTTATAAAAATAGTTACTATTCTTAAGTTCCTTGTTACGGACACCCAATCAGTTACATTATGTTTATATTTGAATGTTGTAATTTAGTATAAGATATTTGTGGATTCAATAAAGTTTAATTTTCTCATAGGGCTTAGCATAAGAAACAATGTAAATCAGCTCAGGGCTTGTTTTATTTAATAAAGATAGCAAACCAGTTATCTATTAGGTGATTCCCACTTGCAGTAAGTTAGGCAGGTAGGAACTAATAATAAAATATAAAGTAGGTAGTTTGGTACAGGGGCGAAGGAGACCCTATCTGGTCGTCCCACTCAGGCAGTGTGGGACCGGTAAGACCAATAGTCTGTCCCCCATCTCGCACATTCCGAGGAAAGGTAGGAAAACCCACAGAGGTAGAATGTTGTGAGTGGGAATTGTTAGGCTATCGGTAGGTAGTTGTGAAATATTGTAGAAAGAGATAGGAGATACGCATCGGTTGCCTCCCTCAGTATTTCGATGTTTGAGGGTGGCTGTTGAACTCGTTGGAAAGAGTAACGTAGGTGCTATCTTTATCCTTTCGCCAGTAAACACTAGGGTGCTTTAGTCACTAAGTAAGACCTATGTAATTAGTATAAGTATAGGGCCGTGAGCGCCGGATTTTGTTAGCTGCTCTCACGGTCATCGGTCTCCAATAAAGAAGAAAGAAACAAGAAGCGTTTTATTTGAAGAATACAGTCCATAACATCGAAGGAACGATCGTCTATATATTGGCTCGAGTGCGTAGCTAATATCGTCTGGTCCATTGCTCGCCGGATAAGAAGAAATCAGCATCGCGGACTTCGTGTGTGAAGAAAGTGTAACCAGCAACGAGGGATCAACGAGGCCGCGATCAAGACTTACTCCTGTGAGAGAGACGATCACATTTACACGGGTGTACCGTGGCTCCGGCATTCACCACCTAACTGTGCCAAACGGTGTCTGTCGCGAGTTAACACCGTTTCCAGGCGGTGCAGTCTGTCGGGCGAGCTGCCACATATCGCGCAAGCGATTGTGAACTAGTCCGACCGCGCCAGTACGGTGTGCGTAAGCGTGGGGGCCGGACTGTAGGCACTGCTGAGGGTCCTGGACATTCCAGCCAGCGACTGAGCACCCCGCGGATGCGTACATTCTCTGCTGGGCGGTTCCTTCCCTTCCGATCCTGCACGACCATCCACCCTCGAACAGGCTCCCCTTGGTAGCGTACCTGTTTGAGATTGATAGAAGTAGGGGCAGCCAGAAAGAAGATGCCGACGACAAGAAGCCAAGCTGGGAGGAAAGAGACGGAAGACTCAAGACAACGCAACTTTGAAGAGCCACCCGCATCACCGTCAGTGCAAGCCACCGCAAGCATGCCACAAGCCCAAACAAGCGTAGTACCCGCAGAAAGCGGACGTATCGAACCAGTGGAGAGGCGTCACAACGCCGACGCCGACGCGCCTAGGACAAGGCCACCGTCGTCGAGAGGTTCAAGCGTCGCCGCTCGTTTGAAACAAGCGGAGTTACTAGCAGCCGAAAAGTTCGCGGAGATACAGCGAAGAGAGATGGCGATAGAAAAGAATTTAATTCAAAAGCGATTGGAATATGAAATAGCTACGATTATGGAGACCGATGAAGAGGATCGTGACCGTGAGAGCCTATCCGCCGGTGAAGTCCAAGCGAGGGTGGATGACTGGCTGGACAGAACCCAGTCCCGGCGTCACGACGAAAATGTGCAGATACCCACAACAGAAATGTCTTTCGGCGTTCCTACCCTCCGAGAAGAGAGGAATGAAAGAGACAGACATATGTTTACGCGTCGCAAGGAAAAGGAGGCGCGTAATATGGAAATGGACAGAAACCGACATTTAAACTCGCCAAGCATAGAATCAAATCAAGTTAACAACAATAGTGAACGTAATGAGCAGCGACTAATTAACGAAAACAATGAATGTAAGGCAGGGCCCCGAGGTGATATGGACGGGGTTGAACGACTTGCTACTACATTATGTCAAAGCGACCGGCCCCACGTCAAGCTATTGAGTTGCCGATATTTAATGGAAATCCAAATGAGTGGTTGCCTTTTAAAGCTGCGATGCAAGAGTCAACGAGATCATGTAACTTCAGTAAGGCCGAGAACCTGGCTAGACTACGAAATTGCCTGAAGGGAGAAGCCAAGGAAGCAGTGGCGGCGTTGTTGTACGGTGCTACAGATCCCGATAAAATCATGCGAACGCTAGAACAGTGTTACGGAAGACCGGAAGTGATTATAGATCGAGCACTGAACGACCTGAGGAGCCTGCCGCGAGTGGGTACCACAGCCAGTGAGTTGAACATATTCGCTTTAAAGGTACAGAACATCGTGTGTACACTGGACTCGGTAGACAATAGAAGTTACCTAAGAAATCCGATGCTGATACGAGACATAGTCGAGAAGTTTAGCCCACACCTGAAGGCGAGATGGTGCGACTACGCGGTCCAGTATTCAAGCTATTCGGAGCCAGAGATCGTTACATTATCGCACTTTTTAATGGAAGAAGCTAACAAGGCAATTCGTTTCGCATACGTACCGCAACCTAGCAGCTCCGCAGCCAAGAAGGAAGTCGTACAAGGTTAACCGAAGGGGAACACGAAAGGAAGAAGCACCGGGGTGTACGCCACAGCCGACGAGAAGGCGATGGCGTCACAAGAGAAACCGTGTTGTTTATGTTGCGGCGGGGACCACGAAGTACCGAAATGCAAGAAGTTTACAACCATGACGGTGCGCGAGCGATGGGATTGGTTAAAAGAAGAAAAGATATGCTTTCTATGCTTGAATAGTAAACACAGGCGGTTTAAATTTAAGGCGCAGATGTGTAATGAGAATGGCTGTAACCGACGTCACCACAGGCTGTTACACACAGAGAGTAATAACAGCGGAAGTCAACAAAGCCAGGAAGTGGTAGCCTCAGTTAACCACACTGCTGGGGCAGCCAAGGTGCTGTTGAAGGTGTGTCCGATCGTTATTGAGGGGCCACGGGGTAGAGTAACTACACATGCTCTACTTGACGAAGGGTCCACCGTAACATTGATAGATCAGGACTTAGCAGATTACGTCGGCGCAGAAGGCCCGGTTCGAGACTTACACATATGTAGTGTGAACACGCAGAGCGTACCACACGCAAGCAGAGAAGTAGAGGTTCAAATTATCGCCGGTAACAAGGAAGAATATAAGGTGAAAGCGAGAACCATGGAGAACCTCCGCTTGAATAGTCAAACGGTAGATCGAAGCTGTTTGAATTATGGACACATGCGTAACCTGAACGAGAGTAACGTGTGTTATGTAAACGCCAAGCCGCGTGTACTCATAGGCGCGGATAATTGGCATCTTATAGTAAGCAGGAAGCTGTTGACAGGCAAACGCCACGAGCCAGCAGCATCGCTTACCAGACTGGGGTGGGTGATACATGGTCTAGCGCCGTCCCGGATCATAAGCGAGAGGGATACGGTGCTATTCGTCGACGGCCATGAGAAGGCTCGGTCTACGCAACCTGACGAAGATTTACACAATATGGTGAAGGCGTACTTTGAGATCGATTCTCTGGGCATAGAGAAGAAGGAACGCGAAAACCCTGAAGATGTTCGCGCCTTAGAAGCTTTCGAGTCTACAGTGAGATGTGTCAATCAGCGATACGAAGTTGGATTGCCATGGCGTAAGGTTAACACAGTTATGCCGCCGTTGCTATTTCTGATCTATATTAATGACCTTCCTTTCTATTCCAAAGACTCCTGTGAGATTGTTCTGTTTGCTGATGATACTTCCTTAATCTTCAAATCAAAAAGAGGCGAAGAAATATTTGACGATGTAAACAGGGCTATCTCTAAGGTGTTAAATTGGTTTACAAGCAACAACTTGCTTCTCAATACAAGAAAAACTAAATGTGTTAAATTCACCATGCCCAACGTGAAGCAAGGTAACACATAAATGTTACTAAATGGTGAGAAACTAGATCTATCTAACTCCACTGTGTTTCTGGGCATTACATTGGATTCGAGGTTGCAATGGGGACCACATGTTGACACTCTGGCTAGGAGACTTGCTTCAGCTGCCTTTGCGGTTAGAAAAATAAGACATCTTACTGACGTTAAAACGGCAAGGCTTGTTTATTTTAGTTACTTTCACAGTATAATGTCTTATGGTCTTCTCTTGTGGGGTTCTGCTGCGGACATCAATACCATCTTTATCTTACAGAAAAGAGCCATTCGTGCCATTTACAAACTGAGTCCGCGCGAATCCCTGAGAGAACTCTTTAAGGAAATTAATATACTTACTGTGGCCTCTCAATACATTTTTGATAATATCATGTACGTACGCAAAAATTTGGATCTTTTCACAAAAAAAAGTGATATTCATTCTTATAATACAAGAAACAAAAACAAACTTGTCGTTCCAGACTTTAGATTGGCCAAAACAATTAATTCATTTTTGGGAAATTGTATTAAATTTTTTAACAATATACCACACGGCAGCTAGTGGTGACTGAGTTTGTTTCGGTGCTTCTTCTCAGCACTTGCCTGATTTTCTGTGTTTTGTCTCGAAGCACTAGTAGGGCCCAAAAGATAAGGAGACATGTTCGGGCCCCCTAAGGGCCAATATTATACTGATTTTTAAATTTTTGACGTTCATAAGTGGCATTTTCTGTCCTAAATTGAATAAATTATTTTTGACTTTTGACTTTAAGCTACGATGCTGCGAAGCTGAGGCTTATGTCAATCGAGAGGAAGATGGACGCATCAGAAGACTTCAAAAGTAAATACTCTGCTCAGATCGACGGTATGCTGAAAAAAGGCTACGCAGAAGAGAGACGAGAGAGCGATACACAGAGCCCACGTCTCTGGTATTTACCGCACTTTGCCGTGGTAAATGTAAACAAGCCACAGAAGATAAGACTAGTGTTTGACGCCGCAGCGAAGAGCAACGGGGTGTGCCTGAACGACGCGCTATTAGAAGGCCCCGATTTGCTAAGAGACTTAGCCGGAATTCTATTTCGATTCAGAGAGAAGGCTATCGCAGTAACCGCAGATATCAGAGAGATGTTTCTACAAGTAAAGATAGCACAGGAAGACCAACCGGCTCAGATGTTTTTGTGGAGAGGCAATGATAGAGCAGCAACACCGAAGAAATATAAAATGACATCGATGATATTTGGCGCAAAGAGCTCACCTTTTCTAGCACACAGCGTAAGAAACCACAACGCGAAGAAGCACGCAAGAGAGTTCCCGAGAGCGTACGAAGCCATAATAGAGAACCACTATATGGACGACTGGGTAGACTGTTTCGATACACAAGAAGAAGCCCGTGACGTCATTAGAGACGTAACTCACGTGCACGCGCAGGCAGGATTCACGCTCGCGGCCTTCAACTCAAACGAGCCTGAGCGTGAGCTGCCGTTAGAAAGCCGTGCAACCGCACCGAAACATTGGGCCTCGTGTGGGACGCTAACGCAGACGAGCTAGGCTTCAACACAAACCTAGTTAGAGTGCCGCGGGAGGTGAAGATGTTAGAGCGAACGCCGACCAAGAGGGAAGCATTGAGCGCAGTAATGTCTATCTTCGATCCGTTGGGACTGCTCAGCTACTACACGATTAGAGCGAAGATTCTAAATCCAAAAATTATTGTATTTCTACAACAGTGTTCAATCTCCTAGCAGTACGCTATACAAGTGTAGTTCAAACCAGCCAGATTTAGAGAAAAATTGAAGTTAATTTTACTGTTTGTCTGTACAAGGCCAAGGATTGACCCTAAACAGCCAGGAAATTTTGATTTCTATGGTTACGTGTTTCATATTTTTGTATCTTAAAGATAAATATAGTTTACTAGCAGTTCCTCGCGACTTCGCCCGCGCCAAAAGTCGGATTTTCTATACAAATTTTCATCCTCCATTTCACCCCCCGGATGATTTTATATCGCGACAAAAAGAAGCCTATGTCCTTCCCAGTGTCTCAAACTATCTCTGTGCCAAATTTCATTTGATTCGGTCCAGTGGTTTCGGCGCCTATTCGATGCAAATAAACAAACAAACAAATATTTCCTCTTTATAATATTAGTATAGATTGGTGGTTGGTGATGTATTGGAATATAGTTTATTGGTGGTTGGTGATATATTGGAATAAAAAACAAGCCTCCATACAAAAAGTGGACAAGGCCTTTGTCTACGTTATGAGTTTGGAGTTTTATTATTTCAACTTGTGGTTGTTGGGATTTTGTACTGAAAGTGTACAACAGTATATATTCGTTTGTATGTGTGCCGCACAAGGTAATGTTTCGTTTGTAAAAAGAAACTTCAACGAAAAATCACTTCAGTGATCCCCATACATCGATGAACATGATCCTGTTATTGCGTTAAAAAGTAAACCTAGTTTACTGACGTTAGTGTACTAACAGTTCATCTCTACCCTATTAGGTATTAACTAAGTTCACTCGGAGATGTACCCAGCTAGTTGGTTTTTCTTTACTTTTCATGTTCGCATGCCGACCTGGTTTAATCTTATCTTGTGTTTTTGTTCCGCCTGGCCGTAGCGAATTTTCTCAGTGTAATCTTGTTTTAGTTTTAACTTATTCGAAGGAATTTAATTTAATTTATCCGCAGTTCCGCAGTTTTATGTGTGAAGAGCTAAGACACACAGAGAGTCATACAGACACATTTATAATATTAATTATAGTATTTTAATCTTTACGTGAGTGTGTGATTTCACATTACGTCGAAAAATAATAAAAAACTCTACTTTAATAAACACATATAGTAGTGGGAACATACTAAGTCCAACTAACAGCTCACCAATCACGTTTGAGGGCTCAATTAAAAATAAGTAGAACGCGCGAAGAATGAAGGATACCATTTTAGTATCGTCGCGGGATGTTTGAACAATTTTAATAGCTGCAAGGATGCAACGCAATTTCGCAAGTGTAGGATGTTCGGTCGTCCGTCAATCACTCACATTGACAGGCTGTGTCAGGAAACGTGAGGACCAATACATTGTGCACTGCCATAAAACTTGGTGGCTTAAGCCGGTCTTCTAGAATATGAGTCGCCAAACTTTAGGCAAACAAGTTCAACTTATTTCTCCATGGAGTCCCAAGGGCCAATTCTTCAGGGGAAACACACGATTCTTATATTTTATCAATTATGTATGAAGAATCGTTATTTTTGTCCAAAATTTGTTTTATTAATATAAATCTGATGTTAAATTTATAATAAAAAAATGTTGCATTTGACGACCGCCTTGGTGTAGTGGTTCGTGCCCCGAACTTCTAAACCAGGCAGTTGCGGGTTTGAATCCCGCAAGGGGCAAATGTTTGTGTAATGAGCACGAGCATTGGTGCCTAAGTCATGGATGTTTATAAATATATAAGTATGTCTATCCGTTACCCTAGTCACCATAGCACAAGCTCACGCTTAGTTTGGGGCTAGGTAATTAAAAAAAAAAGTGCCAGACACACCAAACACAAAATCAGCAAATGATAGTATCTATACGGATCACTAATCAGCTGTTACATTTCGAATATTAGATCCAGCAAGAGAGTTGCTGCAGGGTAGAGAGGTATATTACTACTACAACTAATTGAAAGGGAGTAGGTGCTTTAACCAGAGAAGGCAATTTATGATGTCTAATAAATGGCTGTGTATAGTATGTTGTGTACAATCTCCCGGTTGTTTGCTTTCGCATAATGGATATTACGACGCTGTGCTCAAGGCCTGTCGAGGCGAAAACGCTCTGCAATATTTCAGTCTGTCAATATATTAAATGCAAGACCAAAAGACAAGACTGGTTTCCCGTGACACTAACGGGTAGAACTGCTTAATTAATATTTGTCCAAATCACATGTCCTTAAAGCCACGCTTAGGTGATGCCTTCAAAAGAATTATATTTGCAAATAAAATTATTCTACTAAGATTACCTACTATTATGTACCTACCTGCCTCATGATATAATTTTTGTTTCAAATACATTTTTGTTAAAATTGCGGTTTGCATACCAATGAAGAGGTGCTTGTGGCGCAGTGGCGGCAGCGCTTTGGTAGTGATACCAAAAGTTAAGCAACTTACGGCGCGGTCGTGATTGGATGGGTGACCATTCCGACCATTTAAGTGACGTCCATGACAAGCATCTCCGTGCTTCGGAAGGCACGTTAAGCAGTTGGTCCCGGCTAATGTCTGTGGTATTAGTCGTTAAGCCTAGTCAGAGGCCCTAGGGCGGCTTGATAACTTCTGACAGTAAGGTTTGTCACTTGCCTTACAATACACCCCTCCACCAATCCGCACTGAGCCCGCGTGGTGAAGTATGGCTCGTTCCTACTCATAGTTGAGGTGAGGCCTTTTCCCAGCAGTGGGATCTAATAGGCTGACTTATTTTATTTATACCAATAAAAAAACTGAAACCTGAGCAAGCAGTGATATTGATATCTATCTCTAGTAGACTAAAAATTAAGGTGGGCGGTACACAAACTTTGGCTCTTTGCCATTCAGCCATTTAAAACCTGTGGGAAATGGCCTTTTCACAATTAATTCAACAACCATCGTATTTGCGCCGATGCCAGAATATATTGAGCGAGTTCAATAAAAGTTTGCATTCGTACTATTATTAAAGCTGCGACCCTGTCCGATTTATAGTTTTGAACATTACGCCCAAGGTAATTAAATATTTTGTACCGGGAAACTGAATCGATTAAATAATGTTTACTAAAAAACCGGCCAAGTACGAGTCAGAATCGCGCACGAAGCGTTCCGTACCATTATTTATACAACATTTAACCTTAAATTATGACCTTATCTATTTAAAATTAATTGTTTATTTTTTGAGTAAAGTAAGTAAAAAAGTTAAGGGGAGGGAAGGAGGGAGTTGGAGAATGACAAACAAAAATGAAGTTTGTGAATCCATTTTTGTTTGTCACGAACGGACGTGAATTGCCTACATTAAAGATTAATATTTTTTGAATTAATAAATTTAGTAAGGCATTTTAAAAGCGGAGGGTTTAAATAATTTACAATAAATTTAATGTAACAAGTACGTGTAAAATATTTGGGAAGGAAGTCATAGAAGGAGGCACCAATATTTGGAAAATTAAAAAAATGTGATTAGTAGTGCCCTCGTCGAGTCCACACTCGCAGATAGAACTGTCCTTAATATGCAACTTCGCCAGATGAACGGGGATCGTGTTCTATCCGTAGTCGACATATAGTCGCATAATACCTGCCGACCGTTCGTTTGGTATTAACCCAATGTACGAGGGTCAAACTGAAAGTTCTTAGAAAATCAAAAACTGATTACATTAGCCAGTTATTAGTTTTATTATATCTTTTCAAAATATTGTCCATTGACGTCAATACACCGCTGCATGCGATGGAACCACTGGGAAAAGCACTTTGCCCACTCGTCCTTAGGGGTCTCTTCAATGGCATCGCGATACGCAGCCACCGCTTCTTCAGCATTCATAAACCGCTTTCCTTTAAGTTTTTCTTTAATTTTTGGAAATAAATAAAAATCACAAGGCGCGAGGTCGGGGCTATACGGCGGGTGACCCAGTAATTCAACGTTTGATGTCGCCAAATAGTCGATCGTTCGCTTGGCGGTGTGCGACGAGGCGTTGTCGTGGTGAAGGAGGATCCTACTGCGAGGTCGTTTCTCTCGAACTTTTTCCAAGACAAGTGGCAAACAATTGGTAGTGTACCATTCTGCAGAAACTGCAGAAACTGTTTTTTGATCCTCTAACACAATTGTTGCGAAATGACCTATCCTTCCAAAGAACGAGGCCACCATTTTTTTTCCCGCACTTCGATCTCTCTTCACTTTAGTTGGCAACTCCTCGAAAGGAAACACCCACTGAGCAGATTGTCTTTTGGTTTCAGGATCATAACAGTAAATCCAGCTTTCGTCACCTGTTAGTATGTCGAACACAGCATTTGAGTCACCTCCGTTAAATCTTTCAATCATTTTACGGCACCAATCCACACGATAGAGTTTTTGAGCCTTAGTCAAATTATGAGGTATCCACCGGGCGCAAAGCTTCCTGACCGCTAAATGTTCGTGGAGGATTTTGTGCACTTGACTCATACCGATGCCTAAGCTTGTCCGAATCTGCTGATAGGTCACTCTTTTGTCAGTCTCTATCATACGCCGCACAACACAGATGTTATTTTCAGTCGTCGCCGTAGAAGGCCGTCCCTCACGTACATCATCAGTGAGATTAGTGCGACCACGTTTAAACTCATTAAACCAGTTGTAAACAGTCGCACGAGATGGGGCTTCATCGTGAAAGGCCAATCGTAGTCTATCATAACTTTCTTGTTGACTTAAATGACATCGAAAGTCATAAAAAATCATTGCACGAAAATTTTCTCGTGTTAAATTCATTTTGACGTGACACAGACAATTTTCAATTTGCCGCCAAGTCGTAAAACAAATGACAAATGAATGAAATATATACTCAGTAATATTGGCAAAGAGTTCTATTTTCAAATTTTAGAATATTTTTTTTATTATATTGTTTATAAGTGGCCAGTTCTAAGAACTTTCAGTTTGACCCTCGTATGTCCCAGGATTTGTACAGATGAACTTGAGAAAGAGAGGCCACGTCATATAGTATAATTTAAACTGTTCTAATGAGCTAAGTAGTTGGAACCGCTAGCTTGGCACAAGAGTTCTTTTCATGTCTATGTCAATGTTATTTGGTATTGGAATCATAACCGTATCGTACCGAATTACTCGTAGCTTCCGAATTAGGCGGTCCTAATTTTGCTATCTAGGTATACTTAACACAAAATAATAATGTTTTCTCTACATCATCATAAGCACAATCTCAGTTGTCAATCAGGAATCCAAACATTATTAATGAAGTCGATGACAGAAGTTCCGTGCACCTCGGTTACAATTTCGTAAGTCGTTAATCAAATGAAGTGCTAAATGACCCAGAGTTGTGGCAGTGAGCAACAGATTCCGACAGTAAGATATTTCCGTCCTTCACCGACTTTCTGATGATTTCCCCTTCTAAATATTTTTCTTAATGGATCGATGAACTCGTTTACAGTAACGATTTGTCACTACGTTATTTTGTCTGTTCCGTTTTCATTCGCTTGACTTGCTTGAAATGGTCTACATTTAAAGTCTATTTTTATTCAGAGCAGGCATTTTTGGAGTGCTTGGATTTTTTTTTCTGATTTTTAGTAGTTTCTATCATCGATGAATTAAGAGGCAACTGTAACACAGCAACAATTAGTACGTCCTTTGTTTATATTGTGCATTTCGATCGATACTTTGCAGCTCATAAAAAAGAAGGGATTTGTATTATCCACGCATGATAAAGGAGCGGTAAAGCAAAGTAAATTTTGTTAGATTAAGATTGCGTGTCTTACTATAAGCTACGAGTTTGATAATATGCTCTTAACTACGGAGAGATACACCGTAAAATGAGACCCTTCTCATAAACACGGGAATTCCACGCCATGCTCATCTCCAAGCTTTAACAAAGTGCCTTAAATTTACCGCTGCCAAAAATCTCAGTCGCTTATCGGCCTTAGTGGGTTGCGACAATGACTAAATTAGCTTGGATGATTTTATCGTTGAAGGTGTGCCGTACTAAGAAGGTTGGCTTGGCTTCTACAAATAGTTGACTGCATACCCTCCAGCGGTGACTGTACACAGCCGCAGTATGCTAGATGACAATGTTAGTCTTGCGCCAATATTCTGACTATGTGAAATATCTTTACCACGACTACGAGGCATAAATTATTGACACCATCTCTGTGGAAGGAATTCCATAGACTGGGAAGATCGTGGATGAGAATAACGTGATGTAATCCCTGCTGCGGAACTGAGTTATTGTATACCCGCATCGTGTTTAGCTTTCGATATAAATATGCCAGTGTAACTAGCTCCATTTTAGAATTAAACTGAATTCCTATAAATAGCCAGTTAGGTAACTAAATTATGTATCGTCTAAATTGCCTATTCTAGAAAAATAAGTGCACTAAATCTGTCTAAGCTAGACTATTGTGCCTGTATGTATCTAGGTAGTTCAATTAAAATTAGGTCTGGTCCAACTTGATGTTGATATTCATTTGTATTAACTAACAAAGATAATAAATTATCATGCTACTTAAAAGTTTAATAAAATAGATTTTTTACTGTCACCAACACTCACATAATATTGGAGAAAGAAGCTTAGTTCCTGCATTAATTGATTTTTTTACAATGATCATAATAAATGAAAAACCGTTTATAATGAATTATGTTTTATGGTGACAGGAATTTACATAAAGCTCCTTCTCAAAAGCATTGAATATTTTCCATCTTATTTCAAAACTTTTTGCCAGTCATAAAAAATCTATTGTGACAAAGATAAATGTCGAAGGGGCGATGGACATTTTTAAAAGCACCTGCATTACTTTAACACCCTCGTCACCCTTTCGATTTTTTGGCATTTCCCTTTTAACTTTTCTATTTTACAATAGGCATTTCCCCTTTTAGCTGTTTATTATTAATGTTTATGTTTGATTGACTTATATATTGTAACAGGCATTTTAAATATTTTCAAAACTCAATGTCAAATAACGATTAAAAGGTCTCTATTATGCAAAACGATACATCCGATTTTTTATTCCAGCCGATCATTTATTAGAAAAAAGCTCCAGGTGCTTTTATATAAATCTTTTTACGCAGTTGTGAAAAAAATACTTTGGGTTCCTCACGCATTTGGGCAAGCCCTTTGGCGATCCCGATGACGGATTTAATAAATAAGTCGTTGTCACGTCATAAAAGTCAGTTACGGCTCGCAACAGTAACAACAATGGTGGAAGGGTGAATCGATTGGTGCCATCAATACAGGCATAATAAGCGCTCGGATCGCACAATTGATGGCCATGATTCGGTCGGGGCTGGCTCGAATTTTTATTGAATTTCAGCTCGCTGGCATCAGCTCAAACACAACGTTAGCAGAATTAAATTATGGTTGCGCCAATTACAGTCGTTTTTGAACCGCACGATGGCCGAGCCAATTTATGCGCTTAAACAACCAGTTTCAGTTTTAATATAACGTAGTATTGAATTGTCAAAATTTAATGCGGTAATCTGATGGACGTGCTATGTTTTCATTACAAGCGCATTATTTTACTACACGTTTATAAAAAAGTCTGCAGTTGCAGTAGTATTAAATATTTCTACGGATAATACGAAAACAAAATACGAATACGAAATTCTCTACTCCCTGTGAGGAGACGGGGTGCGTCGCTAATATTTTATAAAATATCATACTAAAAAAAACCTGTATTTTTTGTTTTTCGAACTTATTTACAGTTTGGCTGGGACGGATAAAGAAGGGACATGTCAAAGGCCAACATAAATAGTCAACGTTAGTAAAAAGTACCGAAAATGGGCACACAAGAAAAAATTACTTACCTTCCAAATTAAGCATCTCTCAAAGGGCTATTTCATATATGAAAAGTTGGTTTAGGGCCAAAGCGAAAATAAGGAAATATTTTTTATTTATTACGCGAAGAGTAAATCCATAAACAACGCGGTGTCCAAGGAATAAAATCAATCTAACTCTCGTTTGGAAATTTATTTGAGTTTGCTAACTGTATTTTTTCGTGTCCGAAGAAATTCTCAGCTATCATTTTTCTTCAGATCTTTCGCGCACACAAGAACGCTTTCTACAAAAAAATTAACAAACATAAAAATGCGGTAAAATATAAATAATAAATAAATACCCCCGCCACACTACTAATGTTTTATAATTAGTTACTTGTTATACGTCTCACTTAATCGCAGAAGCTGTTTCAAATATTTCATCACATCATAGCACTATTTGCCAAATCTTTTTATTACCTTGCCTTTCAGTAACGCTGGCATGCACACAGGATCGTCACAATTCATGTCTCATTACTAAAACGTACGCTGATCCCCGTTCGGTCACAAACTCCCATCTTGTAACAGGTAATTTATTTTACTTAAAACGCCTTTCATTCCAACAAATACCGGTTCGGACTGGAAAGAGCTGGTTAGTTTGGCTTCAGCAGCGGTTATAAGCTATCTCGCCTGATTACAGCTATTTGCTCTGGAGATATCAACTCGTTAGGAAAGTTGGATTTATTGTGATTACAGCAGGAAAAGGTTAGAGTTTTAAAGAAAAATGGAAGATATATTTGCCTTTACTAAACCTCGGATGCAATTTTAATATGACTCAAGACAAAAAGTAAGTTAATTTTTTTTTTGTAAAGGAAGGTTTTTTTCCTAACGTCAAAGAAATAATGCATTTCCTTTCCTCCCAAAGTGTATATTTATGACGTGTGAAGTAAATCCTGCAACGTTCTTTCTTATTAACCTTTATCTGTATAAATATTCTATATTTTAGTGTCAATTTATTAGGCCTACAGCCTTCAATGATTAAAAGACAGGTATGGTCTTATAATTAGAACATGCTAGGCGTAATTTATTTTTTAGGAATCTTCTAGAGCATTCCTTCTGCTGAAGAGAAATGTAATAAATAAGCACCATATTGCTTAGCAAATCATGTAGATAGATATCATAAGTTTTCAACACAACATGTAAGTTTAGCTGTGAATATTGTTGGCTTCTCGTCTAAGTTGGGGGCAGGGTCACAATTCGGCCCTCATTTCCGTAGCATCACCTCCGTAATCCCCGCTTGGCCTCTTCAGAACCCGCTCTTATGCATACAGACTAATGCAATAGTTGTCTGCCAATTTGTAGCTTGGGGTTGTAACAACGCTGCTAGAGTGTTAGTGCTACAAAGCGATGTTAGCTTTATGCTGCTATTTTGGAAATTTGATAATACATTTTGCATAAAGTAATTTTTGAGACCTTACAGAAAATAGTTTTTAATTTATTCAAGTCTTTGATGTGAATTGGTAATTAAATCAAGAGGAGATAGACCGAGCAATTAATCTATGAATTGAATCAACAGTTATGTCTGTCGTTTCGAAATAGTGATCACTTTGTGAAATAAAATGAAAAACTTGTTCGATGTTCGTCCAATTAGTTGACGACATCTTTCCATCTAGTCTAGTGGGCGCTGGCTCGTTTACCTTCACTTTAGTGTGACAGTTATACAGGACGTAGTTATAAAAAAAATATATTAAGTTTTACTTGGTTTTGATGAAATTTTCTGAGCAGTAGATAGTTTATATATATTTTTTTAAAGCTATTTGAAAGTATTTTTTTTTGTTGCGGCTCTTCTGGCATAACATGACTTCTTCATAGATCAGAAATGCATGCACCATGGCATTCATGTGTACGTGTTCAAAGTAATAATACTAGGTCGACATCTTATTACCTACATGTTTAAATAGTCGGGTTTTATTCCACATAATGAGACCATTATGTGGAATAAAACACTTACAAGAACTTCATTGGCAATTTTTTAATCAAGTGGTTTGCTATTGCTTTCTCCATTTCACATACTAGCGAACCAGTGTGCAGGTTCTCTCCAAATGTTTTACTACACTGTTTGGAGACTAATTTTCGTAATTGAAGTTTTGTACAAACTCATTGGAACTGGCCGAAGATCAAACTCAAAACCTTACGAGTGAGTAGTGAAATTGTCTCTCATCGGCTGTCTTGCCATTAAAATGGCTAGGGCATGGCATGATTCATGAACATAAAAACTATCCATCAAAGGCAGCATTTAATGCACTCAAATGAGATAACGAAACTCACTCCCTGAAAATTCTGGTGATTCCTGGATTCAACGGGCATAAGTATATCAAAAGGGCTGCCACAATAGGTCGGGATGGGCGGACAATATATTGGTCGGGTTGGGTTTTACATGCAAAAATCAATAATAGTAAATAATAAGCCATGGTATAAGTTAGGTAATCTCGGGAATAAGTGAATACGAGTATGTCCAATAAAAAAGTGTTTTTCCAAAATAATAATATTACCCTATAATGTGCGTGACATTTATTATTTATTTATATTTTTTTCATCATCGGCCGCATCGTCGCTTACCATCAGGTGAGATTGCGGTCAAATGTCTGCCTATTAAATTAAAAAAAAAAATAAAAAAAAACAATAAAGCAAAAGCAACTTGAAACATAATAAACAAAGAAACTTGTAAAAATTATTCAAAAGGTAGCTTATTCTCACTAAAAGTCGAAAGTAAATTGATCACATCCAATCAAGAAGTTGCAAATGCATTTGAGTATTTTTTTTCTAATATTGCACCTTCAACAACTAAAGGACTTGCATCTTCTTCAGAACTTGCGGAATCGATTCTCAAATCCAATGTCGACCAGTGCGATTCTCAACTGCACTTTAGGCGTGCAAGTCCGAAGTAATTACAAAAACATTTTTAGGTTTAAATATGAAGAAGACTGAGGATCTATGGGGACTATCTGTGTATATTATAAAATAAATTATCAACACAATAGCTCCTCAATTAGCAATAATTTTTAACAAGTGCATTGATGATGGCCAGTTTCCAAGCCTAATGAAATTTAGTAAAATTATACCGTTATTTAAATCCGACGAGAAAAGTGACCCCTCTAATTTTAGACCAATTTAATTTTTTTCGGTCCTCATTTAAATATTTGAAAAGGTAATATTTAGCTCACATAGCACATCTTTCTTTAAACTATCTTCTACACGAAAAACAAGGTTTCACTTAAGGTAGAAGTACTGCTGATGCGGGAGTTGCTCTATTAAAACATATCTTTGATAGCCTATGATAATAGACAAGATGCTTTTGGTATTTTCTGAGATCTTTCAAAAGCTTTTGATTGTGTAGATCATAAAACTTTATTAAAAAAATTAAGACATTATGGGACTTCAATGAATTCATTAAATCTACTTCAATCTTACCTAACAAGTAGAACACAAAAAGTATGCATCAATGGGGTTGAGTCTTCTAGAGCACCTTTGACCATGGGTGTGCCCCAGGGATCGATATTGGGACCTTTATTGTTTTTAATTTATATAAATGACCTTCCACACTTTGTGGAAGATCTTTGCGATATAGTATTAAAAAAGATACGGCGCTTGACTGATGTTGAAACGGCCAGCCTAGTCTATTTTAGTTATTTTTACAGCTTGATGTCGTACGGTATTTTACTATGGGGCTCAACTGCTGATATAGAATCAATTTTTGTACTACAAAAAAGGGCCGTACGTGTTATTTATAACCTCAAACCTCAAGATTCATTAAAAGATTTTTTTAAAGAAATAAGGGTATTAATAGTAGCCTCTCAAAATATTATGAAAATATTCTGTATGTGCGTAAAAACTTGCATTGATTTACAAAGAAAAGTGATACGCATAATTTTAACACTAGAAATAAAAATAAACTTGCTATTCCACAATTCACACTAGCACTAGCCCAAAATTGTCCCGAAGCAGTGGTAGGGTTAAGATTGGGACGTGTATAAGTGCCCCTAGTTGGGTCTATATGCAGAAATAAATGAATTTTATTGAATTTTATTTTTTATTTTATTCAGGCTTCAAAAAGTTGGTCATTCTTTCATGGGAAAATGTGTCAATTTCTTTAACAAATTACCAAAAAATATTGTAGAATTACCAGCTTGCAGTAGTACAATTTCTGTATTTAAACATTATTTTTAAAAGAGGCTTTGACAATAGTGACTGATTTTCTTGCGCTGCTTCTTCTCAGCACTAGCCCACAATTTGTCCCGAAACAGTGGTAGGGTTTAAAAATATATGTTGGGACGTGTATAATTGCCCCCTGTGGGCCTACATACATAAATAATTGACTTTTATGACTTTTTATGACTCCTTCCTGTGTTAAGGTATTTCCTAAACCCAGAGACCTTATCGCTCTTAGCGATAAATTCACCTAATTTGTACATCTTTCTGTGTAAATTGTGAGGTTACTTTTATGGTGTGCAATAAAGAGTTATCTTTTTACACCCTGTAGTCAATTAAAGGATACAGTTTTTAATTGAGCGCGGTTTCGCCTTGCAAAGTAAATCAATTAGGGCGTATAGAGGCAGGCCGTCGCGGTGAACTGATTTAATTTATTCGACCACCGTAGATTTTATGGTGGAACAGGGAGCGTACTGGCTTACTTCGTTAATGTTCATAGTTATACTGTAGTTTTATTGGAACTGGCTTTGAATCTAAGTAATTCTTAATGCATTTTATTTTGTTTATTTGGCAACATAGCAGACATAAATCATCTAAACTGAGTTAAGTGATGACATGTATGAACTTACCAATAGAACTAGACTATTTACAACAGATTTTTCACCTGAATTGTAAGCTAAATTTGATATAGTACTAATATTCTCTGTGTCTCTTTTCCGGGCTAATAGATATGGCTATTATCTTACTTGTTATTAATTAAGTATCTACTCTGTACATTTATAAATATTTTTTATTAAAATATTTCTACTGTTGTACAAATCGGGGATTTTCAAAAGCATTCTCTACCAGTCAACCATAGGTCTAAAGCAGAGAGATTACAGGTGGTGCAAAAGAAAAAAGAGAGTTTTAAGACATTACTACCTACAGAGTAACAATAAAGTTTGGGTCATAAGTTAGTTAGTTTTTAATGCAGTTGGTTTTCTATGGAGCTATTACTTTTAGGTACTTACTTCTTAACTAGTAATGCCTAATTTGCAGCCAAACTTTTCCTTTTAGATTAATTTCTGTTTGCTATCGGACAAAGATAGATAACTCGTTATAGCACACCATAACAGAAAAATACAGTAAGTACAACGATTTATTTAGTGTATAGTGCGTGTTATAGACCTCCAGCACCAGAACACATCATTTATTTATTTATTTGTAATTTTGTAAAAAAATGTACAGATGGCGGACATAAAGCCAAAAGCAATTTCTATTAGTCAACCATATGTCAAAGAGGATACATCATGAGACTCATTTTCAACATTTTTTTTCACTTTAAAGTTTAATAATTTTCATAAACCTAGTTATACGAGTATATCAATACTCGTATAACTAGAGAATAAACAACTAAAACTTAAAATAGGTTATGCATGTTGCTAAGTCTCTCCTATTAAAACTCAGGGCACAGTGTTTCGCTTGATGTGTTGTCGTCCGTACTTATATTACTGGCTTTATTCCTTTCAATCGTCGAATTGAGTGTTGTATTCAAATATGAATTCGTGCAAGCTGCGACAGGAATCATTATAGCGCTATTTATCCCACTCGCGCATTAATGCAGCCCTGATTAATTTATTAAAGACCGCAGTGTGCGAGCTGATGGCTGCCGCTATTTTAACATATTTTACGGTAATGCATACATTCTGTATCGATCATGCCATTTTAAAGGTTAGTTCTCACTGGACGCAAAGACAAGCAAAAATGTGATTCGATGGTTCAATAAAGTTCAAAATATTCATCCGCCTGCGTAATCTCTTGTATTACCTATTCACTTTCTACTCGTACATGTTATACTTAAATTAAAAATGTACAGCTATTTATAGATATCCACAAATGTACATTAAAATATGGCGTTGAGTACAAACAAAACAACATCGTATACGTATAAGTAGGTATTATAAAATTTTATTGCATACGGAGCCCATTATACAAAGAAAATAGTCTTAAAATTGTTTCGATACAATAGGTTTGTGGTACCTACCTGTACATACCGACATTGTATAAACAATAATGTAAGAGCTGCTCGACTTAACGCTCATAAGTGTAAGCGCAGCCTTACCCGTTTTTCTTTATTCATATTTTATGTGTCGAACATTCAAACTGTCTGTCCGTCTTAAAGCGCTAGTAGGGCCTAAAAATAAGGACGCAGGGTTATGGTGGTTAAATCATCCAAGTTCTGGACGTTCTGGCTCCATTAGCTCATTTGTAGGTACCTATTTTTTTGTGTTTATTGATGCGAATCTTAATTTTTTAGGAAATTAAAGAACACGACTTTTGTATATGTCATACGTATAGTACCTACGTATACTGTAGCTTGGTATAAGTTACTAATATCTGTGGTATTAGTCGTTAAGCCTAGTCAGAGGCCCTAGGGCGGCTTGATAACTTCTGACAGTAAGGTTTGTCACTTGCCTTACATACACCCCTCCACCAATCCGCACTGAGCCCGCGTGGTGGAGTGTGGCTCGTTCCTCCTCATAGTTGAGGTGAGGCCTTTTCCCAGCAGTGGGATCTAATAGGCTGACTTATATTATACTTATTTATATATAAGTTACTACAAAAACACGTTTTAATCTTCTATTTAATCACAAAATGTTACGTACGATAAAATGAATAGAGCAAAAATCCAAATATTATACCTAGTGGTAATTTTCTAACAAAAAAAACCAATACATAAGTATAAATAAATAAAATTAAACTATTTCAAAATAAAATAGATACCTATCACGTAGGGGTATTTTTTGTATCATCGACTTGATCTTATACCCGGGAACCTCCATAAATAAATAAGCGCCTATCTACCATATATCTTGGCCTCAATACGAAACACACAGATCTTTTATTCATCCTCAAGTGAGTATACTTTTTGCCTTTGAAATAAGTGGGTTGTACAAAACCGATCCTGTTATTGGTTTAGCGAAATCCTCAGGAATTTACTGTCAAAGTCAGGGTTAGCGTATCATCTCCTTGTAGATTGCTTTTAGATTTGGGACTTCCGTAAAAAGGGCTAATCTGAGTTGTATTTTGCGTATTTTTTCGTGCGGACGTTGATATGGGTTATTCTTCTTTGTCAAAATTTATATTTTATATTAGAACTTAACTATTGATAGTCAAGTTTAACCTTTAAAAAGGATTTACACTTGCTAGGAATCAACTGAAAATGTAATAAAGTAATGTTTTTACTGAAACCGTAACTTTTCAGAAAGTTAGGACTTGGAACTATCGTTATGAGAGTTTCCATCAAGGATGTTAGTTGTACATTTACGAGTATACTTGCGTATACTCGTGTTGCTGTAGCTTTGGTTGTTTAATTATATTGTAAGGCCAGTTAGAAGGTGTATCATCGGCATTAATGTACCTGCACTGGTTACCTATCTTATCCGAAATTGACTAGTGCGAATTTCATTTTACCGAAATCGTTAATCCTTTTTTTTATTTACCATAATATTTTCATTTGACCAAAAACATGATTGACATCCTTTCGAAAGTACGATTTCCATTTGGTATTTTTTTCAAATTCAATATGTTTTGAATTACGTCTCATCGTTTAAAAAAAACTATTATTGCTAGATGTTTCAGTTTCCAAAAAAATGTTTTCAATATTATATTATTACAAACAAACAAGTAAAAATGCATTCAATAGACATGCAGCACGCAAGCAGGCTTGCATTGTGCGAGAGAGCTCGTAGCATGCAAGAGAGCTCGTAGCATGCAAGCAAGCATACAGCATGCTAGCAGGCATGCACTTTGCAAGCAAGCTCGTAGCATGCAAGCAAGCATGCAACATGCAAGTAGGCATGCAGCATGAAATCAGGCATGCAGCATGCATATGATCCGCTCTTCTCCGGCGCTGCGGGAAGTGCAGTCCTTCCGCCCTTCCGTAACAAATATTTGGCACCGATACTCGCTTCCGCAGCTTCGGCTTACTGGTCGCCTTAAGCGATCAGCCTTAGCCGCTCCAGCTCGCACGGACGCCAGATCTTTGTTACAGGGGGCGAGGACTGCACTCCCTCCGCGCCTCCGGCTCCTAAATTACACTCTAGTGTTGGGCAGACTAGTACCACGGCAAAGGACCACGGCGAGTCGGGTTTCCCCAAATTGAGAATATTAACGGTTACTTCGTTCTTTAAAACTATTTGAAATTAAAGTTATGACAAGCAAAACATCTACGGAATGAAAATAAAATCGTTTTGATAATCGGAGAACAGTTTTTCTGGAAAATGAAATATCGGGCCAATGAATTCATAGTCTTACAATATTATGTAAATAAATCAATCTATTATTTAAAACTTCGTCAAACCGTTTTCAACCAATTAAAATTCGAACAACAAAGTTTCGAAAATGATAGGTTACCACCTGCACTACTTACCAACCTATTTTGCTGATAATGATTACAGCTAACTCAAAATTTCATCTATTAAACTAGCTATTTTCTTTTTACATTCACAAAGTTGTTCCCTTAAAGAACAGCATAACAAGACATTCATCCATTCATAGCTTAGAGAGTGACTATGGGTTGTAGTAATGATAAATTATAGTTATTTCCAATAAACGCATAATTCCACCGCTGACAGGGCTTAGAAGACTCGAGTTCGAAAACTTAGGATATTGCTGTCACCGGCCGCGGAGCTACCCTTGTTACGGTAGCACGTATTTGCGGTTATCAAAACGTGGGTTTGGGTATGACTGGTCGAACTGCCTCTATTATTGTTATGAGAAGTCATCCGTGAGATGATAACGCGAACGCTACATGCAATACACGGACTCATTAGTTAAGCTCTTTTTGAGGATGCTTCTATTGTTTGTTTTCATTAAGCACTTTGGCTACGGAACCTATAGGTACAGTAATTAAAAGATATGCTGTAACAAGTTAGTTAATATTGGATTTAATTTTAAACTCAGCCTCGGCTTCAGCTCCATAGCCTAACTAAAGCAAAGTCGGGTTTGACATTTATAACTCGAGAACGGCTGGACTAATTTAGATATTTTAATTTGTTGGATTCGTCTCCTCCTAGAATAGCAGAATAACAACGAGAAATTTTACATAAGAGAGGTAAACTGGGGGATAATAGTTTGTATGAGAAATCTGGAATTCGCGCAGACGAAGTTACAGAAACCCGCTAGTAGATAATAAAGTATCATGGTAGTAGTGTCACATGAATCTCATAATGATAGCGCCTAAGTTAAACTTCTAACTTGTTTAGGTTCTAGGACCAAAACTGTCATAACAGTGCATCCATTGTACCACCCTACTTTAACAGTAACACTCGGGTGATATTCTATACTTTGGTGAAACAAATTCGACGGTTTTTTTTTCAATTTGTTGGTAAGTGAAGCGCTCAAAGCAGCTCTTGAATAATAGTTATTGTATTTGTTTCTTACATTAACGCGAATTGAATTCATAAAACACAATTTTACGGATTACTTCGCGATTTACTTACATTTTATTTAAAACCTGACGTTTCGAACACTTTACAGCGGTGACACGGAAACCAAGGTATTATTACCTAAGTAAGATGATTTCAAATATTTATGAAATTATTTTTTGTTTGCGTATGTTAAGTCGTGCTCTCGAAATGTGGCATTCAACCCCATTCGACTCCAAGATCAAATCGATTGAGCAATAACGTGTGACGATTGAAGTGTGTATGAATCGCATCTGAGTTTCCTTATTGCATTCTTGACATTATATCAATATAAATGGTATCATTTGAGTACAACAAATGTCGAAATACATAATCTGCAGCATAGGGTTTGTTTTCTTTACTTAGTTACAATGATTGTTATTGAGTTCCATACGTGCCTGCTCTACCAAATTTAAACACCAATTCTCACATCTGAACTCCGAATGTTTTAGCGAGATAGCAGCAAACGAGTCGAAATTATTATAATCACACCCACAGAATTGAACTGTTCTGTGATCACACCGATAAAAGTCGTAGCGAACACTGCAAGGAAAGTGTATGATAAAAATGTCTCTAAAAGTACTTCATACATATTTTGATACAAATTTCATGCTATCGTGGTTGTGATTGTAACTTACTCGTACTTTGTATAAACATAAGCAAAGTATTTTGTTAGATGGCTGGGTTGTAAAATTTATGTAAATTTTATTAAAACGCTGTATTTTACGGCGCATTGACTTGCATAATATCTGCGCGTAGATGTCATGATTTTGACGCATTGCGTAAACTGTTGTATCATACCATTCAAATAAACTGCAGTACTTACCATTGATTAATTTCTATGAAATAAAATACAAAACTAATATTTGTAGCAATATTGCGCATATAAGACGGACATTTCATATTACATGAAATGGGTCCTGTTGTGTAGTAATGTTTGATAGTTGATTTTAAAGATAAGAAAACCGTAAGTTTTACTCATTCGCAGTTACAATGTTAACTAAAGTTAGTACTTGTAAGTATTGTAGTTTAAATTTTTTAAGGTTCCTTACCCAACGGTTAAAAAAGGGACCCTATTACTAAGACTTCACTGTCCGTGTGTCTATCACCCCCACCAGGCTGTATTTCAATTTTCACAGATGATGTATTTCTGTTGCCGCTTTAACCACAAATACTAAAAACCGGCCAAGTGCGAATCGGACACGCGCGCGAAGGGTTCCGTACCATTAACTTAAAACATTAGACAGTATAGGCAAAAAAAGTTTATATTTTTATTTTATTTATAATTTCAAAAGTATTCATCACAGGATACCCGAAATAATTTTAAATAAGAGTTTCCGCGCCTGTTCCTTTACGTGAGTGATTTGATGTTTATAGGTCTAAGACTTTAGAAATTACAGTCGTTTACACCGTGTAAACGACTTTGGCGGGCTGTATCTCGCAAATGGTAAAGCTGATAAAAAAGTGTTGTATGAAAACCCTACCTTATTTTTATAGTCCTTTTTTTGAGTGCACCCCCTTGTGTGGGGTATACACAAGGGGGTGCACTCAAAAAATAATTCACCCTCCCTTTACATGTATGGAGAGGTACCCTTAAAAAGGGGTAATTTTATTTTTTTGTATTTTTAAAAATGAGATCTATATGTGAAGTATCCTCGAACCAAGTAACATGCTAATCAGTCAATAAACGTAGAAGTTATTCTGCTGTGATAAAATAGGACGGACTGAACGATCTTATAAGGGTTCCTTGTCGGACTACGGAACCCTAAAACAGAATAAAATAAATTTTCATGACGTGGTTCTCGCATACATCAAACTAGATTTTTATGCCGTTTTAAAACCAAATTAAAAGGTTATAAAGTGTCTAATGTTGTGTAAATAATGGTACGGAACACATGGTGCGCAAGTCCGACTCGCAGTTGGTAGGTACTATGTATTATATGAGAATTTCAATAAAAGGCATGGCCTGAAAGGTAATAAAATAGTATTTATAAGTGGTACTCAACACAAGAGATTTTCAATGACAAGAACTCGTTTATTCATAGGTACCTAAAACATAACGATCTTAACGTGTCCCTAAATTACACACATTATTAATGACTGCTGAAACACCATTTCATTTTCATTGACACTGATAAGTGGTTTGTAAGGGTTAAATCAATAGGATGTACAAGGTTGTGAATTAAGCTTCTTTGCGTCTTGCAAGTACTTGGAACCACTTACTATGCGAACAACATTAGTTTGAGTTTGACAGATTTTTGTGACTAACAATACGACTGGAAAAGGGTACAGCCCAGCTCGTAAAACCTTTGAAAAAGCTAGTGTGTACAACGAAGTCTTATCAATATTTGTTTGTTTTGACTTAAACTACTCATACAACTCTCCAATGTCTACTTTTTAATAATTATTTAAAGTGTTTAAAATATTAAGTACTGATATTTTTATTCCTTGATCTTTCGTCCTCATCATCATCTTAGCGTTATCCCGGTCCGCTTTGAACCATGATCGATGTAGTAGATCAGTAATTACAAGGACTATAGCATAAATACACGCAAAATCATCACATAATAATACCTTATATATTGGTGATAAGTATTTTAAATTGCGATACCCCTCTATACCCCTATCCAAAACGCGGGCACGTATCCCTCGGCGAGCTTTCAATAGTTTATCTTGATAACCTGATCTCGTGCGCCGCACAAAGCCTCGAACCGTCCACTCAAGTGTGCCTAATAATATCCAATTAGTCGAAGAATGGAATGGAGGGCATAGGCAGTACAACTATACGGAGTGTGTCAGACAATCGCCAAATTGAAGGAGGTAGAAATAGCTATCAATACCAACAAATTTTACTAAAAAATCTAAGAATGTAACCTAAATACAATTTAATTCTCCATATTCTATGTTTGAGACAGCAGTTTTATGTGTAGGACCTGTATTATTTATTATTGTATTATTTATTACCTGTATTATTACTTATTGGTACTTCCTTTAATATGGTAACTCTATTAAACAAACCTCTGTATCCATTCATCCTTTGCGTTTTCAAGAAGTCTCTATAATCTTCCACCTGTCTGCTGCCACTTGCATCCAGTTTACTTCAACCTGCTGCCTAATGTCATCTATCCTCTTACGCCTGTACACCCCGTATACTTCTATGTAATTGTATGGATGGGTATAAATAAATCAATTTTATCGACCCCGAATGCCAGCACCGTGCATTGTCCGTGCTCAGTTTGTGAAACTATTATTCCCGTAATTACACTTAATTCGACAGAAATTCTTTTTGTCACATTGTGCCGAGACTCTTTTGTAGTTTATTCGCCGGAAAATGTGCGTCAACAAAAGATAGCGATATTATTGTGAACCAAATGCGGCAGTTGGTGGCGTATTCGAGTTTTATTTCTGCTACTGAGGATTCCGACCTCTATCATTTTATCACCTTATCTTCACGTGAGACGCGAAGTACTATCCCGTTTTATGGAAAAGGGCTTTACGGGCACGGGAAATTGGGGAGCATTAATTTTGTTACTTAAATATTTGTACTGTTTAAAAGTTGAAATAAACTCTAATCCCGTTATTCCAAAAACTTTGTACCAGGTTTAAGACAGGACTAAACTATTAGCTAGCCAATTAGAAAAGCGCTTCTCTATTAGGTTATGTCACGAATGCGTTATTCATTCCTTAGTTGTCGGCTAATATTTAGACGTATTTTAAACCTGATTTAATTTTTTGTAATCACCAATTTATTAAACACCGTAAATGACTCTGCAATGTTTACAAAAGTATTTTAGTTGTATTTTTCACTGGATTAAACACCGCCAGCGAGGTAGAATAAATGCTAGTCCATTAGTTGGAGTAAGCCCCTATTCTCCACATACTCGTACCTACTTAACCTACCACAGATTTATAAAATACAATGTCTTGAATTTAATTTGCTGAGCATTCGCATTTATAAACGTTAAAATCTTTATTTCAATATAATTAGAAATAGCTTGTTAAGTGCTTCTCAATTATTCTCGTAAATGTCATCTACCTGTTCACTGAACGCTCACTTAGTGCTGAAATATTAATGATATGTTTAATATTAACTTGACTATGCATCTCACATGTACGAATGGACCAAAACTAGGTACATCAAAGACATTTCAAGATCTTTGCCTACGTCATTAGCAATCATAGCAATAGTGGCATTAATTGAAGCTGAACTTCAGGCATGGCCTGTCTCAAGCCTCACACGAGGAAGTTCAGATACCGATCGAACTTGAGAGTCCCGTAGGAAAATCAAGTAAGCAACTTCTTGTGGTAAGAGACTCCGTTGACTGTTTCCAAGCCCCGTTCAATGTGTAGAAGGAACTTTGAAATTTTGAAATAGTAAAATAGCCTTTCATTTGTTTACGACATTATAAAACTTGATACTTCAGAAACTGAGACTGAGAATAGTCTCTCTTAAACATTTAGTTTTATCAAGCAATACAGAATTATAATGTTGCATAGAGGACAGTTTATGCTTAATTACATATGCAAGTATTAATTGATCTTGCATAGCTGGAACTAAAATTAAAAATATTCTTAGGGTGCATTTCCGCACTATTGCAAAAGTAAATACAAACCTATTGCGAAGTGAATAAGCAAATCGCATAATATTACACTCCGTCGAGGCATCCAATTGGATACTGATTAATTTGCGGTGTTATACGAGTATCACTGGAAATTAGTGAAGATACATCTAATGCTGCTAATTTTGTATTAACATCCCACAGTGGTGAGTACATAAATAACAATGTAACCAAATGCATATTAGGAAAACAAACTAGTCCCACATACAGGCAGCATAATCGGGGTTGCAACAAACATCTATTGTTCCGGATTAAAAAAATAATAAACGACTAAGTACTTGAAAAGCTAACATTACGCATCCGTCACAATTATTTGTTGTAACGATCAATCCACATCTACGTCTAGTTTTGTCTGATAATATGATATTTATCGATTAATTTTAATTGTAAATCGTTGCTTGTAACAAAGTAATTGCATCTACCCACTAAGCATCTTTGAAGCATGCTTAAAATATCAGCGTCATTGATATTATAACTAAAAAATATTGTCATGTGAAGAGTATTGTTACCAACTTACACCTTCTATTTTGTTGATCGTATTTAAATATTGACTCAGATTGTGAATATTATTTGCTTATGTTTGATTTTAAATCGAAAATAGTGAAATACAGTTAAAATATTAGGTGTACATCAAGTGTTTATTTAAAGCAATTTATACAAGTAGAGTTTGGGTACTTTGAGGGTTAAACTAATTTTAACCCTCAAAGTACCCAAACCCAGCTTGTCACAACATGAAACCTTTTTAAAATAAACGTAATCAGACACATTCAACCCTTTGTTTTCAGCAGCTTTGAACTCGATCCGCACTTATAATCTCTTTGATAGATTCCAATGAAATTATTTGATCGCGATAACCACACAGTGGAACGGTTTTATGATTTGGATTATGTAAATCGAAGCCTGTATGAGTTATATTTTGTTTTTTATTCACACCAGTATGTTCGATATTTTACTAAAAAGCACGTGACAAACTCTGTTCGTTATAAGAACAATTCTATACATTGATGTCTTTATAAACGCTTGATTTCTTTTTTTTTTAATTTATTAAATAAATAAAAAAAATGTATTTGTAGAGCTTAAAAGCTGGTGCAAGCAACTTGTGTGCGACTTTTAAATACAATAAAGCCAGGGTGGTACAGTAATAAGTAAAACTTGTTTCGAACACTACTACATTCTGTTTAATTTATGCGGAAAAGTGACACACGGTGAGGTATCACAATTATTACGTAACTAGCTGTTGCCCGCGACTTCGTACGCCTGGACTCGATGATACTCCCGCCGCCATCCAGCTATCATGATCTCTTAGTGTACCATGTCGTAAGGAGAAGAGAAAAATGAAAAATCAAGGTCAATAGGCACTCTTTTTTAGATAGGTTACTCTCACCTGGCCATCCGCCTTTGGTAAGAAAATTTTGCATGGCAGTGACACCGACTCCAAAACTTAGTAAAAGTGTAAAGGTAATTTTTAAAATTTTTAGGTTACTTTATTGAAGGTTTTATTCATTTGTAAAAAAAATATAGGTAACTTTAGGTTTTAGTGTTCATGTCAGACTCAAACCTCCCTACGCAACAGATGAATGTGGCATCTATTTATTGTGTCCCTAGCCTACTCAAAGGTCGGTTTGTAAGTAACTACTATCGTAAAGTTATTATTATTAGGAGTCTGTCGTGTCCACTGTAGGGCAAAGGCCTACCTACCCTTTCCCCTCCCTATATTTTAAAGTAAGTAAGACTATTCTTATAGTTCAATTTCCGTTAGTAGGTAATAAGTAGTATAAATAAATAGTGCCAATTGACTTAGGTCTTTCATTAATTAAATTAACAAATACATTAATTTACCAAATTTCGACAAAATGTCTGTGGTGAAAGTATCCATGAACTACTTAGCGTTAAGGTCAGCACCATAAAATTATCTGAAGGATTCTCTCGATTTCTCCAGGTTTCCGTCACCAGATCGCAACTTGGAGACAGTAGGATTACTTGGGAGTTTGAAAATCATTCTAATGTATTTTAGCATATCAATTGCTCCAGACCTTCAATTTGTGTACGTCAATAGAAAATGCTCATCACGGTGAACAATGCTACCTGAGGCGCTCTATCCATATCTCTTATAATTGAGCTGAGCTGCTAGGGTTCCATATCAGTGGCTTCAGACCTTCAATATGTGTACGTCAATAAAAAATGTTTATCACGCTTAATAACTTTTCTTAAAGCGCTGCTTTCATATCTCTCTTAGTTTAAGTGTACTGCTAAGGTTCCACGTCAGGTACCTACTCCGATCTTCAAAATAAGTTATAGCCTAGTATTTGCCCAGACTTAATAGCTACACAATAAAAAAAGTTTTTGATTCAAATCCGTTCAGTAGTTCCGGAGATTAGCGTGAACAAACAGCAAAAAAAATTAAAAGTTGTACATTCCTATTCTGTTACAATTTTAACATAACCCTCAATTAGTTTTTGGTAAAAATACTCAATGTACAAACGCATTGGTTTTACTGTTTTATTATATGTATAGATTAAAACGGTCGACTACATTTTTATGAAACTGGATATGAAACTGGAAACTTAACCTAACCTTACGGATGATAGAAAACCTTTAGCGATAAGAGATACTCTGTTAAATGGTCTCTGAGTACTGGCAATTATTTATTCTGTAGTACCGGGTACTAGTGAAAGGGCAGAGAGATCTAGAACGGCATTCATGGACCAAGTGTAGGACAATTATGATCTGAGTAATATTGTGACTGCTTTTAATAAATAATTTGTTTGTCACGTATTTATGTCCATTGTCAATTAGTCATAATAGTGGAGGGGCACTGGTGGCAGCGATAGCCTGGACAAACAGCACTGGATAATCCTCGGAAGTCGTCTGATGGCGCGTTCGGACAACGAACTTGCTCATTTGTATAATTCGTTTGATGATATCCCAGATAGTGACTATATTTTATTTTACTTACTATACCTGCTTGTTGTATCGTAAATCAAATAACTTTTGTAGCATTTTCCAAGCAAATTAAGTTAATTTCTTAATTTATAGAGTTTTCGTTGTTTATTGAATTTAAATTATTAAAACTATTAATCATAAACTGTTTTCATTATATATTAAGTCTTATATATTATGACTTGACACCAACTTTAGCAATATTCTTCTGGTTGAATGATGACAAAATTATTGGTATTACCAAATACCATTAGTGTGTTCTGAATTGGAAAATAAAAGGAAGTTTGTAATCAATCAAATATAGGCACCTAAACTTTTGTGTCATATCGGCATTATCCGCATATTATCCGCATTATCTTCGGTCTGCGTAAGTATGACCATGTTTCTGAATACCGTACCCAGCTTGGGTGGCTTCCTATTCGTTCGCGTCGAAATCTTCACATTCTCTTCTTATTGTACACCGTGTTATTTCATCCACGATCTCCTCCGTATCTCAAGGAACCTGCAAATCGCCAATGGTCAGGACAACATGCGTTCTTGCCGTAGACTACACCTTTCCTTTCCTCGCCACTCCTCTCAGTACTACTCACAGTCTTTTACTATCCAATCCATTCGACTGTGGAACTCCCTTCCTCTCCATATTCGGCAATCCCAGTCCCTTCCCGTGTTTAAGGCTAGAGTGAAGGCACATTTTCTTTCACTTTGACGCTTTTAACCTATCTGTTAACATCGTTATCACTTTTACAGTTGTTATCTATTTATTTTATATTTATTTATTTATCTTTATATTTAATATAAGTATGTTTATATAGGTATATATAATTTTTATACATATATACGTACGTTATTTATTTATTAAATGGAAGAATTTTATGTAATTTTTTATTTATTTATTTTTTAAATACACATATATATATATATATATATATATATGTATAATAATAAGCTTCTTGTTTTAAAATTTAATTTAATTTTTTTTAACTTCAGATTGCACCGTAACCCCCCCTTCTGTTATCACCTGTGTTCTCCTTTACCCAAAGGTTGTCTGGAAGATATCGCTCCCAGCGATAAGACCGCCTAATTGTACCTACCAACATGGTTTTTCTTTTATAATATGTTTGTAAAGTGTCTTCTGGTTGCAATAAAGAGTATCTATCTATCTTTCTATCGGCTTATTCTCATATTTGGCTACATTTATTCAAAACCTTGAGCCAACGATTAATCTTTGAGGACATCTTTGCGACAAAATAAATAATATCCATCCAGAAACGCCTGTCTCCCGGGCTAAGCAAATAGATCGCGTTCCTTGACGCCGCTCGCGCGTTTGAGACGAGGCGACGTGTCTGACTTTTCGATATATTTGGAAACTTAACCTAACCTTACGGATGATAGAAAACCTTTAGCGATAAGAGATACTCTGTTAAATGGTCTCTGAGTACTGGCAATTATTTATTCTGTAGTACCGTACTAGTGAAAGGGCAGAGAGATCTAGAACGGCATTCATGGACCAAGTGTAGGACAATTTAGGATTCGTGTCGTATCAGGAGGGCAAAAAAATATCAGAGGATATGAAAAGATGGGAAAAACTCCACCGAAAAGAGGGGAATACAATAATGAGTACTGGATATCCATGGTAAACGTAAAATCGCCAATTACTGGAGACACCAGAGTGGACTCAACGTTGGGAGATAACTGACGCAGCACACTGCTTTGTTTAATGTAAGTTAAACCTTGGATCAGATTACATGCATATTTCGGTAATACTAAATAATTGAACACAACTTTAGCACCTTCAGCACTCCCGATAACATGCCCGAGCTACTAATTTGCTTGCAGAACGGAAACGGTATGAAGAGGTCTTCATTCAATTAAAAGAGACAGAGCACCGCAGGCGGCCGGCGCGAGGCTTACGAGACAAATTTGCCGGGAAACAAATGCGATTCAAATTCAGACAAATAGTCCCCGCGCGGCAGAAGCCGTTTACCGGCAAATTCCTCCATCACTCTTGGGCCGGCTACATTTGTTTTTCCTTTTCCTTTGCCGGCCCGTTGCGAGTATGGGATAATTGACTGGTCTTAGTTTATTATTTTTGAAATTGTATAATTGATTACGCAAATAAAATTAAGTACCTATGTAACCATAATTGAAGCGTAGGACGACCTCCAGTATCTACATTTAGGAAGAAGCGAAAGAAGCGACGCCATAAGAGAAATACTACTAGTAAGCTTTGCTCGCACAAACATTACCCGATGATAAGTCAAGAGACGGCAAGACTTCCACAATATAGATGTTAAGTTGGTCGTTTTGTCTTGGAAGTATTTGGAAAATTGAGTATTGGGTAATTATAGCGAGCTCGCCCAAAAGGTTCTGGCATTCCCACTCACTGATGGAACACAGCAAGCTGCTTGGCGCGGGGATCCGATGGGTGGGTGGCAGCTACCAGGCGGCACCTAAAGAAGCCTACCACCGCTGCCTGTTGGGATCGTTCAGCTGCCATCAAAAACTAAAGTCTGTGATGTAATTGCCCGGGGTGAGCCACTAGGAGATAGATCCTTCACCACCCTTCGCCGTAATCACATGAATAACATGGATCTAGAGTATTAAATTTCGCGGAAGCATACCGGCCACTTATGTAAAAGTTGAGCTCATGTCGAGAGCACCTTTGAGGGCTAGTGGGCAGAAATCGACCCGTCCTGCCTACCCAGAACGCCTTTGACATAATTGGATCAACTACGTAAACTACCTTTAGATATACGACATTTAACTGATATCATGTTTTAATATAATTCTGCAGATACTAATAAGTCTCTCCCTCTTTTGATCCTGTCCCGCCTTTTTAAATCCTATTATACAACATAATCTCATTATTGTCAAGAATGCCGTATTTCAATTGTTCATTAAATAAAATAAAGATATTTATTATGACGTGTTAAGTGGTTTTCTTACTATTGTACAAATTACGTAATCAGTAATATTAATTATGTTGGTCTAGTTGTTCTCGGATTCGAACTCGGTTCAAAAACCCGTGTGGTGCCGAAATTTGTTTCTGGGTTTATCTGTCTTGAAATAACTCAGAAGCTGTGTCAGAAGTCATAAACAGCTCTGCAGTCAGGATGTTGCTATTGTTATCCCCCGCGTGCCTTGGAAAGCCGTTGGTCCTGAACCTGATGTTTCTTCGGTCACGTCATCATCCCCATGTATGTTCCACGATTTTACCGTTTCTGAGTTATGTTTTTTGACCTAAAATAAATTCAGAAAATAAATGGGAAAACAGATATCTCGAAAAAATCTTTAACCTTTTTTTTAAAAGGTTTAAACTCACAAAGATTCTTTTAAACATATGTACCTCGTCGAACATTAGTACATGAGGACGTAGGGTACCCCAAGAATATTCATTTATTTGTTTTATAAGGCTTCTTTTAGGGTAACACGATTAAAATACAATAAATAAATACATTGTTTCAACAAACACACCAATTATCTAGCCCCAAACTAAGCGTGAGCTTGTGCTATGGTGACTAGGATAACGGATAAAAATACTTAAATACATATAAACATCCATGACTTAGGTACAAATGCTCGTGCTTATCACACAAACATTCGCCTGGTTTAGAAGTCCGGTGCGCGAACGACTACACCAAGACGGTCGTCAAAAAAATAATCAAAATCAGTTTGCGCAAGTTAATAAAATATCTTTCAACACAATCTATCGGTAGAATTTTTGTATCGCAGTACGTGACGCACACAGCATACCAGCCGTCGCGTCTCCTAGACAAGACAACCGGAAAATTAGAAAGTAAACACTCCATACTGGATTTTACACTGGAGATTTATCGCGATAATAAAAGCGAAATTAACTTTTGTTTTACTGCTGTAGAACCATTCGTGACGTTGACACGCATGACCTAAATAGGGCGTGTACTTTCTTGTGAAAGAAATATTTAATTTTGCAACAAACATTTCGCAAACATCGCGTAATCACATTCAGTTACATAAATTGTTCGGATTTTCTTGAACTTCTTTGAATTCATGTAGAAAAATTTAATATTTCCTATTTATATTAATTAAATAGTACTACACATTCTGGTTATTTATTATGCAATGAAAGTGCGAAGAGTTATTTTCAAAGCTTTTATTGGAAAGAGGTAAAATTTTACTCTTCCTATCTTAAATCGTCAAAAGCAAAGATACAGCCTAGGTTTGTTACTATTGCCGAAAATATGAAACTTTCAGTAAAAAAATGCATATCTATACTATAATAAAACTGTAAAACCGATGCGTCTGTACATTGAATATTTTTACCAAAAACTAATTAAGGGTGATGTTAAAAAAGTAACAGAATAGGAATCTACAACTTTTAATTTTTTTGTCTGTTTGTCTGTTTATACACGCTTATCTCTGAAACTACTGAACGGATTTGAATGAAACTTTTTTATTAAGAAGCTATTGAGTCTGGGCAAATACAAGGCTATAATGTAATTTGAAGATCGAAGTACCTGACGTGGAACCTTAGCAGTACACTTAAACTAAGAGATATATGAAAGCAGCGCCTTAAGAAAAGTTAGTTAGTGTGATGAGCATTTTCTATTAATGTACACAAATTGAAGGTCTGGAGAAACTGATATAGAACCCTAGCAGCTCGGCTCAACTATAAGATATATAAATAGAGCGCCTTAGGGAACATTGTTCAGCGTGATGAGCACTTTCTATTGACGTACAAAAATTGAAGGTTTGGAGCAACTGATATAGAACCCTAGCAGCTCGGCTCAACTATAAGAGATATGAAAAGAGCGCCTTAGGGAAAATTGTTCAGCGTAATGAGCACTTCCTATTGACGTACACAAATTGAAGGTCTGGAGCAACTGATATAGAACCCTAGCAGCTCGGCTCAACTATAAGAGACATAAATAGAGCGCCTTAGGAAACATTGTGTAGCGTGATGAGCATTTTCTATTGACGTACACAAATTGAAGTTCTTGAGCAACTGATATAGAACCCTAGCAGCTCAGCTCAACTATATAAATAGAGCGCCGTAGGGAACATTGTTCAGCGTGATGAGTGTTTTCTATTGACTTACACAAATTGCAGGTCTGGAGCAATTAAATTAAATTAAAAATCTTTTATTTTGGACCATAAATACATATTGGTGTGTTACAATTTGGTTATAAACTATGTTAGTAAAATTGATATGCTAAATTACTTTAGACTGATTTTCAAACTCCCAGTATAATCCTACTGTCTCCAAGTTACGATCTGGTGACGGAAATCTGGAGAATTCGAAAGAATCCCTTAGATTTTATTGGCATGTATACCATATATGCTACAGCATTAATTTAGGTATTTAAGCGTTCGCATTCAGGAGTCATAATTTGATGGTGCTGATCTTAACGCTAAGTAGTTCGTGGATACTTTCACCACAGAAAGTTTGTCGAAAGCTAAATAGTTTTACCTTAATTTAAGATAGTAGTAACTTACAAACCGATCCTTGAGTAGGCTAGGGACACCACAGGAACACAAAAATAGATGAAACCACATCCATCTATTGTGGTAAGGAAGTTTGAGTCTGACTTATTTTATTACAAACGAATAAAACTGCCTTTAATAAAGTAAACTAAAAAGTAAAAAACAATCCTTTCCACTTTTACTAAGAAAGATATCCGACAAAATTTAGTTTTGGAGTCGGTTTCACTGCCATGCGAAATTTTCTTACCAGAGGAGGATGGCGAGGTGATAGTACCTATCAAAAAGAAAGTGCCCATTGACCTTGATTTTTAATTCCTCTCATCTTCTTACGACATGGTAGACTAAGAGATCATGATAGCTGGATGGCGGAGTACAAAATATTTTGTATCATGGAATCTACGCGTACGAAGTCGCGGGCAACAGCTAGTTGGAACATAAGTGAAAGAAAACATAACATTAAAAAATACAGTCCGGTCCTAATCTCAAAACCTAATCTTATTGCAGTGTCTTATGTTAACTTTATTACCTTTTTATTGAACATTAGTCCTCACCGCTCCATGTAAGGTGACCCACTTTGTTTCTGAAGTGCAATTAAGACTTTATCCTTTACATTTATCTTAACGGTGTGCTGATTCTCTAATGGTTCATATAAATTGCTTATTATCGACCCGGAACGGCATTAGGAATTGATAAGAATTTTACTACTCGATAGAAAAGGTTTTGGGCTGCTTTGCGAGAAGATTTGTGTGTATACTCGTATGTACGTGAGAAATTAGACAAGCAAGGAAACAGGTATGACATGTGTTGCGATATCTTAGATTTCTTGGGACCATTTGGGTTTGCATGGCTAAGGCCTACTGTACACAGCACATCATTTGAAGAGTTCATGCAAGTTGTAATAATTTGTTTTTTTTTTAATTCGAAATGGGTTGGCTCTTGACTTTATCCTAAGCCAGACGTGGCGAAGATAGAGTCGACGGTGGAGCGAGCTCACCCAAAAGAAGCCTTTTCACTCTGACTTTAAAAGTTTCTGGGTTGTTATCCGTTGGAAACACTGCAATGGGTAAAGGGATGTGATAGGCAAACGCGTCGTTGCCGATTTGTGGATAGAGTTTCGTTAGTTTTTACGAAATATAACGGATAAATTATATATTATATACGTTTATAAACATCCACGACTTAGGTACAAATGCTCATCACACAAACATTTGTTCCTTGCGAGATTTGAATCTGCAACCTCTGTTTTTGTAGACCGGAGCAAGAACCACTACATCAAGACAGTCTTTACATTGTATCAAGTGAGGTTTAGGCCACTGGACAAAGTGTAAAGATGACAGAAGTCTCTAACCAGGGCCCGTAGACAAGATGCAATTTGGAACATCACGTGACTTTTGCATATATCATCGACACTGTCTAGGGATGTAAAAAACATAGTAATATCTATTAAAAATATCCCTAGACAGTGTTGATTAGTATATTTCAAAATATACTAATCAACACTGTCTAGGGATATTTTTATTTAATTTCGTTGGCGATGGTGAAGTTTGCTGAAGAAAAATTGCATCTTGTCTAAGGGCCCTAAGTAGATTTTTTGGAACAGTTTCAAAAGCTCTGTACAGATCACAAACAGATAGACGTTTGATGTCAAAGCCTTTTCTAAAATAAAGTGAATGCGCCGTACTCTAAATGAATAAGAACCAAAGTAAGGTCCTAATATACTTAATTGTAATCTTCTTAACTTTTTATCTTTAAACCAACATCTTTTTAGTTGAGTTGTAGATTCAACAAACAGATTGTAGACTATATAAATTTAAAGAAAAAACATATATTTTTAGGTCATGAAATATTAAGTTCATTCAACTAACTGCATGAAAATATAGTTTTAGAAGGTTATTGAAATAAAATAAATTGCAATAATAAATGCACAAATAACAACAGCTACATAGATTTATTGCACATAGACTTATCTAAAAGTTATATTTTTTTTACAAAGGACAGAGCCTTTTGCAATATTTATCACCTCGTGTATTTTGTATAAGGAACATTGGTTTATTTTGTTCATTTACTCCATAACATCTCCATGAACCGGAATAGATTTATTGAAAACCACGTAACACTTGAAACGGCGAGTTGTTCAAGTTTGTACGCTTCATTATCAGTTTATCAGTTTTGTATACAGTTGAGTGAGTTGTACAAAGAGGTATATGTAATGTGTTTTTATTCGGGAAAGGGAACGGGAAGTTTTGAAAATATCGTTTTCTAAATATGATAAGTATAGAGGTTGTCTGAAAATAGTGAAAGTTGAAGCTTAGAATTTTCGTAGTTTTCGAAATAGGTATTTACAAAACATTATTCAAGAGACTATATCTATTGTTTTTGGTCCACTTTTTCTTGCAATATCTATTTTATTGTTGTCATATCGTATTGATGTAAGACAGATGACAGAAAACAATAATAAAGTCAGACAACGTTATTATGAGACGTTCTCTATAAATGACGATAGATAAATTTGAGCTTTTTAAAAAATATATCGATCGTATCATCCGGTGGGACTCGAACCAACGACCCTTCGCTATCCGGGCGAATGCTTTTTAAGACGTAACGTATAAACCTACTGAGTTACGAAGGACCTTGGTCAGTCGACGAATTTTTGTACGTGCTTTTGTAATAACGCCAGTGAGCTGGCGTTCGATTTCATCAATACTTGGGAAATATTACTACTCACATATTGTATCCGTTGGAAATATTTTTACAAATATTTGACCATTTGTTAAGATGAAATCAGCTTAACTTATAATTATATTTATAATTTAGGCAATTTGTTTGCAAGTTTTTAGAAATTAAATTTCGCTCACAAAAATCGATGGACCGTGTCATCTGATGGGACTCGAACCCACAACCCTTCGCTATCAGGGCAAGCGAAATTTAATTTAATTTCGTAAAAACTTGCAAACCAATTGCTTAAACTATACAGATAATTTGAAAACCGACACCGCACGCACCGCTACATGTCGCAGACGCGTGTAGTTCATTGTTTCGTTTAGTTTATATTTCAAAATGTGTTTATATTTTGTATGTATGTTAGTCTATAAGGTATTTATTATATAGGCCAAAATTTTGTGTAAAAATTTGTTGCCTGCATTAAACGATTATTATTATTAAAAAGGTACCTATTCTTTATAACGTAGCTTCCTTTATTTATTTCTGCAGTTTTAGGTGGTAATACTACGCGTTGGTAAAATCAACCAGTGAACATAGGTATCAACGCTTTGATACTCAGTACTTACATAGCTGTTTGGTGTAAAAACTACTTTGGCAAACAATTTTAAACCATTTTCTAACAGCAGTTATTATGCAAGTAAAAAGCCCAATGGTTTGCTATTGTCTGACTGAAAACCTTACCCTATTTTTCGTCTCGTCCCATTTTCATGATAGCCAAAGTTAAAAGCGTCATGCAATATAAAAGATGTAGTAGTGAGACTCTTAATAAGGAAGTGATTTCAAGAATTATTATTCTCATTCCGCAATAGAGAACTTTTAACAAGAAAACTTTCCAATGTTCGCGGCAACAATGTCCGTGGGAAGTTATTGTAGCTACTGGGGAATAAATTTTGATCTTTCTATTAAATCGATCGGGGAAGTTCAATACCTTATTCAATTTTTAATCAAAGTCTAGGCTGTTTGAGATTGGTATTAGGTAAACTATGATTAGCATTCCGTTAAGGGTCGCCAATTTTTGAAATAAGTCAAACCAGACAAGTGTGAGTTGGATTCGCGCACGAAGGGTTCCATACCATTATCGCTTCATTTTAGTCACTTTATTGTAGATTATTCACCAAGGGGGTAAAGTGATGGCTTACGTCACGGGCGTCATCTTGAATCTCGAGTGCAACGAAGGATTCGAGAGTTAACTCTCGAGCATAGCGAGGGAGTTAAAAGTAGAATCCTGAGTGGAGTGAGGGATTTAAGCTCGCCCAAGACGAAGACATCTTTATCCCCGAGGAGAACACTCTGCTTTTCACACTTCCTACGAAGCAATAAAAAAAATGTACTACAAATACCTTATTTTATCTATAATTAATAATAATATATCCTTTGACTTTTCTGGCAGTAAATTATTATTATTAACAATACCAGCAGCTTTACATCTAATGGACTCCGGTGTCATAAACTTCGTCACTCGACAGTTTTACAAAAAACATTGTTTTTAATTTCTGAAAATACATAGGTTTTTTCTTTATTTATTTCATTTTTTAGAAGCGCGTGCTTTTTTTTCATTCCATTCGTGCTAAAATTCTTGGCTGCCAGGTTCAAATTTCAAATATGTTCTCTTTGGTGCGGGACGGGCTAGTGTGATCATGCCTACGAACTCTTATTCGAAATTCAAATCACTTTGCCTCCCTAGGGGCGTAATTGAATTTTATACAACATTACGTTCCTACGGATGCAATGACTCACTTTGAGTCAGGTTTACTTGATGTGTAATTGAACATTGCTGAGTAGGTAGTGTGAAATAGTAGAGGTAGAGGAAATCGAGGGTATCGATAGACTATCGGTAGTTGAGGCAAAAGCAATAGTATCGATAAAATATCGATAGTTGAGACAAAAGCAAATCGATAGACTATCGATAGTTGAGGAAAAAACAATAGTATCGATAGACTATCGATAGTTGAGGAAAAAGCAATAGTATCGATTGCATCGATAGACTATTGATAGTTGAGGCAAAGGCAATAGTATCGATAAAATATCGATAGTATCGATAGAGTATCGATAGTTTAGGCAAAAGCATAGTATCGATAAAATATCGATAGTATCGATAGTCTAGGCAAAAGCAATAGTATCAATAGAATATCGATAGTCTACCGATAGTATCGATAGCTCGATAGTAACAAAGTTCAATACTAAAATCACTATCGATAGCTGATACAGCTCTGACTATTGCAATAACTATCGATACTCTCGATAGTGGCCTTTTATTCAATAGTAGGAGTGGAGTATAAAGTAGGAGGGAAAAGCTATTTCCCACCCGGCTATCTACACATGAAAGTTCAACTTTCCGAACAGGTGAGATGAAAAAGAATTTTTTATATGGATTTGAAATTTGATACAAAATTGTTCAACACCCAAGTTCTACAAATATTACTGCCAAACTAATAAAGGTATCTTAACAATTAAAGCTTATCGTAAAAATATACACAAAACAGTTAGGTATCCCTTTGACTTGATGTACTGCGGATATGGTCCCTATGCGAGTGTTTGATACCAAGTTTGATGCCAAATACACGAAAAGAAGGTAGGAATTTATATACAGGGTGATAGCATTCCAGATTCATTGCATCCAACGGTGCAAGTTGCTCAATATAACTTTGTTTCGGGTACTTGTTAGTTGGGTATTTGTTTTACGAACTCTATTCCGTACTTGAGTTAGGTACTTAGATATTCGTACGAATATATTCATGTAATGCTCGTATATTATAATCTATTTGGGGTAACTTTTTTTTAATTGAACTGAGTTAAAGTTTGTAAGCTAGAATATTAGAAACGATGTATAAACAAAATATAGAAATCTATAGTTCCGCCAAAATAAAACTTATTCTTTTGATACAAAAGCGCATGTGTTACTATAATAGTATCAGAACAGTTACGAAATAGGCGTTGGACGAGATGGTTTGTTCTAAAAGCAGCCACAAGACGGTTTGCAGCGCACGGGAAGTGACGGGGAAATTGCCCCATTATGCGCGCGAGCCGCGAGCCGCATCGAATCACTTCGCGCTTTGCTTCGCGAGGTAAAATCTTACGCACTAAATCAGATGTTACACTTTTTGTTGCAACCATACAATGATCTCAAGCAAGCTTAAGTGATCCGAATGATCAAAGAAACGAGGTAGTCATGTTGAATACAAGTAGAAGGAAGTAAGATGAGGGAGCGGGTAAGCCAAATTCACAGTTTAAATTGACCAATCATACTCGTCCAAGCATCGTTCGATGCACGACCATGAAACTTCTTAGTCGTCCTGCTATTAATTGTACGCAAACACAAGCGTATCTTGCCACACTCTCCTTTTCGAGTCTAGAAATTAAAGGTTTCGTATGTTCAAAAACTTAGTCGGGATTATAAACGCCTACAATTAATGGGACTAATAGTGAAGTTAAAAACCACCCGAGGTGTTCATGACTAATAAAAAACTGACTAACCGATATACTGATTGATTAAATTAGTGACTATAACTAAGTACTTTCTTGTATATAAAAAGAGCCCAATCCCATATTTTGTAGTAAGTTTTTCATTTTTCATATTATACCTTTATACCTCGGGGTAGAAAGGTCGTAAAAGCCATACACCTTTTATGGGCATATACGACCTTTCTACCCCATGGTAGCGACTTATTGCGATCAATAGCAAGATAAACTAGCCTGAAAGCTTAATCATGCTTACTTTTTATTGTTCATTTATTAATAAAGTTCAACTGCATCCATCCTGAATTCTTAAAATGAGCAATATCAATACTATCGTGGATTAATTTAATATCGCCAATTAGAAGCTTAATTGCGTCCAAATGATCCCAAACAGTCGCAAGCAGCTTATTAAAGTCCATCTGTAATAATGTGTGCGCATGTAACGGCTTAATTGCTTTTCAATTAAAACGATGCAAATGAGCTGACGTCCAAATGCAAGCAATAACAAGCGGACACACTTGCCATTTGCTTTGCTGCAACTATTGATGCGATCGGTGGAAATAAACCATGGCTTTAGTGGGCTTGATTCGATTTATATATCATTGTTTAGAGGAAACTAAATTACAAAATTTTAAATATTCTGTACGTCAAAAAAACCGTTAATTTGAGGTTACATTGTAATAGCCTTTTTTTGACGGAAACCTCAGTGCCCGAGTCTGACTTCGATTGTTGGATGAGCTCAATCATTAGAGTTTTATGTTTTTTTCTGACATCCTTAATAACATTGTCAAAATATTAAAATTATTTACAGACAAGTTGATTCTCGAGTCATAAATAGTGATTTCGATAATTTGATCATATTCTGTCGAACATTGTTCATTTGACTGAACACTCAACGGAAGGGCGGGTCCTTAAATTCTTCTCACAAAAGCCATTTGTGTTTGTAACCTCCGTTTAGACCATTATAAAAGCGTTCAACATCATAATCAATGTCTAAACCGTTGTAATAACACCAGCTATTAGCCAATAACATAGCATGGGTAGAGGACTACGCACAAAGAGGAGCAAACCAACAGCCACAAGGGGGGTTAAGGGTGCTCGAGCACTAATCGCGTGCGAGGGGCCTTCAAGAGACCTTAAGGGTTCTTTCCACGGATCACTATTTCCAGAACACGTTCCAATGGCAGATAATGAATTCGCTTTAATTGGATTAGCGCTTCGAACAAGTGGTGTAAACGCAAACGTTCTCGCGTGTGCACTCCACCTAAAATGTTGTTTTAGTTCGGCCGTGCCCGACCACGGCCGAACTAAAACAATCCGTTGAAAAAACAGCTTTTGGGACTAGATTTTTGCTAGTTCGATTGAATAATATTTAATTTAGTAGAGCCATCACTGTAAAAACATAGCGAAAACGGTTTCCTTTTTTTTCCACCAAATATTTAGGGTCTCAACAAGGAATTTTACTTTTGGTGTATTTATTACGAGATTGTAATTATGAAATGTATCCAGTTTTTGTTACATAAACATTTAAAATGATAGGGCTGTTAAAAAGCGACTTATAAATTTCTACCGTTTTTTTAATACACCGAAATGTCAGTGAAACACGACCGCAAATTATGTGCATGAATATTCAGTAGAACACAAAGCGACACGATATTTTTTCAGAAAGAAATGCTAAATGTCCGCCCTTCTCGTTCACTAGATAAACGCAGATATAAATATTTGAAGTGTTTTGAAAGTGCCGCAGAAATGCCACTTATTTATGCTAGGGTAGTGCTGTGGCGAAATTGATATATCGATAACACTATCTAAAAAGATATTTTGCACAAGCTATTTCTGGGTCACCACAGTATTAGTTCGTTTTTGAGACGAATCCTGGTGCGCATGCCATCAATAACATCCATATTTCTTATATGCTTTCCTTTTTTAAGACGTGTTGTATTTACCTATGGTATTTTAAACTACTTGAAATATAATTGGAATCTATCATAACTATTGAATGGAATCAAAAATGCATAAAAATATTAATTGAATTTTATACCCAATAAGATGTAAGCAAACTTTAGAAAGAGGTACATAATTCAGGGATATCTGTATATTTACGTCAAACACAATTTTTATGAAATCATAGAAAATTTGATTGGCGTAGATGCTATAAAATTAGCTTTTTACTAAATACTACGCTGACGACATGGTGCTGCTGAGCCCATCATGCATGAGAAAAATGTTGTTAGTGTGCGAATCTTATGCTTTGAGATACGGTTTAAAATATAATGTAAAAAAGTCTCAATTTATGGTCTTTAAGAGCTCTTGTAAACTGCCTAAAAAAGTTCCACCTCTTCTGCTAAATGGTGCACCCCTAAAGCGCGTATCTCAGTTCAAATACTTGGGCCAGATTGTCAACGAAAACCTAAGCGATGATCTTGATATTGAGCGAGAGCGCAGGGCTTTGGCAGTGCGTGGAAATATGCTGGCCCATCGTTTCGGGCGTTGTTCTACAGGTGTGAAGATCACTCTGTTTAAGGCCTTCTGTCAAAGCTATTACACCAGTGGTTTATGGGCCAGCTTTACGCAGAGGGCCTACAATGCTCTCAGAGTGCAATATAATAACATCCTCAGGGCCTTGTTGGGGCTCCCGCGATATTGTAGCGCTTCGGGTATGTTTGCTTGTGCCGGTGTTGATGACTTCTATACCATTATGCGCAAAAAGACTGCCGCTGTCTTGTTGCATATCCGTGGGAGCGTCAACGGGATCCTAAGGATGATTGAGGACAGAATGGACTCTGTTATCCTCAATAGGTTTACCGAGTTGCATGTTACTAAATGTGCAAATCAGTGAACCTATCTTGCCCAATCACCTTAATTAAAAAAAATACTGTACCTTACTAACATAGTTTTTAAGAATATTGTTACTAACAAATGGTCGTAGTTGGTCTGAAATAAAAGTTTTCATTTTTTTTTTATGTGGAGTGTCATTACGCGCATAGCTATCGATAAAATTGGAACAGTATTTTCAGCACTAGCGGGAGGCCGAGTCAACCTTTGATTTTTTTTGGAAGCCACGCAATCGTATACTTTATTAATAAGCTTTTGCTGAATAATAACAAGCGCAAAATTTTTACTCGTTTGAAGTGTTTCTTAGAACGTGTGCTTTTATATGAATAGAAAATTTGTAAGCCAGTTTTGAAAGCCAGATTGGTATAAATCAAAAGATCAAAAAAACTCCAATAAAACTTGAAGTGACTTTGATTTGTAATAAAAAACGGTAATTTAAAAAACTAAAAAACTCGACTGCGTTTCTGTGTAAATGGAAATTAAAAAACCCTAAAACAAGAAAGAGGTCATACCCGGGTTAAATTGGTACCCATATTAAAAATTGTATAGCAGTCGGGACCCATTCTAGAAATGGACCTACCTCTATATTACATTGCAGATTACTCCAATCTACTTACGAGACGATTGACTTTCTAACATGGGTCCCGACTGCTACAATTTTTAATATGGTACCAATTTAACCCGGGTATGACCTCTTTCTTATTTTAGGGTTTTTAATTTCCAATTACACAGAAACGCAGTCGGGTTTTTTAGTTTTTTAAATTACCGTTTTTTATTTTATTATTTTTAGTTTTATTATTCAAAACAAAACACCAGGCTGCAAAAAATATTATATTTTTAAAACGGTCTCTTTACTAGCTTTCATTTGATACCCATATTGCTATGCTAAGTAAAAATTCAATCCCCTCTCCCCCCTTTATTTTCATTTTATAGCCTATGTCATTCTCACAATTTTTACAAATTCAACGACACCTCATATGTCAAAAACTGTCCAGCCGTTTGGGTTGTAGGGCGTGCCAAACAATTATACATACATACATACTCCCGAAAAACATAACCCTCCTTCCCCAGTCGGGTAAAAACCCGTAAATGTAAATATTTATGGACATATATTATGGATTTAATATTTTTACAAAAAAACGGGCATTATTTTAAAAGACCTATCTAACAGAAGGAAGCTTACGTCATTTTTATATATAACTTGTTAAGTAATAATTTTACATTTAATGTTATCCATTATGCAGCGTGCATCGCTGCATTGAATGCTAACACACGCCCTCTTTTTATTGTCGCCCTTGTCGTGTTAAGATTTATGCTACGAAGAATAAAATTAATTGACATAGGATGTTGTTCGTGAGGGGAATAATTTTGTAGCAAACCCATTTAAAGCACCTATTTAACTGCTCATATTAGATCATCACTACTAATAAGTGTAGGTACTTATAAGTAGAGATGATATAAACATTTCACTCGCAGTTATCTGGCACTAGATACTATCAAATACTAGACTAGACACTACAATCATCAGAGTATACACGGCCCCACATCAATTTACCCCGATCTGACATATTTCTGCCACCATATTTCAACATTATATTGATCACATAAAGTTTTTTGTCATTTGGGATTTTGTAACAGACTTTGGGAAATTTAATGCCGGGCTCACTGTACATTAGTTGTCAGATGTTACTTAGCGCACATTAATAAGAAAGAAACCTCAACTACTTTTCTTGCTAAAACTCGAGACATGCGCGTGAAATCTCCTGGAACAGTTTTTCAATATACCAGTTCTCTCAAAAATAAAACCGTCCGTCCTCTTCGTGACCTGCTAAATATTGCACTGATGAAGATAAGAAAAGAATTAGTATTCATGGATAGTCCGCCGATTTCCCCTACGTACAAACACGCACTAGCAAATATGAAAATGTAAATGGAACCGTTTTGCACCCCATAGCGTCGTTCTTACTCTTAATGACATCTGGAAATGGCGAAAGCGTGGCGCGAAAATTGGAGCCGCAAAGCCACACCGCCATGTAAATTTGCTAAGCTCTAATGAAAATAATAAGGAACGCAGTGTCGAAGGCCCCAGATTTGATTAGTACGGCACGCGGGGCACGTAGCCGTTATGTTCATTTGATTAAATGAATGCCCCCAAATAGTTTTGCCGACAAAGCCTGGCATCTGACAGCGTCAAAGGATAAGCTACTTGTATGGCAAGAATGCTAATGTTGGGGTCTTGTAATATAAACGGTGTATTTTGCGTGCAATAAAGGTAAGATTAGATCGGAGTAAGCAGAACGTGTACAAAGACATAATTAGTTGTAGGGGATATTAGTTACTTTGAAAATATGATACGTTTATTTTCAAATCATTCTTAACAATCTAAGCGTGCAATTGAATTAAAGCAAATCAAACAATAACAACCAACAAGTAAATCTCAAACTTGCATACATACAGGCAACTTTAATTTCTTCGTATTCGTATAAAAAGAGTGCGGTTGTTATATTGTGAAGTGTTCCCTAAACACTACGATTTGGATTCCTTTAAGAAAAGAGTGAATAGGCTGCTTCTAGACAGACATGTCCCAACATCGGCCGCATCGTCGCTTACCATCAGGTGAGATAGCGGTCAAATGTCTGCCTATTAAATTAAAAAAAAAATTGATTGAAGATGTTCAAAAGAGTCGGGATAACAAACTGCAATACTTTTTCTTCATAAAATGGCTGTAATCTCAAAGCATCTGTTTGCTGTTGTAAAATATTTTCTACTTTAAGGAAATATCTTTTGCATTTTCTACAATTATAAGATTTATTTAAAGGTAGTTTTTAAATTATTAAAAATATTTTTGAGGTCATAACTAAGATTAAGGTGAACGCCGTCAAAAGTGTAAACATTAATATTACAATTTCAGTACACTGAAACTCTGTAGTAGCATGGGTAGTAGTATATAAATGCAAACTGTCCGAACACTACCTGCTCAATGTTTTATAATAAATTGTCTTACTACAGTGTTATGGCACATGGGTATATATGTGGTTATAGTTAAAATAAACGACCTTTTAAAATATATTAGAAAAAGGGAAAAATAAGGTAAGGTATGAAATGTTACCTACATTTCATACCTTACCTTATTTTTCCCTTATTTTTCCCTATTTTTCCCTGAAAACAGATAACTGAAGTGGGTATTTGTTAATCTTTCAATGTGATCGATACACTCGTAGTCAATTAGTTTTGACATAATATTTATTTATTTTATTTTATTTAAACTTTATTGCACTGTAAGTTGTACAATTGGCGGACTTAATGCCTTAGGGCATTCTCTACCAGTCAACCGCTTGGAGATGCAGAAAGTTGAATCAGTGGCGGAACATTTGCAATTAAATAAAATAAATTATAAAATGCATTAATATTTCAACATAAACATACATACTAATATTACACAAATAAATAAAAAGATATATAAAACAATGATAAACATACATAAAATACACAAAAATGAATTTACAATTAACGAAATTGAAGATATTGACGACATCTAGGTAAACGAAAAGAAAAGAATGAACAAAAAAAAGGTTAGTTCTGAAGAGAGCCAAGGTGAAGATAGTGGGCACGGAGTGACTTTTTAAATGAAAATTTGTTTAATATTTCTGATTTAAAAAAAAGTCCTCCGCCACGCGTCTCTCTGTATGTACGCGATAACCTCTAACTAAACATATTTTCATGTGGTTTTAATCTACGAATAGGGTGATTCCCGAGAAAGATTTAGGTGTATCGTCAAAGTTTTCTACCCATGTGAATCAGGGGCGGGTCGTCATAATAAATTAAATTAAAAAGTAACGCCAAGCTTAATTGGTACATATGAATACACGGCCCTTTTTATGTTTCCGTAAAAAACGTGTTATTTCAGGAGCATTGCAAATGAAATAAACATCTCGTTTATGAGGGGCTTGTTACATTTCAATTTAGACGTTATTTTTATTAATTACTTCAAATAAACACGTACTAAATTAGGAAAAAATATTACCTTTGATGGGAAGCGGTTTTTTAAGTTTAGTCTCAATTTGATAATTTTATTTTTAAACGTTGTAACTTCTATTTCCGAAAACGCCACGCTAGGGCGGAATGAAACGGAAATAAAAATTAGTTTAGAATAATGCTGTTTTCTTGTAAGTGGAATTTGTAATCTTTTTTGAGAATAAATTCTTTAAACCTTATTAATTTTGCAAGACTTGGCACAACCACAATGTGTCTCTTTTCTACAAGCAGTTTCTCTGAAATATATTATCAACAAGTATAATTTTATATTCTATCACATCTAAGAACTAATCCAGCGAGCCTCTTAGTTACCAGCGAGCCTCTTAGTTGTACGCCAAACTATACTGTTTTACTACTAGTACTAGATATTATTGTGTTTTAAAGCCAAGAACAAAACACTGCTTTATTTGGTCGTAAGTCTTTAGATCTTACTGCACTTATTTGGGTTCAGGATTTCACAAACAAAGTGCCTTTCAGGAAACAAACTACCTTCGAAATGAAAGCTGGCTACTATTAGATCATTAGGGGCTTACATGAATTAAGTTTTGTTTTGTCACATCTTGAAACCGCTCTAAATTAATTATACGTCCCACACAGATGTGCCGGGTGAAGCACCGTGAGGGCTCGACACTCAACCTTTAGTAGTTTTCCGGTGCTTAAATTAAGTGGAGTTTGTAACCCAAAAATAAATTATCATTTTCATGACAACTTAAAATCGCACAAACTACCTTAAGGAAAAAAATGAAGGACTTCGAGTTTCATATTTGCTGTTATTGTAGTACGAATAGCAATTAAATCCGAGATACTTTGGTCTACTATTGCTTATTTTTCTGCACTAGTTTATGCAATGCAACTATAGTACCGGATAGTGCGGAAATTACGCGGCTGCTGGACATTTACTGAACATTGTGAAGACAATCCGGTTTTTCACTAGGGATGGGGGCCTGGTGACCCGTAACACAGGTTTCGTACCTACCACGGGCACCAGCGATCCACAGCCATGATATTGTCTACATTTATTCCTAATTAAGTTTTGGCAATGTATTTTGTATAGATGTGTATTTGTATGCCGTATTTGGGTTTGTGGAAAGAAATAAATGATTTATTATTATTATTATTATTAATGTGTGTGGTGAAAAAAGAATACCACAAAAATACACATTCACCTTGATGGTGTGTTAAGAAGCATCTAAACCCGCAACATTGATTAAGGTGCTTTCAAACCGTTTTAGTTTCAACAGGATCACAACAAAACTATAAAAGCGAGCATTTCGTCCGTGGCCACACGGCCATTATGTCTCAGCGCAGACACGGCTTGGTCGCTGGACATTCGTTGGACATTGTGTGACGTGGCGGCCATTACGCATCCGACGCGCTGTCTTGCTCCGGCTTGTACTACGGCCACAGACTAAACGCACCTGGGATGTGGGAATTAATGAGGATTAGTGCGTTCAAAGCTCAATACGTTATGCTTACGGCTTGATAGGTAAGTAATCGCTTCACGAAGTTGAAATGCATAACAGTTTCCTAGAGCATGTTAACACGTTGTATACGTCTAAGGTATTAAGTTATTAGATAATATGATAAGTCCTCATAAAACATGACAGAGTTAAGTAGTCTTTAGTTATGTTACGAAATCGGGAAATAAATAAATAAAAAATGCTTTTATAAGGAAACATGTAAGGGAGCCTTTTTATTCAAAGATCCACGTAAATGATTTATGAGCTAAGGTACATTTAATTAATAATTATAAACAAAAGATAAAGTCGCTAACTGTCGTTCGGATTGAATAACGATTATTCCGAAGCCATCAAGTTTTATTTAAACGCGTATACAATTTGTTCCCCCGCTGACCTGGATTCTCATCATCATTGTCATCGAAGCGGTAATTATTTCGGGAACAAACGACGGGGTTGTACTAATTACATAGCTGGAGGGTTCATCTACAAAACGGAACTGGAAGCCTTGAAAAATACATAAACAAATTCATTCCGTAACTGAGAAAAATGAATTTCAATTTATCAGTTTTGTTACAAGCTACTAATTACTTTGTTTTAAACAAAACATTTGCCCTTTTTATTTTTCAGATATTGAGATAGATTTTCTCACATTTTTATTAAAGGCCAAACTGATTATCATTTTTTTCCAACAACGATTTACTTAAAGTTACGAGATACCGCGAAAAACTGACCCTGATCTTTTACTCTTTAAAGTAAAATTTATAAAGTGCCCGCTAACGAAACTAAAATATTTTCAATGAGATTAACAACGTCCTCATTACTAAGCTCGGTGGTTAGAATTGTACACTTAAACCAGTTAGTCATAAATAATTGTAGCTTACGTATTTATAATTATTTTTTGATGAATTCAATATATAAATAATATTTTCTAGCCATCATTCTCGCCTCTTTGCCTCAAGGACACGGTTTTGTTTTTGAATAAGTCGTTTTTAAGTTGGGTTAGTCCCGCTATGCACCACAAATAAAATACCTACGAAAAAGTACCGCTTTGTACCACATTATTTGATACTATGTTAAACAATGGAAGGTACAGGTGGAAAGAAAAGTGTATCTTCCTTGGATAGTTCAAATCTTGAGAAACATAATATTATAGAATAGAAAACTTAAAAAATTAGTCCGTTCTTAAAGCCAAACATTTCAGTCTTATTGATAACACCAATAAAATACAAATAATCAACAAAAAAAATATAAATAATTGTTCAAAATGTTTGAGTTATTGATCACACAAATAAAATACAAATTATCAACAATAAAAAAATGTTTATATTGTTTTAGTTATTGATTACACAAATAAAATACAAATAATCAACTGTTTATTAAATAAAACTAATAAATTATTTAATATTCACTTTGCAAAAATAAATAAAAAGTAAAATAATAAGATTGATTTTTATGTGAAAAATAAATTTACTTTTGTTAAAACACATAAATGTACAAGTAAACATATAACAATATTCAATTGAACTCAAAACCAGTTCTACACATGCTTTCTATGACAAGCGCAAATATTTAACTGGTTTTAATTTAATTTTAAATATTATAATTAAATTTAAATGATTAAACAGAATATACCCCTGTAACACTTTTCTTCATCACTGCCCGCAAATTTGGTTTCGGGCATAGGGAGACTTTTTAGTACGTATTTTATGAGTAGTGCATAGCGGGACTGGTGCATAGCGGGACTAACCCTTTAAGTTTTAGGTTAATAAGTCAGCCTGTTAGATCCCACTGCTGGGAAAAGGCCTCACCTCAACTATGAGGAGGAACGAGCCATACTTCACCACGCGGGCTCAGTGCGGATTGGTGGAGGGGTGTATGTAAGGCAAGTGACAAACCTTACTGTCAGTTATAGTTTTAGGTTAGTTTACTCGTATGTTTAGTATAATTGTTTTTGTTTATAATGAAATTATATAAATGAATCTTGTTATCATTCTCTACAAAAAAGTAAGAATTAGTCTCACAAAGACAAATTCAATCTGAGCAAACAGCCAAGTCCCGCTGCGAGTGAAACAATGAATAAAGTTCGGAAAGATCCAGTTGCGATGGGATTAACGTGACTCAGGTGCCGCTAGATGTCGCTATTGTTATAACAGGAATTGTCGTAGTAGACCCTCAAATAAAGAGATAAATATTAATCTCATAAAAACTTAACATCCTAGACTTCGACCCGAGTTCACCAACTTTTAAACATCCAGTGAACATCTGATGGTTAATTTAACAGAATTCCCTTACGAAATATGTCAAATAATGCTAAATCGGCTGGTCAAGAATTTAACATGTGTTGGTGAACTTCAGGCTGAAAAGGCTAGGTTGAATAAAAAATTAACTCAGGGCTTTTACTCAACTATACGGCAGAGCAGAAATGAAGGGTTATTTGTATGTAACCTTATGTGCGACACTTGCTGATGTGCAAGCCTACTGCCTGACTCGATTGCCTTAAAGCAGTAATGGCTTGAAAAACAAAAAATAATGAGTAGGTATTGATAATTCGTATGGCATTGCTTTAAACTTCTATTGTAATCGTTCTTGCTTTCTAGTTAGACAGGCGCGACACAGTTGCCTATTCAAACACAATAATATACTTGTATTATTATGATTGCTGTCATAAAATTTCGCTTTATTTGTGTCGAGTTGCCTTATAATAAAATCAAGCACATGCCTTTATAAAAGAGCGGGCTAACGTTTCATACCTGTATTGTGGTGTTGCTTCAATGCCTATTGTTCTGCAGTCTCTGCTGAAGCTCATCTGTGTTGTAGTCTTTATTACTACAGAATACAATGAAATTCTTTTTGCAATATAAAAAAAGTTTCCAGCAATTGTATCAGTTGCAATGATTTCATATTAATGCAGATTGTTATGACAGTTACGCAGAGGGACATAACAAACGTCTAATAGTAGTTACTAACTACGCTGTTACAAGATAGCTCCAATTTAGGTTAAAAAGATCATCAATAACTTTTCCATAGAAAACCAGTTTTTAATTTACTTCAAAATCTTATATAGGTAGTCTATACTTTATAGGGTACTCAATCTTATCACTCGTAGATTTTGGACGTATTTTAATATCTTCTGACAATTTATTAAATATACACATTATTAATACAGAAGTGGATATTTACGTACTATTTAGCTTATTATGTCTATAGTATTCAGGATATATTATGTTAAATCGAACCACCTTATTGTTCCCGAACAAATTAACTTAACGTAATAAATAAGATCAAACAGCTTATTTTAAATAATTTATAGTACTTGCTTTGGAACTCGTCAAAATACATAAACAATAACTGTTAATCACGATTGGAAATTAAGGACTTCTGTAATCAGGTTCTGTCGGTGATAGTAAATATAATTTACAAACGTTACGTGCAAGTAAAAACAGAATGGGTTCTCGTATTTAAAATATTGCATTTGTTTATTGGATAGCTAGGGCATTGATTAAACTCTTTCCAAGATTTTATGAGTGCTTTCGAATAAAAAAAAACATAGATAAAACTTTTGCATTGCATTATATTTTTTTTTAGGAGGTTGACTTAAATATCGTATTACTTTGCTGGTCCACGTCTTTTATAAAATAGACTGGCGATAATCGACTCAATAGACAGAGAAAGGATACTGAGTTAATTCACACAGAGAAGAAACATAATATTTCTAATACATTTAATTTATTTCTCAACTAGTGGTTCCCCGCGACTTCGCCATCAAGAGTTTTTCCATATAAACTTTCATCCCCCATTTCACCCCTTAATGTTTTTTAGATCGCGACAAAATGTAGCCTATGTCCTTTCCAGGATCTCGAACTGTCCCATACGATTGAATGTCTGCAACGGTTCTTTTTTGACGTGTCAGTCGAAGAAAAGTGTAAATATGTTATATCAAGTATCAAGGTAATTTAATGTCAGTTATATTTTGCCTCCAATAATCTCAAGTTTTCTCCCAACGACTAAAAAATAAAAATGCCGCCTTTATGGATAGCAGATAGAGATTACAGTTGCTGAGATTGAAAACGGTACCGACATATACCTCGTTGGACGAAAAGGCCAAGAGGTCGTAGGTCAGACTAAAGTCAAGACCCTGAATTTCCGACTGCACTATGTACATACTCCACAAACCAAATGAAGCTAACCATAAAAGAAAAACTGATTCTGGCCCAAGAACAAGGAGAACGACGCGAGGAGTAAATAGGAGGGAAACACTGACTTTTTAGAGGACTGGCTAAGGTTGCCTGTTAAATGGACCAACTCTCCCTGAGTTTAGTAGTGTGGCTTTGTTGGAGCAAGCCTACATTAAAGAGTACTGTATAATGTTCCTAATATCCTATTAGATGCCCTTAGAGAATAAAGAAGATAACATCCGCATCACAGGATCTCTAAGAAAGGTGTGGTGTCCTTGTAGTATTGTAGTATAGGTAGGGGGACGAAATCTTTGTTGGATCAAGCCTATACTGTAGTACTGTATAATGTTACTAATACCCTATGAGAGAATAAAGAAGATAATAACCGCCACAGAGGAGCTAGTGGTAAGTTGTGTGTCTATTATGTGGGACGTGTTACCTAATGCTAACTCTACATTTAATTACTATTTTCAACCTGATGTTTTAAACGCATTCGAAATCAACACCTAGTTTGTCACCTAGTTGACATCGTTAGCTGACACATATCGATAAAAACATAATTATTTAAAAAACAAAACACCCGACTGCAAAAATGATTACGTTTTTGAAATTGTCTTTTCCCTGGCTTTTATTTGATACCCATATTGCTATGGTAAGGAAAAAATCAATCCCCCCTCCACCCCTTATTTTCATTTGCGGGCGCCATTTATAAAATGTATATAGCCTATGTCACTTTCACAATTTTGACAAATTTAACAACACCTCAAATGTCAAAACCTGTCCAGCCGTTTGGGCTGTAGGGCGTGCCAAACGATTATACATACATACATCATATTCTCGAAAAACATAACCCTCCTTCCGCAGTCAGGTAAAAAATAAGTATTTTCGTTCACTGCTCATAAATAATTAGATGTGATGGTATTGGAACGCATAATAAACTGTATTCCTAAAATATGTACTTTATTTATTTAATCTTTATTGCACAACTAAAACTGTGTACAAAAGGCGGACTTAATGCCTAGTGGCATTCTCTACCAGTCATACCTTTGGGCTAAGCAGAAATGAAAAGTCGGCGGTGCGACAAAGGCATAAACAAAATAATTAAATTTATTTAAAGCAAAAAAAACAATAGAAATACTTAGATACTTTGACGTTTTAGTTCTCCAAGGTGCTGTTGGCCTGAAAGTTGGTCTCGCTAGTATTCACTACGTTAAGTGTTTACGGAAAAACTTTCGAGTCTGTAAAGAAAAGATAATACGGCTGCACTAACTTCAGGTACGTTTGTTTCTTTTAAATTATAAAATTGAAGTGCAGAGAAAAGCATATCTTGCAGCATTGCAGACTATTTTTAATCAACCTGTCAGATTTTTATAACCATAGAGAATGATGCAATAGATAATCAAGATTTTCAAAGACGTTAAGAACCAAGTGGTAGTAGTGTATATTAATATCGCCCTGATACATATGCAGTAAAGTCATGCACTGCAGTATATCTACGTTGTTAAAGTGAGTAATGTATATTGCCTGTCAAGCTTATTTATAGAGCTAGAGGCCCAAAGCACCAGATTTTGGCTTACATACTAGTATGTATGTTTCTGATTTACTGCCGCAAAAGTTTGAATTAAATTCTGTCAAAAAACATGAAAATTTATTTTTATTGGATTTATGCATTGCGCGATATCGTTTGTTAAACAAAAAAACATTTTGTCGAGTTGCACGCGCTAAATAGGTAGGTATATTATAGGTAGGTAGGTATAGGAGGTAAGGTTGCTATGTTACGTCGAGCCGGTGAGTGGGAGCGCCAGAACCATCTGGGTGAGCTCGCTCCATCGTCGACTCAGTCTACGCCACATCTGGCTCAGTTTAGAGTCAAGAGAAATACAAATAAAAACCGGCCAAGTGCGAGTCGGACTGGCGCACGAAGGGTAACGTACCTACCATTAACTTAAAACATTAGACAGTTGGGCAAAAAAAACACGTTTGTATGGGAGCCCCCCTTAAACTATTTTTTTTAATTTTAATTTAATTATTTATTTTTAAAGTGAAACACAACATAATATTATGAAAATAATTTAAGCGTCTGCCTGTTGCCATTATAAATATCGAGCAAAAAATGGCAAAATTGACGTTTGTTGTATGGGAGCCCCTCTTAAATATTATTATTATTATTTTAATTTAACTATTTATTTTTAAAGTGAATATATAACTTAATATTCTGTGAATATTTCAAGCGTCTACCTGTTGCCGTCATTAATAGCTAGCAAAAAAAGGTAAAAAAAAACACGTTTGTTATATGGGAGCCCCCCTTAAATATTAATTTTATTCTGTTTTTGTATTTGTTGTTATAGCGGCAACAGAAATACATCATCTGTGAAAATTTCAACTGTCTAGCTATCACGGTTTATGGGATACAGCTTGGTGATAGACAGACAGACACACTGACAACAGGGGCTTAGTAATAGACACCCGTTTTTACCCTTCAGGTACGGAACCCTAAAAAGTACACACGGCAGCACGTCAGACTACACTACTTTGACCTTTATTCCCTACGTAGGAAAAGTTAATTTTTGTGTAACCTGACGTGCTGCCAGCTGTACTAAATAATGATTTTGGTAGGTTTTTATATTTTTTAACACTCACACTGTCGCACTTAGAGACGTCAATTAAATTTAATTTATTATTTAGTCTCGTACTGTCACTTTCTTTTTCAATGAAGTAGAAAAAGACGGCATGAGACTTAATGAAAGATTAACTTTAATTGACGTCTCTGAGTACGGCAGGTGTTCTTTCTTATTTATATAAGTTTAACCAAAAATTCGCACACGGGCAGGATTTGAACCTACGACCTTTGGCTTACCGGGCCAATGCTCTTACCAACTGAGCTACCGTGCAGACCATCTACCCGTGTGAAATTCATGGTCTCTTTGTCTTCTTTGTTTGTTCTAATTTTTGGTTTCTTATTTAAACTTATAAAAAGGTTTTAGTAATAAAATTTTTAGTAAATCTGATGCAATAAAAGGAAAAAAAGTAATGTTTAGATTTAGACAAGGGAGTGAACCCAGGCACTTAAAATCCTAAACGAAGTATACGGATCTTTAAAGGTCAGACAATCATATACGGGCGGATAGTAATAAGTAAGTACCTATGATTTAAGATAATTGTTATTCTGTTGTAATCTATAACATTTTATAAATTTAAGTTTCAAGAGAAATATTGTTTGGTATTTGTTTTAAATTGTTTGTTTTATTCGACCAGTGGTGATAAGATATAGTTTATTTGTACTTGCCAAGTTAAACTTAATGACGCTAAATATCGAAGTCAAACAAATCAATAATATTTACATAATAGACATAAAACACATTTATTTCTTTTCCCGTGCTGTGTTACCTAAAAGTTAACTAAATTACATTTATGGTAAAATACTCTGCTCATAATAAAATCAACGTAAAGCCTTTGCACAGTGTAGTTACTTACTAAATTCTCTTAGACATGAATTCGCATTAAATTCATTAATGTACTGGTATGTAATATAACTATCCAAATGCAGTGCTGAAAGTTTTAAACAGATAGTGACGGGTCTTTTAAAGTTACTGAATTTATTATGACTTGGCTCCTAAGTTCTAAGCTTCTTAGTATCCTAAGTCTGTAATTAATTTGTGTAAATGCTTAATATTTGTTAATCTTATCAGCTTTCTGCAAACACAAGCATTTTAGTAGCAATGGTATAAAATCGGGTTGTTAAGCAGCGTTTGAAGTGGCGTAACCCGCACAATCCCTTTTTCAATACTTATTCGATTCTTTGAACCGGAATTTAAACACAGCTGGAAGCCATACGATTATAAACCTCTGATCCGGATTTCACGTAAAAAAACACTATCGGAAAGCAATTAATTTCGGAATTGGCCGGCTGGACTGCGGCGTGGTAGGGCCGTGGAACCGTCGACAAACGATGCACGTCATTTAATTCTGCCGATCTCATGTTTGTGCCGCGCCATCATATTTAAATTGAATTTCGGAGTACGTACCAACGCAAACAAAAGCGGATTATTACACCGCTCTCAATCCAACTAAACGAGTTTTAATGCTCATCCTTAAAATTTAATTTGGACTGTCAACAGTTATTTTAATAACTTGACGTCACGGTTGTATTGTCGTCATAATCGATACGAGTTTCATCAATTTTTAATTTTTAAAAGATAAGGGCTGTAATAACGTCAGACTTGACTGAAGCATTGACTCTAACAATACGTATTTTAATTTGAATTCATAGTGATAGTACATTTTTAAATTCAGATTGCTTTTGAATTGTTGAATAGATTGTAATTACGATCTACGAAAAACTTCGCAAGAAAGGTTTATAGCTTTTTTCATGATTAGAATTGAAAAGAAAAGTATGAATCTTCATTTGAACGTGAATGGAATTTCTTTTTTGTTGTACAAAACAGACTTAGATCGACTCATACTTGAAAAAACCCAAGAATTTAAAATGACAGTCTTGTAAGAGCTAAAAAAGTATTTTTTTTCTCATTGTCACAGTGGGTGATTTTCAAAAGACGTTATAATGTGTATCAGCGGGTAAGTTGGCGTATCATCGCATACAGCGCGTGGTAACGAGCTCTGAGCAAATATCTCAGTCGGCTACAATGCTGCGTTCGCATCCGTTGCGCTGTAATTAGCTATTCAAAGAGACACTCGTAATACTGCTATATTTTTTTTCTGGGAAAACAAATGTTTTTTTAATAAACACGCTATTGTTTTTTTAAGGTTCCGTTGCACCGTTTGATTTTACTGGTGTAACAAACTTAAATAAACGTCGAAAATTTATAAAGCTTTTTTAAATATTTTTTTGACGTTTGGCTTAACTACGAAAAACCGACTCTTTGGCGTTTGGTTATAAGTAATTGCAACTAGAAAAAACACAGCGTTAGATTATAAGAAATAATTTATACACACAATGAGAATTACACACTTATTTCAATATTAACTTGTTCCTAATATGTTTTTACATAAAAATAAGTTACTTAATCTATACATATAATAAAACTGTAAAATCGATGCGTCTGTACATTGATTTTTTTAACAAAAACTAATCAAGGGTGATGTAAAAATAGTAACAGAATAGGAATCTACAACTTTTAATTTTTTTGTCTGTTTGTCTGTATGTCTGTTTGTCTGTTCGTACACGCTAATATCCAGAACTACTGAACGGATTTGAATGAAACCTTTTTTATTGTGTAGCTATTAAGTCTGGGCAAATACTAGGCTATAACTTATTTTGAAGATCGGAGTACCTAGGTGGAACCTTAGCAGTACACTTAAACTAAGAGAGATATGAAAGCAGCGCCTTAAGAAAAGTTATTCAGCGTGATAAGCATTTTCTATTGACGTACACATATTAAAGGTCTGGAGCAACTGATACGGAACCCTAGCATTTCAGCTCAACTATAAGATATATGACTAGAGCGTCTTAGGGAACATTCTTCAGCGTGATGAGCACTTTCTATTAACGTACACAAATTGAAGATCTGGAGCAAATGTATAGAACCCTAGCAGTTCAGCTCAACTATAAGAGATATGGATATAGAGTGCCTTAGAAAGCATTGTTCGGCGTGATGAGCATTTTCTATTGACTTACACAAATTGAAGGTCTGGAGCAATTGATATGCTAAATTACTTAAAACTGATTTTTAAACTCCCAAGGTAGTCCTACTGTCTCCAAGTCACGATCTGGTGACGGAAACCTGGAGAAATCGCGAGAATCCTTCATATTTTATAGGCATATATACCATACTGGCAGTTCGCCGCGACTTCGCCCGCGCCAAAAGTCGGATTTTCCATACAAATTTTCATCCCCTATTTCACCCCCCTTATGATTTTATATCGCGACAAAAAGTAGCCTTTGTCCTTTCCAGTGTCTCAAACTATCTCTGTGCCAAATTTCATTTTATTCGGTCCAGTAGTTTCGGAGCCTATTCGATGCAAACAAATCTTTCCTCTTTATAATATTAGTAAAGATATGCTACAGCACTAATTTAGATACTTAAGCGTTTACATTCAGGAGTCACAATTTGATGGTGCTGACCTTAACGCTAAGTAGTTCGTGGATACTTTTACCACAAATAATAATAATAATATCTTTTATTTTAGGCAACAAATTTTAATAAAAAAATTTGGCTCATATAATAAATACCTTATAGACTAATATACACACAAAATATTAACACATTTTACAATATAAACAAAAAACTAAACTACACGCGTCAGCGTCATGTAGCGATGCGCGCGGTGTCGGCTGGCAGCCGTCCTCGGAACTTCCGAACCACGACTCCCTGCGGCCAAAAGTCCTCCTTCATGAAGGTCGCAAGATGGTGAGTCGGTACTCTCACCACAAACGAACTAAAATTGACTTTGTGGCGAGATTCCATCCGTTTGACCCTCAGGGTAAAGTTGGACTTCTTTCGGACATGGTTTACGACGTCCTCGACTTTGTGCAGGCGGGACAGATACAACTGCGTCGTGCGTACTTCGGGACGCAGCGGATGTTCGGGTCCGGTTGGTGCGGTGCCACGGTGGTTACGGCTGGCAGGATTCCTCCTTCTTCTTTCAACTTTTGTAAAAGCCTGCTCATCGCACCGTTTCTTCGGTTGACAAACAGTTTGTCGAAATTTTGTTGAATTAGAGGCCTTTGCCTTGCAGTGGGGTGTCCCACTGCAGGGCTAAGGCCTGTCGTGTGACAGGCTCATAATCATAATAGGAAATAACTGTACGAAGATAGTAGTAACTTTCAAACCGACCTTTGAGTAGGCTAGGGACACAATTAATAAATGCTAAACCGCATTAATCTATTGCGGTAGGGAATTATCGTAAGTATCTATCGTGGTTTGAGTCTAACTTTTTTCTGAACACTAAAACTAAAGTTACCTACCTATAATTTTTTTACAAACGAATAAAACTGCCTTCAATAATGTAAACTGAAAAGTAAAAAAAGTCCTTTACACTTTTACTAAGAAAGACACTTATACGACAAAATTAATTTTGAAGTCGGTGTCACTGCGAAATTTTCTTACCAGAAGAGGATGGCGAGGTGATAGTAACCTTTCTAAAAAAAGAGTGCCTATTGATCTTGATTTTCTCTCTTTTCCTTACGACATGGTAGACTAAGAGATCATGATAGCTGGATGCCGACGGGGTATAAAATATTTTGTATCATCGAGTCCACGCGTATGAAGTTGCGGGCAACAGCTAGTCCTAAATAATTAAAATAAACACAATATATTTATAAACAATAAAAAATAAATATATAATTATAGTATCAACCCCTCCACCAAGTTGCTGGTGCCAAGAAGGCTGGCAGCGTTACCCCTCTGAATGGCCAAACTCAAACGTTGGCCGAGGTAATAACCGGCCTTCTTGTCACCAGTTACGGTGACCAGCCGCTCAGCCAGCTCGGCAAAAAGTTTTTTTGCTTCAGGCACCCAAGGGCCCAACGTCTCTACTCCAAATGGTGCAAAGCGGTAGCAGCTGTCTAAGGCGGAGTACTTTCTACTTTTTAAAGACTCCGCCGAGGCAGCCGCTGCGCCTGCAGACCTAGAGGAAGAAGAGACGTGAGAAGGAGCCAGAGTGTCCACGCAAGTCACATCCCGTTTCTCCAGGGAATTATCATCATTCCATCAGGCCTTTTACCATCATCTCGGCAAATACCTAATGGTTCTAAAACTGCCGGGACTCTAGCCGAGGTAAAAGCCCTGTGCAGATCTTCGTTTACGTTGGCGTGGCGTGGAATGCGGCCTGCGCTTTGGGCATAAGACAGACCGTGTAAACCAAGACTGTCTACGGCGGTACCGCAACGACAGTGGTGGGGATGATTAATACGAGTACCGAGACGCAGGCATGAAATTAAAGTTAGCGACGTATTGTCTAGAACGGTGACAATGTTTGCGGAAGGCAGCGTATGCAACCAATACCCAGATTCTTTCTCGGCAACGGCTAAGAGACGCGCACGAAAAAGATAAGATGAAGAGTGTTAGATAAAGAGTAGGTTTTTGTTGACAGTAGCAAACACCAAGATAAAAAGTAATGTTGTACTTACTTCGTTGACTCAACCAGATACATGACGACTCATGTAGGTAATTTTAATTGGGACTACAGCAAAAAGTTTATATTTTTTCCATTATGAGCCTTATTACTCTGAAACAAGTTGTTTGTAGGGTATTCACTCGTAATTGCAAGGAACATGTTACATTTTTAAACATTGCATACCATAAAATACCTACTTGTTGTCTTACATCGAAACATTTTCTGTACGAGTACCTCATTATTCTACATAAGGCAAGATTCTGAAGGCATTTGAAAATGATTCCAAGAAGTCTTTGGTGCAATTACATAATGTTCGAAAAGCCATTCCACTTGCACACTGTGAACGCTCGCTACCCAGAACCCTGTGGTTGCACGAATATATGAACTAACGGCACGGCTTCTCTGATATTAATAAAGCATCTTCTAAGATTGCTTGCTTAAAACTGAAACTTGAAACGCCTAATAATAAATACCTAGTTCAGTGCAAAAGATTTTAAGGTGCTTCAGCTTCTAAAGAAAAATCTAAATGAGTTTTAATTTTTATGAATCCTTTAATCTATACCAATTGTATCAATGCAAATTAGTGACTTTTTAAATGAAACCGTTTTGATTCATAAAAAATATTAACGCTTATGTTACAAATCAAATTAGAAATATGGATAAATCAACAGAATAAACGCAACAACTTATTCAGATTGTATTACGTGCACTGCTTATTTCACAAAAATGTTTTTTTTAAATAAAATTCTGGATTTAATTTACCTATTGTATAAGTGACTTACCAATATCGTGGTTACATAACTACATAAAATCCTGTTGTAAACTGATATGTATGTACGAAGTGCCAAAATAATAAGTATCTGGTTCTGAGACACAAGGAGTCATCATTCAACTCCTAATTGGGAAGCGGCGCAATTATTATGCATAACTTTACAAGTGCCATCGTCGGCCAATAGTGCCCTATTAATAGTCTAGAACTGATTTCAAATTACTCCGCCTCCGCCTACAATTATCGGAACATCCGTCTGTTGCTTAGATTTATTGTATCAATTATTCAGTTTCTAGAAAAATCTTTAGCAATATTGCTACTGGGATTGAGATACATTTGTAACTTGTTATTGTATTCCTTGTTGGGAACGAGGAACTTACAAAACGATGTCAGCATGGATAATGAAGGAAATAGTAATGGAAAGGGTTCATATCGAACACATAGAAGATCAGTAGGATAAAATGTCCAACCAATACATCAATAAAGAACTAAAATTATGAAGCCTAAATTGAATTTTTTTATTAATAATTATTCTGTATCTAATTATATATGCTTCTTAATATTTGGACTGAACAATATTGAGTAAGTTTTAAAGATAAAACATCTTTTAATAGATGTTACATTCAAAGTTATTTTGTATACGATTCGGACGAACTGAAGTGGCCAGTATTCTAAACTGAAGTAGCCAATATTCTTAACTGAAGTAGCCAATATTTTTAACTGAAGTAGCCAATATTCTTTCGTAAGTAATAAGTTACTTAACATCACAGGTTCTTGCTTGAAATAATTTCCACTAAGACATTAGTCAATATCAGCACGCTACATTTATTTGTATTTGCCTGGGCACGTATCTACTTGCTTACCTAATGGAATATGCTTGTACCGAACACAGGAGAGGCATGATTACAAGACTTCCGACAAAATCAAAGGAGCGTGAGGGAAACACATGCGATTTTGTAAATTCAATTTGTTACGCTTACAACCTCTTATAACGACCATTTATTTCTATTACGTTCCGTGTCGGAGACCGCGAACATGATTCATTCCTACTTTTATCTTCGCGAATTCCATAAACCGAAGGGAAACAATTTTAAAAAGCTATGAATACGCAAACAAAGGAAAAAGAATTAGTTACCGCTTTGTAAGTGTCCCCGCTTAGATTTTAATATTTATAAAATCCTGTTGAAGACCGAAGTTGAAGGAAGTGTGTCTCAGTTTTTTGTGTGCCCCAAAGTTGCGTTTTCATAACTCTTTCTTTGTAGGGGAAGTTAACAAGTTTTTCGCTGACACAACAACCCCTTTACTTTTGGCCACTTCAGATGGGATGTTAACGATTTAGTACTTCCGTTGAAAAATATAATTGCTTCGAGGATTCGGAGGGGTTTTTAACTTCGTCATTTGAATTCCGTTTGGGAGTTAGGTCAACGATTTAGGAACGAAAAGAGTTTTGAATTTTAAGTAGCGGGTTAAGACAAATGGCTTTTATGGAATAAGCAAAGAGAACAGAATTGGTATTTCTGTTTTCATTACCTAATAACTACTTTGGTGTATTCTTATATTTATTTTTGGTGTTTTTGGTAACGATCACTAACGGCTAACCAAAATGATGTATGTACTCGTAACTGATAGAAAATTTATTAAAACTACAATTTTAAGTCTAATACCAGAACAGGGTTGTCTCACACTCAAAGAAGAATACTATTTATAATTCATAACGTACGTATAAAAGGATACGAATTTAGCTCTGGCTCCCCAAATTGTAAACTTAGCGCCTTGGCGGCAATCTACAAACAAAATGATATTTGGGCCTGTGTATGATGCCGTTATCTGGGCCTGAACTCGCGAGTGTGACAAAGTGACATCTTTAAAGACGTTCCCAGCAAAATACTTGAGTGTGAATTGCATGGAGCTAAGAATAACGTAGGTAGGTGTCTTCAAACACAAAAAAAATGCAGAAGACATTGATTTTTGTTACAATAATTTACAGGTTTAAATAAATTATGTTAACTATCTTTTTTTGCTTATTCAAAATCAAAGCATCTATGTGCAAAAGCCAAAGTTACTTATATCTTGAGCCATGTGTAAAACTGCTTTATTTCAATAGAATTGGATCCTTTGAGATCTCTATGATCTTATTAATTACTTAAGTTTAGGAGCCATTAAATACATGCAAGAGAACATTAACTGTTTTAATGTTCTTGAGATAAATGGAGCCTTAATACGTGTTAGGTTTATTCAAGTATGAAATACTAAGTTATACGCATTACTATTGTAGAAATAATACCTGTTACTATTATAATGTATTCGTAAATTTAACTACAAATCCTTTTACGCTAAAATCTTGCTTATTTAGTAAAATCGATATCTTAGTGACAACTGTAATAGCTCACAAAATAAATAAATAAATATTTGATAACATGACATATATATATATATATATATATATATATATATATATATATATATATATATATATTGCTTAGATCCTAAAGTAAGTAGCTTAAGCACTTGTGTTATGGAAAGAAATCTAAAGCAACGGTGGTATCACAACACCCAGACCCAAAACAATAAAGAAAGTTTAGATTTCTATATTGATCCAACCGGGGATCGAACCCGAGACCTCAGAGATAGCGACACCTTAAAAACCGGTGTGCGAGTCACTCCGCTACGGAGTTCATCAGAGAAACAAGACAGATTAGTATTATTAATCGGCTAGGCGATGCGTTTTCCATCTACAGGCTACGGCCTGTTTTTACCTGGAAAGCTTCGGCCAAAGCAAGGCATTGAATTGAAGAACCTGCGTCCACGGTGGTGATGAGCTGTCGTGAACGAACATATAGCAATATATATACACACATATGTTTACATTGACGACTCTTCCTTTTATAGATTTTGTGTACACATTTTGGACGCACAGTGATCGCTACCACGCACGCCATCGCGGACGCAGCCTGACCGCCTTGGTTTGACCAATGCTAAAAATCTAACAGCTCACGTAATGGGTTCACGTTATTTGTTTTGATATACCCTTTTTGGTTTACAAAGTTAAAAAACAACCTATGGTAATTTTGAAATATTGAGATTTTATGCCCATAATCACTACACAGTTAGCTTGTACCACCTAAAATTAAAAGATACCACTTGTACCACCTACAATTAAAAGGTTTAGTTTTACAAAAATACGGAGTTTAATTTATCCTGCATTTGCCTTCTACACGCACCGGAAACCGACAAATGTCGTTACTTTTTGCATGTGTGAGAGTTTCCAATCAAGAAAAAGTTTGCTTCCAAAGACAATCCTGCAAATATGAGAAATAGTCGTTATAGGCATGCTTATGACGTCACAAGTTTACATTTTCAATAATTAATTACAAAAAAAACTACTGAATGAAAAGTCAAAAAACTCAAATTACTTTCTTAATTTAGTCTTACTTCAAGAAAATGTAAAATAAAACATATACTGTAACTTTACATACCAAATTCTATAAATATGAGCCTTAGTTTGTCCCTCTCCTTTTCTTCTCTTCACTTTTTGAATTATTTCGTTTAGGCACTCAAGACAGTTCTGCATTCTCCTGAGACCCTAGCTATTACTGGTTGGGGTTATCACTGAGCTGTAGATCCTGTCTAGTGTAAATAAATAGCGACTCTTGTTACAACACAATAAAGTCCAAATTCAGGTCCGTTAGATTTCGCAGTAAACCTTAAATTAGAAATCCTTCCTGCCGACTGGTATACGAATTGTCATTTTTTCATCATCTTAAAAGCTATTTTTGTTTTCTTGACGCTCGTTTGTAATTTTTGTTGTTATAGATACTGGCTACTTCGAATTAATTTGCTAGGAAAAGTAGGAGTAAATGACACAAAAAGCTAATAAAATTGTTTACGGTCCGACACATATTGTTCAGCTCTAATCGTATCTCGCCTGGATACGATCTTCCTAGCTCCTTGCCGCTGTATTGTTCGAGTTTCGGCACTTCGAAACAAACTTCCCCACTCGAGTGTTTGCCCCGCGCTTCGCAAATTGTTATTCATAGCTCAGTACCAGCCCCCTCGAAAGAGTGCTCATCTTATCTCCCGGTTAATATCGTCTCTAGTTGTAAGGAAATTATTTTTCCCTTACTCGCTTCGTTTCTAAGTAGTGGTGAACTTTGCTACCGCCTGGCTTTGCTTTTGTTTCGTTTGTAGTTCAGCACATCTCCGTTTTAAAGTACCCGTTGCTACTGGCTAGGATGGTAATCTGTGTCTATTATTTATCACAAAGACGGTTAAAACAGTTTGGATGTTTAGTCTTATTTTTAACCATAACTTACATTATAATAAAAATATAACAGGTAAAATATGAAGTATTACAATTATAATTTAAAAAACCTACCAGTGTGCTTACTAAATATATTATAAAGATGATTAATGAACATTTTTAACTTTATTAGTTTTTAATTTGTGATGAAATATGAAAACTTTTATATGAAGGCTCCTTGTACACAAAATAACGGTATTAATAAATTCGAGAACAACCTCTGCCGCAATTTGCTAAATTGAAGGAAAGTTTCAATTTAGTCAAACTGAGGAAAATCGAATTTTATTACCACCGACGGTTTATTAAAGCGTTAAACTAAGTTATAGAACAATTAGATTAATTATTATAAAACCACTTCGCGTCTAAAGGATAAGATATTATTTCAGCTTTCGCACAGACTCGAAACATTTACATCAAAACTCAAAGAAAAATAAGGACGGCAATAGTTTTCGTAGTTCCACGATCGTAAGATTGATAACGGACATGCGCAATTCCGCTGTGGCGCTATCTCTGAATGAACTTAGAGCTTTTCTGTCATTGTAAAATAGTTCTTGACGCGTTCCGTTACAGTGCACAACTATTGTTTTGTAGTTTTATTGTGTGCAGCAACGCATTGGCATGTTACCATGAAGATGCGTCTTCGACGAATGACGCCCACATATGCGCTGGGCGCACACCCGCTAAAATACGAACAGGACTAAGTTGTCGTGTACGTGTGTACGTACATTTGTGTGTATATAAATTTTCGTTAAAGCAAGATAGGGCAAAAGAGGAAAAGCCCGTAGTAAAAGCGGGTAAACGCCGGTTGGGCGCACAGACTTGTCAGTACACTGTGGATCGCACGGAGGGGCGGTAGTGTCTCACCGCCCGATTTTGGCGGTAAATTTTCCGATGTTCGTTTTCGTGCCCACGTGTTATACAAACAATAATTAATGCCAAACTACTATGGCAAGTTGTATCATGAACTTTAAAAGTACTTGTGACAGTATGAGCTCGGTAGGTTTGATGAAAAAAGTTTTCACGAACTTATGATCCAGCTGTGCCACTTATATCTTCGATGGTATGAGAGAGTAAGTAAAACTTTTAAGATTTTTATGACATATTCTCGTAAATATCTGTTAGATTAAAATATTGTCTAAAATTATTGATTTAAGGTAAAGAATATGTGGTAAATTTTAAAATAAATTCAAAATATGAAATGAAAAACCTACAAGACAAAATTAGTGTAAGTATTAAAAATTATTGCATGCCCCGTTTGCGTCATTTATGACTACAAAATATTGGTTTATTTATTTAAAACAGATTATGGACTTATTTTTACATTATGAAAACACGTTTTGATAAATTCAATGATTCACCTTTTGATCTCTATATTTATTGCAAAATATCGATCTATACCTTAATATTTTTAAGTAATTTAATACTTTTCTGTTATTCTGAAAAATGCTAATAATACTAAGTGATATAAGAGTAATGTTGTAGTTATAAGAGTTTTCTAAAAGAATATATGAAATAACCTCGAAATATTTCTACTAAAAGTAAAGTATCAACGAACTGCGATATCCAGCCGGTCGTAACGCGCTGCTACGGCGTAGCATTTGCTACGAGAACCGCGGCAGTTCTTCTACTGGCTATTTCTTATTTCATTTTACGAATCCGAGTAACATTTCCTTAATAATAACATAATATTATACAATATTCAAACAAAGGAACAATTCAAAGTACCTACATAATCTCAAACGCATAATGCATTCTAGTAAATAGATATTGTGTAAAAGTTTTTTCAGATTAGCTTATATTTTGATGAGTAATTTTTTAACTATGAAACCGGCAGCTTTAGTCGAAAGTGTGAGTGGTACTTAAACATGTAACTATAAAAACTTGGGTCCAAAAATTATGAAGAAGAAGAAATCGGTGGAGGTCTTTGCTACATATAATTTTGTCCGTAATAATAATAAATTATTTATTTTAGACAAAATAATTAATAAAAAAACTGCTGTTCATAATTTATTTAATCTAAAAAAATATTTTAGTTTAAGTTAATATTTTACATGTATGTATGAAAAAAAAATACATATATGTATTTTAAGAGCTTTTGCCCTTACTGCAAACTATAAATTACAATGTTATTATAATATAGTAGCGATAAAGAAATAAATTACTCGTTTAAGCTTTTTCCACGTATTAGCATTAAATACACGTTTTTCTTAAATCCACCGGTCCATCAATGAGTAACGCTGATTACAGCTGTCAATCAAACAGCTTAATTGCTTTTTTGGCTCCCACGGTATACAGTAAAAATCACACCAAATGAAAAATCGGCTAAACTAGAGCCAGGCTCAAGTTCACCAATTTTTAAACAGCCGATGAACCTGCATTGACAGTTAATTTGACAGAATTCCCATACAAAATATGTAAAATAATGCTGAACCAGTAAATTAAAAACTAAACATGTCTTGGTTGACGTAACGCTTAGGGTTCCGTACCTTTGTACGGACGACAGCGTTTCATGGTAAACACTGTGACATGTTATGCGGTTGTAGGAAGGATGAGTTTGCAACAAAAACGTGTAGTCCGATGTGCTGGCTACTATGCAAGATAGCCCACATGTTCTGAAGCATGTCTGATGTACAAGTATGTGTGTTGCATAAATAAATGACTTTTATGAACCAAAGTAAAAATAAGTTTTTTCGTAAACAAGTTTTTTGTAAATATGTTTATGTTGACAACCGTCTTAGTGTAGTGGTTCGTGCTCCGGACTACAAAACCACAACCGTCTTAGTGTAGTGGTTCGTGCTCCGGACTACAAAACCACAACCGTCTTAGTGTAGTGGTTCGTGCTCCAGACTACAAAACCACAACCGTCTTAGTGTAGTGGTTCGTGCTCCAGACTACAAAACCACAACCGTCTTAGTGTAGTGGTTCGTGCTTCAGACTACAAAACCACAACCGTCTTAGTGTAGTGGTTCGTGCTCCGGACTACAAAACCACAACCGTCTTAGTGTAGTGGTTCGAGCTCCGGACTACAAAACCACAACCGTCTTAGTGTAGTGGTTCGTGCTCCGGACTACAAAACCACAACCGTCTTAGTGTAGTGGTTCGTGCTCCGGACTACAAAACCAGAGGTTACGGATTCAAATCCCGAAAGGGACAAATGTTTGTGTGACGAGCATGAACATTTGTAAACATAAAAAGTGTATAAACATATTAATGTATGTCTATCCATTATCCTAGTCGCCATAGCACAAGCTAGCTAAGCAAGCACGCTTAGTTTGTGCCTAGGTAATTGGCTTGTTTGTTAAACTAATTTATAATTTTATTATTTGTAAGGGAAACCTTTTAAATGTTTTTTTTTCAGTTTTGAGTTTTTTAGTTTTTATTTATTAGTCACTAGTGAACCCTAAAAGTTAAATCAAATGAAAAAGAAACATGAATTCAATAGGAAATAAAAACAAAACGATGAAATTTGTTTTGGCGATAAAACTGGCGCATCTGATTTCGTTTTATGACTTTTACGAACCATCAACGTTGGTCGAGAGTCGTTTAATTAAAATTATCACTCCGCGTTTTAAATGGATATGTGTTTTGATGTTTGTTAAAACGGTTTACCTATGTGCAGCAAAAATATGTATATTTATTTCTTTGCTAAGTGTTGTATTCCGGTTGGTATTCGACCGACAAATCCGTAATTATAATGTATTTCAGTTGCTTATTAATAGTTTTTCTTAGTACTTACCTATTGCCTTTTATGACAAATGTTATGCTTGGATCAACCTGCCTTTCCTCAAAATGTAAAAGTATACATACTTACTGTATTATATTTAATAAATGTAGTAGGTAAGCAATTTGGAAAAACTATTGAAATTATTAAGCTAGCCCAGTCACTGAATGCTCGCTAACCCAATACTAATATTTGCAAGATGATCAAGTACTTCTCAGGTGTATTTACCGATCAGTACAGTAAAACGTGTAAGGAATCATATGCAACGTATGCTGCTATGTTTTTTTTTTCATCCAAGTCTATACTAAGGTGTCCTGATAATGCTCCGTTAACAGTCACTGAGAAGCCCTTACAAATATAGCGCCAGGGTCAATAAAAGAAAAAAAGCGTTCTGGGGGATATTAATATATATAAGTAGATTTTCCAAACTAATGTAGGTACCATAGAAGTACACATGCTCTTTCGGTTGACATCCCGAGAGCAAAATACAACTCGATTTTTAACTTCACTGAGTTCTAATATACCCCACTGTGGCATCAAGTTCGTTATCAAAGTACCGAACATCACAAAGTGTATACATACTATACAGAAACTAATATAACAAACACGTATTTATCCAGCGAGATTATGAAATCTGTAACTACAATTGACTGTCTCAGCGCTGATATACGAGGAGTTGCGAGATATTATTATGATATTTATTTGACATCTGCCGGGTGCGGGATCACGTCTTAGACAACGAAATATGAGATTTTGCGGTGTCTATTTATTACGCTGTACACGTAGAACTTAGTTATTGCCTCTACTACAAAAAGGGTATGTTATGTTACACCCTGTGTGACTTTGTTGTGTATTGTTATGTTTTGTTGTAAAAATAGAGTTGTTGAATTTCACTCCGCATTTTTTTAAATATTGAGCTTTCATCTACTGTAATAATATTTTCTTTGAGATACTGTTTTTGGCGTCATTGATATATATATATTTTTTTTTTCGCCAAATTTCAACTTTCTAATTATTTAGTCTCTGCACACGACCGCGGACATACAGATGGACATGGCGATACTACAATAATATTAATAATGATTTATTTCTAACCACAAACACAATCTTTACTTGTTGGAGACTGGTGTCTAAACTAGACATCTTGTTTGGAAGTTGTACATGATAAAACTGATTACCTACGATATGATACGATAATGGTTCCTGGTAGACTAAGAACCCTAAAAAGTAGCTCATAATACTGACTAGCTCTACTTCATAACTATATTAACACGAAACTTATTTAAGATAGTAAATAAGTATGTCAGTACTTCTGCCCTTATCAAATTTTCATTTCAGGCCCCTAAGTTGTAAAAATCGTGTCATTTCGTGCAATTCTCATCCAAGCCAGGTCCTGATTTTTACGAAGTTTATTTTTATACGCCTTTCGCGTGGCTTATGACACCAAATAGGATTACTTTGCATGTCTGAATGCAGTCACTGCACTGTGGCTTGAAACGCGATGAAAATCTAACGCTGTATCTTCATTGGTTTTATTTAATAAGCACTATTGCATTCGATTTCAATTCTTCTTTTACGGTAGGAGACTAATAAGTAGAATTGAGTCTTAATATCCGATTTTTATGACCATACATGAAAATCTGATGATCAGAATCATAATTCTTATTCGACATTTGAATCAGACCATCAAAATGCTATATTTACGATTTGGCATACCAGTCTAGAACCGGGTAGTCTAACTCTATATTTCAATGAAGTACCTAGGAATTATATGTTGGCTTTAGAAGTATGAATGATTTTTTAAGAATTTGCATGACTAAACATTATTCGCTGTTGAATTTAGGTCACAATCACCATAGAGGCATTGAAAAACATTGCAAATGAAGATCATGTTTGCTTGCATTATTCATGCAACGGACTGTAGTGTTTGTGAGTAAACAGCGCACAGTGCATCTGGTTCGGGTCTAAGTTTATTTTTACACGCTATATTCCTCACGTATGATTTCCAAATCTTATTACCATGCATGCTTGAATGCAGTCACGTGAGACCAGAACTAGAATGCATGTCACCCTAACTTGCATCGTGGTCGCGGTGTCACCTGCATTTTCGTGCATTTGAAATTCGTTTGCGCAATGAATGCCTTTGTTCCCGAAGCCAAACAAAGGAACAAAGAATGGCTCCTGATTACTCTAGGTCTGATTTAGTTTGCTTATTTAGAGATTTAATTAAAGTTTGGACTTCTGTTTGTTACATTTTGGTTAATTACACTTGAATGAACATGTTAAATAATGATATTATTTAAAACAAAACTGAAACTGAGTTAGATTTGAATATGACCTCTGAAGGGCAGTTTTGGTTAAAGGTGTTCAGTTTTGTTTACAACATTTATAATATTAAAGTATTATTGACAATAAATTTAATTAAGCTTAAAATAATCAAATTAATATCTAAACATTCTAGAAATAAAAAATTGAGAAGCCTCTTCACTTCTCTTCTCAAGAAGTTTCTTCTGAAATAAAGCAGAATATAAAACTTTATTTAAATAAATGAGACAACGAAGCGTTTAATAATAACATATAAGTGCTCCATCTCAATGTTTTTTTTTTTAAATTAGGTACCTATCAAAACTTAAACGTATTATGTTACACAATGTTTATTTAGGATTTATTTCGGAATAACAATTAAAAGTCAACTGATTTTAAAAGCCCTGAATACGGATCGTTCCAGAAAAAAAAATCGACGCTCTTTAAATTGACTTAGTCACTGGATTAGTGAAAATATAATAGCAACATAGCTTAATTCTTAAGAACAGAATTCGAAGTTATATTTACTAAGAAATAAGTTTAACAGTCAGGAGTGTAGAGAAAAGGTCCCGATACTTTCTTAGAAAGACTCGCAATCAGCTGTTGGACGAAGTTAGAGTTGGCGAAGCGGAGAATCTAGAATTGCTTGGAACAGTTTTAAAACTGTAGCCACCTGTTTTACTGAGAGGTAGAACTTTAAAAATATTCACGTATCTCACTCTATTAAGAGGCTGACATTCCGACTGAATCCAATTCGAATTGCATTTCTTGAGGGGAAACTTTGTAAAACTGACGATTTGTGGACTTTAGCTCTGTTATATTCTATTTTGATAACTTTGTTTGAGGTATTGAGCGGTTCTAACTTTGTGGTTAACTTCTTAACGGACGGCCTAATTTCTGACGTCTTTTGAATTTCAAGTTGGCAACAAAAATACTGTAATCCTCTGGGATACTTCGATGTTTACATTTTGTCGTCCTCATAAAACAATAATCGAGCCCACTAGAATATAAAGTGACATAAACATTGTGTACTTAGGTAAAGTTGCTTATTGACTCTTCAACTCTACGAACTGTAGGTATAGAATCTTATTTTAACCGTTACCTATTCTAAGTACCTACTATTTTCGTAAACGGCTATTTCAATTCTCGTAAAGCTGATTCAAGCAAATCACACTCGATACACTCTCAGTAAGCACCGCATCAGTCATAACATGGAACCAATTTCACTTTAAGGGGACAACGATTTGAATTTAAAATGAGCCGAGTTCTATTCGCGACAATCAACAGTTGCAGCACTGGGGACCGTATATTTGACTGGTTTTATTTGTCATAGTAATTGGATGACAAGCTATTTGATTTAAAGTCGATTTTACCATCACATTAGGAATATTCGTCGAATAGAATACAAAACGCCTAATTTGAAAACGTCACCTATTTGTCAGCAATCATTTAAGTAAATCTTATTTTAAAATCTGTCGTTTTATACTTATTCAGTCGGATAAGTCTTATCTGACATTGGTGAAAACGACTCTTAGTGCGTTTAAATCAGAAATACCTACTTAGGTTAAATCATTAGCACTAGGTCAATGGATGCTAACCAATTGAAGGTTAGCTATAGCTTTCTTTTTTCTTTACTCGCCATGTAAAAACGATTATTTCACAGATTTTTAATTAAAACTTTACTTTTATATCATCTATTTTCTATTCTTGTCGCCATTGCACAAGGTCACGCTTAGTTTAATTATTATTTGCACTGCTGATTCACTTTGATTGTTATCTACTTAATTTACTAACGATAAATTTATATTTTTCCAATCACCAATTACCTAGCCCTAAACTATGCGTGAGCTTGTGCTATGGGAACTAGGATAACGGATCTAGACATACTTTTTTTTAATACGTTTATAAACAAACATCCATGGCTAAGGTACAAATGCTCGTGATCATCACACAAACATTCGCTCCTGACGAGATTTGGACCCGCAACTTTTGGTTTTGTAGTCTGGACCGCGACCACTACACCAAGACAATCGTCAAATAATACAATTATACTTATTTGATAGCTATAAACGTAACGCAAAGTATTAACTAACCTAACATGTATTTTCTGCTATCTTCGCAGCAACCGTTTTGCTTAGCAACTGAGTTATTTTGAACCTGATGTTTTTACCTACATGGACGAAGCTGCTAATTTAGGCCTTTAAACACATTGAGGTAGAAGTTAAGTCTAAAAATAAATTCAACTAAGACCTCTGGATTAAATAATTTAACCAATAATCCAATAGACGAAAGTGTCCCTAAAAAGAACTAGCTTTAGATATTTAAACTTAAAGGATCGCGCCAGTAAACTGCTACAGAAAAATAATATTATGCAAATTTTGCACATGAAAAAGTTTTCGGCAATATCATTAGCGAAAATTTAAACAAAATAAAAATGTATTCCCATTGTTTTCATCTTTATGTACTAAGGGACCGAATAAAAGAGATGTCTCCAAAATTTTAGCGCAAGCAAACATATTAACAAGCAAAGAGGGCAAAGTTAGATAATTAAATAGTTAAACTGTAACTTTAGTTAATACTTAGATCCTTTGATTTAAGATTATATCTAAAAATTAGGTGCTAACGAGCCATAATATAGTGAATGTAAAATGAAATAACAAACACGTTGATATAAGATAGTGTTAGGGTTGTTGCTAAAACAGACAGAACGACGACAGTCCGTAAAATTATTCACTACACACAATAGCTTTCAAACAATTTTCGATCTATAAACGGTCAGTCGGAGAACCGTAATCGTTCCTGAATGTCAAATGTTTTCATAAAGGTTAGAAAATCAGCGATTCTTGTGGCCGTGTAATTTGTAATTTAACCTTTTCTGTCAATAATTCTAGTGTTCGACTGTTTATTAACTAAAAAAGTGCGAGGGAAATCTTACATAGAAGTTTGGAATTTTACAAGTCTGTATTGAAGCAAATAAAAATATATAATAAGAATAGAGTATTGTAATAATTGATAATTACTAGATTATTCTCATTTTGTAATTCAATATTCTTTTTATAGCTGTTGTAAACACAGGCTGTAGTTGTAGTCATCATTTAACACTCTAGCTAACATCCAACCACTAGCGTGCAAGTTTTCTTACGATGTTTTTTCACCATTAGGCAGCGATAGGTATCTTTGATTTTAATTGAACACCCATTTTTAAAACTATTACATAAAAAAGAGTAGCAGAATTCTTCAAAATTAACGAATTTCCTTTGAATTGCAATTTTTATCAGACTCTGCAGTTCTTTCACTACCACCATTTAAAATTCATAAAGGTACCTAGCTAATGGTCAGTGTAATCAAGCTGAGACGTAGAAAGCTCGTCCATACGTCCATACAGCAATTTAATTCACATAAAGCCGACATTATGTCCAATTTAATCCCGCTGCGAATTCGGTCCAGTCGTGGTTGGGAGCGACAATGCTAACTCTGAAGTTTGTAACTAACCCCCTACTCTCGGGGGACAGCCCTACTTTGGAAAACTTAGTCCGTATTGTCGGCTCTATCGCACTCGCTCCCACTGACACGCCGGCATGAGTGACCGTGATGGGTAGACTTGAAAATACGGCGATAGTCTTACATAGTAGGGCTTCAGACACGTCCAGCCAGTGTGTGGTGGAATTTCAGGATTCCAATTTAGCCCTATTTATGCAACACCTTTGCTCTTAAACTCACAAGCTACGAGAGCGCTTATCTGCAGCAGCGTGTGCCAGTGCTAGATTAGGGGTGCTGGCAAAATAAATGCTGCTTTTCAAGAAAATTCCGAGATGAACTAAGTCGTGTGCTATTATTAATATTCATACTTTTCTTGACGAAAATCTAGTGTTTTTATATCTCTTTCAGTGAAGTCGGATGTAATATAGGTTTTGATTCCCCTACAAAAATTTAAAAAAGGGCTGAAATCTTTGGTTTAACTTGATACCTCCACGAGAAAAAGGGTCTTGTCAGACAAACACACAGCAGACGAATGGCAAAGTGATCATTTAATGGGGATCCTTTTGCGATACGGCATCTAAAAATCTACAAAACTCCATAATAATCATTTTTTTTTAATAACAGTTAAAATAACTCATTTGTTTCCAATGAGATATTAAAAAAAAAAACAAAAGACACCAGCAAAACTAGAACTGCACCGAAACCTTAATCGTCCCTGTGACGCAGCGACAATCGCGAAGCATTGTACATCGCACGGCGCATTGTCCGCTGCACCTGCGCTGCGCGCGCTCCTCTTGTTCCCAACTAGAACACACGCTCCGCTCTGCGCGTCTTTTCACTGCAATTGTGTTGCACCCCATTGTCTCGTTTCATTTATTTTCTACTACACAACACGACAGCTTTCCCTTTCTTGCCCATTCGTAACCGAATATTAGTCCTCTTTGTTGTATTTTAGCAGACAGATTAATGTTTTGTCTGCGGTTGTTAATAAGGGCGCGCTGGTATTCAGGCAAGGTTGCTATCAAGTAATGTGAGTTAATTAGTATTGCTTAGAACAAAAGGCTTTATTTGAAATACCTATTAAACCAGCTAATATGTACGCGTAGGTACGTTCTTATTACCTACGAATATCGATGTTACTAAGCACATAAGTACCCATATTATTTACTTTACATTGATTCGTGGAAGCTTGCAAGAAATTTAAAGTTAAAATAGAGCCTTGAGACATTCTGCACCTTCAACTGTACCTGCGCTCTTTTTCGCGATGGATAAATATTCTGACTCGAATTCAGTAAATTATGTTTTTTCTGTACACTCTGTCACTGAAACACTATTGATAAATTCGGGCGTGACCGAAGCCGGCCATCTATCATCCTGATATAGGGTGACAGATCAAACCATCGGTTTTTACATGTGTACGCTGTGTGCTGTTACTCTTTGCTTTGGCCCCTGGATTTTTTATACAAATATTGGATATCAAAGTGTCATTGCCAACCAACCGACCAAATGGATAGAAATGTCGTTTCTTAAATTATACTAATTCCAAAAATATGTCTCAAAAATGTTAATCTTTGAAATGTTTGCTCTACCGGGTAGGTAACCTAAATTAAATTGTGTGGGATAAGACTTTAATTATTAATACGGTAATTGATAGTGACATTCATGACCCACAAATTATAATAAATGTTACTTTTTGTGCTCAATCCGCAACAGTGATTAATTTAAGTTTGTGTGCACAAAATACGCTTTATTTTATTTGCATCTGAATCAAGAGCTTTGCGATGCAATTAATTGATGCTGCATTCTATAAATTCTGAGCTTTTGCGTTTACTTTTAAGTTCCTCTTTCCGCTCGTGAATAAATACTTTTCTCTATTTAAACTAAGCTTCGAAAATACTTTCAGTACAATTACTTCATTCACTCGAGCAATTTTTATTAAATACTAGCGATCCGTCCCGGCTTTGCACTTGTGAAATGTATAGGCTAAAGAAAAAAATGTATAGGCCCTCATTCAAAAATTATATAGCTTGCTACTGGTGCAAGAACTTAATATAATTATTTTTAAATATCAGTTCAGTAGTTCCAGAGATTACGACCTAAAAACAAACTCGCACAAACCTCATATTATAGATAGCTAATTATATTATCTTTGCCATAGATCTAGATAGTACTATATATAGATGTACTCTTATAATATACAACAATACAATTTTACACTGAAACGTGTCCAAATTAGACGGTCCATTCGTGAATACATGCTGTTTATTAGAGTAATAAAACAGTTTCTAAATAGTTAAAAGGTTTTTGGTACCCATACCACCCTTTTATGTTTCTTTTGTATGCGCAGGACCCGTTCATGAGGAAAACGTCACATCTTTGCGCTCGTTAATTTTGTCAGCACAATTAATGAGCCTGAAATCGCCCATTAGCCATGTAAATGAGGTCGGTTAAGTCTTAGCACAAACGGCACATAAGCCGGACATAAGAGTACCGGACACAAGTTGATGCGTCACTGTGCAATATCAGAGTGATTGATGAGTTACGGACTCTCCCAGCTTTATGCGGCCGTCGAAAGGCCCTGAGACTTTACTGAGACTTTTTGCATCTGTATGTTTCTCCAGTTTATTAGAATAGTCTTAACTCATCATAACACAATGTAACATATTTTTTACTCGCGAGGCCATTGAAAACTTCAAATTTCAATAGAGAAGATGATTAGAAAGTTTCACCGGCATGGGATCTTATTCTTGCGAAAACTCAAGCAACTCCTCGCACTACAAGATTTCAAGACACGGTTAGCTCTTCTGCGTAAATAAGAACGTATGAGTCGTGTATTCATGCGAGATAGTAGTTTAATTTTTTTAAACCTTGTAATGTCAAAAAATTTCTTGGTCTACCTGTGACCACGGATTGGCATAAGATGATATTTGCGTCGAAACGATACCACTGCGATACAGCATCGATGCAAATGCGATACAGTATCGTTTTAAACGTGCTATAGCATCGATTTAAACGTAAACACGTTATATGCAATAAGTTTATAGTACTTGCGTGATCATCACTACTCAAGTACATTTCTGCATAGGCGCTGTATGTAAAGGTGAAGGTGTTGTTGTTGCATTGTTCATCAATACTTACATTATATGAAAAGAGAAATTCATGCAATGTACCTAACTTAAGTGTTCTGTTTTATCATCGCGACGTATTAGGTTTGCATCAATATTGTATCGTTACTGCATTGCGACTGAATCTTTGCATAAAGTCGCAGCGTATACAGGCTGTTATTTTGGTCAGCGCTCCCCGACTCAGGGGTGGTTTTATAAACTATACTGATGCCAAAAAAATTAAAAAAATACCCTAGCGAGCGAGTCGAAAAACCACCAACCTATCGGTTGCTACGGCGTAGCGTTTCGTAGCTACGCGCGAGGGCGCGGGTAATCGTTACCATTCGTTGTAAAAATATTAAGACATGTTGTTAGAGGTTTTTTTTTTAAAAAAAACCTGAATGTTATTTGGAGTGAATCACTTTTTTAGAATCAGCATAACTAATAACACCATACCTGAGTTTGGCGCTGGGCGCTGACCAAAACAACTCCCTCTATATAGGAGACGTTACATGATACGCAATGATAATCCTTAGTGGCCAGGCTTTACCTACACTGAAATGTCAATGCGAGCGGCTCTTTGTAGTAATGAAGCACGATACGGTTCAACTATGCGTTCTGTGTCAATCAGCTAATCAAGTTTCAATTGGCTTCAGGTATGAACTATGTCGAACAATTCGCGGTGGCTGCATTTTGGAATTTCAGATTATCTGACAGTTGGAAGTTGGGATTCCATATTATGTTTTTTCGGAATGTTGTTCATACATCATGATCGTCTGTAGCACTTCCAAAATCCCAGATTGCTTTAACTTTTAGTGACTATGTAACGCAAGAGCACTGATCATGTAAAATATATTGGTTTGTTCCGATACCAAAATGTTTTAATGTAGTTGGCATTTACACGTGACATAAAAAATAGGTAATAAATAAAATCATGTGAGTTATACTCGTATTTCGATAATACAAAAGTCATCGGACTTATAATCCAATATACCTACAATGATGTGGACAAACATAGGACCAAACCAACCAGTTGCCAGTGTGCCAAATAACTAAAGATATATGTGAACTCATTAACCACCTGAAATTTGAAAAGTACTAAATTATGTAATTTAATGTCCTCCTAGCCGAATTTCGACTACGGTGGCCTAGCTCAACAGAGATTAGCCAACTGCGCGGGACATATTATAGGGCACAAGTGTGTGCGTAATACACAGGTGCACTCTCAGTTCCTTCACTCTCATAATTCGGTGAGACGGCAGTCCTAAATGACCGTAGAGAGATCAGGCGCAGGACCAACGGCTTACCGCGCTTTCCGAGGCACGGGGGTGTTAACATTACTAACTTCCTAACTCCGGAGCTGTGTCTGAGTTATTTCAAGATAAAAAAGCCCAACACTCTCGGCCCGACCCGGGATTCGAACCCGGGACCTCGTGGATAGTACCCAGCGTGCTGACTAATAAACCAACGAGGCAGCATTTAATTGGAAAGCTAAAGAATAGCAAAATAATATTTTCATCTGACGAAAACTTTATAAGTTGAGTTATACAATAAAATTAACATTTGAGATTGAGCTTAAACCTTTATCATGGTAAATTATTATATAAATAAGCAATCGACCTTTTAGAATAACTTCTTTGTACTTCAATGTTACATTATAAGCTCCCAAAATATTAAATTTAAAAGGATAGGAACTATAATTAGTGGATTCAAAAATATTAACTCAATTACATAAGTAATTTTACCACCAACGCATTCGATGAATATTATATTAATACCTACCTGAAATTTTATACTTTACGATAGCACGATCATTAAGCGGGTGATATTGAGCGCTCATAACCACACGATTTTAAACTTAATTTACAAAATCATAAACTGTGTATTGGCTTCAACTTTTTGCTCATATTGCTCAGTGGGTAGTGGTGAATTAGGCATTGTATAATACCAAAAACATATATTTTTGCGGTCGTCACAAATATTGCCCCTCTACGGGGGGTAGACCGTCTTGGTGTAGTGGTTCGCGCCACGGACTTTAAACCAGGCGGTTACGTTATCCTAGTCACCATAGCACAAGCTCACGCTTAGTTTGGGGCTAGGTGATTGGTGTGTTTGTTGAAACAATTTATTTATTTATTATTATTATTTGTACTGGACAGAGGCTGACTCTTCTTTTGCACAATATACTTAAAGATTTTCAAACTTGTGGTTGGATATTTTAAGCAAATAGAAATAAACAAAGGATATCAGTATTCAAATTGTGAAATTTTGTCGTATGTAATTTATTAAAAATTACTGTAAGATTCAGAAACGATGTCTCCACTCTAAGACGCGTCTAAGCAGACGCGTCTTAGAGTGGAGACCACGATCGGGCAAACGTAGCAACCGTGGGACGCCCAGCGGCTCGTTGAACCGACGACCTGGTGAGGGTTGCAGGCGGTAGCTGAGAAGGAATGAGTGGCGTAGTTTGGGGGAGGCCTACATCTAACAGTGGACGGCTGGAGGCTTATTTGACATAAAGGCTGACTATTGATAGAACTGGTGATATTACTACTCGCCAACTAATATAACTCCACTCAACAATCGATATTGAAATACGAAAACGACCAAACACTGTTATTTATTTACTGGAAATACAAAAGCTTAATTTTAGCCCCTTTCTTTGTAGAAAACCGCGTAAGGCCTACGCAAGACGACAAATCAATTTATGAATGCGGGTATAATTAAATGTAAAGTTTCGATCCCACGTAGCGCTATGTACAAATTACTTTTTCTAAATTACGTATATTATTTGTTTCACTAACCGATGCCCTTACGGTGAGAGAAAACATAGTGAGAAAACCTGCACATTCAAGCGGCTGATTGTGTAACCATGATCCAAACTGGTCTGGTTCCCCTGCATGGCTCTACTGTAATTACCTGATCTGCTATAGACATGTGTCGTTATCGGTTTTTGAAATCACGCAACGCCAACGTTATCCGTTTGTATAACGTTATAGAAACTGTATATTTTTGATAACTATCTATTTGCACAACGTCAAACTATACCAACATTAATAGCAAGTGTCAATAGTTCAAAATAAAACAATCTATAATGGACTCTCGTACCTGCAAATAAGTGAAAAAATCAATTATGCAACGAGGAGGTCCGAGTCAATCCGCCGAGTATACCTGTTTCATCCACACATATGCAAACGTTCTATAAGTTTTTCATTCGCACATCGTTGCGACACGTTAAGATCATTATTGTACGCTCGCTTTCCATTGCCGGTTACATTTTTTGGGGTTGTTAGAATTATACTGCAGAGCGAGCAATGTAAAGCGTCCTGCTAAAGAATCTCAGAAACGTATCTCAACGTTCGCTGTATTCGCCTGAATTTAAATCGTTGTGGAAATAGATAGTTTTTTGACCGTTGGATAACTAGTGTAGCGTAGTACTTTGCGGGGCTTAAGAAGCGAGTCAAGTTATTCGCGAGCGCGCAAGCGAATATTGCGATTAGTTTTTGGTTTCTGATTGTTGTCAAGTTGTCCATTGCTAGTCTTACATAAAGCGTTGTGAAAAATAGATAGTTTTTATGACGCCGGATAACGAGTGATCGTTGTGGAGCTAAATAGATAGTTTAATAACTATCTATGTTGAATAACGCCCACCTCTAATCTGCTATATCTTGGATTATGGTCCAAAGCGGACCCTAAGCCCTCGAGTGCGAGTGCATAACCGGAATAGCGCTAAGACGAAGGAAAACTTAATTTAAAGTTGAAATACATAAACAAAAACATAAGATTAAATATAATTGAAGACAAAGAAATGAAATAACGGCAACATAAAATGCTGGGTACGGGCAGGGTTGGTCAATATTTGCTTCTTAAGTTCGTTGAGGGTGAATGAGCTTGGCCAGTTTAGTTCAAATAGATCGCGTATTGAGTCGAAACGTGACAAGCGGCTCACAATTTTTGGTTACAGGTGTACCGGAGTTTCTTAAATATAAAAAAAAAACTTGAACATTTTAACTAACCAATGATACGAGTTGGGGTATGCCAAAATTTTGAGAAAATATGAAATAAATTTTGATTTTATCTTATTGAGAAATGAAAAGAATTTGAAAGTTTTCTTTCTTTCTTGTATATTAACGATAAACTTATTATAACTACTTATCCATTTTCTATTCAACAATTTCAAATTCTCTAGTTATCAAGAGATTGTAAACCTCGAAAAACTATTGGAAGGGAGAGAGATCTAGGTTCAACTGTAACTAACACTTGTTTTTACTTTGGTCTGACAACACAGTATTGTATTTTGATTCCACCAAAATATGCCACCGTATATTGTACATGAATCCTTATAAACATTTACCAAATAATAAATCTTTGATTGTTTAGTCTACAAAATACAAATGTTTACAGTATCTATTTACATTATCAAGTTTAAGAAACAAATATTTGTTGAAGTAGTAAAGTAATCATGTGCTCTGTTAACAAGAAATAGTAAATATGGGCACAGCGAGCTATCGAACACATAATATTGACACAATTACCAAAAGATTGCCTTTATGCGGGCACAGTGATGCCACAGTGTGAGTAGAAGAGCTTATCTTAGATTTAAGTTCTAAGTACGTACCATGTAACCTACTAAGATTAAAATGTAGCAACTTGTTCTAAGTTGACACAAAAAACATACCTATGTTTATTTGTGACAAATATTATCTTACATTACCTTACCTAGCTCCGAAAGATATTTAAACCTTTTGGATTATCGAAGTATGAAACTAATAATTAGCTTTTCCATTCTAAAACATTAATTATTAATTTCTACAAAATAAAATTTTAATTGTAAATTAAAGTGTCTAATCTGGCGTTCTATAGATTCTCGTCACTCTCCTTTTCGAATCGATTTGTTAAATAAGTAGAAAACAATACTTTTATTTACTGACGTTGGTCAAGTACTTCTAATATTGGTATATACGTATTTATTTGTATGTATGCATGAATATGTATGATTTATATGTAGGTATATTTACTTATTTTTATGTATTTTATTTATTATTATTTATTTGTTCATTACACGTATTCTATAATTTTGCTCCAAACTCCCCCTTCCTGTGAATGAGTATGTTCCTTTACCTAAAGGTTGTCTGGAAGAGATCGCTTATAGCGATAAGACCGCCTACATTGTACATTTTTCTGTGTAAATCGCTGTACTTACTGTATTTTCTGTTATGGTGTGCAATAAAGAGTTATCTATCTATCTATCTAAAACAAAACCAGAACACTCCAAAATGCCTGCTTCTTTCGGGACCAAAACTGCTATCACGTGAACCATCAAGCAATTTGGCTTTTTTCTTTGAACTATACCCGCACAATGAACATTCATAGGGCACGAGTACAATCACAAATATGGCATAACGATTCATTATTCATGTTGCCGACGAATAGCCGATGTGTTAATGTATTGTTGCAACTAGATTGAGTATTCATACGTGCATATATCAAACGGTTTTGAATGTGCACTTATTTACCTACTGTGAGAGAAGTCTTAGGCATTTTTTATAGGTGTAATAGATTTCAGTTTAAGATATTAGAGAAGAAACATGAAGATTTACGATTTTTTGAATTTTGATAAAACTTAAAGATTTATCAATGTTTGTACCTAATTAATTATGCATTAAAACATCATACATTCGAGGATCAGTACGTACATGCTGTAGTTTTCAGTTTCAACTGAACGATGGAAACAAGCGGCCTTGGCCACAAAAAAATCTGAATACTTACTTACTAATTGTTAATAAAATTATTTTGAAACCCTTTTGATTTTTTTAAGGTTCACGAATTTATAGTCAAACTCATGAAAACACAATTTTACGGATTATATCTTCATTTATTTACATAAACCTTATTATTAAATATAAATATCGCAAAGCATCCGTAAGATTGTGTTTTAATGACTTTCCTACATTGTTAAAAGCTTTTTTTTAATTTTTTAAAATAATTTTTTAACTTAAAAAAAAGTAAGTTTGAAATAAAATCAAGTTAATAAAATCACACGAACAACCCTTTTTTTCAGTAATAGAGTTCAAAAGTGTTCAAATATGATTGAATCTTTCCTACCCTTGTAATTTGGGATCGTGGGGAGGTCCCGAATAAACTCCAGAATAACTGTTAGGGAATTTCTCCGACCGAAAATTGTATGTAGGTGCATATAGGTTCCTTCAATTATTTATCTCAGTAAATCATTGAAGTAATTGAGTGGCCTGGAGTTCACCAAAACAAGTTTTAATTTTGTTTGGGAATTCTGCCACATTAACCGTCAATAGGGGTTTAACGGCTGTTTAAGCATTGTTGAACTTGGACCTAAATATATTATGAATCATTAGGTTGGTATGTATAAAAGAAAAAATACCTATAACAAACAATGTTTTACCAACTACGCCGTCAATGCAATTTTAAAATAAGCGGAAATGCTTCCCTAGGGATATTGTGTTTCAAGACTAAAAGCATTCTAGGTTGTTGGCTACATAATTGAAGCATAACTTATCGGTTAAAACTAGTTATGTATTACTAAGTATGATAGAATACATAATTATTATTATTACCAAAAATCTAATTTTTAAAGGTCCCGTAAAATAGGAAATAATATTTTTCTTCAAAAAAAACTTATCAGCCACTTAGGTCTTATAATGCGTAGACAAAATGTATTTTTTTCAACCTGTTCTATAATGTGGAATCACCCGCCATTAAAAGTTGTTTGTGTAATCGCATAATTCGTTTTGGCTTAATCATTTCCCGCACGCTAATTCTGAGGTGACGTTACGTTCGCGTATTGCTTAAATCCCCGCGATCCGGGATACCAGAGACACGTCGACCTGAGAAATTCAAATAAACGCCAACAAGCGAACGGAAAGGATTTGAATTTGTTCCCAGGAATGTGAACAAAAATTGTTTAATATTCCACGCTTATAACGGCCCAACGAGAAATGCTAATGGAGTGCTAGATTTATTAATCGCTAAAACGGCGCGTTATTTATTACCGTTGCCGAAGAAATGATTACGCTATTTGTAAGTTTAAGCTTAAGACGAAATATGCTCGATGTTTTGCAAATGTATGAGAAGCTCAATACAGAAGAAGCGCGCTTAAAAAGTTCATTTTTATAATAGGAATTCGATCGTGATAGTTTCAAACTTATATTATCAAAAAGTTTAGGACATCATTTAGATAATTATGGTTCTCGAAACACGATTAGATGAATTTGCTTCTATAGGAAATCCTCGTGAAATCAGGTCTTACTTTGCCTTTTTGCATGTTTATTATTGTCTCATATGTTTGTTAGTGCTAAAATTCCGGAGCTTTCTCTGCCATTCTATTTCCCATTACACAAAGACTTTTGTCTACTATCGGAATACATTTGTGATTTGTTCTTATTTTCATTCATAAAATTGCGAAAAACCCATTTTCATGTGCGAAATCTGCGCTATGGGACAGTTGGGCCTTAAGTATTAAATGCAAATACATAGTTGATGTTCACAAAACAAGCGCCGTTCGTTAACGTCGGTTGGTTTTCATGACGAAAATTAAGATTTTATCAAACAATTACCTTTTATAATAACATTTACTTAATTATGCTAAGAGAACAACTTGAAGTAATTATAATTGCGGGTTCAAATTATGGCTTGAATGTTTAATTTTGTAGGTTTACGAGCTCTTTGTTTGAGATAGCGAATTTCAGCATCAACCTAAAAATTGGGCAAACAATGCCAATAGTAACAAAACAACACGTTAGTGAACATATTTCAGTTAAAAATATATATATATACTATATGATGTTAGTACACATTACCTATAACCTCAGAACAGATAGTGCATTAAAACATACATTTTCTCTTCCTAAAAATATTGGCTAAGAAAGTTTTCCTTCAAACACACGGGAACGAAAGTGCCGGCATACTTTTCATAACAGTGAAAATATTTGCATTAGTTTTAATAAGGCTTCATATCTTAGTCTTCTGTTACTGCAGCTGCTTTGCATCATAATGGAAACAGTATAAGCAGAGACACCTAAAGCGTGAAACATTACGATTTATCGTACGTGCTTAACAATCAATCACATTTTTTTTCTTTTTCCATGATCTTAGTACGTACAATTGTTGACACAAATACAAATCAAGTTAAAATTGTGTACCTTAATGGTAATAATTCATCCAGTAATTTGTGTGTAATAATGGATGTATCGTAAACCACGGCATTGTAGTATAAATAAAAACGCTCTTAAAATATTTAAGCTAATGAATAACTATTACGAAACTGCAAGGGCGGGATATATCGGCGTCAAATATTTACGTTTTACCTCGGGGCAGGACACACCGAGCACACCGTATGCATATTATCAGCTATAGCCATCGGCTTTCATCAGTGCAGCAGTCACCAGTGATAGTTTAACATTAACCCATAGTACGAGTATCTGTCAAGCCGCGCGGATGAGACTCAATGTGTAAATAATTTTAATAACCTGATATGTTATGTGATTACTCAACCAGGATAAATAGTACATAAATAGCGGGTGTATAGGATTGGTATAAAACTGTAATAATTACACAAACTAAACACAGAGGAGATTATAAGCTCTTATATCTACATCGTGACAACTTTGTCCCAAACAGAATATGATATGAATATGATACAGAGATTTTATATATAACTTAATTAAATAAATAAGTAATATAATTTCTACTTAAACTTTTCGTTGTACAGATTTTTTTTTTATTAGATGTTATTTATATATTCTTTATATCAGCCCTCGCACGTTATTCAAAAACCTATTATTTTACGCAACAGGGGTCGGCCTAAACATAACAACTTTTTGTATTTGGAGCCAAACAAAGAATGCTTGAAAAGAAATTCATACAAATGTACTCGTATGTGTCAGTAGTTCTTTTTACACATCATCTGTGTCTAGGTGACTAGTCATTCCAATCCGAACTCCTGGATCTGATCTACCGGAAAACAAAGTAACCGTCCGATCCCCTCACTAACTAACCCACGACTAATACCTACCACAGCGCTTATTTTTTGTATATCTCATTTTAAGTGAATTTCTAATTCTTATGAGAATAAATTCTTTGAACCGAATTTGCTCTTCTCAACAGATTCCCTATTCATATTTTCAAAGAAGGTAAGGCTAACAAAAAGAGTATAGAATATACCACCTACCAGCAATGAGCTGGTATGTACTATTAAGTGGGAATAAAATATATTAAATATTTTTTATTGATCCACTACTCAGGGGATCCGATGGGGATCCGGACAAACATTTATACAAAATCCACCAGGGATTGGATTTGGTGAACGGTTAAAAATGACTCACTAGGAATAATCGGTCCAAAAAATTAACCCTACCTATTTATCCTGGAAAAGATTGTTTATGTTTTTAAATCTAGCCATTATACTTACTCGTATTGCCTGGCTGGTAAAGCTGACTGGGACGGCTACACTCAAAAATACTGATATCGTCATACAGAATAGGGCCACAAAACAGAATTACTTACGTCAAGTACTTATTTTTGATAAAGTTTTTGGTACGAATAGTATCGGTTTATATATATAAGCTGAGAACACATTTTGATAAATACTTTACTAATAGCAGGCTTCCCACCTATTATACTATCGCTTCCAAACTGACGCCTCATTGATTTCAAACTGACGCTTCATAGCTCTCAAACTGACATCTCATTGCTTTAAAACTGACCTTTCATTGCTTTCAAACTGTTTTAAACCCAGTAAGTAGTAGTAGTAAATAATTGTATAGAAAAAGCTTGAAAGAAATACAACCCAGACAATATTGTTTTTCGCGCTTCCAATTCCAGAAGCTGCAACTGTTCCATAAAGCGGAGTGACTTACATCACAATTTACCTAAGTCCTGCCTAGTCCAATAACGCTACTTTATGTCGGGCAGCCACTATACAGTTCACTAACGACCAGCTTGCCGCATGCAGCGCCTGTTGTTTCAATACAAATCTAATAAGTATCTGACTATTGGCCGAATTTGCAATTAGGTATGTTTGTGAGTTGTGACAAAGACAATAAACTATTGCCTAGGATTTTACTATGTTCTTATTGTTTTACAAACGAAATAAAACTAATGTACCATAAAAAATAATGAGCAATTAATCATTAAAGTGGTACAATGATTTTATTCTAACGGCTGTTTACGGCTGAAACAGTACTAATGAAAAACATACAGATAGGCACAAAGTTATGTTGTTTATACTTCTGTGTAATAGTAATAAAAGGCTTTATTTAATATTTAAATATAAATAATAATAACACGGTAAGTAAATTAGAGACACCTTTTCTGATACCGGTGCAACGATTACTTGCCCTATAAATTTGATATCTAACAATTTCTTTCACAAATCTTACTTGCAATGCTTAAAAGATCCTGCACTAAGGTGGTTAAGTAAAAAGGAGCAGTGATAGTGTCAAAAGCGACGAGCGAACAAGCGAGAAAAGTGGGAAACGCACAGCTATTCCCGTCACCTGTCACATTCTCTATTGCTACGTGTTCGAAGAGATTTCAGACGCAGCAAACAAAACCTCCGTCAAGAGATATTGAACCTTAAATCCTCAACAGATTCAACAATCTCCAACTGATTTGAATGGCACAAATGTAATCGACCTCTCAGTTTTGACGATAATAGTTTTTTGCGAATATCCGCAACAGGAAAAAATGAGTAGTAAACATTTATTCTTGCGGAAAATAAACGGAGAAATCATGTTACGGAATTGGTGATAATGCCGGATTTGGCAACTCTCCAGGATGTGATCTAATGCAAACGTAAATGGTTTCTGAATTTCTGTTCAACTGGTTAAAAGATATTCAGTAAGAATTTTGGACAGTTTCCATTTCAATTGGATGCAGCTTTAAGCGGTCGGTTTGCTCTTTCTAAGTTAAAATTAAGGGGACTACTTTTCTAACTGTCTCTTTTCCCATCCGGATAGTGATTGCTTCCAAACTCTTTTATTAAGGATCTCCAAATTCAAGTGGCCTCCCAACTACAATTCTCTCAACTACAAACAAGTACTACCCGACCAAGCCAACGACTTTCGACGACGAATACAACGAAAACACCGAAGGAAATTAAAAAGCTTAAAATAAACTTAGGCAATTTATCTAAATTGTGACAATATTGCTTTTTAATTACTTTTAGTAATTTCGTTATAATCGTCTTCGTAAGACGTAGTTATTAAGTAAGTAAGTGTAAGACTAGTTGGCTTGGTCGAGTAGTACTAAATAAAAGTGTCTAAATGGTTTAGTTCAAGTATTTGATACACCTTCATTACTGACTGACAGTGATTAGTTAACGACAAGACGGAAAGATCGTCCCATGGAGTCGTTTTTGTCAAATTCGTTATACTAAAAGTACAGTCAATGTTGATGGAATTTATTGGCGGCCAAATGGTGTAGCTTAACATTCGTCATCATCACGACGGGACTAACACATGAACGGAAGACTCACGGATGGAGCGAAAAGAAATCTTACTGCCTTATGGGGTTCAGTGAATGGATTGAGTGTTTCCTCATTCCGTCCATGAGACGCGTTTATCTCTTCGAAATCACTGAGGATTTCGCCAAATCTCGGCTTTAGCTATTTTATTGTGAGGCCTGATAACTAGAATTGTATGGGGACCTATTTCAATATATGAAACTTAGGAAATGGTGTAAGTTCGTAATTTATTTACATACGAGTTTCTACTCGTCGTATAGAATACATATAACACCGATATTGTTGTTAACCTTATATACTCAAATAAAAGATTTTTTGTATGAGACTAATAAATAAATAAGCTTATATATCCGTTATCTTTGACGCTATAGTACAAGCTCACACTTAGTTCAGGGCTAAGTACTAGGGGTGTTTGGTGTTTCACCAACGGATAGACATTGGTAACATCAATAGACGTAGGTACAATAAATGCTCATGACGTGATCATCATACAACATTTGGTCCTTGCGGAATTTGGAACCTCTGGTTTTTTAGTCCAGACGTGAACTACTACACAAAGACTCGGTAGACTGATATAAAATAACCTTATCAAAAAAAATATTCTCGTATCAAGTTATCGAGCAATTAAATGTTTTCTGTGTATCGTATCTGCAGATATTAAAACTACAACTTTGCAAAATCAATTTTTGTATGGAGTGTAGATTTACAACATAAACAAAAGTTGTTCTACTAAACTATAGAATAAGTCCCTAAAAGGTTAAGTGTTACTTTACCCCGTAGGTTATATAAGAGCATATATTTTTAGCCACTTGAGCATCTGAAATCAGCCGGTCCGCCTGTCTGTGTGTCCGTCCGGCGGACGCATTAGCGACTCTGACAGTTCATTTATCTTATTTGCTGCTCGGCTAATTAAGTCGTCCCACAGAGGTGTTGTAATTTCGTTGTCGATTTGTTCATTTTCGACAAATTGTCAAACCTGTTTAAGTCAATTTACTTGCGTTTACCTAATAATACTAATAATATGAAAGATATTTTAGTGTCCACAGTGATAATTGTTATATTTTTTATTAATGAAATAGAATAGCAGAATGGGAAGCAAGAACTTTTATTAATATATGTTGACGTGATTATCAAATGAGTATCATAACCTTCGTTCATCGATAACACTTGACGTTCTTATCGTAACTTTTTAACTATGTTTCATACTAAAGGTTATGATACAAATGAGTATCATAACCTTTAGTATGAAACATAGTTAAAAAGTTACGATAAGAACGTCAAGTGTTATCGATGGTCTAATTTCAAACAGGAAACATGACTGTAGTTTACATAAATAAATGGAATGTACGTAGACGGAACTAATTAAAACTTTAGCACAACCACAACAGAACAATACGTAGCTGGGTGACAGAATTAAAGTTTTCCAAGGAACCACCATGTGTTACAACATGCTATTACTTTGTGCTACATGATTACCTACCTCGTGATTCGTTGAATTTAGGTATTCAAATTTTTAAAGCGTATTTATGTATCGATAATAATATCAATAAGGCCAAACCTATTGGGACTTAAAACTGATTTTATTCGTAATAAGTAGCTACTCGTACTTACCTAGTTTTAATATAAACGCTGTTACTTTTTCCAACTAACTTTATAATACCGTAGATATACTCTGTAAAGATTAAAAATTAAAAACTTTTAATTCTGTTTTGAAGCGTATTTTTCCCATTTGACCATTAACTTGGTGTTTCTACATTCAATCTTTTTAACAAACTTCTAAACCACTCGGCAAAATTAACGAACGTGGTACACGAAACAAAATGGAATAAATTTCTTTCACTCAAATTCGAAAATTTGGACAAAACGCGTTGAAAGTAAGTCATATTGTTGGCAGAAAGAATGAAGTTTTAAATTCGTTTCAGGGTTTCCTCGCAAAGTATTAAAAGTTGTTAAGTAATCTCGATCCATGTCGAAACTTCGTAATAAAGTAACAACGCTTTCAATGAAGGAATTCTTGTTCTTGAAATGATACAAACAATTTTAGTTGTCGCCAACCAACTAACTTTGGCAGAGCGACGGGCGATCAACTTGAGCCGGGTTAATTTTATGAAAATTTAAGAGAAGTGTCAAGAGATTAACATTTATCCATTGCCCAGGTATAAAGTGTTACTAAGTGCCTTTTGTTTGAATGTCCAAATTATGATATTATTGTAAACTAAAATGTTAAGTGTTTAAGTAAGTTAATCTGCCTGTTTGATTTATTAAAAAAGATGTTATATATGATCTATTTTTACTGCTGTTAATGCTATATAGAATGAGTTAATATTGAATTATTAGTCAACCAAGTTCACAATGTTACACTTGTAATTCACACGTTATGTCTCAGTTATTCGTATCGTATCGTATTACCTTTGTCTAAAAATAAAAGCAATAGTAAAATAAAACAACCACAATATTATGAGTACATTGCGTTCGCTTTGACACGTGTGCGGGCGCAATTTGCACTGCAAGTAATAACACCTCGCGCTGGCTCCGGCTTTCAATACACAAGTTTGAGCCACCTGATGCAAACTGGATTGTTATTCCACAACATACAGAACTGACGTGTGGTAACTTTGCCTGGGCGTTTTGATTACAGGAGATTCTGCAGTGTTGAATGAGAGGTTTTATTTAGTACACGACACGAAACGGTTGCAATCTGTGGGCATATTAACGTTACAAAAACACAGACTACTTAATTACAAAAATGGTGTTACGTTCTGTCATTGACGAATTTGGTAGAGAGGAACATCTAAACACGAGAATAAATAATAAATAATAAATTGTTTCAACAAACACACCAATTACCTAGCCCCAAACTAAGCGTGAGCTTGTGCTGTGGTGACTAGGATAACGGATAGAAATACTTAAATACATTTATAAACATCCATGACTTAGGTACAAATGCTTGTGCTCATCATACAAACATTTGCCCCTTGCGGGATTCGAACCCGCAACCGCCTGGTTTAGAAGTCCGGTGCGCGAACGACTACACCAAGACGGTCGTCAGAATAGGCCCGTTTTTGATTTCAGTGCGGTTGTCTGACTCGCAAAACATTATATACACAAACATTTAAGGGCGTATTATTACTTATTATTAAGAAGATACTAATCTTAGTAATTAGCATTATTCATGTTTAACATAATACCTACCTAAACCCTGAATCTCGCGGGGCTAAATTCCGAGATAATGTGAGATAAAAATTTAAATTCCGATTTGGTACGTACGGAGTCATATGTCATACCCTCTTCAGGCATAACGGTCGCAGATCTTACTAATACGATAAAATTGTTCAGGGGTCGAGACCTCAATTCGGATATTTTTCGTGTAAAATTTTCTGATGTCAGCTTCTTGCGTATCCAAGTTAATTCCTTTTTCTCAAACTCTGCATTATTTATGTATTTGTTTAAGTGTGCATACTAAAATACGTTTTTTTTAGTAAAGTACTAAAATACGTTTTTTTTAGAAAAAATTACAAAAAAGAGTTCGTATTTCCCAACCCGTCATTTTTTTCTTTCGCAACAAAAGATCCCATAGAAGTGCTTGTTTGCTACATAACAAACCAAAAAGTTAAATGGACTTCCTCATGAAACCATTTATTAAAAAATACCTTATATGCGTATGTACGCACACACATACACTAGCAGTTGCCGGCAACTTCGTCTGCGCTAATGTCGAATTTCCCTTACAAACTTCCACCTCTCTTTGTAACCCCTTAGAGGTTGAATTTTCAAAAATCCTCAAAAACAAAATTCTTAATTTCTAACATTTTAGCTAAAATACGTTCTATTTTTTTATCAATTTAGCGTTAAAATTATCGGAGTTTCATACCAATTTACCCTCCCTTTTCACCTATTTCTGTACCTAGTACTAGTACTTATTCTGTGGCAGGGTGCAAAATTTAATGTTTCTAATCCTAGTAGTCTGGGCTATGCGTTGATATTCCAGTCAGTTATTAAGTCAGTTTTCCTATTTATTGATTTATGTATTTATATTACCATAATAACAGTGACAGATTGCAATAGAATTCTCAATGCTTTTAAATAAACTCTAGCAATTATTAATTGAGCCCCTTTTGTTGTTAACGTTTCTTGACTTGTTTTAACTGAGATGATTGTGCCCAATTTTTGAAAATAAATAAAAAATAAAAAGCTAATATATATAATAACCTTTTATTTTTATAATTTAAGCAATTATTTTGCAAGTTTTTACGAAATTAAATCAAATTTCACTTACAAAAATGTGTCATCCGGTGGGACTCGAACCCACATCCCTTCGCTATCCGGGCGAGTGCTCTTACGAACTAAGCTACGGAGGACGTTAGTCAGTCGACGGATTTTTGCAAGTGCTTGCTACGCCAGTGAGCCGGCGTTCGATTTCATCAATACTTGGGGAATTAGACTGAAGTGTACTGATCTATTTAATGCCTTTTAATCTTAACTATTTAGATAGCGTCAAATTGACGCTAGCAAAAAATATCTAAGCTTCAGTTATTACGAAGCACTCAATACTCTATGATACCAATTAAGTAATGTTTATGGTTATTTAATTACCGTATCGCGTTTCAGGCCACATGAACGCTTTAAGACCAAATTAATGAATGCTTTCGGAAAATTGTTAATTATCCCGTCAATTGGACATAAAAAATTCAGAGATAAAACATGTTCACTTACGAAATGAAACAATATACTTGTATTTCGATCATAAATGATGTCTAGGTTTACATAGTTCATTATGTAACGTGTAATATTATACTCGTCGTATATTTTTTCGTAGTGTGGTCGCCAAATAAAATAAAGGAGTGCTTCCGAAAAAAACTGTGCTTGGTTAATAGGTCCTATTATTTCTCAACACTACTTGATAAAATCCATTTAATGATTTATTGATGAACATTATCAAGACGCATCTCCTTTCAAATTATAACTGGACGCCATCCACAAGAGATCCACTGGATGTTGTTCGAACGATTTATTTAACAATTTATGGAGGCTCGAGAATCTGACTCGAACTGGATTTATTAAGGTAAGCTTCACAAGAATTTATTATACCGTTATACTCTAAACATCGAGTGAAAGAAACCGAACAATAAATTTAATGGACTTGTTAGCACGCTCCGATGCTTTCTGCAAATTGTTTCATAACAATTTTCCGAAAGATATTTGACAATCTCGGAAAATTTAAAATACACAGAGTTTCGTCTCGAAATTGCTTATTTGAATGTAAAAGGAAGTCTGGCGATGTTTGTATTCGATAGAAGGATTTGGACCGAGAACTAAAATGTGATACGTGTGCAGTTCCGGGAACGCTTTACTGTAAAGTATTGATTTTGTTATAATCATGCTGAAAATATAAAAATGCACGAAATTTAAATGTCGCTCGATTGGGATTGGTATTTTATTTTCTACAACTGAGATCATTAACCCCGTTATTCTAATAACTTAGTACCGGGTTTAAGCCAGGACTAAGCTATTAGCTAGCCAATTAGAAAAGCGCTTCTCTATTAGGTTATGTCACGAATACTGTTGTCGGCTAATATTTAAAACTATTTTAAACCTGGTCTAATGTTTTTGTAATAACACCGTAAGTGCCTATCTTAAAATTTAGTGAAAAAATATCATGCAAAGTACCAAAACAATTGATAAACAATATTCATACACACGTCAAATAAAAGGATCATATTAATCATCACACCAGAAGATTTTATGTTTTTTTTACTTTACGCATACTGAAAAATTCACTGTAAAAATACACAATACTAGAAATGCCATTACCAGTTTAAGGAAAACAGTGTTATTGATCCGCGTATTATGTCAAAGTTTGCGAAGTGAAAGTTTAAAAAATTCATAAGTTGTATGACAGTTCCCTCTGTCCGAGTTTTTAATCGTAGTTTATGGAAGAAAGTTTTAATTACAGCCTGGCTGGCTGCGATCGCTTCCAAGGTTTAATACTTTGGATTGGGTTTGAGAAGACCTAACCATATTTTTCTCGTAATTTTCTTTATTGGCCTTAACAATATGGTTTGTTTCAAGACCTTACTTCGTTTCAAAAATGTGTGTCCCTGAACATTACTATAAAGGGTGCAAGGGACAGCTTACGTACTCGATGTGCGAGCATATCGTTTCTGGGTAGATAGGTGATATTATGAAGTTAACAATGTTAATTTAAATTTTGTGAAATACTATGTTTTAGATAATATGAAATAAAATGTGGTTGGCTATTAATAATTAAAGAATTTAAAAAAAGATAAAATGCATTTATTTTTTCATAAATGCCTTAGATATTTATGCCCTAAAACTTTCCCGTGATATGCACTTTTGATTATATTTTTAATTTTGTTACTTTCTTTCTTTCGACTTTGAACCAATGCAGACAGCTCTCCCTTACACCCTATATAGACGTTTTGTTACTAACATAATAATTGGTTCGTTTAATGAAGACGTTACTCGTTCTCAAAACTCCCTGAAAATTGGTGTTGAATATTTGACCACATACAAAAATGTTCAAAATTTAACCAAACTCGCTGTCTACCTGTTCATACAAGTTTGAAATCATAGAGTCGACGAGTCGCAACAAATAAAACGCGCCTGATATACGATAATCGCGGCACGCGGACGGTGGGCAGATAATTTACATTGATCCCAGCACTAGCCATCAATACGGATAGGTCAGCAATTAGTTCGGGAGGAGCCAGCGGGATATTTATTCCTTCGCCATGTTTACTGATTGCTGTTCAGATCGAATGAAACTATCCTCGCGTTTGTGGCGACTGAATTAATCTGTGGTTTTCTTACGTGCCCGAGGTGCTGACGGTGAATCGCGCTCATGTGTACAACAAATGGGATTTTCGCCATATTAACACAATTAAAAATATAACTAAATTTAAAGATGTGAATAAAGTATGCGAATCACCAAAATGGAAATGGGCAGGGCATATGCTGAATAATATCAGAATGGTACCCCAGGGATGGGAAAAGAAGCAAAGGCAGACATACAAAACGTCGGGAAGACGATTTCAAAAAAGTTGCTGGTCCAGAGTGGATCAGAATTGCAAGAGACAGAGACAGGTGGCAGTCTTTGGAGGAGGTCTTTGTAATAGGACAAGCTGTTCTACAAACCGATTGCTAATTATATACAAATCGAAAAATTTGATAATACCTAATGCAAACAGCAATAAAGGCTTATTTTATTTATTTATAACCCGCCACGTCTAGGTGAATAACATAAGCGACAACGCGACGCGAAAATATAAAGTAGTCGTTGTATATGCGACAGTAACGCGGTTACTTTATAGGCACAACGACTTCTTGATGTTTTCGCGTCGCGTCGCTTTGTTGCGTTTTATCATTCACCCAGAACAACGGGTAAGGCTTAACAGAAAGCTTACCTATTGCCACGTAATAGCGCTAGAGCGCTGCGTTCTATAGCGTTGAGTTGTGTTGTACTCTTGTACTGTACAATCCATAAATAGATACGAATCTGTTAGCAGATTGAGGGGTAGGCAAACATACCTACACTTAATATTTGTGAAAGATCTGTCTGCGGCCGCTGGTCAAAGTTGTGACGCCACGTCAGCTTCGCAGTAATTGAATCTTGTGGGTCTAGCTTAGGGTTGCCACACGCCATATTTTATTAATATTATTATTGCTTAATAAACTCTTTAACATTACGGAGTTTGTAACCTTCAATGTACAGGACTAAGTTATTAAATTATCGTACTCTTCCTTTATCTTTAATTTGCCTATTAAAAGGAAAGGAAAAACGATTATTATCATTCTGCCAATAAGAAACTGTAACTAACTACCAAACTTGTAATTAAATTAACTTAACTTAAATTTAAATTTTACCGAATTAAAGAAGATTAAATTAGTTTATACATAGTCTAAGCTATGCGCAGTAGCGGGTTATACCCAACACGAGTGTCTGCGACAACTCAATAGGTAGACTCGGAAAAACATTGTAAACACAGGCTATTGAAATAAACGATTTTCTTTTTTTATATATTTATTTATCGTTGTTGTTATTTTGGTAAAATAAATTAACACACCGTGATTTTGTATAAATAATTGTACATACATACATGAACCCTGAAAACATTATACTCTTTTTTGGGCATTGGTGTAAAAATGGGAGCGTAATAGAGTAATGCCTTGTCATTACATTTTCTGTTAAGTTTTTATGAAAGCATGAAACACGAGTAACACACACGAGTGCTAATAACACACACGAGTACTATTCACTTTTAAATAATAACAATAATTTCTTTAAATGTTGGTCTCACCTGCCAACCCTACAAGGAAACCCTTTCCCCCACCAGGCGCGCACAATTGCTTGTGAATACTGCTTGCTTTGACTTATTTGTCAAATGAATAGGATTACGAACCATACGCTTCGCAAGTTCTATGTGACCGGTGATTTACTAACAAAGTAATCAATGTTTGTCAACAAATTAAATATTGCAGCCTACACTCCCATCGTTTTTAGGGTTCCGTACCTACCCAAAGGGTAAAAATGGGACCCAATTACTAAAACTCCACTGTCCGACCGTTTGTCTGTCACCAGGCTGTGATAGCTAGACAGCTTTTACAGATGATGTATTTATGTTGCCGCTACGAATATAACAACAAATAACTACTAAAATCATATCAAAGTTAATATTTTAGTGGAGCTCCCATACAACAAGCGTTCAACATCACTACGTATTATTAAACGGCGTCTCTCGCGAACATACAGACAGACAGACACGTCCTACGTACGTGTTCGCGATGATCTCAAAAACTACTTATTTGACATAGCCAGTCGCATATCTATCTCGATTATAAGGATAACTATTACGTTAGAATGGGTATAATACTATTCTAACGTCTACCTGTACGAAACCTAGGCAGCATACCTACTGCCTGAACTGATTGCTTTCGAATTGCAATAATTATAGCTTTTAGGAAAACAGCAATAAATAATAGAGCTTCCAAACTAACGTCCGGAAAGGAATGATAGCTTTCAAAATAATGAGTTAATGCCAATCAATATCTCGTAAACGGGATAGGTTAAATTCTATGATAGACCTGCTGTTTGCTAGTAGGTATTATATATATATTTGCTAATATAAACAAAGACGTGTAATCTTAATGCTCTTTAACGTTTTAATCTTTGGGCACTCAATTTGGAATTTGTTCTTCCCACTAGCTGAGGTTAAAATAACAGTAGCTTACTACTTAATTTATCGTACAGATCTGATTAAGTATGAAAAACCTCAACCGTATAACGAAATTAAAGAGATAGATAGACAGTCAAATTAGTGAAACAAAGCCCACATTATGGAACCCTTTTGCGTGAGGCACGCACTTGAAGAACACTCCATTAATTGCTGTTGCTTATTTATCAGCCTTCGTCCTTATCGCTATTTATTTAACGTCTATTAAATAATATGATATTATGAACTCTCATAATACCTAGCTACAACGGCTTTATGTAATCACAATCATAATTAACGTAGATATTTTCGACGGTTAGACTTTAAAAGAGATTTTAATTACAAAAGGGCTGAGTAAAATTAGAATAAAAGTTACTTTTTTGGAAAATAATTTTATTCTCGTTATCATCCAGACAACTCAGCAGTTTGTAATTTATTTGATGTCCATTAAATAATGTAGGTATACTGTTGAAAGAAAGAAAAAATTAATAAATATTTATTTAGTACCAAAAGCTACAGCACAAGCAGGCGATTCAGTGTACCTATGTCAGTCACGGCAAAAGCACGTCACTGCAGAAGAAATGACTCTATATACCACTACGCCACGCATAAATTATGAAATAATATTGCCTTTACTAAATTTTTAACGCTAAATAAAGGTAAACGCGCATGTTTCCGCTGTGTTCGCGCTGAAGCCATCGCATTTTATGAATCTTTATATGAAATTGTATAGAACGCTGCATTTTGGAACTCAGAATGCGGATGACGTAAAATTCGATGCATGCGGCGAGTGCGGTGCGGGCAGGACGGATAGGTGCGCGATACAATTTCATAGAAAGATTTATAAAATGCGATAACTTCAGCGCGTACGGCGAATGCGACACGTAAGATTCCGGGCAGTAGTGCGGCGCGGATAAATGCGCGTTCACCTTAACCGAACGTAAGTAATCCTACATTATTATTACATAAATTCAATCATACTCAATCTTACGAACGCCAGCCGCTATTGCGGTACAATCTACAGAAGAAGGGTCTGGCCCGGGGCAACCACTCCGAGTTAGAACCCGCTTAACCAAGAGGCTCATCTTACAACTCTGAATATTTTGACAACCGTCTTGTTGTAGTGGTTCGCGCCACGGACTTCTAAACCAGGCGGTTGCGGGTTCGAATCCCGCAAGGGGCAAATGTTTGTATGATGAGCACGAGCACTTTGTACCTAAGACATGGTTGTTTATAAATGTATATAAGTATTTCTATCCGTTGATAGACATACTTATATGTCTATCCGTTATCCTAGTCACCATAGCACAAGCTCACGCTTAGTTTGGGGCTAGGTAATTGGTATGTTTGTTGAAACAATTTATTATTATTTTATATTATTATATAATAGTGAAAATAGCATGCCTAACTTAAAGCGAACCTATTCGCATATAAATACTTAACTCTAGTTAGGTACACAACCGACGATAACTAGCTCCAAGCAATAAACCTATTTGCCCCGAACAAAATAACGTAAATTACAAGTGAACGGCTTGATTGTATCAAACGTCTAGTTGTAGAACATCCTTATTGGTTTGAGCAACAAAGTTTGTGCTGAAACGTGATCAGTATGTTGATCTATTCTCTAATTTCTTGTAACTAAGACATAGTACAACTTGGACAAGATTGGTGACGTAAACTTTTTCTCGAGTTGTTTTTATTGGATTTAGATTTTATCGATTAAAAATCTGATAGACTGTGGCGGATCTGGGATTTTGTAAGAAATATTAGTACTTAAATATAATGCCTTTAAAACATACTCTTTCAGGCTCGAAATCAAATGGACAAAAAGTCCATCTCATGTCAAATATCTATACGGGCCGGAGTTTTTTGTAAAAATTGTCTTATATGATATTATTTCTTATATTTTAAGGGAATATAAGAAATAAAATTTAAAAAAATCACTTTTGCTACTCAAATAAAAAGCTTTGGCACACTTGTGCAATGGTGACTAGGATAACGGATAGACATACTTATATACATTTATAAACATGACTTAGGTACAAATGCTCGTGCTCATCACACAAACATTTGCCCCTTGCGGGATTCGAACCCGCAACCGCCTGGTTTAGAAGTCCGTTGCGCGAACCACTACACCAAGACGGTCGTCATATCACTAAGGAGGTGCGCCCTTATTATTAACTTTAAGATATTTTTCGCACAAAGTTTTCTATAAAATTTGAATTATCAACGTCGCGATCAGTCCTCATTTCCTTTGAGGAAACCTCTTTTGTTGATCTGTTTCTTGTTATCCCCAAGCAGATATTATTGTGGCTGACGGTTTAGAAGCTTTGCCGAGTTATTTATAATGAGCCTCCATTTCTTTAACTTTATGCCTTCTTTCCTTTGCTTAAATATACCGTTCTAACGAATAAAAAAGTTGGAAAATCTTTAGCTGATTCGTTTAGACGTAACCTTACGTTTCTATGGCTCAAAGGACCAGCCATTTTTTGGTTTGGTAATCATTTTTACATTCGAAATACGAAGAAATTTGGTTAGAGCTTTTGATTAATATAATGAGAGTGCTGAAATTGTCAGCGGTCAAAGCCTTTAGACGGCCTTTGTTATCTTTAGAGATATCTAAATTAGATGAAAACCTTTGATAACTTCGTTTGGAAAAATAATAAAGGTTCGTTATTTTTATTGTTTTGACATCGCTTATTAAGGCTGGTTTTAGTGTAGAGCTGGTGTTAGGAGCGATCCGTACTGACGGTCCGCGTGACACTAAAATTAGCCTAACAGATTGCATTATGTTTGTTTCAGAGAGATCAACCGGAAACACATGTTTTCGTCACCAACGAAAACGGCCTGGTGGCTGGCTACGTTTTTCAGTGTTTTCGTCACAGGTAAGATCGTTTATAAACTACAGTATTGAGTCATTTTGGCATAATCAGAAACAGCAATTCAGAAAGTCTCATATTTTTTATATAAAGCTTTTTCAATGATTTTTTACATAGGAAAGGCTTCAAATATGAAAATTTATTTAAAAACTTCAAAAAATATAACTTTAAAAAAAGTGTAGTTCTTACCTTAGCAGACTTGTTTTTACTATCTTTTCATAACTCCTTTGAAAACGCCTGGTCAAGAAAAGCTTTTCAGGGAATTTACTTTGTTACTTATATACTCTTAACCGAATCTTCCCCTAATCGTACTTCGTTTAACGATATCGACAAGTTAATACCGTCCGCGGTGGGAAATTGAATATTAATTTATTAGAAAATTCTTTGAAGTGGATTTAAGAGCGTTGGGGGAAGCAAAACCAACTAATAATAAGATCGGGGCAGCAGTTATTAACTGGCAATAAAGTACTTGTGTTCACGCGACTACGGTTGCCTATTAGATATAATATAATGTACATTTGATATACAAGTGATACTGATAGGTTACAAAATTCGAATATTGTAGGAACGTATTTAAAAGCGAATTTACAACAACTTTTATTAATAGTCATTTTTTGAAATCCTAAAAAAACATCGCGTTTTCGTACTAAAAGAGACAGTAAACGCTATTATGATTTAAAAGTATATTTATTAATAAAAAGGTATAAACGTTGCTTTCAATTCGCCATAAATATATGAACTTCGTAACCTATCTCACATTTGCAGAGTATAATAAGTAAAATACAAATAAATACCGACCTACTAGTGACCTTCGCTACGCGACACAAAGTTCAGAGATTATATGCAGAGGCTGTTTTTTTTAGGTCATTTAATAAATTAACAAAGTAACTTATACTTCTAGACACTTTTAGATTTTAAATTGTATAGTGTACAAGATTATACAAAACTCTCTACGGAGATACGTGCCTTGTTCATAAGAATTGTACATAATAATTGTAGAGACCTAACATTCGTCCCCTCCTACACTCTATTGTTTCCATCAATCTCCTTTTTTCCCTAACCATAGACAAAACTTCTTCATTTGTTTTCTTCTCCGTCCAACTTATACGCTCCATTCTCCTCCAGCACCACATCTCGAAGGCTTCCAGTCTCTCTCTGTCCCTCTTTGTCAATGTCCACGCTTCACATCCATGGAGTGCTATACTCCAAATGTACACTTTAACAAGTTTTTTGCGAACTTTGCTTGATATTCTGGCCTTGAGCAGGTGCTTTTTTGCATTATAAGCTTGTCTCGCCATCGCTATCCTTGCTTTTATATCTGGTGTACATCTGGAGTCACTAGTTGTCAAGCTACCTAGATATTTAAAAGTTTTAACCTGTTCTATTTTTGTGTTATTTATTGAGATAGAGCTATATTTTTCCTTTTTAGAAGCAATTAGTGTTTTTATTTTATTTATGTTAATTTTGAGACCAAATTCTTTAAACATAGTGTCCATTTCTGTAACTAGTTCTTCCAACTCCAATCTGTTTTCTGCAATGGCTGCAATATCGTCGGCAAATGTTAGGCTACCTGATTCGACACGACAATTTTATTAAAACGATAATAGAAGGAAGAATAGAAGGAAAAAGAAAGCGAGGAAGACCAAGAATAAGCTACATGCAGCAAATAAAAGAAAAGAAAAATGTCGGGTCGTATCAGGAGGTTAAGAGAAGGGCGGAAAGCAGAGAGGAATGGATAAAACTCCACCGACAAGAGCCTAGCTCTTAAATTGGATGATGATGAATTGTAGAGACGCATAAATTGAAATGTCGTCTCTTTGTCATGTCAACTATGTGTCATTTATTCCATATAAGCCGTCCCAAATTTATTAAAGTACTAGTGGTTCCCCGCGACTTCGCCCGCAAGAGTTGGATTTTCCATATAAATTTTCATCCCCCATTTCACCCCCTTAATGTTTTTATATCGCGACATAATGTAGCCTTTGTCCTTTCCAGGGTCTCAACTGTCCCTATACCAAATTCATCTCAATCGATTCAGTGGTTTAAGCGTCAAGAGGCAACAGACAGACAGACACACTATCGCATTTATGAAATTAGTATGGATTAAACAGAAAAAAATAATTAATCAATAAGTTACAACTCGCGCGATAACAATATGTAAAGAGTGACAGACAGGTGGACGAATAATGCAGTGGTGCAAGCTACAGAGTTTTGTTGACACTATCCAGTAGTGTCAACGAATAAATAAAAGTAAGGACAAAGAATAAATAAATAATAAGTACAGGAGGACCACTCCGCAAAGTTATTTAAGTAAATAGCTACTCTTGCTACGGCATCATCATATCAGCTAATTGCAGTCCACTGTGGACATAGGCCTTCCAAGACGGCACCAACTTTCACGGTTCTCACGGTTCTCGCATCCAGCCACCACCACCTTCATCAGGGCATCGGTCCACCTAGCAGGGGGGCGTCCAACACTACGTTTCCCGAGACGTGACGACATTCGAGGTTCTCGAATTCCTACTCCAACGCCCGTCGGTTCTGCGACAGATATGACCAGCCCACTGCCGCTTCAGATTACTGCACCTCTGAACGATATCTATGACTTTCGTATTTCGGCGGATGATCTCATTCCGGATTCTATCCCTTAGCGAGATCCCCAGCATAGACCGTTCCATAGTTCGCAGAGCGACATGCAGTCGGTGGGCCAGCTTGACTGTCAAGTTCCACGTCTCGGCCCCGTAGGCCATGACAGGTAGGACGCACTGCTACGGCATAATAAAGTTAAAACTGAGATCGCGGCATCCCAATAGCCTATCGCTTTAAGCACCTTTATATTTGCCTCTCTTTCTCTTGCGTAACTTCATCTTACCTGATAGCGTAAGATCGACCAATGCCAAATGCGCGCATGTACTTGTAGCTTTGAGCTAAATTACGGAGTGAACCAAACCTGGTAATAAGCTTAAAAAATAGGCCAAAGTTTGATCTATTTATTTGATCAATTTTATAAGGTGAAAGTTCGCAAAGCCTTAAATCTGTAACTTACTAACTAGAATATAAAATAAATACTCTAATCAAAACCACGTATTTCATCTCAAAATTCATAGCATCATCGATTCTCCCTGAAGTTCCGACTATGAAATACTCATTCCATTTTATTTTATGCCCACTAAACTGCTTTCGGGGCTATAAAGCCGGCGCTAAAGTTAATATACGTTGCAGGTGAGATGCCAATCCAAGGTGAGCTGGAGCCGGAGTTCCTTCAGGCCTTGGAGAACCACACCGTTACACAGGGGAGGGACGTACACTTCACCTGTGTCGTCAACCACCTCTCAAATTATAGGGTAAGTTTGTTGTCTACACATCAGTTTATCTCAAAACTACTCAACTAATGTTCGAAATAGGTTTTTTTGTTATGAAATCATTACGTGCGGTGGTAGATGGATAGACAGATGTGTGTGTACTGTAACCTGGATGAATTTTCAAATGCAATATAACGAGAATCTCAGTTTAAAGAACCGCTTTTAGGTATGTCCAATAAGGTTGCAAACTTACTTAAATACATACATAGCATAAAACAAATCCAAAAATAGCCCTGTGCCTTAACACAAATTTTCCCCTACGTGGTTTTACTAAACTTTGCAATGTCCTTAAATATCTGCACGAGAATGTTGTCTTTTAAAATACATCAGAATTCCTGTGATGTTTGAACTAGCTTGTTACATAACTTAAGGGTCGACCCAAGCCTCGGCTATTTTCAAGTTTTTCCCAAACTAGCTAAATATGTACGTACACAATAACATTCGCTAATCTGTATTATAGCGATTTGAAATTCAGTTTTAGTTAGATTGGTCAAAAGATGAAACTTGTATTTTGGTTCAATTGTATTTCCAAACTATTGTATTGATTTCAATACTTGCAAGTCTAAGTTGTTAAGTTTTAAGACATTATCATAGTCTTTAAATTAAAGGCAACCCTGTATCACACTAATTTTTTTTACAAAATCACGGTGGGATGATTTCTCATACAATTTTCTTGTTCCTTATTTCATCCTGTTCGAGATTTATTTTCGCGGTAAAAAGCTGCCTGTATCTAAATATATTATGAAACCTGAAGTCAGGTTTCATAATATGAGTACAGCCAAAACTACTAGGATTAGGTACTTGAACTATACATTTTTCATTTATCCACTGTACTTCCTTTATAAGAACGGATTTTTGGAAATTTATCCCTTAAGGGTAAAAATGGGGGTTAAATTCATATTAACGTTTGTCGTTTTTGTAGTTAAATTGATAATAAAAAATGATATTAAGAAATTAAGAATGACGTATTTCAGGATTTTTGAGAATTCAACGGAGTACGTACGTGGTAAGTATTGGGCCCATTTTCAATGTAAATAGATATAATTTGAACAGGTTATAAATACTGACTGTTTTGTTACTTACAGTATAATCTGTAACTTTAACAAAGAAGTAAATACCGTTAATCGTACCTAACAGTATCAACTGTGCTGTTCTTAAACAATTCAGATCACGTACAGTTTTAAGTGGGGAGTGGTGTGCAGCGTGGCTGTTAATACCTATTTTCAACCAATACAACTGCAACAATCATTTTCCGAACCATTTATTTCAGATAACGGTTAAACTGTTGCTTATTTTGTACTATTGACATCGATTTAAAAGCAACACAAAATTCAGCTTGTTAGTCAATTTAGTAAACTTATTTTAACTACTTTTATATTAATGTAAATATTCAGTCAAAAACTTTCAATAAAATTGTTTAAATTATAAAAAAACAATCAATTTTTCTATGGTTTTGCTAATGAATCTAATAACATTTCTAGTAGGAATAACATCCTCTGAGTATTTGAGTTCTTATTGCCAATTTTAATTACTTTTTTCTGAACTGAAAAGTTACCCATATAGTTTCACACCAAAAATATAAGTAGCTTAGTACATATAATATACATAAATACATATACAAACTTAGTCCCCGCGAATCCCTGAAATAATTCTTTAAAGAAATTAATATCCTCACTGTCGCTTCTCAATACATATTTGATAATATAATGTACGTGTGGCAAACCGAACTCTTTGTGTTTTTATACTTTTTTTTAATGTTTCAATTTCCTTCTCTTTTTGACGTTTTTACTATTTTACCAGTTGTTTCTTTTACTTCACACGAATTACATTGATTTCTTACAAATATTACCCAAAGTTTATAATTTATCCTCCGAATTCCCCTACATCGCGCACATTTTTGGTCCTTCTCCACGTAACGCTTGAACCAGTTTTTAAATTTCTTCCAAATTCCAAATTTTCACCAATTTTCCTATGCCCATCACGAGGAGTCAGGCAAAAGCGGCTCCGATGGCGCAGGTTTCAACTTTTGATCCCGGGGCATGCCCTGCGGTCACAAACGAGGGGGATCATGAGGATTGCGGTAGTGAAGTTGTGAGTGCAATAAGTGAACGTGCGAACTCAACCATTTCAACCGCGACGGTTCTTGCCCAGAAGTTGGCTGCGGAAGCCGAATTCCGTCGTCGCCAGCTCGAGCGGGCACGACAGCAGGCGGAGCGAGAACGACAGCAGGCGGAACGAGAACGCGAACTTGCCGCCTTAGAGGCACAGGCAGACGAAGACGAACTGCGCGCCAAGTTAGCCATGATCGAGGCTTCATCTGGTGGCTCGCACGGCTCGCGCCGCAGCTCTCGTGTGTCGCGCCGCAGCTCTTGTTCATCGCAACGGATTGAGACTTGGGTAAAAGATGTAACTCAGAGATCAAAGGTAAATGATTTTGTTTCTTTAAATGATGCACTGCCAATACAGTCACAGGTTGTACAACCGACTGTAACACAGGCTGTTGCACAAACGTCGACTTTTAAGTATGTAGTTCCATTAGTCGAGCATACGAACGCTCACGAGGGTAACACTGAGCGGCTATCACACGCAAATCCGGTAGTCGCACCATCAGTAACCCGAGCCATGCCGACTGATATACCAAACAACACATTTGAGGTCTCACAACACAATGCTACGTCTCCCGTTTTTACTGATATGGTCAAGGCCATAACCGAATCAGCTTCAGCTACAAGGGCTCTTGTTGTAAGCCATACGCAACACAAAAAGCCGCATCACATAGACTTGCCACAATATTTCGGCGATGCGTCACATTGGCTGCAATTTAAGAGGGCATACGACAATACTAAAGATTTTTATTCTCCGCTAGAGAACGTCGCTCGTCTACAACACGCACTGCAAGGGGCGGCACGCGAGGCAGTCGCGTCGCTGCTGCTATCGGCGGAGGCGCCCGAGGATGTTCTGCAGCTCCTCGAGCACAGCTTCGCACGTCCGGAGGTGATCGTGTTCCACGAAGTGACGTCCCTGAAGAGCTTGGCAAATCTCACACTGGATTTGAAGGGTTTGGCTAACTTTACGTCTCGAGTACGCAATAGTGTAGCTACAATACGGCTATTGCACCAAAACGAATATTTACATTCTCCAGAGCTATTTTATTGCATTTTGAACAAGCTTAACTATACTATGCGAATGAGATGGACTGATTTTGCATTTGACAACCAAACCAACAAAAGTAAGTTAGAGTTACTGAGTGATTTCTTAGTACGTGAGCTCGACCGTCATATTAAGTTTGGTTTGTCACCTGAATCCATCCAATCAGCTTCTACATTTAAATCTTCTACTAACAAATCTAACGGACGCTCTGAAATATCTGTACACGCAGTAGGCGACTCGAAACCTAAAAATAAATGTACTTACTGCGACAAAATACACAACGTCAAAGATTGTACTGGTTTCAAGTCTCTGTCTATTGAGGATAGATGGTGTTGGCTACGTAGTAAAAAGATTTGCTATAGGTGCCTTAAGGGCAACGTTCACACATGGAACAGTTGTAAAGCAGCAGCATGCGGCGTCGACGGCTGCACTCGGCGGCACCACGCACTTCTGCACGGCTCGGCTGCTGCATCACCAGCGTTTTCATCAACGTCACGACCGCAGATTGAAGAGGTTGTAGGTTTGTCAACTTCACATACTACAGCTCGTTTATGTACCACTTTGCTGAAAGTTGTACCCGTAACCGTCACCGGCCCTGCTGGTTCTTACGATACGTACGCACTCTTAGATGACGGCAGCACTGCCACACTTATAGATTCTATGGTAGCTAATAAGATCGGGGCTACGGGTCCATCTGATACAATTAAAATTAATGCAATAGGTGGAATGAACAAAAACACAAATATTTCTTACGTCACTTTTGATATTAAAGGTAGGTACACACATGAGTCATATCAAATTCAAAACGCTCGAACTATCGATTCTTTGACATTGCATAAGCAAACCATAGATTATTCTGATATTGCAAAATACAATCATTTAGCTGATTTATCGAACATGCTTACGTATACTGATGCGGTACCAACTATACTTATTGGTGCGGAGGACTGGCACTTGTCAATCACTCGCGAGGTCCGAAAGGGCCGCCGCTACGAACCAGTTGCGTGTCGCACTGCTTTAGGTTGGACTTTATATGGCTCTTTAGGTAGGCGAACTATTCCGATGACTTTTGTCAATTACACTGTGTGTACCACCCCTTATTTTGAAAATGAACCAGTCGATTCTTTGGAATTTCTTATTAAAGAACAATATAAATTAGATTCGATTGGCATTAGTAAACACAAAATTTATAATTCCCAAGATCAACGTGCTGTTGATATACTCGACACCACAACCGAACGCCTGCCTTCAGGTAGGTTTATGGTAGGTTTACCATGGCGCCACGAAAGCACTACCGTTCCGGATAGTTACTACCAGGCCGAAACGCGTCTTAAAGGCTTAGAAAAGCGAATGGCTAAGGATAGTGTTTTCGCGGAGTCATACAATATTTACATGTCTGAGATGATCAAGAAAGGTTACGCAGAGGAATGTGCCGTCGACACGTACCACACGAACGATAATACTAAAGGCGTAGTTCACACTTCCGAAACTTCTCCTCGCTGGTATCTTCCACACTTTGGCGTGTTCCACCCTCAGAAAAAGAAGCTTCGTGTGGTGCATGACGCGGCTGCGAAAACTCACGGCGTCAGTTTGAATTCTTTGTTGCTGCCGGGGCCTGATCTACTTCAGCCGCTTTTAGGTGTTTTGTTCCGATTCAGGGAAGGTTGCATAGCTATGACAGCTGACATTAAAGAGATGTTTCCACAAGTAAAGGTAAGGAACCAAGACCGCAACGCCCTTCGTTACCTGTGGAGATCAGATCCTAGAGCGGCAATAAAGGAATTTAGAATGACGTCTGTTATTTTTGGTGCGTGTTCTAGTCCGTTCACTGCGCTTTATATAAAAAATAAGAACGCTAAGGACATAGCTCATTTGTACCCTGAGGCTGCTGATGCAATAATTTATGACCATTACATGGATGATTATATTGGAAGCGTAGATGACGTTCGTCAAGCGGCGCGCTTGGCTGCTGACATTATCGCGGTACACAAGGGAGCGTGCTTCGAGATGAGGGGTTGGTTGTCCAACGATGATAGAGCTCTCGCTTTGGTCCCAACTGAATTACGTGCAGCTCCTACACCTGAAGTTTCTTTAGGCAGTCCAGTACGCGGTTTAGGTGTCATTTGGTACTCGACGGACGATGCTTTAGGCTTTAGGACAGGTTCACATGAACATTTTATGTCAGAAAGCCGTAACCTGACAAAACGAAACACTCTGTCTCAATTGATGCGTGTATATGATCCTTTAGGACTGCTGGCTCCAATAGTAGTTAAAGGTCGTATCCTGTTTCAATCTCTTTGGCGTAGCAACATCGGATGGGACGATCAGCTGCCACCAGCCGAGATCAACGCTTGGCAGGCTTGGATTTCCGAACTGGATTCTATCGCGAACATCCGCATCCCACGTTGCTATCTCAAAGCTGTCATTTCCGAACGAGAGTTACACATTTTTGCTGATGCGAGCGAGCTTGCCTACGCTTGTGTAGGCTATTGGCGTTTTATTCTGCCAGACAGTAGCATCAAGCTCGTACTCATTGGAAGCAAGTCTCGAGTCACACCACTAAAACCGGTTTCTATCCCAAGGTTGGAGCTCCAGGCGGCCCTCATAGCTTCACGTTTTGCCGTCTCGATTATAGAAAGTCACAAAAATAAACCAGCACGGGTATTTTACTGGAGTGATGTGATTCGATGACGGTACTTAGTTGGCTTCGAGCCGACGCTCGCACATTTCGGCCTTTTGTGGCCCATCGCGTTGGTGAAATCATTGAGAACACAAACGTCAGCGATTGGCGGTGGGTCCCAACAGACTTAAATGTTGCAGATGACGCGACGAGGTTTCGACAAATCGACTCGTCGTCGAGGTGGTTTGTTGGTCCGTCATTTTTACTCACTCAATCTGAAACGTGGCCAACCGAACCATCAATTGTAATCGCACCAGTTCTCACAGAGCTGAAGACAGCTAACTTGTGTGAATTAGTGGGATTCACCACTACGCGTGAGCTCTTGCCCACACCAATAACGGCAGACCCAGATTGGTTTAGCGTCTGGACGCGTCTTGTAAGGGCAACCGCGCGAGCACACCAAGCCGCGACATTTTTTAAGAAACTTTTAGAAACTCATGGTCAAAATTCTAAACCCCGAAGTACCGTTTTTTCTACTTCATCAAACGACTCATCTGTATGTAACTCATCTCATCATCGTAGTTTGGGGACGCGGCTGTCGACACTACCTGCACTTTCCGCCGAGCTTGTTAAAACTGCCGAACAACATATACTGAAACGATGTCAACTAGAAAGCTTCGACGAAGAATTACGTTGCATTCTGGCATCTCAGGCTCTTCCCAAGCACAGCCCACTTCTTAAGCTTTCGCCAACGCTTGGAGAAGATAACATATTGAGACTGGCAGGCCGTATTCGTGCAGCTCCAAACATCAACGTGGACGCAAGGAATCCGGTGATACTCGACGGACGTCACTCAATCACTCGTCTTCTGATTCATCATTATCATAAACTGATGGCGCACGCGAACAACGAAACAGTGGTCAATGAAATTCGCCAGAGATATTGGATTTTACGTCTTAGACCAACCGTCAGAGCAATAGCCAAAAGTTGTCAATTCTGTCGTGTAAAAAAAACACTTCCGTTGTCTCCACCTACCGCCGACTTGCCGATTGAAAGACTGGATCACCATAAAAGGCCATTCACGAATGTTGGCCTGGACTATTTTGGTCCTCTAGAAGTCGCTATCGGACGCCGAAGAGAAAAACGATATGTCGCTCTTTACACATGCCTGACAGTCAGAGCGATTCACCTAGAGGTCGTTAATAGCCTTTCCGCTGACTCCGCAATCATGAGCCTCCGGCGTTTCATTGCTCGAAGAGGCACCCCTACCACTATCATTTCGGACAATGGCACAGCATTTGTCGGCGCCAACAAGGAGTTAAAACAGTTTTTTGGAAGTGTCATTGAAGAGTTTGCAGCTACACGAGGTATAACTTGGAAGTTTTTGCCTCCTGCCGCACCATTCTTTGGAGGCTGTTGGGAGCGCCTGGTGCGCTCGACAAAGACAGCGCTAAGAGCCACGCTCCATCAAAAAGCGCCAAAAGAAGAAACTTTTTCTACTCTTCTCTTGGAAGCTGAAGCTATTATTAACTCCCGGCCTTTATCTCATGTTTCTGTGGACTCGGATGATCATGAAACCCTCACGCCTTTTCATTTCCTTATCGGCCAGTCGTCACACATCTCTTCACCCGCACCGGCTTTGACAGATTCCGCCCTGGTGAGCAGGTCAGAGTGGAAGAAAGCTTCCCGCCTCGCAGATCATTTTTGGGCACGTTGGGTGCGAGAAGTTTTACCAATGATGCATGCCAGACCACCATCCCCTAAAAAACCCAGCAACGTAAGCGTTGGCGACATAGTTGTCATAGTAGATGAACACCTACCACGAGGGGTGTGGCCGAAGGGACGAATTACCCAGGTCCACCCGGGACGAGATGGTGTTATCCGAGTCGTCGATGTTGCGACAAAGGGGGGAATTTTACGTAGGCCGGTAAAGAAAATAGCTGTTATCGTTTAGCTACTGTTAATGATTGGCATTTCGGTCTGCCACATGACTACAAACTACGTATTCTCATACGAAGGGGGAGAATGTGGCAAACCGAACTCTTTGTGTTTTTATACTTTTTTTTAATGTTTCAATTTCCTTCTCTTTTTGACGTTTTTACTATTTTACCAGTTGTTTCTTTTACTTCACACGAATTACATTGATTTCTTACAAATATTACCCAAAGTTTATAATTTATCCTCCGAATTCCCCTACATCGCGCACAGTACGTACGCAAAAATTTAGATCTTTTTAAGAAAATAAAATAAAATAATAATTCGTATAACACAAGAAATAAAAAGAAACTTGTCATTCAAAACTTCCGATAAGCCAAAACATTTACAATTAATTCATTCTTGTCACCTCATAATGTTCTCGAACTAACTATTAATAAATTTTAGTTACATGTCAAAACTACCCTAATGTCGAAGGGGTATTATAAAATTCAAGACTATCTTAATGACGAGAATGTATGGACAGTCCAGCCTGCACCAAACTGATGTACCTACCTGTTTATTTTGATTTGTTTTATTTTTATGGCAGCTAGTGGTGACTGAGTATGTTCCGGCGTTTCTTCTCAGCACTTGCCAGATTGTCTGTGTCTTGTCTCGCGCTAGTAGGACCCAAAAGATAAGGAGACATGTTCTGCCCCATATGGGCCATAATTGATTGATATTTTGACGTTCATAAGTGGCATTTTGTGTCCTAAATTGAATAAAGAATTTTTGACTTTTGACTTTGACTTTGAATAGCGATTACATGATGATGCCGCATGGCATCATGCATAATCATTTTCGTAGAACACAATAAGTGTAATTTTAAGAAAATCCAGACCATTTATTTCATTCGACCTTCAACCATAATTCTGCCTACCACATCAAGAACCGCAAATAGGCCACACAAAATGCCAGGTGAATGAATTAAGCCCTTTGATTGGCCTAATTGACAATGTCTATTTACCGGTCCCACCGTAGAGACGGTCACGGCAATTTAGGCCCATTCAGAATATTCACCCGCTTTGTTAAGTGAAATTGCATGTAAGGGAACCTGATCACGTTTTTTAGTGAAAGAACAGATTTTTCTCTTTGAATATCGCAAGGATCTTATTCCGGGGATGGAGTTGGGAACAAAATATTCGATTAGAGAAACGATTTGGCATAGTGAATAACAACAACAGTACGATGTTTAAAAGAAATATTCATGTATTTAATTATTAAAGGTTTATAGTACCTACGCTTTAAAAATATAGACTTTAAAAATATCTTCCTCATATACATGTAAGAAATGTTGTTACACTGAGGAATATAATTATTTCGTTATTTAGAAAGAACTATACTTTCAGGTTGTTTTGAAAGTTTTTAGGAAACACAATACTGGTACTTAAGTAGGAATTGGCTGGATGAAGCTTTTTGTTACAGTGAAAATCTACGGCCAAATCTTGCTACTAAATTTCTTAGGAAAATCTTCGACACAAAAATTTCGCGTTCGTTTGAAAAGTAATAAAACATTGTAATAATAAAAAGCCAGTGACAAGTGCTCGCGGACGCTACTCGTAGCTGCAGAACACAGGCGGAAATAATTCTCGCAAACAATGAAATTGTTACTAATTTATTTTCCGACCGCAACAAAGCGAAATGTCACGTGAAAAATGCTCGACAGCGGTGCGGATGGGGCTGCATTCCTCAGGTATAACTGGTATAACTCGGCAATTTACGCGGCCAGCAGTTTTGCTATATACAACTGTTAACACTAAAATGATGGTAGTTATAATGACCCTCGTGGAATTAGAATGGCAAATTCACTAGATACCTTTGCATATTTCCTGTATTATGATTTTTCCAGTGACAAAAATGGGTAGTGAACAATATTTTTAACCCCCGACGCAAAAACGACGGGGTGTTATAAGTTTGACGTGTCTGTCTGTGTGTGTGTGTGTGTGTGTGTGTGTGTGTGAGTGTGTGTGTGTGTGTGTGTGTGTGTGTGTGTGTGTGTGTGTGTGTGTGTGTATGTGTGTGTGTCTGTCTGTGGCATCGTAGCTCCCGAACGGATGAACCAATTTTGATTTAGTTTTTTTGTTTGAATGATTATAGATTACAGAATTTGCTGAAAAGTTGATTGGTTCCATGTGTTAGTATGACCCAAAATAAAAAGACAGTTTCTTTTTTCAATAAAAAATACAGCGTTGGTAAAATTAGGTGATTTTTTACGGTAAAACACAAACAATACCTATTTGCTCTCACAAACATACACGCGATTCAAAAACTCTGGCATACCGACGGAATGCGAGTTACGACATTAATCTTAGATGTGAAATGAAATTTCCCCGTATGCAGCCGCTACAGAACGCTTTGTTGTGAAGACACTCGCTCTAATTGCATTGTTAAATTTAACCCTGTGTTTTGCTGCCAATTGTTGAAATTCAGCCACGAGTCGGCAACTATTAAGAATAATAACGCGGTTGTTTCTTGTACTGGTCGCTTTGAATATTGAAAAAAATGTTTTGTCTTGGATGTGAGGTGAAAATAATCTTGAGATGGCTTCAACGGTTGACGGTAATTGCACAAAATATGGATGCAGCTTTGCATCAGTGGTGAAAAGCACTGGAAAGAAAATTCTGTTCAGTGGAATTATAAATTTTCTAACGAAAGCTCATATCTTAAAAGATTGGTAACTAAATTTATTGGTAATTAAATTTAGTTACCAACTAACTTTAAAATGAACTATTATTTTAAAAATTACAAAGCACACTCGGTACTTAAACGTTGTAGGAATCGTGAATATAAATTCCTAAAAATGGTGAACCCTTTCTTTTGCTGTTGTATTTTGGGTGAAATATGTTTAAAATAGAAACCGAGCAACACTTTTTTAGTTTTGTTCCTATTCTAAGCTACTCTAAAACGTTGTTCATTTAGCTTATGAATTCTCTATGAATGTTCAGAAAAGTGGTTCTAGCGTATGCAGATTTAGCAAAGGCAACCGAAACTTTTCGACAGATAAGTCAGCATACACTTCTCGATACAAACAGGAATTTAATGCAACTAATTTAAATTAATTATTTTTTAATTCCGTTTGTATCGTGAAGTGTATGTTTAGAAATGCAACAACAAAGTTTGAAATCCTAGATAAGTCAGCATTTCCAACCGAATTCTACTTTCATTACAAAAAAAACAGCGAGCACGCTGTAGTGAAGGCTTACGTTATTTGAAATTATGTTTTGTAGGATTTTGTTTGGTCTCAATACCAAAGCTGTTTATATAAATTTACAACTGAAGTTCTGAAGTTCAGGATAAACCACGAAATTATTAAAAAGAAAAAACACTCCGATGCTGCTCACTTCTTTCGTATGGGCGATATCTTGGCGTTATTTTCTCCTTTTTTTCAATGACACGCTTGTTCCTAGGTGGCATGGATCAAGTCAGACTCGAAGGCGATTCTGGCTATCCACACAAACATGGTCGCGCTGAACCCTCGGCTGTCGGTCACCTATAACAACCACAACACGTGGAAACTGCACGTCAGCAACGTGCAGGCGAACGACTCCGGCACATACATGTGCCAGGTCAACACTGACCCTATGAAAAGTCAGGTAAGTTTGTAAAAGGTTAAAAAAAAAGATTTTTGCTTGAGAAAAAAACAGTGTCAGTTACTTCTACGTGTACTACGTCAGCCACAAACAAGCGAAAGTTTCATAAAAGACATATACAAGCGTATACAGAATTACAGACAGGTGTAGTTCTAGGTGGTATAGTTCGAAGTCCAATAGGCAAGCACTTTTTCAGAATAAGTATGTTATATCGTATAGATAGTTAAGTTTTGGTAGAAGAAAAACTACATAATACTTTGCGAAAAAAGGAAGAAACAAATGATAACGTCGTATTCAAGTAGCTAGAGAATAACAAATTCTTGTCATTCCTGAAGAAGCAGAAAATAGGTACCACAACAGAATAGCTAGTGGTACGACATACAAAATGTATGGCATAGACATAAACAGGGTAAAGAAATTGTGCTGCACTGTTTATAATATTCCATACTGAAAATTCTTGACATTTTATTATTTGAAGGGAAAACAAAATCAGGAAACGAGAGAGACCACACGCGGCGTTCAAACCAGTTGGATTTTAATGAAAGAGGACAGTTCTAAATGAAACCGCTTGGTCAACATCTGCAATAGAAATACCAGTTTAGACTAGACTAGTTATTACTCGTGGGAGTTAATAACGTGTCGTGTGAATCTGCACATGAACCGAAGTTTGTGTGTTTGGACCGAAAACGAGGATTGATTTTTATTTCATTTGGAAAAGGCGATTAAATACAAATATTTTTTCGTTGTACAGTTTCGGTTATAAAAGCTTTTCAATTTTAATTCTCGTGTAAATATTTAAATTTCAATGAAAAAGCTTCTAATAATGGGATGAATTATTTAAGAATATTTTAGGAATGTGTTTCCGTTTCTAAGGATTATTACGAGAAAAAAGATACAAAGTACTTTTTATTTCTCTTCTATATAGTACAAATTTTAATTGTTAACCTTTAATAAAAAGATAAAATTAAAATAAAATAAAATAAATTATTTCAACAAACACACCAATTACCTAGCCCCAAACTAAGCGTGAGCTTGTGCAATGGTGACTAGGATAACGGATAGACATACTTATTACGTTTATGCATCCATGACTTAGATACAAATGCTCGTCACACAAACATTTGCCCCTTGCGGGATTCGAACCCGCAACCTCTGGTTTTCTGAGTCTGGAGCACGGACCACTACACCAAGATGGTCGTCGATGGTATTTCTGTCTCTACCTGCCTACTCAGATAGAGACACTAATCAATCACCATGTAAATAATTGTATAACAGATATATTATTTGTAGTTTTACTAAGCCTCTGTCTGATGATATGTATCAGAAATTAATATGGGGCCAGCTTCATTTGTATCCTCCACGCTCTACCCTCAACACCGTCCATGAAACACCGTATTCCGCATCATTCAAACCCAATACTTCATATATTTTAATTCTGCAGATGGGATACCTATCAGTGGTGATACCCCCCGACATAGTGGACTCAGTCGCAGAGGGCAGTACCGCGCAAGAAGGTGGTAGCGTCAGGCTGACGTGCACAGCTACTGGAGAGCCTCCGCCGACGGTGCTGTGGCGGCGGGAGAACAACAAGCCCATTGTCTTCAGACATGAAGGTGGCAAGGAGAGGAAAGGTAAGTGATTTTTCTTCTACTACAGCTGGAAGACTCACGCTCCACTTTTTCATTATTTTTAGGGTTTCTGGAGCAACGTAAACGCCAGTTTTCCTTTGCATCCCTCCACCATGTTTTTTTTCATTGGCCGTTGTAAATTTCTAGCGCTGTAGGTTTGCCTGTGCCCCGTTAAAGAGTCATTCAATTATTTATAACGTGGTGAATCATCTCGTGCATTTGAGCACGTCAAGCCGTTGGTCTTGCCCCTGATCATGCCGGTCATGACAAATTGTCATTTCATCGAACTACTCGTACGAAAGGAAAGGATCCGAGCAGCTGATATTGCACTTGTGTATTACTATAATATCTACTACATAGTTCGCTGATCTCTTTTGAGATTATTGTAAGGGAGTGAGTAGCCTTTACTGGTGGGCGTCATGTTACCATTTAAGCCAAGCTGCAGATTCTGACTAAACAGAAGTTGCAGTTGGGTGATAAAGTCCTGTTTTATGGAGTATTAATATTTAATGAGCAAGCTGTGTCCAATTCTACATTCTTCCTAATAGGGTGGTAGGACTGGTAGGATTTATGGATACAAAGTATAATAAAATATCGACTAGGTACGTACTACGTAGCCGTCCATTTAAAAATGTTAAAATTATTTTTCGAAAATATTTAGAGATCTACGTTCCTCTGGCTAGAAAGTGGAATTAGTTGCCGGCTGGACTGTTCCCTGAAAACTATAATCTAACCTTTCAAGAAATGAGTGAGTAAGCTGTTTCTAGTCAGATATGACCCATTCTCGTGGCCGCGTCGTCGCTTACCATTAGGTGAGATTACAGCCAAATGTCAGGCATATAAATAATTAAGAAATATGAGGAGATTTAATTTTAAATAAAATATTAATTCAGAACAAAAAGAAACAACTATTAAATAACCCTCCTTCTGCAGTCGGGTAAAAACTGTATATTGTACACACTTTGATTAGCTGAAAGTATAGAACTCATTTGCTTTTGTTTATGGTTGCATTATTTTGTTTGGATGAGCATGACGTCAAAGTTTATAGAAATTATAAAAATTACATAGTAAACCATAAATTTTCCAATGCACCACAATAAGGCCAAATTTTCCTAAATGAAAATTAAATAAATTAACTGCGTAGCGAATTTGATGCAAATACTGCTTAATAGTTGAGTTTTGATGGATAAACATTTCCACAATTTAAATTGTGAAAATGTTTATCCATCAAAACCAACAATTAATGGCATGGCAGCAATGAACAACAATTTCATAAATGAACGAGTGCAACGTTTCAAAACATTGACTGTTTAATTGGTCGAAAATACAATGATAATTAATTCTTATCAAATACATTTTAAAATGATGATGTAAATTAGTAGAATGAATGTGTGAGACCGTTAGATGTTTATTTATTTATGGGTATATTTTAAACAAATATAGCTAATTTAGCTCTTTTCAACAAAGTTTAATTTTTACAGGCTTATTAAATATAATACACGATACATAGCCATGTCGAATATATTGTTTCGGGGAACAAATCCTTATTATTGCTACATTCTGTTTTTAGACACAACAATTATGAGTTTACGACCGGTGCGATAAACAAACATTTACGCAGCGTTTTCTCTCAGCCCAAATTAAATAAGCCAGAGGTAATAAGGCTGAAAGAACAATTTTTCCTTAAACAATTTTTGATTGTGAGAGTGGTTAACGGGCCGTCTGCGTTTAAGTCCGGCTAAATCCTGTTAAAATAGACCGGGCCCAAACGTCGACCCAAAGTAAGGTAAGTAATCAACTTAGCTCGCTAGCTAAATCTCTGTGCCTGATATTAGGCTCTTTGAGTAAATTCTGCCCACGACCTAAGGTGGCCAACTTTCATAAGCAACATTTACGAGGTAGCATCATCCATATTGCCCTCACTTAATCTCTATCTTATTAAAAATGGAAAATCGGGGCCTTGAAGTAAAACACTCAATCTCCAGTTTCTGTCAAACGATAATGTAATACAACAAGAATGAACCAATTTCAAAGATATTGTTTATTAGGAAATAAATTTTGCTTACAAAAATTCATCGACCTTCTTCTAATGGGGCAAGGAAATTGCAGAATTATGAAAACAAATATACGCGCTGAAATTTTAGTGGTTGTTTTCCCGCAGCAGAACGATTTACCTTTAGTAGTACTATCGAATCATGCAAGATATTTTTTTAAACTAAAAATATTTTTGTAATCAAAAAAATTATCATCAACTCTAAAACGTGAGAAAAAATAGTTTCTTTTACGAGAATTGACGTATTTGGGTACCGCGTGCCGCACGAAATCAAAAAGCAAAAGAAGCTCTACGCACTAAGCAATACAGCATAATCTGCACTATTTTACTGCGGGAAAACAACCATTAAAATTTCACCGTGTATATACATACATACAAATGGCAGACCTAATATCAAAAGCGTTCACGACAAGCCAACTATAGGTCCAACCACAGAAAATTTACGTTGTTTTAAACAGTATCATGTTCTGTTGCGCATTTTCATCCAAAATCACATCAGTGAAAAATACGTACCGACCACTCGTATAACCCTGAGTTAGTAATAATAAACAAGTCTTGTGCGGCAGTTACTCCCAGAGAGCCGGTAGAATAGGCGTATAGTTTTATTAATATAGTTACATGCAGCCAGCGCTGAAGCAACGGTAATAGGTCGGAAAATATCGTGAATTGAACGCTTCCTCCGGAGCAGGAAGAAGGTTAACTCAGGCTGCCGCTAAACGCCGTTCATTGTTCACCACTATACAGTGTTATACAAATGTATAGCCACGGCACAAACAGTGTGTAACGGTGCACAAGTGTTCAAGCTGCATTTCAATTTGCTTCATCAATCTCGCAGCGGGATTGTTTGTGTTGATATCATACTTAAAGAATAGTAAGTATTTTTAGTTAGTTGTTGATAAAAATATTGTTTATTAAAAAATAACTAACATCAATAAAAAGGCTAATATCTGTTGGTATTAGTCTTTAAGCCTAGTCAGAGGACTTAGGGCGGTTTGATAACATCTGACAGTAAGGTTTGTCACTTGCCTTACCCCTCCACCAATCCGCACTGAGCCCGCGTGGTTGAGTATGGCTCGTTCCTCCTCATAGTTGAGGTGAAGCCTATTCCCAGCAGTGGGATCTAATAGGCTGACTTTACAATAAAAAGGCATCATTTTGTAGAATTATTGAAAGGTTGCAGCTTAAAATTATTGCAATCCCTCCACTTATTTGAACTCGACAAATTTATAGAGTCCTGACAATATCTCTGAGGTGTTAGCGATACCAATATCTTTTATTGCGATTGCGAGCATGGATTCATGCTGCATACCACACGAAATACATATGTATAAATGTTCTACAAATCATAGAAGCAATAAGTAAAAGAAGACAACAAAAGTCTTAATATTCCTTCTACAAAAATCGTTACAGCTGTCTACTAAAAACTCTAATACATTGCATTTGTACAGTTTTCAAAAGGAGCACACAGTATCCGGTTCACTATTCTAACTATTCGCGCGAAAGAATTTCTCATTTCACTCGTTTCTAAGGTTTTTTAAAGGTGCATAATGTTAAAAGAGATTCAGTTCATAAAAAGTATTTAATGTGTACAATAAAACAGTGGAACGGAATGAATCGGATTTTACTCTACATTGTTTCGTTATCATCGCTTGTTCAAATCTGGTCACTAAATGAAGCTTGATTTAGGTCTTAATCAGATTCAGAACACTGTGCAGAAACTAAGATAGGATTAGTGATTTTGCGAGCATGGATTCATGCTACTTGCATTTTTCATTTCAATTTGATTTCTAAATTTAGTAAAACAGCGATTAAAGTAAATTACAAGAAAGTCGTCATAATTGAAGCGATTTGTAAAAATAGTGCCGTAAACTATGTAGTTAGTAGTAGTAGTATAAAAAACGGTGTTTTTTTTTATTAGACTTCAGATAGACCAAGAGCCAAGCAAGTTACAGCCAAAGCAAATCACACACTAATATTTTGTATGGTGTGCTACTATTGATATTACAAATAAAAGATATAGCATTATTTTGATAAAAAAATAGATATTCTTCGTTATAAAGCCCCTAAATGAAACTGTAGCAAAGCTTTTCGAACGAAAAAAGATGGTAATGCAATAAAAACAAAACTGCGTGCAGCGCAAATTGACTTCCCAAGATGATTCGTCGACGAAGTTTATCCAGTTAAGAGGCGCGATGGAGTGGAAAATATCGAGCGCACCATGCAACTTGTTTTCTTCTACTTATTCGTAACCACAGGGAAATGAGAACAACCAGATCATTTTGTAACTGAGTTATAGCTCATGACTAGTGTTGCCTATCGGTAGTCTATTAATAGATGACTTCATTTCAATGGTATCATTACTATCGATAGTATTAGTACAAATATAGAAACAAACAATTTTACCGACACTATCAATACCCTGCTATGTAATCAACAAAGTATTTATCGACATTCGATAGGCAACACTAGTCATGACTTTAATCACTCTTCGTAATAAGTAATAATGGAAACATGAACAGTTTCGTATCAATAATACAAGTACAGAAGGACCACCCCGCAAAGTTTTTTCAGTAAATAGCGACTCTTGCTACGACACAATAAAGTGCGAATTGAGATCGCCAATCGCTTACCGCTATAAGAACCTACATATTTGCCTCTCTTTCTCTCGCATAACCTCATCTCACCTGACAACGTAGGGTCGACAGACGCTATGAACTGACGCCATGCTATGAAGCCGGCTTGTGACATCCATTACGACCAAACGCCGACCGGTCGATCTACGCATGTACTTGTATCTTTAGGCTAATTTGAGGAGTGAACCAGGTCTGATTTTATGCAATAATCTAACAAAAATTAGAACTTTATTGGCTATGCCGACCAGAGTTCATATAAAGATATCCATTATGCTTTGTGTATAAGAATTGAAGCCGTGTCGTCGTGCACGTTGTAAATTAAGATGTAACATTAACTATAAAATCGGTCACAATATTATACTTAGGAAGCTGTCTGCTCTATTTTTGCTGTGGTGTTCTCAAGTATTTTCATCCTTCTAAAACGATGTGATTATATCAAACTTTTCTTAGAATAGAATGGATATCTTCTTTATCGGATATTTTTACCTATTCCCTCTATATTTATTACTTAAAATGTTCTGATGCTTCTGTAATTATAATATTTTGGAACTGATCCGACAAACTTTAAAACTGTCTGCAACATTTAAATTTCATCATAAAATGACCCCCATAGTGGAGTGAAAAGACAACTTTAGATTTTTGAAATAAATAAATAGACTTATTTTTTTTTCCTTATCGTTAAACAAGTAATTAAAATGCCGCTATTCCGAAGGGGTCGAGTCTTCACCTCACATGATCACTATTTTATCATTAAAATTTACTGTGGAAGAAGCCATGAGTGCACCCCCTTGTGTGGGGTATCGTTGAAAAGGACTATAGCGAGATATAGCCCGCCAAAGTCGTTTACACGGTGTCCCCGCCCCCCCTGTAATTTCTAAAGTCTTGGACCTATAAGCTTCAAATCACTCACATAAAGAAACAGACGCGGAAACTCTTATTTAAAATTGTTTCAGGTATCCTGTGATGAATACTTTTGTTTTTTTGCCCATACTGTCTAATGTTTTTAAGTTGGCCGATTTTTTATTGTTTGTAATAAGTTGCTTGATATTTTACTCAGACCAATTACTAAAAAAATATTAAAGCCGTTCCTAGAATGTTTCTAAAATTATTGCATGAGCTTATTTTAAAATGAAGACTACTTATACAAAAAAGTCCTTTTAAGAAACTAAACCATGAATGGAAATCATTCCCTGAGAATCACAATTCATGATTGAAAACCCTTCAATTCATTTTACTAGATACTTGCTGCAAAATAAGATTCTTTTCCATCTTTTCGGATAATAAGACAAACGATCCGCCTTTAAAATATAGATAGCATCATAAAAGAGTAGCAAATACTTGAGTCGCGCCTATTTGAATTTTATTCGCTATGAATATAAGAATAAGCACCCAATTATGAAAAATTACCCTCTTAAAACGTAAGATAAATAACGTAAAAGAATACTCACATCATGATACGATACTTTATACAAATTGTAACAGATTACACTCTATTGTAGCGCTCACACCTCATTGCCTTTTATGGCCCTTTATTTCAAAATGTTAAAACTATTCTCTCCGACCACTAGCAATTTAGGTACTAAATAAATAACTAAGTGCCTACTTAGTCACAGTGTTTTATTGACGCCTAGGCTAGGTGGTCGGTTGGTAGTTAAGGAAGGATTACCGCTATAAAATGGCTCGCCAAAAAACCGACATAAAAGTGCCACCATCAAAATGAAAGCTGAGTTTTACAATGCGACCGTGGACACTGTTCTCATTGTTAACCCTTTAAAGTGGTACCCTTTTCTCCGGGGGTGCCGAAAGCCGCTATTCTACTTGAGTCTTTTTTCCAATTCAATCTACTTTGAATTGTCGTTGACACTCGCATGAGGCATTATGACCTAGACCCCCCCTCCTCCCTTGCACTTGCTTCCAAGCACTTCTCTTCCCAATGGATTTTATTTACGCAAGAGAAAGCAAGCTTTAATACATATACCACTGAAAACAATAAGGCACGTCGCAACGAGATATAAAAGCTTTGAGTTAGTCGCGTTCCTTTTAGTAGGATTCCTTTGAAATAAATCGAATAATTTGCGGAGTTTATGCCTATAAACGGCTTTTTGTGTGTGCGAATGGTTTGTTAGGGGTGTGTAAATAATGATCAGTGTTTCCGGACAGCGCGAGCATTTGTTGTTCCGATAACGAGGTCTCAAGTTACGAGGATCTGTTTGTGTGCATGGTAACGTCTTGAAAATACCGTGGATATTTATGTATTTCAAATAATCGCATTGTCTTTCGTAAAATTGCTAGAGAAGGTTTTGTATTAAAACACGCATAGGTTTAAGGATTTAATTCATGTCTTAGGTACTTCGTGCTAGAGGCCCACTACCTATGTAATAGTAACACCATTGGTCTCGTAGAATATATTACTGAAATAAGTTATTATAAAGTCAATTTGGCCCTTAATTTACAAAGGACTTACAGATCCTTTTGAAAAATCTGCACCGTATTCCGGCTTTGTTCCCCGTCGAATTTGTTACAGCGCCATTAGCATAGTTAAAATGTAAATCTTTATGATCTTTAAATTGTTTACAAAATGGTCCTTGGAATAATTTTCGGTGCGATCCTTTTTTTAACTTAAATCGACTTGCTTGAACAAGTTTGTATCCGACTATACAAGCCGAGTCTATGTGGAGCGACGACCAAAAAGTACAAGCGACTCCACTGAATTTTTATGAACTTTTTTGTTTGCCTCTAAAGCGAAATACAAAGTTACTACTCCACAGGCGCTGTGTCCTGAAAGGGCGTTGCAACTTTAAGAAAACTGCGAATGAAATTCCTTTTGAAACTGCATACCTATTTCGAATTTTCTTTTGAGCATGCTATGGCAGCGGGCGACTATTTTTCATTTAGTAATTAAATAAAAAACGGCATTTTTGCTTTTTCAAATATTGGTTACACTCTTTCAAAAAATATTCCAATATTTTAAAACTAGGCCGTCTACTCGTATTAGGCTATTAAAATTACATTTTGTTTCATTTCTATCTTGGTTATCTTTTGTTTGCAGTTAGTTGTAGTTGTTAATTGAGACGAAATAAATTAGAAAGTGTTCGCATTCATCAGTGATACCTTCAAATAATTTGTTAGAAATACAAATCTATGGGGCTCAATTTCAATTAGCACCAGCAAGATTAGAAAATAAACCAACAGTCCCTTGTTTGCTTTCAGATGAGCGCTCTCAATTTACTGATAAGTCAGATTTATTTGCGAATAACGGGATTGTTGTTAGTCGACAAAAGTCGTTATCGTGTCACTGCACACACAACGGTATTTAGGGCCTACTCTTAAAGATGTTGTCTGTATTTCCAGCTATAGCCGTCACGCTCACTAGCATGTCATATGAGCACGAGTAACGGGGAGGACGGTTAGGCCTCGTTTATGGAGACGCGGCGCGGTGGGTCGCAGGCTACGGAGTGCCAAACGTTTTCTCCGATCATTGAAAGGCCGACGAGTGTCACAGCGCATATCGTAATTAGAGGTGTCGCTTAAGAAGGGAGAAATACGGAATAGCAGCTTACGGCGCTGGGCTCGCCACGTAGTCTGAAACGGTTCACGCGATGTCATCCGCCGCGGCGTCTGTTGCGGCTTCCGCTCCCGCATACACACTACCGTAAACCCCGCACCTCTATCCCGTTGCTTACCGCGTTCTTCGCGGCGTTGCCCGTCGTTTCATTCACCGCGTCCACCGTCACCCGCAACTTCACCCGGTGCGTCTAAAGTGGCGTCGCCCAGCGCGGCTCGAAATAAAAAAAAACGCAAGCAATATCGCTTCTCTTTGAACAGCTCCATACATCGCCATATGTTTGTGTTTGCGCACTGCGCCGCCCAGACTCGCCGCGTCTCTACAAACGAAAACGAGGTTTAAGCCTTAGGCTGCGTTACAGATGATGAGATGTGAGAGGATGCGTAACAATGATGCGTTTGTTAAGAACCAATAGAATCGCTTTATTATTATTCGATTGAGTCGCCAAATCTTATCAATTTTATATTGACTGACACAATATAAAATAACATACATGTTTTTTTTCTTGTAACTTTTTACGTTTTCACAGATATCTGTTGGTTAAAAAATCATGTTGTCAATACACTAATTTTAGATTGCCGTCTAGCTAAAATTAATAATGTAAATTTATATTATTATACATGTTTGACTGTAATCTGTAAGTGTACCAGTATTAATAAATACGGACAAGGACATACCGAGTAGGACCCCTGTTTATCCTATAGCGAATGCAAACAATTGGCTAATAATTTCACTCCGCAAACTGCTTCTGTACCAAATGGAAATTCCGCGTCACGCGACTATTGGTTCTAATGTGAATGTGTTGTACGATGATGCCAATCCAATAGCCCAGGAGCTAGTGATTATTTAGTATTAGATTCGCTTGAATGATGTAGCGAAACTAAAATTCTTATTGTGACTACGACATAATTGGCAATGATTTGATTTAGTTTTCAGGTTTAAAGTTTGGTTCGGCGTACACTTCGAAATCTTAGAAAAATCGTGAATTTCGCATTAAGTCCGTAAGACTGATCAGAAGCTTAGAAAAAAATGTGCAAGCTTGCAACAACATGATCAGCTGATCAAAATATTTTTTGTGATTTCGATGTTGGTCCCACAGTAAAAGTTGTATTAGAGCAGCAGAATCATCCCCCAAAATAAACACAGTTAACAAAGTTAGACCCTTGTATTGTCTAATATATCTAAAATTTGATTCAATTTGAAATGAAGAAAAATACAAAATAACTAAAAGTCTATTAAATCTAACGATAAGTACATTCGACAGGTATTCGTATTCTACGGTATAAAAAACTCCTGTATGAAAGTACCTTATTTGAAAAAGGTTAGGTCCTAGTTTATTAATAAATACCACTCTAAAAACTTTATTATTATTATTAGTAAGAACGAAAACTCAGAATTTCTTTTCCTCAAAAACGTCGTTTTATCAAAAATTTCGAAACACAATCTGTGACCAACTACGCTATGGAATTGGTTTGCCTGTTTATTTTTCGTTTGCATGGAATATTCATGCATTTTCTTCTTTAAAATAACCGACCTTACGGCTATCGCAAATTTCATCTGTGTTGCGTTTGTTTGGTATCAATTAACGTTTAAATTCTAAAAAAACTTTGCGAGTGCTTAAGTATGACAAGTTTGTTGTTGAGTCTAATTTCCACGGCCATTAAGCAACGTGGATGTTTTGACGGTTAAGAATACATAATGAAACGATGATAATGGGCTCGATTCCAATAAAGACACATTCTTAGTCTAAACTTAAAATTAGCCTATTTCTTTCAGTGTTGAGATAACAAAAATGAATGAGTGAATTTAGAAACGTCATGAAAAAGCTTCCAGTTGCTAAGGAAATTACAAAATCCATAGACAATAGTAGGGATGTCATTCGATGACGAATAAAGTTAGACGAAAATACGTAAGAACTTGTAAAAATACGTTAGAAATCGCATCACTTAATTTGACGTTTGTAAATTGCTGTAGTCTTGTCTCTTTTAGTTTGTTTAGCACAGAAAGAAATAGTCTGAACATAAAAAATAGTCTTAGACAATAAACAGAGAACATTAAAATAGAGCCCAATGCCGAAAATGTTAGTTTACATTATGATAGTGGTCAGCAACGGCAATTGCTATAACTATATTTATATCAACTAGATGCTCCTTTTTATCTCAAAATGTTATACAAAACATATAGTTAAAAAAAAAACTCTCTTCTTCTTAACTGAGGAATGTTTATCAAATTACCATAGAAGTATTTGATGGTATAACGTGCCAAAAAATACCACTAACATAACTTTACAATGAAACGCTAATGGAAAACACGTGCTGTTCAATAACAAAATGTTGATACACATATAACTTTCAAAGTAAGTAGGTAAGTACAATGCGAAAACTTGAGAAGAGAGTCGTGTTTCCGCATGAGTAAATTCAGCCGTGACCAAAATTTGTATGAGCAAAACTTTATCGTTAAAACAAGTTGGGCCGCAGCGCTTTCGCACGTTCCAAATGTTTTTACGTGCTTGACTCGGGATCTTAAACATTGTCAAACAAGAAAACAGCAACCTTTACGCGGTTTACGTATTTCGTTTTACTGACACGGTTTCTGTGGTAGAAAGTTAGAGCCTGTGACGCACCCACCATTGTTAGTTGGATAGATAGGTACTTAGATAACTCTTTACTGCACATCATCATTTTAAAAAAATACAGCAATTCCTAAAGAAAAATGTACAATGTAAGCGGTATTATTGCTAAAAGCGACCTCTTCCAAACAACCTTTAGGTAAAGTAACATTATCATTCACATTATTGAGAGTTTGGTGCAAAAGACATCTTTACATAATATAAAATGAAGTCAACCCTTTTATCTGTTCCTTAGATTTAGATAGATAATATAGCAATAGATAGAGTAGTTCGGGAGGTGAAAGGTTTACATGTATAATAGGTATATGCATATTGCACCCGTACAATGCTAGGGTGGATTGCTAGAAAATTATAAACTCCACCAACAACAGTTACCATACCAAAACTTGTAACCTTAACCCAGTCCGTACACAGGAAAAATACAACAAAGAAAATCTGTTAGCGAAATGGAAGAACGTTAAACAATATCGTCGAGGGTCGAAATAATCCTTAATTCGTTCGCAGGCAATACTTTATCGGGAACCCGAGAAGGGCAGCCATTGCGAAGGGGATTACCAATTTTATAAGTTAGGTATCCTTGCGAATGTCACCGCAGTAACCATAACATTTTAGTGGCAGTTTGCCCCTCGTTGGAACACCAGTATTTTTAATAAAAAACCCAATATAGTTTTCCACGCGCACGAAACTACGAGTGCCTTTATAATCTAAGAATTTATGATTAAAACGTACTCACTAAACAATTATTTATTGCTCTCCTTTTGAGATATGTCTGTTCGCCTAAAGCATTACGTGGGTGCACAAAAGACAGATGAAATAAAAGTTTTCTTATGCCGTGTCGCCACTACCTGCCTATAATCAAGCAAAGTAACGGTTCGTTGCTTTTGCCTTCACCAATGGTTGCCTGGTAGACAATGCCTTATTGAATTAGGTTATCTTCGTACTTCTAATTTTTTGTAATAAATACTTAAATGTTTTCGCTTACAATTGTTTGTTTATTCCGATTTTATAATATTTCACCCATCATTTAAACAAAATAAGTTATTACGTAGGTAGAAACAGAAATTATATAGGCACTCTACTTGTAAACCTCCAATATTCGAAAAAGAAACTACGCACAGACCTACCTTTATTTTAAATATTGTATTCTCGCACAAAATGAATACTGGTGCATTACGTGTATTAAATTGTTATTTTGAACATTACTTATACGATTTCCAGCCACTTTATAGTGTTGGATGCGAATATTGTCGATATTGAATGAAATAAAATTTCAGTGATGGTGTTTTATTTTAGGGATCATTGCATTTAGGTTTTATTCAAGCGTCTTCTAGTAGACATTTTACAATATATTTTTAGTGTACATTAGATTGCATAAAAAAATAACGGTAAAAACTCGATGCAGACACAGCATCAAAAAACATTATTATAGAAGACAGGAATGCAGTCTCAGCAAGCAAGCTTCAACAACGTTTATTTAAACCTTTAATATACTTATATAACTTATTTAGAACCAAATCGTAATAGATTGTAGATATCTAATTCAATGTTAAGGCTATTGACACAAACAATTCACTATTCCAGTACGAGTATAATGGGTCAATATAGTCCAGGAAGCGGCGACTCGGATGTCCCTACGAATCGCTCTATCGATAAAAATATGTCTATAGACGTCACTACACGGAGGCTTTGCGAGGCGCAGCGGAGGGCTGCGAGCGTCCAAATTACAGCAATAACGGTAATAGCAATTTGTCGAGGAAACTACAGACTGTCTTCATTCTCCATTCTAATGTTGATATACTACGATGCTTTTCTCTCCAACATATTCTTTTTGTTCTAGTATACCTGTCGTGTCATAATGATGATGGACATCCGTGTGAAACTTATAAATGCTTACTTCAAATAAAAATTCTCAGAAATAACTTTAAACGTGAAAAGTCTATAACAAAAGCCTCTTAATATGTTTATTCATAAAAATATTTACATACAATGCTATTATGAAAGTAACGGTAAGCATAAATATCAAAGAAAGCATAATTATAAGCTATAAGAAGATTTATACACGGCTGATAAATATTCAATTACGATGAAACAACGTTGGTTGATATCCTAAAGTCTGATTTCAAAATAACAACAGACAGTTGTGTTAACAGATCTGTAGACTCGATTTAGTCAAATCTGTGCGTTTCATTTACCTAATAAATGCAAATCTGAGATAACGACTCAGTATTACTCAAGTAAAGACTCCAGCAATGAGAGAAACGGGGAGATAACAAGCTTCAAGTTTTTCTCCGAGTGTATAATGGTTATTCACATTATGCAGGACCATTTACAAGACGAGAAAGGGAGCCTACAATGTGAACCGATCCGTGTTTTCCACTTCAGCCGTCTTTGTCATGCATATTATAGTCTGTCAAGTTCGTGCGCGACCTTCCTGCGGTCCCAGATGTGTGAGTGGGGGGGAGGGGGGGGTTGTTCCCAAAGGTCCAAAGGTTGTTCCAAAGTAGCAAATTTAAAAAAAATATATTATTATAATTTATAGCAAATTTTTCTTTCACGTTTCATACAGTCAGCGATGAAAGCTTGCTTGTATAATATTTCTATGAAATAAAAGGATATACAATCTGTCCTGGGGACCACTGTACAAACTTTGGAAGCAAAGTTTACACGTAAGTTTATTGAAAAAAAAAACGAACAAATATTTTTACTTTTAATAAGGTTGGTAAGAAAAACATGATAGTAGAGCTGATTATTGTACGAAAACAGGAAAAACCATTTAAAATCTTGAAAATTTCACCTAAAACATAGAATTTTATTAAAATATTGTTATCTTAGATAAGAATTTGTTTCTACTGACTGTACTTTTGGAAAATCTCATGGACCCGTTGGGAATTCATGTCATCATCCTCCTAGCGTTATCCCGGTTTGTGCACTCGCACACGAGGGCACAGGGTCCGCTGACCATGATCCAGGATGTGGCAGATCAGCTAATTACAGTGTAGCGACTGCCATCTGACCTCCGTGACCCTGTTACCCAGGGAACCTGACCAGCTGTGGATCATGGTTACACATGCAGTCGTCTGAATGTGCAGGTTTCCTGACGATGTTTTCCCTCACCGTAAGAGCATCGGTTAGTGAAACAACTAATGTACATAACTCAGAAAAAGTCATTGGTACATGGCGACATGTGGGATCGAACTGGCACCTCCCGCATGAAAAGCAACCCGCTAGCCACTGCGCCACCGACGCTCATGTATGAACATTTAAAACATTATTAAAAATGTTCATGGACCCGGTAGGAAAAGAAGAACAATAGAATCGTGGACCTCTGGGAACAACCCGCGGGGGGGAGGGGGGGTGCGAGGCATGCTAGATGTCAGGGGAGACGGGTGGTGTCGTGGGGAGGGTATTTCCTACTATATGACAGTCGTGTGCGATTGGCGATTTCTCGCCACCCTCCCGACTTAAGGGGCATAGAAGGATCGCGCACGAAATATACTTAGTATGACAGTGCCACCAAGCGATGTCGAGTCACGAAAGTAGTAATATAAACAACGACTTGCAGAGTAGGGCGCGTTTAAACCTTTGAAGGGAAAAAAACTAGGGCTGCTAAAAATTTTAAGGAAGGTACAAAAGTAATGGAAGATTTTTCTTTGAATTGCTCACTTACAAACTAATTAATAACTTAGTTTCAATTTGTTACTAGCTTGAAAATGAGAAAAGCACTAGATGTGTACAGCTATAATAAATTCAAAATCTTCTGGTTGCCATGACAATTACTTGCTAACTAAAATGTTTACACAAAATGACTATCTGAAAAAAAAAGACACTGCGCCAAACGACAATTTTTTCTCGTAATTTTGTTTCCTATTGCAACGTGAAATCTGTCTATCTATGATCAATAGATTTATAAAAATCCGATAGCTTTAATATTTTGCTTAAGCCCTCTCTCTATTTATTAAAGACAGCTGAAGCGCTTAGTGAAACGAGTAAGTAGACACGTATCGTTTTTAAAATACTGTATATATTTTTTAGTACATGTGTTTTTTGTTCATAAAGGCATTATATTTAATTAATATTACCTCGAATTTCTGTTTTGTTGTCTGTTTAACTGTGTCGACACAGTCGATTAATTTTTGTGAGCGAAATTTGATATGATTTCGTGAAAACTCGCAAAATAATTGCTTAAGTTATAAAAATAAATTATAAGTTAAGCTGATTTCATCTTAACTGATGGTCAAATATTTTTAAAAATATTTCCATCGGATACATGCCCGTACATTCCCCAAGTATTGATGAAATCGAACGCCGGCTCACTGGCGTAGCAAGGAATTACAAAAATTCGTCGACTGACTAACGTCCTCCGTAGCTCAGTTTGTAAGAGCATTCCCGGATAGCGAAGGGACGTGGGTTCATGTCCCACCGGAAGACACAGTCGATTAGTTTTGTGAGCGAAATTTGATTTAATTTCGTAAAAACTTGCAAAATAATTGCTTAAGTTATAAAAATAAATTATCAATATAACCTATCATAAATAAAAATATAGCCTGCCTAAATCACACATGATATTTCTTGTATTGGGAAAAACTATTCTTCAAAATTGATTCAGTAGTTCCAGAGAGAACTTCTAACAAACAAACACACAAACGTTACTTATTTTAAGTGTAGATTTCAAGATAAGCATTACAAACAAAACTTTATCATTATAAATAAAGATACATCTTTGACTAATTCAGTTAGTGGTAATATTTTAACAAACCAGATAGTGGAAAACTCTTCGTATATAATAGCAACTTCATTGCGCGTAAAATAAAATTAAAAATGCAGAAGCCCTAAGGTACAGAATCCAGAGCAGGAGATCAACTAGCAATCGACCAGTTTTTCAAACCAATAGTAGCTTCATTCTACTATTGATTTTGTTACAGGTCCATTGCTTATTCTTTTATCGACAAAGCTAAGGCACAGCCCTCGGTTCACCGGCGCTGTAAGCCTCAACGACTACAAATAGAGAATGTTGGTTACAGAACTAATAACGGCAGAGTAACAGACAGCCGAGCGCTAAATTTATATTAAAAACGGCACGTGTGGTTATTATGTACTTGATTATCGCCTGGCTTATCTCTTTCATTCATCTTTCATGGTGCAGTCGACGGCAATTTATCTGACGTTAGCACTGTTTCCATTACGCGTGTAGCATTGAGAATATGATTTAATGAAAACAGTGTTCACGACAGAACTGTTTGGCTTTATGTCGTTGTTATTGTGAAATATGTAGCTTAGGTGCGTTAGTTAGGTTTGTTGGAATTGTACAGTGACAGTAGATCTTGTTGGTTCGTGAAACATAGCAGGAATTACATAATATAATAAAAGGATTGTTGAACTAATGAAATAAGGTAGAGTAATGTTATAATTTCCTTTTTTAAACCATGGCAAAACATAGGGCTAAACATCTATGTCGAACAGCTGTTCGACAATGGGCAAGTCAGTCTTGGAGTGGAAACCAAGTTTCGGCAAGAGGAACGTTGGCTGATTACCGTGGCCAGGTGATGACATGTTGGGAGAACTTGGTCAAGGAATATGGTGATAGAGCGATGTGGAGAAAATTTGAAGAGGCATATGTCCCGTAGTGGGCAATACGTACTTAGTAAAAAAAAATTAGGTCAATTTACTTTAAATTATGTTGTAGTATTGATCGTCGAAACATGATAGTTGATAGGGTTAAAATTAGTATTGCTATCCAGAGGGGCAAGGCTTGTATTTGTTTTTTTATTTGAGTTTTAATTTCGTGTTAAGTGTTAAACAAAGTAAGAGAAAGTTAATTACTTATCGCTCCTCACCGCTCAAGATATTGGTTCGGAGCGATCGAATACTTAAAACTGTCGAACCAATTCAGGCCATCTGGCATCAATAAACCGGCACAATTATATATTTATTGTGATAGGGTTGTTTTGATCTTTGATTGAGCCATTAACTTGATTGCTGTACTTTAGAAATTCAGTACTAAAAGTTGGGCAAAGTGTTTTAATTAACGTCTTAACTCGGCGCCAGCGAGCGGGGTAGTATGAAGTTTACGAATTAACTGAAATATCCGTTCCGAGCCCTAAGCTGTTGACTTTAAATGTTCTGTGCGATTTTTTAATGCAGCGCACTCGCTGTCAAATGTATAATTTCGCTTTATTTACTTTGAAACTCGATTAAAGCGTGGAAGTTTCGCGAGTTTTTAATATTTTTATTCGCAAGCTTTCGTTCTAGCTTTGACTAAAGTTTATCTGCTATTATAAGTGGTTTAAAGTCAAACAACATAAATGATACACTAGATTATAGCTTTAAATGTAGGTATACAGGCTGTTGTGTAAACGGGTGGATATGGCCATCAATAACTAATCAAAAACTAATGAACTATGGGGTCAGGTTCGAAAGCAAAAAAAAAATGTTTTTCATGGTATTGATGATGTCTTCATAGTAAAAGGTTGTAGGACGCCATATTCACCTCCTTAAAGCATAATACTGTTTACACTTATACTCTGCAGACGTGAAGCGAATGAAACTGACAACGAAAATCTGCAATTCTATCTTATATTTGCTGTCCTGCATGTTTCACAGAATTAGTTTATATCGTTGAAATTAGTTAAAGTTCCGTTACTTTAACTGATTCAATAGAATCATTGTCTATCTTCGGATCGACCTAGATAACCGGAAAATGTAATTTTCATACAAGCTAAACAAGACCGTGTCAGCTCCAAATTGAACGAGTCAAGTGACATTTACGAATGTATCCCGCACATATTATTTGATAAAAGCCCGCGGGACACGACAGGAATGTAATAATGTATTATGTACGTCAATCACCTACGTTTAATATTTGGTACCGAGTGAGGTGTCTGTCACGTGAATCACATTAACGAACGTCATAACTAATGACAGTATTTACTATGTTTTCTACTTTTGGGATAGTTAGCTTGTTGTTTTATTAATTTTACTGTTTACCTAATGCGTCCTACCTATGATTTTCAATTGAACTTGGAAGTTAGTAACCAACTTTTGCCTCTCAGCTTGCTGATGGTTTACTTTTCATCTGCTTTCGAGAGTCGTGATGTCAGCACCATTGCACTTGTGTATAGCATTGTGTTCAAAATCTTATTTTACACATTTTTGTCTACTGCCTGCTCACTAACCTAATATTTCCATATCAGACCCATTTGAATATGTAAACTTTGTTTTGCAAATGCTATCAAGAAATTTGAACACAACGTGATAAGCCTTTATGTATGAAAGCCGTTGTTATTTTTACACAGATTTTAGCATGTTAGGCTAAGCTATTCTAAAAATGTTTATAGGTGACTCCCTGACTTTGCGAGATTAAGTATAGGTAAGTTAATATCCAAGCCCAAAACCGTGCATTTCCGCAATGCAAACAACACATCAACGTCTTAATTAATATAGTAATTCATAGAGCGAGTCTATGATTAAATCTATTCATAAGCCACACTCCACTCAACAGAACTGTAGCAGCGTAGTTATATATTTATTGTATAGGATTCTGATGATGAGTTACGAAGGCATGAAAGTAATGTGTGGTTTTTTTTATAAATAAAACTACATCCAAAGACTCTTTGGTCCGTGCTTTTTTTGTTTAAATTATTTGATGGTTTATTTAATATAATGTTGTTCCGCGTTAAAGTAATGTGTGGTTACAAAAGGTGTAAATTATTAAAACAATTTTTATGCACTCCGTTTACAACAAAGACTTTTTAAATTGTTAAATCCACCGCCTGACCATATGTTTCCATTTAGCATGTAAAAGAAGCAAAGTCTATGTTTAGATCATTTTAATATTTTGGATCAATCTGAAAGGATTATTCAGTGAAAATAGTTCAAAATTAGTTTATTTGCTTCAAAAAGATACATTTAAAAATGTTTAACTAGCTTGCTATAAACTACTATACCTACTTGTGTCAGGAGAGTCCAAACACGTGTTGTATAACTCTTAATAAAAGTAATCAATATACATCGTAGTAACGTTATACCTACTATTGCACTTACTAGTAATGATAGCATATAAAGATATCCTGACCAAGAACCATTTGACAAAAATCTGTGAGTACCTTCCTCATTTGTTTATCTAAGTACGGATTGCGCCAGTCTGGCGCCATCATGTTGCCACTTTAGCAAAATTTATATTTTCTTTACTCACTTCACTAGGCTAATAAACTTGTATTTTTATAGTGCACCCCCGAATATGAAACATAAGCCTAATGGAGTTTACTTGTAAGTTGCATTTGGGGGAATAACTTTATGCAGAATTATCGCCATAGAGGCACATTTTCACAACAGAAGAATACTAAAATATAACGACGCTTTAGCAGTGTAAGCAATAAGTTATGTTAGTTGAGACTATGCTGGTGGTCTGTACAATATTTTTCGGGTTCGGACCTGAAAGTTCGCCATGTCCGTTTGTCTGTCTCGCCGTGGCCTAGCGCCGACCCTTAGTACTAGAAAGTTGTAATTTGGCAGGTACAATTTATAAAATATAAATCACGCCAAAATTTCCTCTGGCGTGTTTTGTACCCTTACTCAGCAGTATAGATAGGTATAGGTACAGTTCAGCCGTTTACTAGTTGAACAACGTGAAACAATGGTCAGAACTATGTTACTTTTACTAGTTTAAAAATCTAAACCCACACTGAAACATAAAGCTATTTATTCGGTCGCAGGATTACTATCTGCCTTGCAGGCATTTAATAATTTCATTTACCAAAATTTATCAAGAAAAAATCAGACCTTTAAAATACTTCAAAAGAAATATTCAATTCAATATGGTTGGGTATTGAATGAATGAGTATCGTCGTCTCGTACAGAATTTCAACAAAAGAAAATATCTTTGAAATAAATTATTTATAAAGCGAGTTATACTTTCTTGAAATAATAGCAAAATGGATTTCAAATCTTAAAAAATCTTATATAGGAGCTTCATTTTATTAATCGTGGTTGAAATAATTATTTCAAACTTATTTTAAAGTCCGTTTTTTTATTGCGTGTCAAACATTGTAAACAATCTATTAATGACTCTTAAAACGAATACTAGTGAAAACAAAAATTGACTACTAGCTCTAAGAAGCTGCATGCATATATCAAACGATAAACTACTATATTAGGATGTAATTTTTGGGTCTATCTTATTTTTAAATAAATATTTTCGTTAAAAAGGAATGTCAAGATTGTTTATTTGATTTTATGTCTGAAATATAATGTACCTTAAGAACGCTTAAGAGCCGGCGTTCGATTTCATCAATACTTGGGGAATGTACGGGCATGTATCCGATGGAAATATTTTTAAAAATATTTGACCATCAGTTAAGATGAAATCAGCTTAACTTATAATTTATTTTTATAACTTAAGCAATTATTTTGCGAGTTTTCACGAAATCATATCAAATTTCGCTCACAAAAATTAATCGACTGTGTCGACACAGTTAAACAGACAACAAAACAGAAATTCGAGGTAATATTAATTAAATATAATGCCTTTATGAACAAAAAACACATGTACTAAAAAATATATACAGTATTTTAAAAACGATACGTGTCTACTTACTCGTTTCACTAAGCGCTTCAGCTGTCTTTAATAAATAGAGAGAGGGCTTAAGCAAAATATTAAAGCTATCGGATTTTTATAAATCTATTGATCATAGATAGACAGATTTCACGTTGCAATAGGAAACAAAATTACGAGAAAAAATTGTCGTTTGGCGCAGTGTCTTTTTTTTTCAGATAGTCATTTTGTGTAAACATTTTAGTTAGCAAGTAATTGTCATGGCAACCAGAAGATTTTGAATTTATTATAGCTGTACACATCTAGTGCTTTTCTCATTTTCAAGCTAGTAACAAATTGAAACTAAGTTATTAATTAGTTTGTAAGTGAGCAATTCAAAGAAAAATCTTCCATTACTTTTGTACCTTCCTTAAAATTTTTAGCAGCCCTAGTTTTTTTCCCTTCAAAGGTTTAAACGCGCCCTACTCTGCAAGTCGTTGTTTATATTACTACTTTCGTGACTCGACATCGCTTGGTGGCACTGTCATACTAAGTATATTTCGTGCGCGATCCTTCTATGCCCCTTAAGTCGGGAGGGTGGCGAGAAATCGCCAATCGCACACGACTGTCATATAGTAGGAAATACCCTCCCCACGACACCACCCGTCTCCCCTGACATCTAGCATGCCTCGCACCCCCCCTCCCCCCCGCGGGTTGTTCCCAGAGGTCCACGATTCTATTGTTCTTCTTTTCCTACCGGGTCCATGAACATTTTTAATAATGTTTTAAATGTTCATACATGAGCGTCGGTGGCGCAGTGGCTAGCGGGTTGCTTTTCATGCGGGAGGTGCCAGTTCGATCCCACATGTCGCCATGTACCAATGACTTTTTCTGAGTTATGTACATTAGTTGTTTCACTAACCGATGCTCTTACGGTGAGGGAAAACATCGTCAGGAAACCTGCACATTCAGACGACTGCATGTGTAACCATGATCCACAGCTGGTCAGGTTCCCTGGGTAACAGGGTCACGGAGGTCAGATGGCAGTCGCTACACTGTAATTAGCTGATCTGCCACATCCTGGATCATGGTCAGCGGACCCTGTGCCCTCGTGTGCGAGTGCACAAACCGGGATAACGCTAGGAGGATGATGACATGAATTCCCAACGGGTCCATGAGATTTTCCAAAAGTACAGTCAGTAGAAACAAATTCTTATCTAAGATAACAATATTTTAATAAAATTCTATGTTTTAGGTGAAATTTTCAAGATTTTAAATGGTTTTTCCTGTTTTCGTACAATAATCAGCTCTACTATCATGTTTTTCTTACCAACCTTATTAAAAGTAAAAATATTTGTTCGTTTTTTTTTTCAATAAACTTACGTGTAAACTTTGCTTCCAAAGTTTGTACAGTGGTCCCCAGGACAGATTGTATATCCTTTTATTTCATAGAAATATTATACAAGCAAGCTTTCATCGCTGACTGTATGAAACGTGAAAGAAAAATTTGCTATAAATTATAATAATATATTTTTTTTAAATTTGCTACTTTGGAACAACCTTTGGACCTTTGGGAACAACCCCCCCCTCCCCCCCACTCACACATCTGGGACCGCAGGAAGGTCGCGCACGAACTTGACAGACTATAATATGCATGACAAAGACGGCTGAAGTGGAAAACACGGATCGGTTCACATTGTAGGCTCCCTTTCTCGTCTTGTAAATGGTCCTGCATAATGTGAATAACCATTATACACTCGGAGAAAAACTTGAAGCTTGTTATCTCCCCGTTTCTCTCATTGCTGGAGTCTTTACTTGAGTAATACTGAGTCGTTATCTCAGATTTGCATTTATTAGGTAAATGAAACGCACAGATTTGACTAAATCGAGTCTACAGATCTGTTAACACAACTGTCTGTTGTTATTTTGAAATCAGACTTTAGGATATCAACCAACGTTGTTTCATCGTAATTGAATATTTATCAGCCGTGTATAAATCTTCTTATAGCTTATAATTATGCTTTCTTTGATATTTATGCTTACCGTTACTTTCATAATAGCATTGTATGTAAATATTTTTATGAATAAACATATTAAGAGGCTTTTGTTATAGACTTTTCACGTTTAAAGTTATTTCTGAGAATTTTTATTTGAAGTAAGCATTTATAAGTTTCACACGGATGTCCATCATCATTATGACACGACAGGTATACTAGAACAAAAAGAATATGTTGGAGAGAAAAGCATCGTAGTATATCAACATTAGAATGGAGAATGAAGACAGTCTGTAGTTTCCTCGACAAATTGCTATTACCGTTATTGCTGTAATTTGGACGCTCGCAGCCCTCCGCTGCGCCTCGCAAAGCCTCCGTGTAGTGACGTCTATAGACATATTTTTATCGATAGAGCGATTCGTAGGGACATCCGAGTCGCCGCTTCCTGGACTATATTGACCCATTATACTCGTACTGGAATAGTGAATTGTTTGTGTCAATAGCCTTAACATTGAATTAGATATCTACAATCTATTACGATTTGGTTCTAAATAAGTTATATAAGTATATTAAAGGTTTAAATAAACGTTGTTGAAGCTTGCTTGCTGAGACTGCATTCCTGTCTTCTATAATAATGTTTTTTGATGCTGTGTCTGCATCGAGTTTTTACCGTTATTTTTTTATGCAATCTAATGTACACTAAAAATATATTGTAAAATGTCTACTAGAAGACGCTTGAATAAAACCTAAATGCAATGATCCCTAAAATAAAACACCATCACTGAAATTTTATTTCATTCAATATCGACAATATTCGCATCCAACACTATAAAGTGGCTGGAAATCGTATAAGTAATGTTCAAAATAACAATTTAATACACGTAATGCACCAGTATTCATTTTGTGCGAGAATACAATATTTAAAATAAAGGTAGGTCTGTGCGTAGTTTCTTTTTCGAATATTGGAGGTTTACAAGTAGAGTGCCTATATAATTTCTGTTTCTACCTACGTAATAACTTATTTTGTTTAAATGATGGGTGAAATATTATAAAATCGGAATAAACAAACAATTGTAAGCGAAAACATTTAAGTATTTATTACAAAAAATTAGAAGTACGAAGATAACCTAATTCAATAAGGCATTGTCTACCAGGCAACCATTGGTGAAGGCAAAAGCAACGAACCGTTACTTTGCTTGATTATAGGCAGGTAGTGGCGACACGGCATAAGAAAACTTTTATTTCATCTGTCTTTTGTGCACCCACGTAATGCTTTAGGCGAACAGACATATCTCAAAAGGAGAGCAATAAATAATTGTTTAGTGAGTACGTTTTAATCATAAATTCTTAGATTATAAAGGCACTCGTAGTTTCGTGCGCGTGGAAAACTATATTGGGTTTTTTATTAAAAATACTGGTGTTCCAACGAGGGGCAAACTGCCACTAAAATGTTATGGTTACTGCGGTGACATTCGCAAGGATACCTAACTTATAAAATTGGTAATCCCCTTCGCAATGGCTGCCCTTCTCGGGTTCCCGATAAAGTATTGCCTGCGAACGAATTAAGGATTATTTCGACCCTCGACGATATTGTTTAACGTTCTTCCATTTCGCTAACAGATTTTCTTTGTTGTATTTTTCCTGTGTACGGACTGGGTTAAGGTTACAAGTTTTGGTATGGTAACTGTTGTTGGTGGAGTTTATAATTTTCTAGCAATCCACCCTAGCATTGTACGGGTGCAATATGCATATACCTATTATACATGTAAACCTTTCACCTCCCGAACTACTCTATCTATTGCTATATTATCTATCTAAATCTAAGGAACAGATAAAAGGGTTGACTTCATTTTATATTATGTAAAGATGTCTTTTGCACCAAACTCTCAATAATGTGAATGATAATGTTACTTTACCTAAAGGTTGTTTGGAAGATCGGCCCAATCCGCGAGTATTGCTTACAACTGCACAGAGGGGTTATTATGTAAATGAAAGAAAAACCCGCCGGCCCAATCGGCGAATCAACCGATGCGCTTCCAAAGTGTTCATTAACATAATTTATTCGCGGCTGTCAGAGCCGCTCTTAAATTTGTGGAGGGCTGTTTTTCAACGGGGAAAAATCGTGTAAGCCGGTCACGTATTTTTAGCGTCAGTGGATCTGTGCGGTCTAGTTTAACCCTCCGATTGGTGACGCGTTGTAAACTTGAGGCTGACGCAGCGGCGGTCAAGGACTGGGAAGTTTACCATCGGTTGCACAGGTTCCGGCTTGCCTATCGTTTTAATTTGGTCTATATTAAGATATTCCTGTATTATACTCTGAATACTTGGGGTCACGATTTTAGATAGAACGTGTAGTTTTAAGCCCTCTACAAAAAACTTTACCTTTTCTACTCCAAAATCAATCTTCTACTACGTTACTATTTACTTAGTAGTACATCTGCGTAGATATTTACCATTCACACCAAGATAGAAGTACTTATGTAGTTCTAAGAGCGCCTTCACACTAGCGTTTGTCCAGCGTAGGCGTTCGATGAACGTATGCGCAGCCGCAGCGTAGGCGCTGCGACAAAGCGACGCGTGCGTCGAGTGTGAAGGTGCTCTAAAGTCAAAACAAATAACCAACAAAAACCCCGTTCACCAACTTAATTTAACCGTAACCAGAGAAAATGAGTTGGTGCGACAGAGTCCTAGGGTCCATTCTATAAAATGGCCACTGTTATCATTTGAAGGTTGATAACGTCACAAACAGGCCAGCGATAACATCTAGATACATCGCCCGCTCGGATTTTCGTGAAAATTTATTTTGCGCGTGAGGTCTCGGCTACAGGGGATGATTCATGCAATAGCGCCCAATGAATACGAAAACTCTATTTAAATGATTTAACGGTAAATGTGCGAGTGTGTGACGGCTTAAAAGTTTAACAGACCCATCCAGATTTGGCAGTAAACATTTATTAGCATCAAACTCTCGCATTCAGAGAGGGTTTCTAACTTAAAATCTATTATTCAATAAAGCCTTTAATAAAATAAATCTTTGAACTGATACAACCTTTTTTCTTTCTTTTTATGCTTAAATAAGCTAAGTACCTTAAATTTTAAAATACATTTTCTGTTTTGCTTCTTTGTTAAATTATCTACATTAGCTGTTTTAACCCACCCTCACTCTTACGAACAATATTTTAGCAATTTGTTATTATCATATTTAATGTAGAGATTTACTAAGTTCTCCGTATTTAATTTTCATAATCTGTTTAAGTAGTTTACACTTTTAAAATATGTAAATTAAATTGAAATGGAATGGTGCAAAGTATAAAGTTATTCTTTGCGACGGATTGCATTAAAATATTTTGTATATCATAACAGGTCTATATTAAGTTGGATAATATTTGCGTATTTAAAATTGCGAACAAAATTGTTTTACAGTATTAATTTAAGTTAAATCTTGATTATTACCCCTGTACCCCTGTTAAGAATGTGACATCAACCTGCCTTACCCGACAATACACATAAATAAGTAATTTATTTATATTTATATTTGCGTTAACATACCAGTGAATTAGTCATCCTTTTTGTCTATTGTGATTACAATGATAAAAGCAATTTCATTTAAGTGCTCAAAACATACATTCACATTCCTTATTGCCACTCCCAAGAGATTGAAGAGCTATTTATATGCTGAGAACGGGCCGATCGACAAATAGGAGTGGGCCGATAGTGTTCCTCATGTACGTAATTTAATTTTCAAGTAAACCTTTTCACTTTTATACTTATACCTGATAAAAAGATGCTAGGTATTCTAAGGGAAAACCAAATCGATGCAATTTGATAAGAAGCCTTAGTTTAGTTTCCATATTATTTAGGCACGTATACCATTTAAACTGTATATAACAGAATCTAGTGTCGAAATTCATTGCATCACTCTTCCTTACTTAAGTTTAGAAAACTTATGCCACCTTTTATCTGGCAGCTCTGCCAACAAATAAAATAACCTAGTTTGTCAGCCCACAGTATAGTGTGCTTTTATTTATTTTTATTTTACTGGACTATTTTAAACTTACTTTTATAATTCCTCCGAATTGTTATTAAACCCAGAACTTTGCCTCAAAGAATGAGATAAGTATCAAGTAAGTGGCACAGTAACAAGTCTATTGTAAGTAAGTGGCACAGTGACTAAGTCCTCTAAATTTTTATGTTGGTATTCATAAAACACATCTTTACAGATAACCACGCAATTTATTAACATTTTATTTAAAACCTGAGTTTTTTCCGTAAACGAAGGAAAAAAACGAAAATCGGTCCTAATTTTGCAATATTCACTTTTATATTCATACCCTTGATACAGAGTACAACGGGAACTAATCAGAAAGCAGGCTGCACGGTGATTGACGGCCTATTCGGCTTAGCAAGTTGTTCGGGAACCCGATCAAAAGTGTTTAATCGAAGGTAAGCATTTCATCTAACCAGCTCATGAAGTTTGTTTAAAAATAAGATAGATGCAACTAACCATTGTATTCGAAATGCTACAATAAATCAAAGATAACAATTTGAACTTAACTTCGTATTTGTGTGTTGTTAAATACCCAAAGTTTAATTTATATTTTAGCAACAGTAGCATTCGTAGCTTTACACCACGGCAAGCCAAATCAAACAAAGCGAAATTTACATAAAACAACTGGGGCGACCAATGACCAACTTATAAATCTATGATATGAGAACACTCCAATTTTTTTTAAAAAAACAACGTACATATAGAATGCAAATATTATTGTATAGTAATTGTCTATACAAGGCATCGATACTATTCTAAACTTAAAAATAGTCAACCATCGATAGAGTTTCCATAGCTTAGAGCAAGAGCCCTAGTGGACCTATAGATGGACATAGTAATCCATACTAATATTATAAATGCGAAAGTGTGTCTGTCTGTCTGTTACCTCTTGACGCTTAAATCACTTAACCAATTGAGGTGAAATTTGGTATGGAGACAGTTCGAGACCCTGGAAAGGACATAGGCTACATTTTGTCGCGATATAAAAATATTAAGGGGTTGAAATGGGCGATTAAAGTTTATATGGAAAATCCAACCCTTGCGGGCGAAGTCGCGGGGAACCACTAGTAGTAAAATAAAGACTCAAAATAATTATCGATAGTTTCAAAAATATCAATTTAAGTTGACTTGCTCTATTATAATAAAAGGCAGATAAAAAACTGTTTACGTAAAAAAAAGATTTATTTTATTCTGGAGTGTATTCTAATAAATTATTTTTATTAATTTTAAGTAAATTTAGTAAATCCAAAATATCCCTAGACAGTGCATCAACACAGGGATATTTTGGATTTATATATTTATGCATCGATATTTCAGCACGACTGAATACAAAATTATCAATGTAAACCTTAAGCGCAAGTAAACAATCTACATTTTCTTTCTCGATTCCGGGCGATTAACCAATTCCGTCTGGCGGACTAGACTTGACAACTTAACTACCTATATAGGGTAGGGTAGGTTTTCATTGTTCACTCGTTTCGATTTATTTAATGTCGCAGTAGGAACGGAGGTTAATTACTTTTTTGTTTGAACTTTGGCGGAAGAGTAAGACTCTTATTAAGAGCGACTCCAGGAGCAAATTTAAAGAGGGTCTCCAGTTAAATAGAAACAGGTTAGGGCCGCCTATTGGAACCGGTTGAGGACAACATGGAACAAACAATCAATTTAGAATCATTGTCTTGCAAGTTTTAAAGATAAATTACTAAGTAAGATCATTATTGGCTTATTAATTAATAAATTAAAAGAAAATGACGCTGAATACCACTGGAACCGTTCTCTGAGTTCGAATTGAAAATAAAATAATAAAAAATACTAATTAGTAGGCACTGTAGATAATAAAAATATGGTAATACAAAAGGAACAAATGCGCTAAAAATTGAAATCATCACTCTTCCCGACCACTTCTTATTGTGACGTTGATCCCGTAAAAAATTAAAGGGCATAATTTAATGTAATATTTTTATTTTGCTCACGTACGAATTTATAGTCGCTAGACGCGGCCGTCTGATTAAAACGTCGGCTACAGATGAATTTGAACAAAGGCGAAATGAAGATGTTTGGAAGAAAACAAGTTATAAAATGACCCGAATAAGTAAGAGGTTTTATACCAAGTTGTTGTAAGTCAAGCAAGTTTGCAGACTTTATGATTTCAGCGATACTTATTCTTAGAAAAGTTTGAAGCATGTAATCCAAGTCTGTTTTTGCGCAACAAACACTTAATTTGTGTAACAAATTAACATCTGTCTTAACATTGTTTATTCTTGTTTTACTTAGTTAACCACAGTGGCTACTTTTAGAAATTGCGATCGCTTTATGTCTAAGATACTTGCCCATTGACTTGTAGAGTTGTATATTGATTGTTTTTCATATTTAAAAAAACAAAATATTAATATTATGTCCAAGAAAATAAAACTTAAGAAGGATCGCGTTTGTAACAGAATTCCCGATAGAAGTACTCATTCACTGTGGTTTAGCACTAACACTCACGTGATAGCTTAACGATCATACTATTTTTTTTAAATTGATGTAAACTGATAATAATCTGTGAATATTACCCAGTCAACAGTTTACACCTCTTTTATTTTTACTAGATGGATCTTTAATTATGACAAAATCGCTTGTAATCAAATTACTTTCATAAACGCAAGTTCCAATTTTCATTCCCAAACTTAAGCCCGAACACTCGAAGCCAGTTCCGAAGCGAGTCACAACTCCTTGCTCAAGCTCCAAGTCACAATTCGGAATAGTTGCGGGACCGCTATACCTAAATTGTGTTAAATTGAATGGAAGCCATAAACTTTCCAATGTACTGGAGGTACAAGAACCGATAAATTTTATTAAATACTGCAATCTGTACGATTTCTTTGCTTTTGAAGTTGTATTGCTTTGTTGTTAAAGTATTTTCATTCCGAGGTAATGTTGCAAAGTCATAAATTAGTATTGGGTACTCATAATATCACTATTTTACATACATATACAGTCCCAAGAAGTATGGTAAAGCGAAAGTCCAAAGATAGAGTACCTCTTAGGATACCCGAATCACCCCCATGTATGTTCCGCGATATGCCATAGTTTTCGAATTATAATTTTTTTTCTGAATTTTTGAGAATTTTCGACCAGAACAACAAAAAAAATATTTTTTGCACTGAAAGGGTCTGGACAAGTTTTAGAAACTAATTTAAAACCATAGAGCCACCTTTTTCGATTTTTAATTTAAAGTTAAAATTTTGAGCCATGATGTATGTAACGTAAATTTTACACTTCTGACTAACATTTTCGTTATTCTATTCAAAGTTACGATCTGATTACTATTTAAGGCATAAAGTACATTTTACGAAGAAAAAAAGAAAATTAAATCTAAAAAAAAACTAACTTTTTTCATAAAAAAACTTTTTAGTTGTTCTTGTCGAAAATTTTCAAAAATTCTTAAAAATAAAATATAACATCAAAAAACTACGACAAATCGCGGAACATACATGGGGGCAATTTGGGTACCCCAAGAGGTACTCTATCTCCTTCCGCCAGACTTCCGCTTTACCATATTTCTCTTCAACCTCTATAAATAGCACAGTTTTCAAACATAAATTCTAAAAGCAAAAATAACATCAAAATTATTATGTGTTCCAATAATCTTTAAATTCTTGCTTTATAAAGAATATTCATAAAGAATGTTCCTTTATGGTAATAATATGCCAAAATATCGACTATGTACAAAAATGCTCGCGTCAATTGTTTCGTTTTGAAAAACTTAACAAAATTGTCCAAACATTACAACTCTCGGCGTCAGTGTCGCTAATTTGAATGTGATCAGTGAACCTAATGCGTTGGTAGTTAACATCAATTGCGGCTTTTCAAATATCTTAATGGCTCCAATGAGGCTGTTCGCTAATTTGCCGCTTTGATTTTACTCCCTGATTCAGTGGTTTGATAGAGACGGACACTGATTTGTTAATTTGGTCAAATAGACAGCTTATTAATGGAGCACGCAAAGTTTTGGCAATAGCTAAAATTTAATTAACACGACCGTCTTGGTGTAGTCGTTCGCGCCACGGACTTCTAAACCAGGCGGTTGCGGGTTCGAATCCCGCAAGGGGCAAATGTTTGTGTGATGAGCACGAGCATTTGTACCTAAGTCATGGATGTTTATAAATGTATATAAGTATGTCTATCCGTTATCCTAGTCACAATAGCACAAGCTCATGCTTAGTTTGGGGCTAGGTAATTGGTGTGTAACAATTTATTATTATTATTTAATTAACACTTAATTTATTATTATTATTTTTCTACTTTTCGGCGTATTACTTCAAAATTATGTGTAAAATTTTTAACTTATAAATTCCGGGATCATTTTGAACCTCACCAATTAGGATTTTGTACCAAGGGAGGTTGCGAGGCAGCTGTACATGCGCTTCGCACTCTCCTTTCACAAAATCGGACAGAGGTGTTGCTCAAATTGGATGTCAAAAATGCTTTTAACTCAGTCTCCAGGAAATCCTTGTTAAACGAGGTCAAAATTAACTCTCCTGAAATTTTCAATTACGTTAATCAATGTTATTACAACCCTTCAAAATTATTATACAAATGTAATGAAATAGATTCCGCTATAGGCTGTCAACAAGGTGACCCTCTTGGACCTGCCATTTTCAGTTTGGCTATTAACCCCTTCATTCAAAATTTATTCTCAAAATTTAATGTATGGTATTTAGACGATGGGACACTAGGAGGTGACGCTGACACTGTTTTTTTAGACTTTTCTAGAATAATTCAAAAATTTCATACAATAGGCCTTTCTTTAAATTTTGACAAATGCGAAATTTTTATTTCAGAACATCTTCCTCTTACAAGAAGATCTGAGATAATTTCTAAATTTCATAGTTTGGCCCCCAATATTAAGATTCTCACAGACTCAACCCTCCATCTTCTAGGCTCTCCTATCTTCGATAATGCAATACCCCCTCATTTTCAAAAATTAGTAACTAAATTTGATGAATGTTCAGACCGCCTTTTGGAAATCAACGCTCATTCGGCTCTCTTTATACTTAAATCCTGTCTTTTAGTTCCTAAATTTAATTATCTTATTCGATCCTGTCCTATTTGGAAATTCCAAAATTTGACTTATAATTTAGACAATCTTGTTAAAACACATTTGGAAAAGATTCTGAACATTCGTCTTTTGGAACGGTCTTGGGATCAAGCGTCCCTTCCTATCCGTTTTGGTGGGATTGGGACGCGCAAAATTTCCACTGTCTCCTTACCTGCCTTTCTATCCTCATCTTACAGCACGTCGACTCTCGTTGCAAGTATCCTGCAGCCTTCTACTGCAAACTTCGAAGTGGCGTGCCTGGACGAGGCTAGAAATGCTTGGGATATAGCATATGCGAATAAATTCCCTTCAGATCTTAAAATTCAAAGGAGTTGGGACCAAATTTCTTGTGAGTCTATTTTGAAAAGTCTTATTGACAGTAGCACTGACAACGCGGATCTAGCCAGACTAAAAGCAGTTTCCACCAAGGAAGCAGGATACTGGCTTCAGGCCTATCCTTCGGCCAACGTGGGAACCCTTTTGGACTCAGAAACTCTACGAGTCGCGATAGGTCTGCGTGTTGGTGCTGAGGTTTGCCTTCCACATAGATGTCCTTGTGGTTCTGATGTCGGCTCGTTGGGACATCACGGACTCTCCTGTATTAAAAGTGCAGGCCGCTTTTCGCGTCATGCCAGCATCAACGACATCATCCGTCGATCTCTTGCCTCTATCAACGTGCCGGCTTTACTCGAGCCGAACGGTATCGCGCGTGATGATGGCAGGAGACCAGACGGGATGTCACTTGTTCCTTGGCGGATGGGTCGGGCTCTTGTGTGGGACGCTACCTGTGTCGACACACTTACAGCCTCTCATCTGCCCGGGACAAGCCGTGATGCTGGTTTGGCTGCGAGAGGTGCCGAAAATTTTAAAAAGAACAAGTACAGGCAGATCGACTCCCGGTACCACTTTGTTCCGTTTGGAGTCGAAACACTGGGTTCGTGGGGTCCCAACGCTATCTCTTTTTTCAAAGAGATTTCCAAGAGGCTAGTTGACATCAGTGGTGACCTAAGAGCTGGCAGCTACCTTGCTCAGCGTATAAGCATCGCTATCCAGCACGGTAATGCTGCCAGCATCCTAGGAACCTTACCACAAGGACCCTTTTTATATTTTTTGTTTTTGTGTTGTATTAAGTAATTTATCTTAATTTTTATTAATAAGTTGTATATATAGTTAATAACGCTTTAATAAATAATAAAAATTAACACTCGTACAAGAATGATCGACGCAATATTGATTTGCTCTTGAATATGGTATAAAAATTGGCACCTAATAGTGCCTCTGAAGTATCTCTTATTCTGAAATCTTTTAGAAGATAGCAACCTATAGATCTTCTAGCAATGTAATTTAAACTAAAATGTAGACAAAGAGAAGTAAACCGAAATGGTATTACACTAAAAACACTATGTTAATATTGTAAACGAGATATGCAAATAAATGCGATAGAAATAAATATGATGGCAACCAACAACATCAGACAAAGGGGGAAAGACCTTATATTCGAGAAACATTCACAAAAACCACAATGGCAACACTCCATAAATCGTGTTGCTCGCATCACTAGCTTTGCTGATTTGAGTCGTCGATCGGTGAGTTCAGCGAACGAAATGTGTTAGTAGTTAACATCAATTGACGCTTTTCAAATATCTTAATTGTACAAATGTGGCAGTTTAGTGCACTGCACGCTTTTCGCTGCGATATTTTATTACTTTGAACTAGCTCATTTTATATGTGCTCCGCGGGCAATATTACATACCCCATAACTTTTTTGTAAGATCAGTACTAAACAGTGTTTGGTTACCGGTGTCGAGGCTTTTATGAGGTGGTTAAGAAGCAAAAATGCAACAACTTTCTTTAAAGGATCAACTTTGAAATCCTTTTTTGTTTCTCAAACCAATAATCTACTTATTACTAAGTACTGCAGCTTTGTTTTGTATATAAGGCTTTTGCCGTATTAAAATGTAGCGTAAAAAACGCAAGATGTTAATCTGACATGTTCTACGGATAAAAATATTTTTATGACCGTAGTTACTGCGGTATCTCTTATTAATAAAACCTACATAAAATATATGTATTGCGCGTAACAATTTTACGAAATAAATTTATCTGTCATCTCTGAATGCCATTATGTCATTACAAAATTATTATAATAATCGCCATTAAAAAGTACTTACACAATACAGTCCGTTTCCATCTCGCCCGCCATATTTTACCGCTCTTTTACCCGTTCATTTTTAAAATACGATGTTCTACAAATTCACTTAATGCCGCGTTAAATGAACCGTGTTCGCATAATAAAAGATTTTATACTCAAAAGCGATTTAAGAACGAGCGATATTTCCGGGAGACGAGAGACCAACAGGAATGGGTCGTGTCCGCGATATTATTTTCGCATTTGGTCGACAACAGTGGACGACAGGTTCTTTTGTGACAGTTAAATAAAAATGCTTCAAAGACGCTCATTTTACTGGAACAAGTAGGTAATCGTAATAATTTACACATGTGATGTCTTCTTCTCGGCCCTAAACAGTACGACTGCCAAGTTTCTCGTTCATGTGACTCTTTGGAGCTTACGATTACTTGCCTTTTTGTCATGATTAATTACTACTTTTATACAACCAAAACTAAGTATAATTTTTAAATACATTTTTTAACTTGTATTATATTTTATCTGCATTTCTACATTTTTTTTTGTATTTGGCAAAGAGTTATCAAACTTGCAAAAGTTCTTAATTAATTAAATAGACAAAGGTGACCTAATAACTTATCTAACTTTCTAGTTACTACTACTTATTTTAGATATCTTTATTTTTCATAATGTACATTTACCATTTATTGACACTTTGAATTCCTACCTACGTGGCACTTCATATTTATGACTTATTTCAAATTAATAGTGCCGGTACACTGCGTTTCCATGCATCGGTATTTTCAGGATGGTTACACTTCAATGGCTGCGGCGTAAATAACTCAACATTTTGCGATTAAACTATTTTGTAAAGGACTCCGGTGATAATATGTACTGTACCTATGTCACGTTATGAAATAATATTTAAAAAATGATAACCGTCGGAACTGCCTGTTGCCTAAATCAAATAGGTGTCAAGTTTTTTGTGGAGACAATTTTGTAATCTCAAAGAATAGTGCACTGTCTGATTTTATTACTTACAAGGAGTTCCATTGTGCATCTAATTTCATTATCTCCTTTTTAATGCCTCAATGATTTTTATTTATTTTTGTGTTGGTGTCTGAGCAAGATCGTCCGAAAAGATCAAATTCCACTTAATTGGTTTCAGTTTTATATTTAAAAAAACGCACACACACGCCTAACCGAAGACTGTTACACTTATGGCCTAAAAGAGATAGATAGGTACTCTTTATTGTACACCACACACAGTAGACATTAACATTTTTCATTTAGTTCATTTATAAACGTTTATTAAGAATGGTACAATTTAGGCGATCAAAGCATTTTTTACCAGACAAACCTTAGGTAGAGGACAGCCTAAATATGAAATAGGGTCGGCGGTGAAAACTTTATTCACAGTGTTATTCTCAGAACCATCTTTGTTGCAGTGGTGGACAGCCACAAGGGGGAGACGCTGGAGTTGCAGCACGTGCAGCGGACGGACATGGGTGCCTACTACTGCATCGCCAGCAACGGCATCCCGCCCACGGTCAGCCGACGGTATCACGTCGAAGTGCATTGTGAGTGATACTACAGAATAGTACCCACTGACAGCAGAATAAAAGCGAAAAATACAGTTTGCTGGGAAAAATTGTAAACAATCTTGACGTTCCTTTTTAACGAAATTAATCATTAAAAATAAGATAAATAACTACTGAATATGATCATTTATCATTAATCACATACAACTTTTTTATATCTAATAAGTACGTATTTTTCACAGTCATGAAAAGATTGTTAAAATAATGTTTTCCCAGAAAAAAACGGAATTTAAGTATTGTTATTATTTTACTCATTACACTCGTACATCCAAATATTCTATGAAGTACCTGCATATTAATACTTATCATGGTTAATATTCACGTTATTTTGAATCTCCTCTCGTCACTTTAATTCTATATGTGTTTTGTGGTTCTAGTTGTTATTTGAGAAGTGGATACCTGTCGTCTTACGATGGGCTCTTTATAGTTTTCAAAAGCGGCACTTATTATTGTAATATAAAATAAGTTGTGATTAAGGATCAAATACAACATTTATGTTAGTTACTCAGTACCCTTTATATACTTACCTCAACATACTAAATACCGTGTATCAAGTCTCAATAAATCCTCGTATGATAGCTACAGAGCAGATTGCGCTGTACCCGTAGTTTGCACTAGCTTTACATAGGAAACAGCGCGGCATAATCTATGCAAATCCAATGGACGAGGTAACAAACACCATGCCTGCAGTGAATTAAATACGACCATGCCATGGGATATCGTTGCTTGTGTCACTAAGCTAACATTAAACTTCGTGACTTTGGTTATGTTAGCCATTTGTTTTGTAGTCAGAAGCGCGAACCAGTACACCACGACAGTCGTAAAAAAAATTTAGTACTATTTAGTCCATACAGCCAAAATATTATTCGTAACGTGCTAGGCGTGTTTTGCTTTTCTAGCACGACCACGGTTTATTTTTGGTATTTTTGGATAGCTAGGCTATTCTAGGCTAGTAATGTGAGTATGAATTATAAAAAATAAATGTACCTACTTTAAAAATCCGCAGATTTTGAACAGAATTTCAGAGAATGATAGTCATTCAATCACAAAACAACCTTTCGTATACACTCAAAAATTAAACCGGGCTAATTGACTGACAAAAATCTTCTTGAAATCTTAAAAGTTGACACCTTTTTGATTAAAACATAGTTACTTTTTTATTAATAAATTGATATATAAATAGTAAATATTAATGAATGGAAAAAAAAGTTTTCTATACAACAGATATTGAGAGGTCAAATAGGAACGTAACAGTTCACGCCAATATTGACCTACGGCTCACAACTCAGGTTTACACCTATCATTATTAAAGTCAAATCTAGGGTTCACAGTGATCGCTAAAAATAACAAAAAATATTTTGTATATAAATTAGATAATTAAATAAGTAAACAAAAAAAGTAAGTATGTATTAAAGTTACGTAATGCGCTTTAACGCGGAGCAAGATTATAATTCAATAAACAAAAAAGGCACGGACCAAAGATTCTGTGGATGTAGTTTTATTAATAAAAAAATAGACAATTAAATACTTTGATAAGTACGTGTCTTACTAAAAAAAACATTTTTTGGGATATTTTGGATGAGTCATATTTAACCGAAGTCTGAAGCCATTTTTGATACGCAATGTTTTGCAAAGTTACAAAAATTTTGTTTCTTTTGGGAAAAAGAGAATTAAATCACTCAGCAAGTTTCCGTAGTGAATGTTACGGCTACGAGACTACGTGCGTTGCTATGAACCTTTTAGCGACTACGACGCTACGAGAAATGTATTATTCAAATTGTGTAGATCGTTTAAAAGAATTACTTTTTAAAACATAGCGCAATAAAATCAAAACGTTGCTACTGTCATTTTCGTGTTAATTAGCAATGTTAAGAAGAAACCTAACTTATCGTGTTTTACTTACACACAATATTTTTTTATACCTAAAGTTTTTGTCGACCTCAGAATCGACTCTTAAGAGGTTTTTTTGTTTTAAATAGCCCTGTATACAAGGTTCTATTTTCGCAAGTGACGATATTTTAACCGAGCCTCTTACTATATCAGACAAATACGACCTGAACATTATTTACCAAAAAAAGGGCATTATTTCATTTTTATTTTTCCTAACAAAAAAATTAAATATTTTTAAGATCACCTGTTTAGTCGTAAAAACTACGTTTTTGCCTCCGTCTCTCTTATTTTGATTTACTAATATACCGAACTTGTGTGCCAAATGAAAGCAAGAGAGAAATCACAACACTTTTTACTTAAAAACCAAAATGTGGTTTGGCATTTTTCTCGAAACCTAGCGTATAAAAATAAAAGTTATTTTTAGAAACATTATTTACTAATGTTGTTGTCTTTGCCCTCTAAGTTTCATCCGTTACTAAAATGTATTTTTATAGACCTCATCAAACTACCTTTATGTTGATCACATAGAGTTCTATATAATTTGAGTTATATTGACAGATTTGGGTAAGTTGATGCGAATCCCACTGTACGACAATACTTGAAACTAAATATTGTGCCACTTGGAATAGATGCGATTTGCCACCAAATATTTTAGGTGTGCTAGCGACTACACAATCTGTTACATACTTGGATGAATTGTTATGATCGCTCCTTAAGCAATGTTTATTGTTTTTATTTTGATTTTGTTAACAGTTATCCCACAAGTAAAAGTGACTAATCAGCTGGTGGGAGCTCCTCTGGGCAGCGACGTCGAGCTCCAATGCTACATCGAAGCCTCTCCTAAGGCCATGAACTCCTGGTACCGAGAAGATGGTAAATGTTAGTATACTATAAGCTATAGTAGCTGATGATACTTAAAAGTTTCCTACTTTTTGGGAGGGTAAAGGTTGTGTTAACATACGAGTGTTAGAATCGGTTTCATTTTAAAAATTTGGTGAATATGTGAAGAAATATTATTATTTCCAGGGTCCGACAGTACTAAGACAATTTTGATAACCACCTTAGCAATAAATACGAATAAAGACGTTAATTTCCAATTGTATTCAATTCTAAAAAGTATTTCGGGTTTTGACATTTTCAAAAAAATAACATACAGTCGAGTTTATATTCTACTATTTTTGGATCTTTCGAAAATACACATACGGCTAATGTGGCAGAGATAGAGTCGGAGATGGAAACTAGCCAGAAAAGCATGTTCACTCTAACATTGAAACAGTGCCTACCATACTTCAACTACCATTAAAGAAAATATTCACATCTTTTTTTTTTCAAATATACTATTTGACCATTCGAAATATTTACAGCGCCAGTCAGCGACAAGATACTGGAAAACCCCAAGCTCCGTATCAAGGAGAAGATTCTAAACGAGTACTCCCGATGGATGAATCTCACCATCAAGTCGCTCGCACAGGCTGACTACGGGACGTACGTGTGCGCGTCCGTCAACGCACTGGGCAGGATGGAAGGACAAGTTAGCATACATAGTAAGTCGTCACCATCATTTAAGCTGTAGAACGTCCACCTTCGGAAATTTATGGCATCGCCCATAAATTTCCGAAGTTGCCTTTTACAAGCGGCCTGCATCCAGTGCGATCCTGCGACCTTCATGTAGTAAGCAGCATGACCAATCAAAGACCTGTGGTCAAGTGGCTCGCACGCTGGCTTTCAAGGTGTCGCAATCTTTCAGTCAATGTTTAAATCCATATTTTCTATATCTAGTTGGTATGGTACCACCGTTGTTGAGTTTTATAACAAAAGTGCTTTAGCTACTTACTTTTAGATCAGAGCAATGTATGTGCTGTTGTCTAAATATTTATTTATTTCATCTCAAAAAGTCTGCTGAAATCATTTCCGAGCTAATAAGTGCATTTTATGCATTAGACGGAGACAAGATTGTTCATCTCCTAACATAGTATAATAAGGCTGTTAGTCAGACATGTGAGGGGGCACAACAGGGGCTTCTGCCTCGTTGTGACATCGTCGCCTAGCATCACGTGAGATCGCGGTCTAATGTCTATCTATTAATAAAAAGATGGATGATATATAAACTGCCGCATAAAACTGTTTTCCACGTTTATTGCTCGGTTTGCTGCAAAATTGATTAACACGACATTTTGTGGTAACTCAACGTAATATTAATTATTTATATTAAAATATCTTTTTGTCAGGACTAGAGCTAAACATGAACGGCTTTGGCGCGGAGGAGCCGATGGTGTCAGGCGCGGCGTGGCAGCGCGCGCGCAGCCTGCCATCCGCCCGCGCGCGCCCCGCCGCCTCCCACGCGCACCAGTACTCTCTCACCGACCAACTGCCACCGCAGTTGTATGCGCTATTGCTAACCGCCGTTCGATATTTGAACTCGTTTTAATTTTATCTTTGTTTTTTTTATTATTATACGTAAGCCTGCTTTAAAAAATGTAGTTTCTCTTCTTTGTCTCATTGGCTAATTTAAACCGAATTGATACCGCACGCAACTAGTTGCAAGTAAAGGGAAACCTGTTATTGGCTTAACTTATCTTAAGTACCTACAATTTCTGTACACCTTATTATAAAGCTGTTGGTTTTCTTAAATAAATAAATAAGTTACAACTACAAAACTAACATAATACCAAAACGAATGTTAGTTCTCTAACACAATACAATGAAACGCCCCTGAGCTGATTGTGATTCCATGTTTGTGAATTGTGTTCAAGGCGCTTTTATAAAATAACTACTAACTCAAGCTGTTTTTAACCTGTATGAATACATAGACAACGTTTTTCCTCCAAAAAACAACGTTGATTACTCTAAATATCTCTCTTCCTTCAAGATCAACTGATCTACTATTTAGGATTATAAAAGTTACGCTTCAAAGTGGAAATCCATTTGATTAGCGCTGAATTTGTCGAACGCCTCATTGTTTTTACTTTTTAAAGATTTTACGAATAGCTCTTTTGTTGTGTTAGTGCCGTCGCGCATTCCTATAGGAATAAAACATGAGCAACTACCAATAAAACTAGTTTTTTTTTGCCAAAATTTAATACTGAACAAAGCTTATGTATCATATACAGCGTGTAAGAAATAGTTGTCTTAAAATAATTGTAAGCAGAAAAGTAGATACATTTTTTGGATTGGATTTTGATTTTCTACTATGAAAGCTATCATAGAGTTTTGACAGTAAAACAGTTTTTTTGCCAAATACTGTATAAATAAACGATAAACTAAAAATCTGAAGAAGCATCAGCGTTGTACTAAACTATTGATTCTAAGCTCAGAAATAAGTCATTTCTTCTAAATCATCGCGTCCCTAGTGTACCAAAATGTTAAAAGGTTTTTATTAATTGGCTAGTTACACAAATGCAGTAATGAATGACTTAAGTAAGTTTCTACAACGTAGCGGTCTCAGATTTTTATTTAGAATTTAAACAAGTATTTTTTATTATTATTATAAATATTTATTAGTATTATTTTAAAAAGTTACCGCTTTCGTATCATAATTTTGTGGTTCCGTCAAAATTTGACCTTTGCGCATTATCGTAAAGTTGACCATTTTTATATTTTAAACAATATAAATTATAAAAACTTATCTAGTATTAATTTAAGATGCTTGTCATTTACTTATTACCTTTTCGATATGTATTTTTGTTATACAATAAAGAGTATTTATTTGAATGTTAGTATTGTATAAGTAAATAAAGTAATTTTACTCCATTATAAAAGTACGAGTTTGTTATAAGTTTTATCAAGTCAAAAAGATTTCCATGTACAATGTGATATTTTTTGTATAATTAATGTTAACGTAAACTAATTACTTAAAACGTTATACATTGTAATAAATAAAAGCTATAAAAATAAAAATTGTGTGTATAAGCAAAAGTGAATAGAGTTAGATAATTACATAAACTACAAGTGAACTCCGTTTTAAACATCATACCTACATTACAAGAAAACATTAGTGTTATAACATCGACTTAAAATATTTAACTGACTAGACTAAGTTATGATGTAAGTTAGTAGAATTACGATTAAATAGAACATACGTCTCACATAGTACATACATACTCATTATTATTTTATATTAAACATGAGTGCAAATAGATTGAGCCATATAACCTACTTAATCAGAATCTTTAAGTAAGAAACATTCATAAAATTCTTATTATTTGCACTCATGTATAACTCATCTCGGAATCTTGTGCTAATGTTACGTTGACTTTGACAATAAATGTGTAATTTACGAATACTGAAATATAATATTAAATAAATGTCCTTATAAATTCAGACTTCTATTTATTGCCCACTCATTACCTCGCTTTAAAAACTCGACATTTGTATTTTTTTCTTTTACAAAGAGAAGCCCATTTCAATAGGCCACTTGTGTATTGTGTAAAAGCATAAAAAAATTAAAGTCTCTATAAGGAGTTCACAGAAGTTCATGTGACATAAGTGGTTATAAATGTTGAGTTTTTACCTAAAATAGCCCGGTTTATTGTTGGTCGTCATCACAAGTTTACCAGGCCTTTATTTATAGAAATCAAAGCTTCTGAAAAATTAAGAATGACGCTGCTCACCGAAATGCTTTTCGTAATCATTAATGACTAATAATTTGCTTTGTTGTTTGACTAAGCTGTATACTACAAATGGTCTTTAACTAAGCGTAATGGGATCCTTTTATCCATTCAGATTAAGTTGGTCACAGTTTCAGGAAAAATCCGTCTAGGACGAACTGAGATTGCAGGAGAATGACGAATGGCCGAACTCAAGCTAATGCATTTTTCGTGTTGCACTTGAATTAATGCGTCTCCACCCATTCTAGGGGCTTCTAGCCGGCCCTGGCTTAATAACCGTGAAAAGGTTAAGTCGTAGACATCCATTTTGAATTTCGCTCACTATTGCCTAAAGTAAGTACTGGGAGCGAACGTAAGTTCACCACCACTTCACCTCTTTGGGCTCACTGTAGAGCCATAGTCACGTGTGCAGCACCACGGCAATTACGAATTTGGGTATGATGTTAAAAAGATAATATTTTTATTGAGGCAATAGAATAAAAGAATAGGCAGTGAAATGAAAGTCATAGATAGTTCAGAGGTAAGCTGAAGTGGCACTGGACTGGTCATGTCTGTTGCAGAACCGACGGGCGGCGTTGGAGTAGGAAGTTTCTCGAATGTAGACCACGTCTTGGGAAACGTAGTTTTGGACGCCCCCCTGCTAGGTGGACTGATGACCTGAGGAAGGTGGCCGGTGGTGGCTGGTTGCGAGAAGCGGAGGACCGTGGAAGTTGGCGCAGTCTTGGAGAGGCCTATGTCCAGTGGGCTGCAATAGGCTGATATAAATGGAATAAAACAAAACTCAAATATATATTCTTTATCATCATGTTATAACAAACACTTGTAACATGAAAAGTAGGTAAGATAAACTGACGCGATTGGCACTAAATAAATATTAACAGTAGGTAATGTTACCTGTGTTTTTTTTTCCAAAATTATAAACATGCAAAGGATTGTACTGATACATAATTTAAAGCGTTGCTTTTATGCACAACTGGCTTAACTAGTAAGTTGCCTTACGGGTTAGAAAATTGGAGAATAAAAATCTACAAGCAGCAAGTTTGCCAGAATGTTTTTTTTTCTGTTATAAAAACAACTAAAGAAATATAGCTGATGAATTCCAATCATTTGTACGTAGTGGTAAGAAGCATCAGATAGTGATTGTATTCAAAGGCTTTATCAGTACTGAAACTCGGATCATGACAGTTTATAAGTTTGTTTTTATAACCAAAGTAACATTACTAGGTAATGTTGCATCTGCTTTGGATTATTGTGATTGGTTGTCTACCGCCGAACCGAACTAGTCAATTACAGCTGTACATAACTTGATCAATGACACACGACAAACGACCAACTGAGAATAAATTAATATGTAATTATTCTTCGACAACTAGCCACAAGTAAAGCTATGAATCCGACGATGACCATGTCGTATGTAAAAGTATAGTTTTTTTTTATTATTTTGAGCAGATAAATCTGTCACCCTATATAATACAAGAACAAAACATGGAGGTAAGTTTGCGTGCCTTTATTTATGTACACTGTCAATTAAAGGTGTCGAGTTGAATAACCTTACAGTGCATTCTTTGTTGACCATTAATTCTCAACTTTGCTAGTTCCAAGCGCGACTTTACCATTTGACAGCGCGCGATACCGTAAACTTTTATAAAAGCGAACATTCGATTTTCACTTCATTCTATTTTATTTTTCTGCAACGAAAACTAAGAAAAGTTGTAAGGATTTGAAATCTTGTTTATTGTGAAATGCACATGTTAATAACACCAATGTAAGATTTTACTTGTAACAAAGTTTTATCCAAAAATATTATTAAACAGATATTTCACAGAATAATCTGCTTGGATAATGTAAGACATAAGTGCGTATATTACGGTACGAGAAGCGTATCAAAAACTCTAAAGATAGGACGCAAACCTTTTTATTTCAACCCTAAACTTCCACAAACCCCGAATGATATTGATACAAACGCGAAGGATTCCAGCCATATCAAATCATCATTAGAGGAATAGCTCTTGTCGCATAACACTCCGACTAAAAGTTTCATCAGCATAATTTATTCGGGACACTCCGCGAGTAGCCCATGCGATGGCGGCCGTTATTTTTTCCTTTATTCGTTCAGGGTCCGCTCCAAATTTTGGGACCGGGCGATTTTTCAGAGGGGAAACTTCAATTGTGCAACGCGGTCACGTAGTTTTTTAGCGTCACTCGAGCAGAGATGCGCCTGAGTTTTAATAATGTCATAGGCAGCCCGCGGCCTTCTACGGCCACAGACTATACAAGAAGAAAAAAGACAGACGGGTGTGCTAAACGGGCGTAAGTTTAAATTAACTGTAATGCTTCTCGTAATATTGTGCTGTTTACTTGCTTCGTTCTTGTATATTGTTCTTGGTTCTTGATACTTGTGTTTCTTATTACACAGTATACTTTTATGGTTTACTGCAATTCTTTACAACGCAAACCACTTTTGTTTGAGAAATTCGTAAAAAAATTTAAATTAATAATAATTTTAATTAAGAAGAGTTCGAACAAAAAAAGGGGTTAAATTATTATGTATCAAAATAATTTCGGTCTTTAGTTGATTCTCATTACTTTTTACACTGTGTCTAGATGCAATATCTACCACGTGACCTGATAGACGGTTCACTTTGTCCCATGAATAATATAAGATGTTGGTCGAATTTCTAGTAAGACCCTAGACTAAGTTAGTTCTGGAATAATGAAGTTGGTATTGATTTTCAAGCTGCAGCTTCTATTGCATATTTTATTAAGTTTACTAAATCACAGCTACGAGTACAGTTATGAAGAGCTTTGGTTCCAGGGTATTCCTTAAATCTATCAGTCTTAAACTAATAGCGATCTAGTTTATTTCAAAATGTAAACCAGTTTTGGTACCTCTAATGCAAAAAAATATATACGTGTATTAAGATTTACCTACGTCAAAAACGAAACAAAAAAAAACATTCCAATCAATATGAACAGTTCACGCTAGAAAAAGGAGTGGGCGCTAAAGATAAGCATAATATTCGCGGGGCGCTCATAATTTCCCCCGCATTGTTCCCTGAATTATGCAGAGCAAGCATTTTATTATAATATGTCCGGCCGGCCGACGGGCCACATTACTAATACTATCTATGCATTCCGGATGAAGAGTGAATAAATATCGCGAAACGGCACCCAGTCACGAGTGTCATGAACGGTGGCACATAACCAATAAATCGGGGTGAAAACCAACGCATTGTTTGTGATTTGCAGCATTACGTTACATTCGTCTGGCGTTCCGTGTAGGACTACCAAACGGATATTCTTTTCCGGACAGACGATTTGGATTCCATACGCGTCCAGTTGCAACAGAGGGAAATAGAAAAGCTCATCTAGTATTATGATCTAGCGTCCGTATTCGCGCTTAGGACATGCGATCTGTGCACGCGAGAGCATTGTTCGTGGTTTCTCCTTTTTTGTCTCGATGGCTACCCTATGCGACGGTAAATTCTTTTTGAAAACGCCACTGACAGCCCGCCGCTGGCGACGCCTCTGCACTAGAATGGGATTTACTGTGTCATAGGAAATGTCAGTTGGCGAATATTTTCACAAAGGCCAATTTCTGAACAATGTTGTCCGAAGAACATACTTTTTGGCCCGTTGTGGTTAAGTGGAGTGACCATAGTATCAATATCTACTCATTACTACTTAATAGTCCAAAATCACATGAATCGTTAATTCATGCATCCCAGGGTTTTTTTTCTTTATTACTAAAACTCTTGTTTCTGGCAAAAAAAGCTCTTTGTCAACCGCTATTTGTAAATCTAAGAATAAACATTAAAATAATCTGTAAATCCGAATGGATGGCAGCAGAGGCGTCACGCCCGGATAAAAACAAAAACAAACTCGAGGTAAGATTTATCAGACACAGAACCAATCTTCTTTATTTTTGACGACAGGTATTGTAAATGACGGAAATATTTACCAAAAAATGCTCGTTACAATAAGGTAATGACTACGTCTTCATGCGCTTAGAAAGCAGTACAGGTAAGTAAAATATGTGTAATAGGTCTTATAACTAGTTTAATAACTACTAGGTAGGTAGGTAACCTACCTAGTAGTTATTAAACTAGTATCCTACTTAATACCAGTACATACTTAAAAACACGTTGCCGTATATCACGAGGTAATTAAGTTAATGTCACTCAATACCACACTGATAATATTTTTCAGTTTCCTCGGTCTCATGGTCTGCGCTGTCTGTATTTTTCGTACAGAAAATTGCCTCTGCATTTCAAATATGAACCGTTACATATGGAAAAAATCTGAGCGTGATTACTTACCGCCCAATATTCACATATAAAATAAAAAGGCCCTATATCCGAAGGCACAGTGGGTCGGAATGAGAACGTCATTCAGTACGGTGATCAATCTATCGCTCTGACCGAAGTGACGCATCGATGGACAGAAAATATCGATAGCCGGCCGCGTGGAGCTCGACGTGACCCACGCAAAAAATATCTCACTGGAAATGTAATTTATTATAAATAATTTGCTTGAGTAAACCGCTGCATGGTGTGTTTGGTTACCAAGTAGAGTTATTTAAGAAACAGTTTTATAAACGAACATATAACAACTTTTACTGAAATATGCTTCGAAATCAGATTTAAAAAAAAAACATTTTTATACTAAAATCCTAGATGTACCTGATATTGTAGTGTGATAATGCGACTTTATAAGATTATTTCTTATTAACGACTAGCGGTCCCCCGCGACTTCGTTCGCGTAAATTTAGGATTTCCTGTGGGCATTGTTAGGAGCGGAGTATTTTTTAAAACTGTGATATCTTTTAAGATAAGAATCAAAACGCGTGTAAATAATATGAACATATTAATTATAACGGTCCCCCGCGACTTCGTCCGTGTTTTTTGATTTAACTGCTTCCCCGTTGATTTCTAGGTAGGTATCATGCATTTTATAGCTCATACAAAGCGTTCCCCGAGAAATAAGCTATCTAACACAAAATATTTTTTTCAAATCGGCTCAGCAGTTCCTGTGATTAGCATGTTTAAACAAAAAAAATAATTCCTCCGTTTTTCCAGTTATAATGTGAGATATGGTGCAACCGACCCTAACCTCTTTATAATATTTGTATAGAAAAAATAGCAGTCCCCGAAGACTTCATGCGCACCTATTGATTTTACTCCATTCCTGAAAGACATAACGTGATTTTTTTTAAATTAACTATCTTATAGCATTGCTAGATACGTTGTACCTTACACAAAGGTTATTTTTTTCAAAATCGGACCATGAATAGTTCTGATCTGAGATAAGTGAATTCAAACAATCAATTAGACAAAAGTCAAGAAAAAATCAGCAATGTCAAAGTACTATCCTGGTCACCACCGCCTTACCACGATGGCCAACCATAGAAAGCATTGCGTCTTGTTGTCGTATTGTGTGTGCAAGGCTTGCATAGCTTGCACTGCAAGCGACAATAGGTGAGTGTAGTTAAACCAGGCGGCAGAGACCAATTTAACACATCGTACGTCCTATTAATTATTTACTTACTTATTAAGTTATTGGGAAAAACTCAAGCTCACCCGCGAGTTAAATACGTACAGCGCCATCTATATCTACATTATAATATTTAGATGCGTCTTTTAATTTCTATTCGACTACATTATCCTGCACCCATTACAATTTTTCTGCATGTCTTATAAGTATGGCTGGGTGAGAATACTTTAAGCAGTAAGTCCACCTTTTGTACACTGTTCTAAGTGCAATAAAGTTTTTAAATAAAAAAATAAATCTATTGACGATATAGCAAAAGGCCAACTTTGCTGCCGTCCTAACTTCGATACAATATTATATTACTCGTGATAATTTTTTAATGGTATGTCCGATTTGAATAATTCAAAAAGTAATATACAGATACTGATATAGCCTTGAATATGACGTGATTTATTTGGATAAGGATTAATACCAACATACTGAAACTGTGGCTTTCTTTTTACCGCCGCAAAAATTTCATATTTTTACCTAAAAAAGGAGTTATTGTGACTTAACTGTTATAGTTAGACATATGTTATCGCGGACTTTATTGTAGATAATGATGTCCTCTACAAAACTGTAGAACATTACTTTGCTCTATTGTCAATAGTTTTCGCAGCGTTCGCAATTTAATGATTTTCCTTTTACACCTTTGATTACATAATCGAAGTTTTCATACGGAACCCTAACTTTTTTGATATTTTAATATAGCCTATGTTTATCGCAGATAATGCAGGATTCTAAAGGTGAAAGAATTTTTGAAATCGGTTCAGTAGTTTCGGAGCCTATTCGTTGCAAATAAACAAACAAACAAATCTTTCCTCTTTATAATATTATTATATAGTATAGACTTATTAGTAAAAAAACCTATTTGCCTTTTATTATCTTCCTAGAAAATCGTCACTTGGTTACTAACCACACTATATACGTTGACTGCGTTACATCCTTAGGTAATGCGCCGAAGATTGTTAAAAGTTTTATTGGTTTTAAAAGTCGAAGTACGTATGCTAGTCTAGGCTCAAGTACAGAAATTTTTGTGTACGAGTAAAAAACCTCAGTAGAAAAAAAATTATCTGCAAGATTTGATGATGGTAAGACAAATAGTAAACTTTTAATAGTTTATCACAAATTATCAACAAAACAAAAAATAGTACTCTTTATAAGTAAGCGAACTCAAAGTTCTAATTTTTAATATATTAGTATTCCGTTATTGAAGGATAATCCTTAAAGTAGTTAGGTACATCATTCCCTTCTTTAAAGTTTTTATTATTTTTGGGAGCTTTATTAACATTTTAAGTAAAAAGAAAATAACGATTTTAGTGTATAGAATATTAAAGAGTAATAAAATAAAAATAGATTTTAAATTTGTTACTTTTTAATTTTTAAAAACATTTCTGTACAAATCATAAATATTAATATCTCAATAACAGTAACACACATGGTAACACTTATAGCTACAAAGGGCATGATTTAACTAATCTTTACAGGATTATTCTACAATTACGGGACTCCCTGTATATCCATATGCATTGTTTAAAATAAAAACAAGTAAGCAAAAAAAGTTTTGGTAAGTCGCGTCACGTAAAGTATCTCAGTGTTCCATTTAATATTCTGCCATAGCGTGAATGCAAAATTTAACAAACGTACGTAAATACGTTATTGTAAGTACTTCTATTACTTTTTTTCTTATAATATCTTTGTTTTTTTTGGTAAACTGACATCAACCATGGTTTTTATTAGGGATATAAGGTAGCTATTATAGCATGTATGCAAAATACATAAAATGAATCAATTTGCTTCATTGATACACAGACCTATTATAGTTCTGTGCATTGATACACAAACGATACAAAATAATATGAAAGTAAGTAATATACCTTTATAAAATAATTCGACAGTTAAAAGGAAATAGGGGATAAGCGACAAAAGATGAAATGTTCAGGAGAGCCGTTCAGTTTTAAATTTTAGAAAAACTGACGTATTTTTGTCATTTATCAAGATATTGTAAAAAGTGAAACAGTTATACAATCAGATTGAAATGGAACAGTTACTGGTATTCTTAGTTTAAGTGATTCGACGTTATTTAAAGTAGTTTTTGTCGCTTATAATTACAGCTTTTAATTTTTGAATGAGGCAATATGGCATAAGATACAAATGACATAATTAAATATTAAAGCATAAAAAGCTTATGCGACATTCCAATTTATCATTTCGCAAGGTAAAAGGGTATAAGCGACTAGACCGTTAAATCAATATTATAGGAAAAGAAGGATAAGGTACTTTTCATAGTGGTTGTATAAAAGATAATAGGGCACAAGAAACAGTCGGCATTCAAAACAAACCAGGATATAAGACATTAGTAACACACAATGTCGCTACGAAGCAAAGAAATATGGATGAAAAGCCACCCCAAAAATAATGAATTAGCGCAACCAACACAATCCTTCGTCAGGAAAATAATATTCTAAAACAGATATTACACGACACCGTAATTGGGTCTCTAAGTTTCCAATTCAAAGTAGGGTGAAGGGAGTAAATTTTCACAGTAACATACTAAGAATCGATCTTACTAAGAGGCCTATTACAGTATACCCTGCTATAATTTTACACTAAATGGTAGATTTACAAGATAATAGCTCGTCATTTCATATTTGCTAACGAACAGATAGTATAATGTTTTTTGAAATAAAAAAAGGAGTTACCATTGAATAAAATACAGGTAACATAGATGACAATGCATGAATAATAAATAATCACATATAATAAAGAAAGATAGCTTACCAATCCTGTGGGTCCCGATATTATTAAATTTGGGGGTTATTGCTGTCTGCGTCCGTAGGCGAGGCCTTTTATAAGCTTCATGACTCTAGATTCCCTACACGTGACCCCTGGGTAGTGCTAAATGAACAGCACCCCTATCCGGTGGTAGGCTTCAGCTGTGGCTGATCACCACCCTTCAGGCAAAGACCCCACGCAAAGCGGCACACGCCGTGTTCCGTCGCAAGGCCTGAAGTAGCCATAAGGGAAATAGATCTGGGTAACTGAGGTGCCGAAAACTGGGTAACCAAAAAATCCCAAAATGGCCTTGCCGGTTGGCGACCGGAGGGGAGGACCAGGTAGCCATTTTGGGGGGGTTTGGGCGTCCCCGCAGTCTCCGCGTCAGGTTCCTCTCCGTGCAGCGGCGATAAGTTTAATGAGGGTGAAGAGAGCGCCTCATCACCCAACTTCTATTTCCCTTGCCATTTCACTCTTATAAAAACTATGACAAAACGGAAAAACATTTCACAGTGGCTGCACGTCCTCCCACTAAAAGTGCACCTCACAAATGTAAGAGGTTTGCACCCACCACCTTTCAATGTCCAATTGACACAGCGTACCTCAGCTACCCTGTGCTCAAGAGTGTACCCAACACTCTTGAACACAGGTTTAAACCACATCTGTGTGTACGCCTGTGATGACATCTGTGTAAGACGTCTCAAAAACCTAGAGAAATCCAATCTCTCTGTTCTGTGGCTCCTGGTTGACACAGGTCATCAACAAATAATATATGCCTGTGTCTACCGATCGCATAGTGGAGATCAGGAGACAACCTATCTCTTCGAGCATCTCAGCCAAGCAGCAGATACAGCGCCGGAGTGTTACCCTTCAGCACAGTTAGTTATCCTGAGGGACCTTAATGCCCACCACCAGGAGTGGCTGTTCCCGTTCCAGATAACCGACCATGCTGGAAGAGAAGCGCCCAATTTCGCCTTGATGCAAGATCTCACTCAGCTGGTGAACTGTGCTACGAGGGTACCGGATCCGACTCCCATACAGCTAACTGCTTGGACCTTCTGCTGACGACTCAGTGTCGGTAACCGCGCCACTGGGTACCTCTGACCACTGTCTGGTGAAATCTGTATCAGTATACTCCCCACTCGAACTGAAACCATGTCGTCCAAGGCGGGTGTGGCGATACAGGTCAGCAGACTGGGACGAAATGCGGCATTTTTTTACATCCTTTCCCTGGCGGCGAGTAAACTCCTCTTCAGGAGATCCGACGCAATGTACTGAAGCTGTATCCGCGGTTATACGTCAAGGGATGGAATATTTTATCCCCTTCTCAGACGTTGCGATGAACAACAAAGCTCGTCCATGGTTTGACGCCGACTGCTCTCGAGCTGAAGCTCTTAAACAGTCTGCTTTTGCTGCCTGGGCTGGAGCTCGAGGTTATAAGTCACCAAAAACTCGAAAACTGAGAGAGAGAGCCTTTAACCTCGCCGCCAAAGAGTGCAAGAAAACTTTACGCAGGGCTAGGCTTTTTCATAAAAAGCTGTCTACAACATTCAGTCAAAGAAATACTTCTTCATGGAGCAACCTGTCTAGAAATTACTCTTCATGATCTAAAATAACTACTTTTAGATCATGAAGAATAATTTCCGTTCGCCATCCGAAAACCCTACCAAATTTATTCAGTCTCTTGACAACTATTTAAAGCTACCACAAATGCAAACGAATGTTATCCTGGCAGGTGACATTAATATTAATATTATGGACGGAATCGCTGACAGCTACTCGGAAAAATACTTAGAAACTCTTTTCTCACATAGTCTTTTACCAGGACATAGATATGATACTGGAATAAATGTTGTCTCGATCATATATTCTACAACCCTTTTTTTTTTTTTTGGCGTGGTGGAAACGCATTTACGCGCGATACCCCCCCCCTGGGGAAGGGAAGGGCCTGTGTGGGACTCCCGCCCTAAAAAGGGCGTCCTACCCACTAAAACCACCACGGTGTTCCCTCAGCTCGCCTCTGTGCCAGGGCCACGGGATCGCATTCACTACGCGACCCTGGCGGCGATGGCTCCTTGTCTAGCCCCTCCTCGCTCTTTGTGAGTAGTGTGCAGGAACACTTACACACTACTCAGGCCACTAAGTGGCGGATGGCGGACCCCCTAAGTCCGCCATCCGCAGGCCTCATGGTGGACGTCTAGCGCCTGGATCGGCCCTCGGCCGGCGTCTCACCCGTCTGCGGCGGATCGGGTTGGAGGTGGAAATCTCCCGTTCCCGCTCCGCCGCCTCCTTCTGCAGCAGGACCTCCTCGCAGAAGTCCTGCACCGCGCTCCACGACCTGTCACTCTCGACCGTAGCTCGCACCACGGTCGGGAGCGAGAGGTCATTACCTATGACGCCAGTTAACACTGGACGCTGGGAGTCCCAGGCGGGGCACTCCACTAGCGTGTGGTCCGCCGTATCCTCGGGGCAGCCCTCGCAGTGGTGGCACACGGCAGTCGGCTCCCTCCCCGCGACTCGGTGCAGATACCTCCCGAAACAGCCATGTCCCGAGAGAACCTGCACCAGGCGGAATGATAGGGAGCCGTGACGCCTGTCCAGCCATCCCTCCAAAATAGGGCGAATTGCCCCGATGGTGCGGAGGCCCGCACTTGGGTTCGCGAGCATCTCCACCCACTCTTCGACAACGGCCCGGCGGAGTCCGGACCGCTGTCGCTCAGTCTCTTGCAGTGTTGGCCGCTGTCCCAACCTCGCCGTCTCCCTCTCGCGCCAGAAATATAGGGACGCGAGAGCCTCGGCCTCCAGCTCCCAGGGTGGGAAGCCAGCCAACACGCACGCCGCTCCATATGAGATCGTGCGGTACCCCCGTATGGCCCTGACCGCCAACGTTCGCTGCGCGCCATGCAGCAGCCTGACGCTGTGGCTGGTAAGGGCGTCGGCCCAGACCGGGGCACCGTAAAGGGCCATGGACCGCACGACTCCCATATAGAGCCTCCGACAGGCACTCCCCGGACGGCCCAGGTTGGGCATGAGGGCCCCCATCGCACCCGCTGTCCCCACCAGCTTCGGGACCAGCTGTTTGAAGTGGGCCGTGAACTGCCACCTGCCGTCGAGGGTGAGCCCAAGGTACTTGAGCGTACTCTCGACGGCAATGCGCACCCCAGCCACAATAATCCCGCTACCCGCCGGCGGCGCCCGCCGAGGCCCGTGGAAAGCGATGGCCTCGGACTTTTCCAAGGCCACCTTTAGGCCCAGTCGCCTGATGCGGCCTACCACCTGCGCCACACCAGCCGTCGCGCGAACAGTGGCCTCCCTGTAGTCCCTACCGCGGGCCGCCACCAAGGTGTCGTCGGCGTAGCAGATCACCTCGACACCTCTGATGAAGGCCCCCCGCAGCACCCAGTCGTACCCGATGTTCCACAGGAGCGGCCCTAGGACCGACCCCTGCGGAACACCGCAGGACATGGCGTGGCAATGCCACTGTTCGCGCCCCGGGTAGCAGACGCGACGGCCCTCCAGGTAGGCCCCGATCATCTGGCGGAGGTATGGGGGTACCCCGTGATACCGGAGCGCCTCCATGATGCACGTCCAGGGCAAGGTGTTAAATACGTTGGCGATGTCAAGAGACACCGCCAGAACTACCCCGCCCTCGGAGACCGCATCCTCCGCCAAAGCCTTAGGATGGCATCCACAGTTGACCTCCCCGCTCGGAAGCCGAACTGGGACACGGCCAGGTCAGGCCCCTCTCGCACAAGATGGTTGATAAGGCGGGCGGCAAGAATACGCTCGAAGAGCTTGCCCACCTCATCGAGCAAGACTATAGGCCGGTATGCCGACGGCGATCCAGCGCTGCGACCAGCTTTGCGCAGCAGCACCAGCCGGCCCTCTTTCCATGGAGCGGGGTACTGCCCCCTCTCCAGACACGCCGTGAAAAGGCACCGCAACCTGGGCCCGAGGACGTCCTGGGTGAGAACCCAAGCACGCCCTGGAACTCCGTCAGGCCCAGGGGCGCACTTTTTGGCTTGGAGCCGAAGCATGGCCGCTCCCAACTCGCCCTGTGTGACTTCCGCTGCAGGGACAGAACCTGCAGCGAATGGGCTGTCAGCCGCGTTCCGCCCCATAGGCGGTGGTGTAAAACCCTCCCGGCGGGGGAATAACCGCGCCACCGTATCCTGGAGCAGCTGGGGCTCCAGACTCTCCGTTACCGGGGGCTCCCAGGGGCGCAATTTCTTGCGCACCGCTAAGTAGGGGCGCCCCCACGGATCGCGGTTTAAAGACGTAAGCTGCTCCTCCCTCGCCCGGTCTTTGGCCTGTGCGATGGCGGCCTGTAAGGCCTTTTTCGCCCGGCGGTACTCTTCGTACTGTGGCGCATCGTCCTCTACCCGTCTGCACCGCCGTCTGCGGTGTCTGGTGTACTGGCGTCGCCTGGTCACGCACTCCTCCCGGAGTTGGGAGAGCTCTTGTGACCAACAGTACACCTGGTTCGCCGGCTTCCGAGGGCCGACTCGGGGCATCGCCGCGTCACAGATGGACGTCATTGCGTCTCGGAGCCGCTCCGCCTCGCTGTCCACGTCCGCTGCCGGACCGTCGTCGGGCACAGAAGCCCATTCCTCGGCCAGGGCCGCCGCCAGGAGGAAGTCCCTATCCAGCTCAGCTGTTTGAGCGACCATCGGGGGCCTTGGGGCAGAACCCGGGGCCTCGTTGCGGAGGGGGGAAACACATCGAACCGAATGTATCGGTGATCCGACATTGTCTCCACCCCCTCCTCTACCCTCCAACCGTGAATTCGGTGCGACAACGCCGGGCCAGCGAACGATACGTCGATTATCGACTCGCCCTGCTGGCGCACGCAAGTCGGCACCGATCCGCGGTTCAGGAGCACAAGCCCCATCCGTAAGGCCCACTCCTGGAGCTCTTCGCCGCGGACGTCTGTCGACGGGCACCCCCAAGCCACGCTGTGGGCGTTAAAGTCCCCCAACACTAGGACTGGGTGGGGGTGGCCCTGTCTCACCAGGGCCCCGACGTCGTCGAGGAACTCCTCGAACTCGGCGCGGGACCTGCTGGGTGGGCAATATGCCCCGACTACGGCAGTGTCACCCACCAACGCCAACACACAACCCGGTCGGCTGGTTAATGAGACCAGGGACCGGGAGTGCGCGCCGCCGCGGGTGAGAACGGCCACTGTGCCTCCGGCGTCTCCTACCCAATTATCCCTAGGAGGGACGCGGTAGGGCTCGGCGACCACTGCAACGTCAATAGACCACTGCGCCACGGATTGGACCAGGAGGTCCTGGGCTGCGACGCAGTGGTTCAGGTTGCCCTGCAGGACCCGAAGCGCCATTTAACCCGCGTCCTGGGATGGTGGTACCGTCTCCGCCTCCATTAGCTCGCCGGCACTACCCGGCAGCTGAGTTGGCTGGCTGGGGGCATCACTAGCCCCCGCCTTCCCCCTTGGGCGACTCCGACGCCTGGCAGCCGACGCGGTGCAGGCTTTGCCACCCGCCACGTGGTCCGCCTTCTTCTTGGCCTCCGCACATAACACGCAGTGCGGAGGGGCGACACAGGTTGCGGCCTTGTGGCCGAGCCGACCGCAGCGGTAGCAAAGGTTGCTGCAGTCCACCTCGGAGGTGCACTGGGCGCGCATATGTCCGGTTTCCAGGCACCTGTAGCATCTCGAGGGCCTGGGCTCAAGCAGTTTAACCTGTGCGGACACCCACCCGACTAGTAGGCGTCCCCCCAGCATCACTGCTTGGGCAGCCGCTACCGGGCAGCTGACCCAGATTGTGCCCAGGCCTGACGATGGCAGTATCTTCACCTCGCTTGCCCTGATTTGATCGGGCGAGCACTTGCCTTTTGCCGCCACGGCGGCAACCACCTCCTCCTTGGTAACCGACTCGTCCAGGCCCGAGATGCGCAGCTCAGCGCACTTCGTGGGCCTGGTCACCCTTGCGACGTCCTCCGGGAGCACCTCTCTAATCTTAGCGGCGAGGGCGTCAGCCTTCTCGCCGCTGGTTGTTCCCGGGACCTCCAGCATGCAGGCCCCAGTGGCCGTCTTCTTAATACGTACGGCGGGGATGCCGAAGGCAGTCAACCCGCCGATCTTTTCTTTCATATGCGCCACCACTGACGCATATGAAGCTCCCTTTTCTGCAGCGCCCGGCTGCAATGTGAGCACCACCGCTGTTGAGCGGGGGGCCCGCAGCTTCGGTAGCTGGCTTTTCTGTGGTTGCGGCCTGGCCGCCGAAGGCATGGCTGACGCCGCAGCCACTCCCTTCTTCTTTCCGCGCCGTACAACCGTCGACCACCCCTCCTCCGTGGCCTGGGTTGCCGGCGGGAGCGGGCGTAGTGTTGTCGGCAGAGGTGTAGGTGCCGCCTTCTCCTTCTTCTTCTTCCTTTTCTTCTAGGCGCTATCTGGGGCCGCGGCACTCGCCGCCGGAGCAGCGCTTGCCTGGGAGGACGAAGGCCCTGCGGATGGGGCCTTCTTAGCCTCCTCAGCCCTCCGCCGTGAATCGGCCACTAGGGGTGGACGGATGATTTCCGCCGGGAGACGCCGAGAAATCGCCTCCAGCCGAGCGTTAACCATGCTCCCGCACTGGAGCATGCAGAGCCGGACAATGCGCTCGACCTCTTCGTCGGTACGAGGGCTTGCCGGTCGCGGTGCGGGAGTCGGGGCCACTACAGGTGCGGCATAGGTGGACAAGCGTCGCTGCTGTTGCTCGCTTAGTGTAGCGACTTGCCGCCGGAGGTCCTCCAGGTCATTTCGGAGTCGGCTGTTTTCCTCCTGTAACTTTGCGACCTCGTCAGAGGCCGTCCTGTTGAGGAGAATGCCAACCGCCTCTCTTATATCCGCGGCAGCCTCCTTCAAGCCACGGGTGAACGTGCCCTTCAGGCTGCCGGACTTGGTGGCAACCTTCAGAACTAAGTCCACACCGTCCAAGGCAAGTTGACTTAGGGCCACCGCAGATGGTTCCCCCCTTCCGCCGCTAAAGCAGCGCGTCGCTCACGTGCGCGTCGGGCCATTTCCGACACGTCGGCCGCAAAGGCTTTGCGCTGCTCTCTTCTGTTGGCGTTGAGCACCGCCTTTGAGCTCCCCAGCGTGGCACAGCTTTCACCGCCATCGCCAGGGTCCTCTGTAGTGACCCCCATGTCACTCTCTGCTTCGCTAGCCGCCGGAGTGTTGGAGCACACGAACCACCCGTGTTTATCCCTCCGCGGCTGCGAAGCTCTCGTTCCTCTCGATGCCTTTCGACCCCTCCTTGAAGTTGGCAACTTGGGGGCTGGCAGGCCTTCCTCTTCTGAGGACGGATCCACCGACCCATCTCCCACCAGAGCAGGGTCACGTGGACGCTTCCTAACGGAAGATGGTTCACGCGCCGCTCCGTCAATATTCCTCCTTCCTTCGTCACTCTGCTCGCGCAGAGGAACACCCCCCATTTCCCCAGAATTGGTTTTTGAATTTGAACTATCCATGAAGTTCCCACGAGTATGGGGGAAATAACAGGTCCACCCGGGCAGTGCCCCCTGTACCCGGGTAAGCGTACATACTCTAGGGAGTCCGCCGGTTCCCTAGAGGTGTGCCGTTCACGACTGACCACCCGTCAGCCATGCATCCCCTCGCCACGGCACCAAACTTGGTATTGGGGTAACTTTTTATAGAGGTTTCCTCCCTCTCGGCCCGGCCAATTAAGGCAAGACCGGCCCAGCAGCGAGCCGCGAGACGTGATCCACGACACTCGCCGCCAGGTCTTTCTCCCCGGGCGCCAGTTTCCCGGCGCCTTGCGCACACCGGGCCACTCTGTAAGCAGAGCGGGCGGTACGCACACCCCTATTGCGCACTTATTGTGCGCGACAACCTGGCCGCCCGATACGGGACAGACGCCAGCCTCCCACTGCCGCCCGATGCGGGACAGACGCAGCGGGGACACCTCGGAGACACCTCTTGGCTTCACCTGCCGCTGGATTGCGACAGACTACTGAGCCCCCCTACCACGACAAGGTAGGTGTCCATCAGGGGGGATATTCTACTACCCTAGCCCAACCAAAGTTAAGGCAACAGTAGCCGTACTCGATACTACAATAACCGACCATAAAATGAAACAACACATCCTCCAAAGCCAACAAATTTAAAACTATAACAAACTTTACTCAAGCAGTTATGACATTAGACACTTCTAATATTAATCAACTTTATAATATATATGATCCTCAAAAACTATGCACTAATTTAATCAATATAATAAAAGATTGCCTAGATAAAAATACAGTTATAAAAAAAATACCATCAAGTAAAAGAATTATAAAACCCTGTAATTACGCCAGGTATTATTAAATGCATAAAAATAGTAATAGACTTCAAAAGCAGTTGCGTCATGATAATAATAATGAAATTTTGAAAATAACGTACCGTCGATACCGCAATTATTGTAATAATTTAAGAAAAAAGCAAAAATGACAATATAAAAGAGATTTATTATATAAATCTCAAGGTAATAACAAGGCTCTTTGGAATAATATTAAAACTATCACAAATCTAAATAAACAAAAGAACATTAACGCTGAACTTAAAAACATAAAAAGCAATCCTATGAAATCTGCAGAATTTATAAACAATCATTTTATTAGTGTAGGTCATAAACTAGCTAATAATATAAAAAATAACCATGAACACGAATGTGAATACTTTTCTTCTTTGCCTTCTATTACAAATTCAATTGGTATCATCTCACCAGATCTTTTTGAAATAGAAACACTAATAACTAAGTTAAAATCTGACTCAGCAATTGGAAAAGACGGCATTTCCTCTACCTTTATAAAAATGACTACAAAAGAACTGGTTCCCATCATAACCCATTTGTGTACTTTATGTCTCGAGCAGGGAATATTTCCCTTGGAACTAAAACAATCAATAATCCATCCAATATTTAAGAATGGGGACAGTAACGATATAAACAACTATAGACCCATATCGGTTTTGCCGGTAATCTCAAAAATTTTAGAAAACGTCATAAACACACGATTGATAAAATTTCTTAGTACGTATAATCTTATCTCTAAGTCACAGTATGGATTTCGCAAAGGACTCAGTACTGTAGACGCTATCTTCAAGCTAACTAGTAACAAAATTTTTAGACGAGAAAAGAAAACGGTTTGTATCTTTTAAGACTTGAAAAAAGCATTTGATACTGTCTCTGTTCCCACACTTCTTCGCAAGCTTGAAAAAATAGGCATAAGAGGTCCCTTCCTCGAATTGATTAGAGATTACTTAAAAAATAGAAATTAGCAAATTAAAATTAGCAAATGGACAAATCGTATCTTACGCTGATGACACCGCTATTCTATTTCATGGGGACACTTGGACTGATGTATATAAATCAGCTGAAGTTAGACTCTGTAGAGTAATTCAATGGTTAAACCTAAACCTATTATCCCTTAATACCTCAAAAACAAACTACGTAGCATTCTCAATACGCGACCGTCAACAACCAGATCCTACACTCGAAATAACCGCACATTATTGCAAGTATACCGATAGTACACTATCCTGCGACTGTAGGTAAACTCGAAAAAGTAAACTTAATTAAATACTTGGGAATAATATTGGACCAAAATCTCACATGGCAACCACATCTGGAGTTAGTTGCTAGCCGCGCTAGAAAATTAATCTGGATTTTCAAATATCTAAGGGATATTACGGATAAAAAACTAATAACATACATATACACAGCACTTATACAATCCATTCTCCTATATTGTATCACCATCTGGGGTGGAACTCATAAAACTAAATTTATTAACATCGAGAAGGCCCAAAGATCTATGTCTAAAGGTAATGCACAAAAAGAAAAGACGTTATAACACCAAAAAACTATGCTCAGAAGCTAACGTTTTAACTGTAAGACAATTATATATTCTTCAAAGCACACTGTCAGTCCAAAGAATAATGTTTTCGATCCTAAAATTCTAAAAAAACGTAACAAATCTATAGTCATTAAGCACATTCCTACTTGTACAGTATTTGCGTCTAAACAATTCTCAAGTCAGTCCGTTAAAATATATAACAAAATAAATAAAAAGATAAACATTTACTCAAAATCACTCCCAGAATGTAAAAAAATGCTAATAACCCATTTAAAAACATTGTTCTACAACGAGACTGAAGGGATATTGTCTAGCCTAGCTTAATAAAGAATAACCTCCAACCAAACTCACAAATACACACTTTAGCACACGCACACACTCTCTCTCTTTCTCTCACACACACACGCACACACACACACACACACACACTTTCATTCGTTTACTCGTTCGTTACTTATTATTAAATAACACACGCATTTGTATCTTATTTTAATCATGCTTCTGATCAATAAGCACCACAGCAAAGAGGGTAGGGTACTCTTCTAATACAAGTTTATAATAAAACTTAAAAGAAGATGTACCAACTCATGTAATATTTATCCTGAAAGAACAATAAAGATTATGATTATGATTACTCTGACTGTTTGATGTCTGAAGTGCGCGTTCATCAGAAAGAGATACTTAAAATCCTGCAGAATCTGGATGTGTACAAAGCCAGTGGACCAGACGATATCCCAACAACACGATATCTCCCCTAACACGCCTATACAGACTTTCACTTAAGACTAATGTTGTGCCCAAATCGTGGAAGCTTGCCAAAGTACAACCAGTGCCCAAAAAGGGTAGCCGTGCTGGGTCAGCAACTATAGTCCCATTTCAGTCACCTCCATATTATGCAAAATTATGGAGCGTGCACTAAACAATAAACTCCTGGCACACCTTGAAGGAAACGATCTCCTCAGTGACCGGCAGTATGATTTCCGCCGCGACCGGTCGATTGGGGACCTGCTTGTGTATGCCACACATTACTGGAGTGAGGCCATCGAGAGGCATGGTGAAGCTATGGCTGTGTCTCTTGATATCTCCAAGGCCTTTGGCAGGGTTAGGCACGCAAGCCTCATAAGCAAGCTTCCTTCTTATGACATTCCTGCTGGCCTCTGCTCATGGATTTCTGACTTCCTGAGCGAGCGATCAATGCAAGTAGTCCTAGAAGGATACTCGTCGGATATTCAGGACATTGATGCCGGGGTTCCTCAGGGGTCAGTGCTATCGGCAACCCTCTTCTTGTTGCATATCAATGATCTGCTTGTGCCTGGTATCGTTGGGTATGCAGACGATAGCACAGTTGTCGATAGATATTTCGCTAGAGCGAGTGCCAGCAGTGATGAGATCCGGTCTCGTTGAGAGTCCATAGTAGAACGTTTAAAATCTTCGTTCCTCTTGCGTACGGCTAGAGAGTGGAATTCGTTGCCAGCAGAAGTGTTCCCTAAACACTACGATTTGGATTTCTTAAAGAAAAGAGTGAATAGGCTGCTTCTAGACAGACATGTCCCATTATCGGCCGCATCGTCACTTACCATCAGGTGAGATTGTGGTCAAATGTCTGCCTATTAAATTAAAAAAAAAAATAGGAGCGCACGAGTCGCGCGTGTTCACGCTGTCACAGCAAGCGGCTGAGTGTGCGGGGGAACAAGCGACGCGTTTAAAACTGGTTTTTGTGGTATCAAATGGCATAAGCCCCGACTCGTTATTAAATCCTTATTTGGTGTTGCGGTATAAGCGACGTATAAGTATGACTGTAGAACGTGTAAATATGTTATAATCGACACCATGATATCTAATTTAATTTAAGTAATATGGAATTAGCGATAATCGTATTTATATTAGTAAACGGAAGAAAGGTATAACCACCAGTGTCATATTAAAATCAATTTAGGTAATGGGGCATAACCGACTTGGCTGTCATTAAGAACTGAATGGAAATAGGGCACAAGCGCCATAGTTCTGTTAAATTACGAAATGGAAGTAAGCTTTAAGCAACATTTGTACTTTTCAATTGAAATGCTTAAAAGGCATAAACAACCAAAAGCTTGGCACCCTTGTGAAGTAAAAAAGCATCACCGACAACAAACCCAAAATAAATCATTTTTGTAGGGGTACAATCACCATTATAGCAAAAATGACCAGAATTTTCGTCGGTTAGCAAAAATAACACTACAAAATGTTTCTTTTTTGCTTGGGCATAAACACCAAAAAAGTCATCGTAGAGCCATGAAAGTAAGCGCATTCGAAAGAGCAGAAAATTTTAAGTCCAATGGCATATATAACTCATTTTTGACCAAAATGTCGCTTATGCCCTATATCCTTTTAACCGTCGAATTGTTTATTTGTGTGATGTATGCAATTGTGTTCACTGTTTGAGCTTATGGTTGACTGGTAGAGAATGCTTTTAGTATTACAATTCGTACAATAACCTGAATAAAAACATTTTAAACGTTTCAATATGATACAGAATTTTATAGAAGATAAAATTGACTAAATGCCGTCGCGACGTTGCAATAAATGTCATCGTATATAATAATAATGTAATATGTGGAGGAACAGTCAAAAATAAATTTAAAGTTTTTTATTGTATTTTTTTGTCATCTGACATGTAACCATGACTTTAGATTCCTACTCATTACGTAGCTTTATCTTTTCAGGACTCGGCATTCCACCGCATGTGGGTGGCATGGAAATAAATGTTTAGTTCTACTCACGAATTTAAATTCACGCCTTGTTTAAGCAAAACATATTTTGCATAGAACTTTTTATCAGTGAAAAAAAGCCAAAAAATGTAAGCAATTAAATGCGAAAAATGATCAGTTTATTTACCTTTTAGCATACCTAGTAATTTAGTTTAGTATATTCATTGATATCAAAATTATAGGTCTTTACTCATTTACATGTCTAGACATAGCTCAATCGGTAAGCATTAATTCACATCTTAGCTTTATCCTTTTGTTTTGAGCACCTTAACTCTACATAAGTATAAAATATATATTGTTTAGTATTTTCCGCGATTATTCTATTATTAAGACTGTATTCCTAATTTTCAATTTGTACTTATATTCTTGGAAAGAATTCCATAAAGGTCTATCTAATCTTATTTATCCTACACTCTTAAACTTCAAACCGCATGCCCAAACAGAGACACTTGCAATAAAAACTCCAAGTTAGATAAAAGAAAAACTGCAACTTTTCAGTATAAAACCGTACAAAGTTTGGGGGCTGAACGCAAACGGCTCAATAAAGGCGGCTTGTCCCGTCGGTAAACAGAAATGCCAGTCATTAGAGTGCTCGGACGAACCATTCGGCCCAATTATCTGGAGCCCGACCCTTGAAAAAGTCTGCAGGGAATCTAATGACGACATCAGAGCATATCAATCTATTGAGAGCTTAATAGATATTAGCTGCTGGAAAACTTGCATCTGACTATTGATTTAAACAATACTCCTTTATTATTGAAAGCCCTTTGCAAGTGTGCACTGCTGCACTTATATGACACATCCATACTAATATTATAAATACAAAAGTGTGTCTGTCTATCTGTTACCTCTTGACGCTTAAACCACTGAACCGATTGAGATGAAATTTGGTATGGAGACAGTTCGAGACCCTGGAAAGGACATTTTGTTGCGATATAAAAACATTAAGGGGGTGAAATGGGGGATGAAAGTTTAGATGAAAATCCAACTCTTGCGGGCGAAGTCGCGGGGAACCACCAGTATTAAAATATGTTATACAAAATATGAGTTATACTTTTACGTTTTAGCACCTCTGCTTTTTACTAATACATATATAGTAATAGTAATAAGCAAAGATGCAAAAACAATTCCATTTTTTTAAAGAAATAATAAATTTATTGTTTTGATGCTAGTTCTTACAGTAGCACGATTATTATTGAAAGTACCAAAGGAAAAAATACTATCGCAATAATAGTTATGTAAATAAAAACTTTAAAAAAAAATATCCGTCAATAAGAAATCGAGAGGCATCTTAGAAAAAATAAATCGAATGTGTTCTAGCTATTCCATCGCTCCACCTAAAAGTTTGTGCCTATTTGTATTTAAACAATTGTTTTCAATCAGATGGTATCAATAAAACATCGTAGGTACTCGAGCATTTTATCGCTAAAGATTCCCAAATATAGACAGATATATATCAAAAATGGATTGAATTTAATAATAGTTGAATGTATTATATTAAACGTAAAAAAATATGTGGGTCCTTTGAGTAAGCGAGTAAACGGAATAGCCCAGAATAGCCTGTTTTATATTAATAAATGCGGTTATATCATAAGGACTTAAATTATTTTTAATACATACAAAATTATATTCGTCAATCAAAAAGTGCAAACATGTATGAGAAAAGAGAAAAATGGTTTAATAAAGTTTTGTTAATCTTTTAATAATGTTTGAGTATGTAAGTTTTAATAAGAAACCAAAAATTCACAAACGGGGAGGATTTTAACCTTTGGCTTACCGATGGATTTGGTAGATGTCGCTGACGTCAGGCAATGACGTATTCAAAAGAGACCAAAAATTTCGCACGGTTGGATGGACTGCACGGTAGCTCAGTTGGTAAGAGCGTCGGCTCGTTTAGCCAAAAGTCGTGGGTTCAAATCCTACTCGTGTGCTAATTTTAGATTTCTTACTTCAACGTGTTAAAATAAGAAAATAAACTGTGATTGTTAAAAAATATTTTTAATAAAAGTTTCAGTATTTTAACATTGTAGTATTTTACATTGTAGTGCTTTTTTATGTAACAGTATTAACAACAAAAAAAAACAACTTATGTCTTGGGTCAGCGATAGTTGCAAAAATATAATGTGTGAATTAGTAAGAGTTTGATCTTAAAAGATATAATGATACGCCCACGATATAATGCGCTTACTCCAGACTATTTAAATTGCACGTGCTCAAAAATAATCCTAGATATATGACTGGGCAAATGTGCAATTTTACCTAGTGCAGTATCTTTTGTACAATCAGGCAGCAAATGAGAGCAGTAAGTAAAGAAATAAATATCCAACGACCGTGGTTTATCTCTACAACACGCAGGCGGGTTTCTAAAATTTCTTGCATTTATGAGTCAAGAATCAAGAAGTCAATTTCTTTATTAGAAATCTTGGCTAATATTTTCTGTATTATATCACATGAAAGACATAGAAAAGAGAATTGAATTGCTTTTGATCAAACTACTTTATGAAAATTTCTATAAATTCAAAGAAATTTAGTAATTTAAACTCAAGAGTAAAATATCACGTAGGAACTATTTCCCAAAATGATGGTCAAAAGCTGAGTAAAGATTGTCCAGTAGGCACTAAAATAAAAATAAAGTCGTCCTACCAGTATTTCACTTCGCCTACGAATGAAACGTGAACTGATTGAACGAGTTAGACAAAGGGCTTGCATTATCCTTTAAAGTGGAGTGATCCAGCAAAAGCCTATCTGAATCTCTATATCGCTATATTATCAGGACGCGACAATTTTTCACGAAGCGCGCCACCATCGCATAAAAGAGTCACGTATTTTTTAGTGTCAGTGGCTTTCTGAGTTTGTGAGGCCCAGCTCTTTAACAATATCATAACCAGCTCACACCGCGCGGGTAAAGGTCGATAGTTGCTTATTGAATTTCTTCGTGAAAAGGGTTCGGTGACTGTAAATTCCTAGTTTCCGGCCGTTTCGTCTCGTGCGGCTCGCGTTGTAATAGATTCGTCTGTTGTGTGCAACGAATAGTCGACTGTCCTTAGAAGGTCAATTCTGCATTATAATATTTATCGTTAACATTTACTAAGTGAAATCAAATTGAATTTCGCTCACAAAAAACTTACAAAAATTCATTGACTGACTAACGTCCTCCGTAACTCAGTTGGTAAGAGCATTTGCCCGGATAGCGAAGGGACGTGGGTTCGAGTCCCACCGGATGACACAGTCGATTAATTTTTGCGAGAGAAATTCAATTTGAATAATTATAATTATAATTTACTAAGTGGTACTAATGTAGATCGTATTATACTTCATGACTGAGGGTCGGGTTCATTATGTGGAATGAAACACATACAACAATTGTTTTGGCAATATATAGATAGAGTGATTAGCCATTTCCTTAAACATTCTACACACTATCCACCTATAACCCAACGACTAGTGTGCAAGTTACCATACTGTGTTTTGTTCTACTTCACGGTAGCCGTTAGGTAGCGATATCTTCGAAAAGGCTGTTTAAGTTCTGTACAAAGTCTGTTGCGAGGATCGAGCTACTTTGATGAGTAGTGTGATCTTTGATAGTACCATCAATATTGTTGATATATACTCTGACACGCTATCTAAATTCAGATCCACTTGCCTGGGCCAACCCACAGGGGTTGGCCAGAGCTGATTTTATTTTTAAGTACAAGTTGTAGCGCAATAGTGGGAGTGATGATGTTTATATTATTGCATGTCGTTGTCACCTGTAATTAAGTTTGCATTTATTATGTGGTTCTATTGTTAGTGTTCATTATAAAACATACGTTTTAATGTAACCTTGTTGGTGATCTTATTAAATAAATAAATGAGATATGAACTGACAAATCCTTAATTGGTTTTATAACATATTTTGATACATTTTTTACATCAAACGTTTCAATGCCTAAAGGTTAGCAGTGTAATAATTAGTGATTCAAATTTATGCCAGGCAATCTTGACACAAAACTTTCGGTGACGACGACGTTTCCTCGACCAAAGTATAACTCAGCTGATTGTTCTCATTTGTTCTCCACTGGATTCCCATTTGCAGTGACAGTGGCCCGTACCCGTTTGCTGTGAGGGCTTGGACAGTGTATCGGTACCATATATTAGGGCGGATCGTTCCGACGACAGCAGACTTTTGGTCAACTCCAGAAATTATAACATCCTGGAAATGCCTGTTCATGTTTGGTTCAAATTCTTCAGTAACAATCAGCTGGAAAAATAAAAGATACTTTAAAACACAAATGTTTTTAAAAAAAAGCTGCTAAAATGTTACAAAAGTCAATCAGGTATATGAATGATTTCGTAAATAATTAAAAAGAGATGGAAAAAATATGTTTAATCTACTATCTTCTGAGAATAGACAAACATTAACTGAAAATAATTAATTTAGGGTAACCGTCATAAAAGAAAATGTAGAAAACAAAAGGTATCAAAATGATAAAACATCGTGAACTACCTATTGTAGAATGTGTGTTCCGCCTTTCATATATATACCAGCAGATGACTATGTATATTTAGTACATGTATGTATGTATACTATAGGCATGTATGATTATATATCAAAAAAATATTTTGAAAACATTAGTATAAAATATTCTTACCCTATAACCAAAAACACCGGAGACATCAGCGTTGTCATCGTTCCATATCCATTTGACCGCAAAAGCCGGAATAGCACCGTTTTGTACAATAGAATGTATAATCCTTGGTGTAGGTATAGACGTACGAATACTTTGGTTTTCTTTATTTTTGGCAACAAAGGCCTGTGAGGCAGATACCAGAAGCAAAAGGAATAGACACTTCATCATATTAATTTGCAATCGATTTGCATGCAATGACTCAAAATCGAATGGTGAATGAAGTTGCTCGAAATTCTGTACGTATTTAAATAGTAAATTTAATTAGATAAGTTATCGCTTTGATGACTTTACATATTAAAGTGGAGCGATTTGATTTGCCACAAATAAAAATTATCAGTAATTACGTTGATACGAAGAAAATACAAGAAATTTTAATTATAACTTTTTAAACTTTCTTTATTATCATCATTATACTAATACGTCTCTATAATACTACAAAACTTTTATTATCAATCAGGAAGGAGTTATTTAGGGTTCCCTACGTTCCCTACGTTGAATCTCAGACAAAGAACAGATAACAATGTTTTAACTATATACGTCACAATATTTTTGAAATTCTACAGCCGTGTACCAGGTAGTTTTAATACAGTTTACAATTACAATGACAAAAATATAAAATTATGAGTATTGGATACACCCACTACATGCTTAATACTTATTATAATGCAAAGCGAAAGTTTTTAATTTTATACAATGACAAGAATAGAATCCATCTATTCTTGTCATTGCTATCCAGCAAGGCTGTCATTGTGCAGTATTGCGCGCTCTGATACAGAACCAAGAGTTGTAGGTTTGAATCGCCCAAAGGGCAAACGGGAGCTTTTTAGGGTTCCGTTCCGTCCTATTACCTAACCTTCGCTGTCTGTCTGTCTACAACCAAATCATTAACGGTACCGTAAATAGCTGGACAGTTGAAACTTTCACAGGTGATATATTTCTGTTGTTGCTATAACAACAAATACTAAAAACAGGATAAAATAAATATTTAAGGCTCCTATACAATAAACGTGATTTATTGGCGTTTTTTGCAAATTATACAAGAAACCTATTTCCAATTTATTATGTGTTATTTTTTGGAGTCGGTGCCAACCAAGCTAGATATTCTATCTACTCTAAGCAGCCAAGAGATGGTTTAATCCTGTCCTTACTTGCAAAAAACCTTAGAACTAGAATTTCTGGCACCGACTCCAAAAATAACAGATAATAAATTAGAAATAGGTTTCTTGTATAATTTCGTAGAACAGTTAGGTTATTTAAATATTATTTTGTACTTTTTAGTTTAAATTTGCTAAAAAAATTTTTAGTTTTAATTAGCACTGTAGTCAGTTTTGAAGTCGGTTTTTGTTTTTATTTAAAAATATTTATTTTTCTATTTTTAGTTGAAATTTAGTGTAAGGTGCAACATGGGTAGACCTACTAAACGCGCTGTTCAAATGCGACAGCGTCATTTGGAAGAAAGTAGTAACGAGGAGGAAGACCGTTTAAAGAAAAACAGGGAAAGATTTGCCAATAGCATTTTAAATTTAGTTTGTTGTATACCGTACCATCGGATTCCCTATACAAATGATTTTGGGGATAAAAACTGCTCTATGTCCTTTCTCGGTACTCAAACTATCTAATCCATCGTTTCAGCGGTAAGAGTATTGATTTCTTGCAGTAATTATATATTTCTTGAAGTAATTATATATTTTTATTGTTGGGGGCGGGCGGGAGCGGTTAGGAGGGGTGGGGGGGAAGAGGAGGGAGCTGCGCCTTTGTTAGCATCCTATACAGTACCTGACAAAACATCTGGTGTTTTAATTACTAAACTCCTAATTTTTAAGGAGTTCCACCATCAGCTCAGCTCCACATAATGACTATCAGACGTAACAACATGTCAACATTAAGATACTAGTACGAAAACACTATACGTGCCTTCAAAATTTGAGGGTTTCCCTCGATTACCACCAAGATCACATCACCAGATCTCGACTGGGCCAAAATGGGACCAACTAGAAGGTATAGCCTCTAGGTAAACATTTTTTTTTAAATCGGTCCACAACTGACTGAGATATGCGGTAACATAGCCACAAAAAAAAACATACAGTCGAATTGATAACCTCCTCCTTTTTTGAAGTCGGTTAAAAACTAACCCCAACATTACCCTACACTTGTTCTTGGCCGAACTAAAAAGCATTGTTTTTTCTATTAGAAAAAAGATCTTTCGAATTCAAAAAACATGATAATCGTGTAATTATACATACATGACTACAAATGACAAAATAAATGTTAAATACTTGAGTTCGATAAACGGATATGAATGATAAGCCAGCTAACACTTATCAGTGACTATGTCAGTGATACCTTTACATCCGTGTTGACAATTAATAAAATCGTTTTATCTCGTGATCACAGTGCTAATACTAATTTTACAAAGCATTTAAATCCAATGAGTATGATAACATCCACCTATCCGAATTTCGATCACAACGGTCAATCTCAGCAGAGATTAGCCAACTGCGCGGGAGATATTATAGTGCACTATAATATCTAAATAAGTGCGCAATACAAAGGTACAATTTCTGCCCTTTCACTCATATAATTCAGGGAGACAGCTGTCCGAGAGATCAGGTACAAAACAAAAGGCTTTACGTGCTTTCTGAGGCACGGGGACACTGAAACTATTATATAATCTCTAATCCGTGGTTTTTTCTAAGTTATATCAAAAAAGGAAACCCCAGAAACAAAATTGGGCCCGACTCGCCGGGATTCAAACCCGGGACTCCGTGGATACCGACCACTAGAACTTTTCTGGCGGTACGTTTGGACGCAGCGAAACGAGACCAATAATAATTATAATTTTCTCATCTGAAGTTGTAAAAACACAGCTCCTCAAGAACTCAAAGCCAGCATTTCAGTGTGGTAATAATTATCGCATTACAATTTAAAAAACAGTATTTTTTCCTTATCTTAATGTTTGTATTATTACATTCGGCAACCGTCTTGGTGTAGTGGTTCGCGCCACGGACTTCTAAACCAGGCGGTTGCGGGTTCAAATCCCGCAAGGGGCAAATGTTTGTGTGATGAGCACGAGCATTAGTACCGAAGTCATGGATGTTTACAAATGTATATAAGCCTGTCTATCCATTATCCTAGTCACCATAGCATAAGCTCACGCTTAGTTTGCGGCTAGATAATTGGTGTGTTTGTTGAAACAATTTATTTAAAATAAAATTATAAGTATCTCAAATGGGCCTTTATTTTGTTCATATTTAAGTTTTAAGGTAAATAATAAGTATGTACAGACATACTAACTAATCAACTTTAATATTCGCATTTTTATTTTATAATAGAGAAAACTCATTCAGAATTTCAGTAATGTTTTAAAAGTCTACAATACACCTACACCGTTATGTAGTTAAATTAAAATCGGACCTAAGTAACTTAATAATTTGTAAGTATTAATGTAGTCTCTCTTTCATAAAGGTATTAATTAAATGTAACCTACATAACCGTTCGTTTGTAGGTTGAAATCACGAAGAGGTACTTCATGCTTGAGCCTATGAAAATTACGAAAATATGAGGTATTCGGGTTATGAAAATGACTTTTATTGTTGTTACTAACGATGTGTCTAGCACACTAGGCACTGTATTGATGCATTGTGTTTAACTTACGCAACACATTAATTAATCTATCTGTAAAACTTCCGTAACCATAATTATTTCAATTTAAGATCATCATATGAATATTTAACAAAATAATGTAATTTGGGAAATTTTGACAGATTTGGTTAAGTCGATGTGATTTTAGCTTAAACCCTATCCCCGTAAAAACTTAGTACCGGGTTTTAGACAGGACTAAGCTATTAGCTAGCCAATTAGAAAAGCGCTCCTCTATTAGGTTATGTCACGAATGTGTCGTTCATTCCTCTGTTGTCGGCTAATATTTAGACCCATTTTAAACCTGTAGAAATTTTGTTGAATTACTGTATTATTAATAAAAAATCAAAGTCAATTGGCACTTATAGTAGAAAGGGTAGAGAGGCCTTTGCCCTGCAGTGGGGCTCTTAATAATAATAGGTAATAACTGTACGAGGTAGTAGTAACTTACAAACCGACCTTTGAGTTGGCTGGGGACAAAATAAATAAATGCTAAACCGTATTCATCTATTGCGGTAGGGAGGTTTGAGTCTAACTTTTTTCTGAACACTAAAACTAAAGTTACCTATAATTTTTTTACAAACGAATAAAACTGCCTTCAATAATGTCCTCCTAGCCGATTTCGACTACGGCGGCCTATCTCAACAGAGATTAGTCAACTGCGCAGGACATAATATAGTGCACAAGTGTGTGCGCCATACACAGGTGCACTCTCTGTTCCTTCACTCTCATAATTCGGTGAGACGGCAGTCCGACATGACCGTAGAGAGATCAGGCGCAGAACCAACGGCTTAACGTGCTTTTCGAGGCACGGGGATGTTAACACCACCAACTTCCTGACTCCGGAGCTGTGTCTGAGTAATTTCAAGACAGAAAAACCCAAACACTCTCGGCCCGACCCGGGATTCGAACTCGAGACCTCGTGAATAGTACCCAGCGTGCTGACCACTAGACCAACGAAGCAGTCAAAGGATTTTTTTTAAACTGAAAAGTAAAAAAAAACCTTTACACTTTTACTAAGAAAGATACTTTAACTACTAAAGATACGATAAAATTTAGTTTTGGAGTCGGTGTCACTGTCATGCAAAACTTTCTTACCAGAGCAGGATGGCGAGGTGATAGTAACCTATCTAAAAAAATAGTGCCTATTGACCTGTATTTTTCATTCCTCTCTTCTCCTTACGACATGGTAGACTAAGAGATCATGATAGCTGGATGCCGACTGGGTATAAAATATTTTGTATCATCGAGTCCACGTGTACGAAGTCGCGGGCAACAGCTAGTTTAAAAATAAATAAACTGTTTGACAAACACAAATGGATTCGAATCAAAAAAATCCGGGCTTAGCATTCAGAAAATCCATAGATAGGTAGGTACAATATTCCACGACAGGTGTTGAGTGTACGTACGTACCAACGAAACCGCAGCCATCTCTGTTATCGCCTGCTGTCATTCGGCGCGATTTATTGCAGTGCCAGTTGACCCCAACAATACAGGTTTGTCGAAAATATTTTCCGGATTACTGGGAACGCATGGAAATGAATGCAAATAGCCGCAATGTCAATGTTTTGGCGTTTCCACAAAGGTTACAAATTGACATTCATAGACGACCGATTTATTGCTTTGTCGAAATATGACAGACCGTTATTTGTTAGCAAGTCTTTTTTTTGTCCAAGCAATTTCGATTTTTTTGACATAATTTTTCATGTGTGTTTTGGAACTGAAATATCGATGTAATCAAATATCGTAAATATATTTATTTCTTCTAAGCCAATATTATTAGACAAACATTAATTTATGTCGTACTTACAAGAACATCAATCTACAAAAATCTCAGGCAAATGTTTTTGCAGAAAGCAACAAACAATAAATATGTATTTGAACGGCACGAAATAATGATGAAAAATCGGTTTTTCTTTACATACTCTGCGATTTCCAAAAAATAGGTGTCGACTGTACAGTCAAGCTCAGTACTTACTATCTCTGCTCACGCCTGCTGTCATTTCACGCGATTTATTGCCCATTCTGTTTGACCTGCAAACACTTCTGCCGAAAAGTGTTTTTAGGTTTTCTGCAACATGTGGAAATGGCATATCAAAAACTTATACGTGAACGAAGATATTTTTGGCATCTCTAAGTGGTTTTATGCCAATTTATTTTTCGCGTGTCGCAAATATAATATTATTTATTCAACATCATTACCAAATAACAAATCAAACTAAATAACTATTTTCACTGCGGAATTCTAACAATTGACATTTCAAACGCAACTAAATAGCAAAAACTGCAATACCCCAATATCTGCGAATAAGTATCGTATATTATTTGTTATTTAATGGTCGTGATTAATAGCTAGTCACTAGTGTTCTCTTTACCCAAAGGTTGTTTGGAAGAGATCGCTCCCAGCGATAAGACCGCCTACATTGTACCTACCAACATGGCTTTTCTTTTATTATATGTTTGTAAAGTGTTTTCTGTTTGCAACAAAGAGTATCTATCTATCTAGTTACTTAGTTAAAAAAAATTTTTTTTGTGTAAAATCTATCAATATAAATATGTTTATCTTCTAAACGCTTAAAATTATATGATATGTATCGTTCAACGATCGCAGTGTTTCATAATTTGTAAAATACACCGCGTTGCGTTGAATGGGAGCTTTTTTGTTATTTACAAGGGGTGCTAGCTCACTCACCATGCCATGCCATCGAGTCACGGCCTCGGTTCACGGCACCGAACATTAAGAGGAAACGCGGTCTAAGTGACATTTGAAAAATAGGTTTTTGAATAAAATTTTGCTGTCTCGATGCATGCTCTGGCGGCCGTCCCCGCACCCCGCACTGCTCTATCCATGTGTGAGTAGCGTAAGTTAGTGTGTGTGCGCACTAGACCTCGCGCAAAACTCGCTAAAATAAAGTAATTTCAAGAAACATGATGTACTCTTTGATAAACTTTAACCGAAGATACAGCACGCAATACAAAATAAAGTCTATGTATACACAATTCTTTTTTGGTGTAAAGTTTCTTAAAACTATAAAAACAAAGAAAAAAAGTTATTCAAATTCCGGTTATGGTAGAGTCAATATTAAATGAAATTCATGTTTTGATTCCAATATTTACTTTATTATATCTTTATATCAGGGAATTATGCGAGATATAAATACGTTGCTATTTTTAAAGGAGCTTGAACACGATACATCATTAAATTAAAAGAAAATAATAAATGTAAATATGTGCCGTGACTGTTAGTTTCATGATTATATCCTTTAATATAGTTTATCAAAGATATGCCTAGAAATACGAAGGAGAGGTGACAGATGACATTTTCCGGTTCACTCATACTACGAGTAGGTAACTAAATTAATATTTTACAAAAATTATAAAATATTTATATCTTTACAAACATACTAATAAGACACGACACGACAGCCTAGTTTAACAACAAGAATGATTTTGTAAAAGCTTAATATTTATGAAATTAAAGAATCATTTATTTTTTAAATTTTGTTCATACGTGGAACGGAACTTTTTACTTATGAAGATTGATTGACAACAATGACAATACCTTTCAACAAGACATTATCTAATTGTGCAACAATAACAAGTTGAAATCCACTATCTTTTAAAGAAAATGAAGTAAATGTCGTTTATTTATGATCGCTAAACGGAAGAACATAATTTTTGTATAAAATGCAGGATTCATGAATAATGTTTAATATGCCCGACACGAATAGGTCAACCTGCACAAAACATCTTTACACGAAACACGAAACGATCGCAGCAAGAGAAGGGGCTAATTATTGTTAATGTTGGCGTGGAAGGAAAACGACGGAATCCCTTTCATAACAGAGGTCGGAGATGGACCTTGGGCGAAGAGAAAAGTGGATAAAATACCCTCGGACAATTTCATATCAGGTGCTAGATAATGCAGCGTGTGTAGCACCTATAACAACGGATTCAGGGCTCTGTTTGGACTTCTTCGTTACCGTAGCTCATCTGCGATGTTTGCGAAGCATAGAACTGATGATCTTTACTCAATCATTAAGAAGATGGGCTCACTCTAACCAGAATGTTGTTACAGTCTCAATGTGTTCGTGTAACGACATTCATAGTTGTAACAATAAAATTGTTTTTCTTTCTTTGTAACTACAAGTAACCCTAGCACTGAGGATAATTTTATATTATACTAACAATTGGTTCGCAGTTGGCGCAATAAAAACAATATTATGAAACAATTTGTTTAATTGGTTTAAGAAGCTGCAATGAGTGTGTCCTTCCTGTAGAAAGTAAAAGTAGGTAATTTTCTTATGCGATTTAGTGATCTGCATCTGCAGATTGTAGACAATGGTTATATGGTATGGTTCATCCTACATTATACAATATAATATAATATTTTACAATAGATGACGTAATCTATTAAACGTCTTGGTGGATATTACAATATGCTCTCACTAAGGTAAGTGATCTTCTAAATATGTATGTAAAAATTAAAACTGACCTTATGACTTATTGACATATAAACCCACAGCCCAAACTGCTGGGTCTAGAGACTCAAAATCAAAGGTTCCATAAAAGGTCTAGGAGAGCACTAAAAAAGGTTTTTTGGAAATTCATCCCCTAACGGGGTAAAAAAGGAGGGGCAAATTTGTATGAAACTCAGTCAGTTATGGAGCTTAATCGATAAAATTTTGGTTAGAAATTTAGAATGACGTAACAGGATTTCTGGAAGCTCATCGAAACATGTGAAAATGGGAGTGGAAGTTTGTATGGTAAATTCGACATATGCGCGGACGAAGTCGTGGGCAACCGCTAGTAAAATCCATTTTTTATATTTAGCTCCCACCAACATCAGAAATCAAATCAGCTTGGCTACAATCTATCGAATTGAAATTAATCTACTTTCGTTACGTCCTCAGTAAGTGCTTGACATCACAAAACATGTATGTGCACAGTAATACTAGAAGTCAGCAACGGAACATTTACCTGCTTTTTTCTTTTATAGAACCACCAGCCAGAAAGCCAGAGTGAAGAAAGCTAATGATATAAAATATTAAGACAAATTACCAAGACAATATTTTACTTAATACATCGATGTCGATTAGGCCAACAATGGCTTATCGATATAATTATCGACTATGAAGCATAACTATACGTATACGTATTTGCTATGACATTACTCACCCCCCAAACCTCTCCTCTTAAAGCAAGAAAGGGACAAATGCAGCTCAAACCAAAATTCGCTTCATAAAACTGACCAAAACAGCATTTCGTAGTCCCCTGTTTTCTCGACGAAAACTTTACCAATGATAATATTGTTTTCATAAATAATTTAAAAAAGGATGGGACTATGCTCCTATGTTTTAGTTTTTGTATTAATGTGCGTAGATTTTATTTGGCGAGCGTCTAAAGTTTGAGGTTGAAATTTGGCAATTTTTTTAGTGTTTGAAGGCCCATATTTTTTGTGTTAATTCGAATATGAGAAAAAACGAAACATAGGAGCATAGCCGTAGTAAATGCGGATATTATAGCAAAAAAAATTTTCGCCCTTAGTCTATATCCAGGGAGGAAACAGGGGACTACGTTTGTATGGAGAAATGGTGCTATTCTTTCGTCTTAAGGGCCAAAAATTGTTGGAATTTTATTTAAATAAAAACTATTTCCATAAAAAATAAAGGCGTCGATTCGCGCTTGTTTCGCTAAAACGGCAAGCCTTGTGTTCTGTTTTATGCCATGTTATTAAATTCTTTTCCTCTTGGATAGCAATCGTCTTATTCAATTACATGCCAAAGAGGCACTCGCATGCTGACAATGACTCTAGGGAGGAATCGTCGCTATTGAAAATTCGGAGCTTATATTTCATTTAATTTTGTGTCAAACGGGTCGGCGGGTTTTGATGCGTGATAAATGCCCAAAGAAGTTGTGGCGCCGTTTTTGAATAACTTCCAATTTTCTCTCGCCAATTCTGACACTGTGTTTAATGTGCCGGTAAATATGACTTCTTTTTGCAAGCGACTAAATGGTACAAGCTTTTAAAGGCCCTCCAATTAAACATGAACACTTTAAAAGTCTTTAAGAGGTTAGGACCTTGCTTTTATTGATAAGCAGTTAAGCGAGCACTGAGCAGTATAAATATTATTGTTTTTGTTGTAACATATAATTTTGTTTTAATTTGTGTAAAACATGAAGTTAAACTGACAGAAATAGTTTTCACTAAAGCCGACTAGTGCAAAAATTTGAAAAAAGTGACGCTGCATAGGCTGTTCTATGGAAAAATTGTAAGAATTGAAGATATAGCTTCTATGATTAAAGCACGTATTACACCATCCTACATTGTAGCATCATAACTAGGATCCTAACTAGGAAAGTAGCTTCAGATAGGATGGTTTAATAAGTGCTTAACGGTGGTTTACGTAGTACGTTATTTGCGTAGTTACTTGACGATGAAGATTCACACGAGTTCACAATAAGCGTGGGAAATACAGGTTGTATTCAAAATATTTGTAATGTCGGCAAAAACGCACAGAGAAAATCCTGGCCACACATGCCATTTTATATGTTTGAAACTGGCCACATAATATAGCATTTCGCGATTGTAACGGATATTGCCCGCTTGTCTAACTCCTTTCCAAAAGCAATCTGCGTTTGACAGAGCGCACAGTTTTGATCAGTGGAGCGCGAGCCAGATCTTTGCGGCTCACCATACTGCCTTTTATTTCACCCCAACACATTATATTTACTTTCTTGGAGTTTGTCACGTGTCGATATTATACTTACTAGATTACTACAATTTTAGCACTCGTCCAGTCAGACAGCTAGAAATTCGTCATAATACATACCGTTTTTTTAAAGAAGTATGCTATGAAATTCAATAAAAAATTCAATAAAATTCAGCCGACACCGCGCGCGCCATACCTAGTCGCTGACGCATCTAGTTATTAGTTAAATAGTGTTTTTATGAGTTTTTTATATTTTATATGTATGTTAGTCTGTAAGGTATTTATTCTATGGGCCTGGATTACTTTTTAGTCTGTAGCCTGAAATAAATGATTATTATTATTATGTTGTGTCTTTTCCTATCTCGGGACCATGGGGTCCCGGACCTTTGGAAGGCGTACATGGGGCTGAAGCCAACACGCAGAGGCACTAATCTAAAAGCTTTGTGACACTAGCCGGCGACTATCCCTGTATGTACTATAAAAGTACACCCAAGGACAATCCCCGGCTCGTGTAGGACTATTGCAGAATATGGATGGAAACAATTCTAGGTTATGGGTTTGGGTGCTAGATGGACCGGGTAATTAGGACTATGGAGGGAAAGACTACGGGACACCTGCCTAGATCATAGCCTCATGCTGAATAAATTGGCAGGCGGTGACTCGCCAGCAACTGAATGGGCCCCCCCTGGCGTCGTAGGTCGTATAGACCAGACTGAGGGGCAACATTGGCGTTGCCAGCTAAGGGTGGAGAGGTGGCCCGGGACTTTAAACGACGATCACGCGCTCCCTGAGGGTCCAGCATCACGTGCCCACTCGCCACTTACGCAACCAAATCCACCCTTCGAGCATCACGCTCTCGCGACTCCACTCTGGCCGGCCGGTTAAGGCAAGCCAGAGGTGAGACCCCCTTGGGTTCCACTTAGGCAAGCCGAAGACGAGGTCTAGACCGACTCTCAGGAGCACTCGGATTAACGACTGACCCCGTGGTGTCGCTACTTACCACAGCTCGCCACAAAGCTGCCCTGCGGGGTTTATTATTATTAATCTTTTACTCCGCAGAAAAATCAAAGGACCATTGTAATATCACCTCATCACTTAATTGCCTTTGTGTTTGAAGTAAGATTTTATTAAACGTCTTAATTTGTAAAGACCATGCTAATATTTTATAAAATATTTTGTATTAAATTTAAAAAAGAACGCAATAATTATTCTAGGGCCGTGTTATCATAGCTTTTGTCAATATAAGTAATCTGGGGGTCGACCGTAATAATATTGCTTATGAATTATCTCAGCATTAATAAGCCAATCTCGTAAGACAAATACTCATTTTCCTAAAGACTCGTGAGAACTTTGGCACTGGACAATTTCGTCTATTACTTGTATTTGAAAGCTAAGCGTTTACATCAATTATAACAAAATTGATTAAAATACTTATTTAGGAACGATTAGAAATTCAGTGAGCAGTACTTGCAAGATCAAACTACCTCTAAAGGGCATAAATGTGGGCGCATATTGAAAGTTTTCTTCACGCTAAAATAATCATATGATAATTCGATTGCCCATTGTGTATAATATGCGGTCGGTCTCTCGTGCGCCCGTGGGGAATATAAATTTTCCAAAGGTAAATACGAAAAAGGCGCAACCGTGAATCTCTTTATGATGCCTTTGTATGGAAAAATAATAACAATTTTTAAACTGATATTGTGAAAACTCGCATTCGAATGAAACACAGCAATGTCAATTTTGTTATCTGAACTAAGATTGATCAGTGTATTTTAATGTCCTATATTAAAAGAGAGAAGGTACTTAACTACTCAAAACGTTAAATACAAGTCATATAGGTATCGGTAAAGTGGCTTATTACCTCTCGAGGGACAAAATGTTGTACTGGATTACCTCCCTTACTTGGAACGTAATGTGTTTTGAAATTGGAGAAAGAATCTGTAAACAAAGTATGTGATTTAAGCCTGCAGGCCTACCGCATAGCTCCATGGCTCTTAATGCTTGACTGATGTCAATTCGAAAGCCATTTTTCAAGCGAAAGAGAACATTTTTCGAAAAACGAATTGACCAATTTGAGTAACGCCCGAAAAAAGGAAAAAAAGGTGCGTAACCAGCAAGCTATTAGGCAAAGTATAGCTGTTTATCTATCTTCTATGTTCAGACGAACATTGACCACCTGGGTCAGCGATATGCTGGCCTAATGAACGAAATCTAACAAAGTGCGTTTCAGCAACTTACACTTACAAGACACTAGTTTCAGGTTAAGAATGTGTGTGTTATGTAAATGTAGTATATTAACAAATTCAAATTGTAAATAAACTCTCTTTTGACTCAGACGACTTGGATAAATCATTGCCACCTGGTAATATATTCCTCTCACTGTGGCCAAAACACTCTTAGCCATCAGTCCCTGATCAGTCTTGTGAGTCTGCTTGACTGGCAGTGAGAAAACCTACTCCTCACTTTATTCCTCACCACTTTCCGTCTCCTTACGTCCACCTTAGGTCTCATGGTGCAGACATCCTGTACTTATTTATATGTTTATTTATCATACTATTATACTGTAGGTTAGGGCTGTAGGGACTTAGAAACTTAGGGCCTAGGGACTGTAGGATTAGGAAACTGTAAATTCTATCCCCAATAGTATAATAGTTTCATGTGTAGCTACCCGGTGCCTTTGACAAGAGACCACAACACTTACATTCACAGAACATTTTACACTAAACAATTACATTAGTCGGCAGCAGCACATTCTATTTAAAATAAGGTAGGTACCTAGTAGCCTTGATCGCATAACCTTTTCTTTTAATTACTTTATTGATTATTTTTTAAGGATTGTATTTATTACTGATCCAATTCATATAATATAAGTTTGCAATCGGTAGAATAAATTATAATTTCTTCTTCAATTTAAAATGTTATTTTAAAATTATATAATTAAAATATGAGTAATATAGGTCTTGATAAAGTGAAGTTTTAACAATACAATTATTAGCTTTTGCTAGTGATCACAAAGTTTTTGATGTGTGTAAGAACTCCATTAATAAATCTATTTATGTTTTGTTATTATTACTATTTTTCACTAGTGTGCGTGAAAAGTATAGTATCTTCGTATTTAACTTCTTCATAATGCCCAAGATTCAAAGTGACACCTGACGTAAGATACCTTACTCCTTTAAATCCTTGGTTAATATTGTATTTTTTTTTAAATCATGTTAGTAATCGTTGTCATTTTAGATGTATTGAATTCACTGTATAATCACGCATTAGTAGAAAGTAAAAATAACTGAGAAAACTACAGGCTTTTTGGTGCATCGTTTGTCAAATTGAAATGGCGGATAAGGGGGGTCATTTGCTACCATCTCAGCTTCAAAAAAATTTAGGCCTTACAGATTTTTTTAGTTTTTTTTTTCTTTTTTATACTTCGCCGTTTTTATTTTTTTTGATATACATAACTTTTTTTTAATTGAATTTAAATACTGGATTCTGAGATTAAAAAAGAAAAAATAGTAATTTAAAAAATTCTGTACGGCCTAGTTTTTTTGTTTAGCTGAGATGGTAGCAAATGACCCCCCTTATCCGCTATTTTAGTTTTGCACTTCTGCAGTCATCAACAACACTGTGCACTATGACTTGTTAATCCCTCGATCCCACTAATGAATGGATGCTTTAACGAACATGTGACCACACTGTATAAACAGATTATAAATTGCAGTAGATACATTCTATAATGAATACACAAAACGTATTACCAGAATCGGATTAGCGCATTATTTGAACGCAAACAACAAATACAAATGAGGTTGATCCTAATTGTAGTATTTAACAGTAACTAGGGAATAACGTCAGCATCCGAATTTGATTACACATCGAACACCCATATCGGGCAGTATTTAACAAATTTTTGAGCCAAAAGACAGCATAACATTTGAGAGTGAACTCTTTATCATATTAGTAGTGTCTTGGGAAGTTTAGAAACAGTAAACGTTAAGGTACTAGTACTGGTTTCCCTGGGTTTCCCTCTTCAAATGGGAGAGCCCCAGGGATCAAGTGGGACCTTCTTTAATCAAGAAAAGGCGTAAAAATGTTTTCTGCCAAGTCAAAAAAAAGCTTAAGCAGAGCTCTCTTTAAGGTGTTAAATTAGTTCAAGTGCAAAAACTTCCTTCTGAATAAAGAAAAACCCAAGCGTTAAATTCACCATGCCAATAGTAAAGTAAGCTTTAAACAGAAATTTTATTAAATGATGAAAAACTAGATCTATCAAACTCCACTGTCTTTCTGGGCATTACATTGGATTGAAGGTTGCAATGGTGACCACATGTTGACGTTCTAGCTTGGAGACTTGCTTCAGCTGTCTTTGCGGTTAGAAAAATAAGACATCTTACTGACGTTGAAATGCTAAGGCTTGTACTATTTAGAATCATTACCTAAATGTTGATGGGTATCCAACTAATGACAAAGTAATCGAGTACCTTAAGTAAGTACCTATGTAATTTTATATTAAAATTACTGCTAGAGTTAGATTTTGAAAGAAATCTAACTATTTCCTTCTGTGTCATTTATTTGATGCTCCTGCTAAAGAAGTAACATATTTTTGTTAGAAATTTGTTTTTTGTTTCAACAAAATAATCAAAAGTGGATCCCTCGATTCTTACATGTTATCAATATTTTCATTCATACACAAATTCCTGATAACTTTAACGAACACTACCGCCCCCAAATACGCGGTAACCACAATCACATGAAGCGTTTCGTCCACTTTTTTAAGTTTTATTAAGCAGTAAGTAATCCGTAGGCCCTTTGGCTTAACTGACAACACGGCTGGGTAATGAAGATCCATCCCTTGTGAGCCGCCCATCACTTTTTGGAACGAAGCGTTTTTGCTAAAGAGGGATTAGTGTACCCTTCTCGAGCTCGATTTTCCTGAGATGCTTTATCATTGGGGTTCCCGACTAACATGAGGTTAACTTGTAATCTTAGCTTTATTTGGTCGTTGTACCGACTTAATACCTTCAAGCTCAGTAATGAAGCGTTTTTATGAAGACCCTTTCTCATTCGATATCCATTGTAGTGAACGTTTCCCGGTGACTAGACTGTAATGAGGAAAATAGTCAATTTCAGGGAATCTTTTTTAATCTCTTTCCTCATAAAATCCGCTCATTTCATTTGGTGGTTTCAAAAGATTTGCATGAACTGGAAATCCTCAAAAAAACGATCCTTTTATGTTGTAATGACACAAAAGGAAATGTTTCCTAATTAGCTTCCAGCTAATAGAACTGGTTAGTTGCGTTCATAATTGCGACGTCTCAGCAAATGGGCTTTGTCTTACCTAAAACATATGGTGTACAGTGAAAAACGTCGAGTCAATTTGCGAGCATTTGTCTGGTGGCCTTTATTTGCCGGTCGAGCGGGCACGAGAGGGCCCTGGCCAGCCACGGTAAATCAGCTTACATTTTTTCAAAGGTTTTCTGTGTTTGGCGTACCTCGCATCAGTAGCGTAAAACCTTTTTATTCCTGCCCTAACTTGCACGCCAACGCAAGATACGAACAACGTATCTATACACCTAAATAATTGTAAACAATTCAATTTAACTGTAATAGTTACCCTTATCGTTAGCTTGACAATTGTCCACGAGGTCGCCCAGAAACGGTACCTCAACCCGCTTATCGAATACAAGACGGAGAAATCGATTATGATTCTCATTGTGTTCATTTGGATGCCGTTCGATTAGACCCGACTGACTGGTCGTTTAATCGCGTTAACTCAGATAAGCAGACGCTAATCTAATTGCATTGTAACACAACTACGCAAGATGAAGTGTGCCGAACGTGACTACAATCCGACATAGACCAAAGTTACCCCACTTCGGCTACATTCCTGATATAATACCTATAAAGTCTGTGCACCTATTTCTAAATGGGAAACTAATAACAGATTCGAAGCACGTCGGGGCCGACTCTATCGCAGTTTTCAATCCCAACTCGAAACTAGAAGATTTGTCACGTACATTACAACTTTTACAAAGGGACCGTATCATTCCGTCACCTTTTGTTAAAACTTTTTTCTCTAAAATTACATCCTAGCTGAATATTCATTAGGCTAGACTTTCCGCAGTCTGGATTTAGTTTTCACATTCGCGTTGAGCGTTAGGTTTTTATTTTCGGTATTGGCGCTGGATGTAGAGTTTTCAATAACGTGACCACTCGATACATCGAACATTGAATGACCAAATGGAAGCACGCGCGTATGATCTACGAGGCGTTCGATCACAATCCATCAAATTGAGTTTCTATTCGCCATCGCCTAGGTTTTCCTCCTTTAATAGAAAGCATGAGTTCAAGGGTCTGAATTTTACAGAAGCATTTTCTTGACAATGGACTTGACATGGCCATTGATGCAAAAAAATAGAAGCTCAGAGTACGGATCCAGACAAAGGTTCTTTCAGAGTAAGCCACTCAAGGTGACACTTTACCCGGATTAAAGTTATCGTAGTCTGCCAAACTGAATACAAATGCAGAGCTCGAGCTTGACGGCGCGCTGTGTGCCTTGTTACAATGATTAGCGAGTTAGCGACACAATGCTCAGTCTCACACACTCCTGACTTTGGAGCTTAAGGGATATTTGAATTCCTGCTCTACTTAATATTTTTTTCAGTGCTCAGAGCTGAAAATGCAATTTTCTTTTTTTTTGTTTTACGGAAAATACAAGGCTCAATACAATTCAACTGCTTTGTCTTAAATGTCCAAAGGCTGTAAATATTCAAATCATTTAGTTAGTTATTCGTAATAAACAGCCAAAGTGACTTAAAAACTAACTGCACATGGCTTATTTAAATAAGATAAGAAATAAGTGTACACATTTTTAAAAGTTCACATCAGGGTTTTCGATGGTTTCTTTTATAAAACACGAACCCACCAAATTTACCAGAAAAGCGGCGACGTCCGAGTTAATCATTGTCAAAAGGTGAAATCCGTTTCTCGTTGGAAAATGATTCGCACAAAAACGAATGTCTTCCTGAGCTCCCCCGGGATCCGTCCGGCTCCAGACATTTCGCCAACTCACTCAAAGGTGACCGAGTGACGAGTCATTCCCTCATCCTTATGTTTGGGAGCCGCTGGAACGTTATCGCCCCTGTGCGGCTCGTTAAAAACAAACGGGAGCCGAATATAACGAACTCACTCATTCGATATTTCTTCATCGTCTGTCAAATAAACGAGCACAATAAATGTTTATTGTCCTCGAATTACTCGAGTGAGAAAATGTATAAAGAGAAAAGAATGGAGCGCGCGGAAGGGACCACGACAATAGCGATCCTTCTTGGGACCACCAGCCGTGACGGCGCTTACATTAAGGTTATCGTCATCCGCCAAACTGAATACAAAGACTCGCTGGGAAGAGCCCTGTGATTCATGTGACCGACTCGCTCTATTATCGCGCCGCAATTTTATATCGAAAGAAATACGAGACGGGTTTTCTATTGGCACAGATTATGAGCTGAGCAACTCCAATCCCCCAAAAACTCAACCCGTTTGACGTTTGATTCGGTCATTGTTGCCGGTAAAGTGAAAAGACGGCGCATATTTCCGGACGAATATATTTTCGCAGTATGAATCACGCACTACATATTTGTAACTTATCCCACAAATGTCATTTTCTCCTTCGCTTTAACTGACGACGGGACAATCGGGTTGTTGTGGAACTTCCCACGATGAAGATTACATAAGACGTAAGTATATCTAGTAGTGGTTGCTACGGAAAACCAAGTCTCTTCAAATACATTTTGAAGCAATTCTTAACATCACAAAACTCATCAGATGGTTTTAGAAAAAAAGCTATTGGGAAAATAAAAAAAAATCGTGGATTCCTTTTCTCGCATAACTTAATACGACACTCGGCCAATAAAACATTGTGTATCTCTGTAAACCTTTGGACCCGAACGCGTGTAATATTATTACAACAGTGTGTTACAAGCGGGACAATCCGGGCCGCGGCCTTATCGCGGCCTGCGGTCCCAGGGGGCATATTATCTTACTTAGCACTGCTACACGCGCTAACCCTTAAGAATTGACGATTATCTGATTCCAGTTTGATATTGTTAATTTTTCTTTTTCCTTTAGTTATTTTCAGGACATTCGGGTAAAAGTTTTCTATTTTGGCGATAAAAAAAACTAAGCTAAGTAACATCTTACTTCCTTATTTAAATAACTTTAGTCGCCACCTAGGTAACATCTTTAAAACAGATTTTAAAAGTCTTACTAAGAGACTTAAAATATTACCTCCAATGTGAAATGTGACTAATCTGCTGCAAATATCGTTAGTTCAATTTAATAAAGACTCTTTTCTTTCTATGATCTATGATGTACCACCACACACGTGTCACCCAAGACTTACTACAATATCCCGTAACATATCGCTACAGTAATATATATTATACATATCTGCACACGGTAATCCCTCAGTTTTCCGTCGCATCTCCCGAAGCCGTTATCTTAACAACCGCGAGCTAACTAAGTCTTCTTACCACGGTAAGTACGTTTGGATCCCATCGCGACGGAATCTCAAAGCGAATCCTGGAAAAGGTAAAATGGACTTAAACTCCAGCGGTTTAATTTGACAAGTTTTACTCGTATCTATGGAACATTGTTATCTTACCTTGATGCAAAAACATTGAGTAGGTAGTAACCTTTAAGATTTGTTCAATGTACTTGAACAACGTAACGTAAAATAACGTAAAATATGCAAAAACTATCTGAATAAAATAAAATAAAAAAGTGATGTAGAGTATTGTAGAGTGTATGATTTTTAAAAGCATTAAAGAAGTTAAAATTGTCACTCTTCGGCACTAATAGTCCTAAAACCTGAAATGATCACGCGATAAAACGATATTATAAGCATGTACTGTTCCATGTGCAGGTAAAAGGGTTATAAACCATCTACAATCAACATTTTTACTTTTATATGCTTGTATTCTGAGTCCCTGTGTTCTTCGCTTGTTTTTCCGTAACATAAATCAGCACTTGACAGGTTGTCCTCAAGAGTCATAAACATCTCGGAAACTTTTTCGCTCTTATGATAACAGTAGTATTTCTGTGAATCTTCATACTTATTATGATTGTTATCGGAAAAAATAATAAAGTATTTATTTCAAGTGTAAGAAAGAAATATGTATTCTATTAAGAAATACAGGAATTTTGACGGATTGGACAATACATGGTTTTTACTTTGGTAGACAATATTGTTTTCCTTCACTACTAAAATGAGTTTCAAGATACAAAATTATGTTTCACATGTTACTCAACAGGGCTGCCTTAATATATAAATATATATATACCACCAGAGGTGGTAATTTTTTCAAGTGCAATTATATATTTAGATTGCATAGTAAATGCTTATCACTTAAAAAAAAAAACAATAATTTAGGGCTGCCTTATTTTTACCGTAATGTGACGAGGACAGCTTATTCACACTAATGTTATAAAACTGTAAAGTTTTTCTGTTTGTGAGTTGCTGTATGTTGGTTGGTATTGGTGTTAGTTGAAAGTAATCTAAGAAACTTCTGACCCGATCTTTAAAAAATATTTTACCAGCTGCATTATGGCCGAAAGACAGGCTATTCTATTTTAAATGCACCCGTGCGGAGCGGAGGCGGGCCGCTAGTTTGTATATAAGACCTGACGATTCTTTGAGCAATTAGCATATATCCTTAGGCGTCAATATTTACTTAGGTGACGAGGATATATTAGCGGACGTTATAAAATTTGTATCTTACGTGCACCTAATGATAGCTACTAGCATCTGAAATACGTATCTGCTATATAAAAACCCTCTAAAGAATAACATTAACAACTTTTTGTCTCTCAACCACGCTTTTCAGTAAAACGGATTGCCGTAAGCCACACACTAATTGACATTTGTTATGAGACACTTAATTAACTCCATAAAGCCCCAGTTTCACACTCATGAGATTCAGAAGTGAGTTACTTTGAGAGAAACTTTCCCGTGATGAGTTTATTTGCAAGAGTTAGGTAAATTAGCAGGGCGTGTAAAATAATGAGGTTTTGTATGTATGCCAAAATATATATAAAGGATTTGTTACTGAGTGTAACAAATCCTTTATATACATTTCACATGGTGAGCTGTGTCTACATAAGTATTTTAAACAGCAAGAACCTACCCATGTGCAAACATTAGGTGACTGTCTTTGTAAGAACTTAAAGCTATTGACGTCATTCGTTACATACATTATGACTTAAAGCTATTGACGTCATTGCCACATGTATCATGGCATTGCTGATATTTTTCGGGTTGCATTGTATCGTATAAAACAAATCTAACAGTATCAGCTTTGTGGAGTGAAAAAACTGCAAAGCTTAGCTACACGAAACCAACTGAAAACTATTCCAATTCTAAACTTCCGTTTTCTCTATGAGCCTGTTTTTTAGCCAAACCAAAATTGTTCGTCAGCCGAAATAAACGCGGTAGGTACCTTGAATATTCTACCTAATACTCAGCAATTTTGCCGAGTTGAAAACATTTTCTTTGTTTGTTCATCACTGCACAAAAATGGAACCTACTCTGATGGCAAAGTGACTGACCCAGTCCCGCGGCACTGAATCACAGAACGCGGACAGGTGGAATGGCCATTGAAAACCAGCCCATACAACAACTGGTGTGACTGGCAGTTCTTTAGAGAAAAACTGGTCCATTCGATGACATAGACGCCACAACACTACTACATTCGTATGTAGCTACCTACTTACAGACATAAATACATAGCAGTAGATAAAGTCTTTAATTGTATTTTCAGTTCAATATAGTTATTAAAAACTGCAGCTCTAACTTAAGAAATATATCGCTTTATGATTTTGAAAAACAAAAGCACATGTAAAAATACTTGTTTATCTAGTAAAGATGGCGCAGTAACTTTAAAGAATCGAAAAATTCCCCTTTTTAAGTTTTACTACCTACATATAAATATCCATAAGGCTCTCTTTACACACGTAGTTTAATAAGATCTCAAAAGGTTGAGCACAATTTAAACTTAAACGGTGTTATTACAAAAAAATTGACCAGGTTAAACGAGTTCGAAATATTAGCCGACAACAAAGGAATGAATGACAAATTCGTGACATAACCTAATAGGGAAACGCTTTTCTAATTGGCTAGCTTAGTCCTGGCTCAAACTTGGTACTAAGTTTTTGTAATAACGGGGTATGAGTTTTTAGGCCTTTAACTTAAATAACTTTCAATATGAATGCCTGACTCTACCTCAAATAAAAAAAGTCTAATTTAACCAAAAACAGTGTGTCTTCATAAATGTGCACATATTACATTGAGGGAATCTATGCTTACTATGTGTAAACAAAGTAATGTATTTTATAAAATAATTGAGATATCACAATGAAACAAACTCATTAATGATCATAAACAACAAGGCTTTCAAAAAAAATTTTTTTTTTTAAATGATCCCAGACTTTAATTATTTTTTTTACGGTACTAGTAAAATTTGACCAAAAAAACACCCTTTTAGAATAACGTTAAGTAAAAAAGGGGTGTACTTTTTTTACTTTACGTTATTTTAAATATTATTAGCTTTCGAATATTAAAAATACCTACCTTGTTTTTAATTGACCACAACATTTGCTACAAATTATTAAGGAACACAAAAGGTTAATATTGTATGAGTAAGTTTTCATTTCATCAAATTAGATACTAATAAATTCTTTGATTTATTTATATTAACAGTAATTCCAGAACAATATATCGAACTTAATGAATCGTGAACCAAATTGCCAACGCGAAACTTTGGATTTACCAAAACTTGAGAATCTCTTAACTAGTCCCGAACTCAAATAGAACATCGATACTTAGATACATCCTAGCGTATGGAGCTTTTCTAAATATTTTAATGCAATTTGTTTGACGATACCCTCAAACATCCCTTCCTTCGTTCAAATACTTGCTAGAATAATGTTAATAACGCACTAAATAAAAATTTCTACAATATTTTTATTGGAACTTGACCCGTAAATGATGGTTGAGTTTGATCGTCGTTCTAAAATAACCGAGCCTCAAAAACCGACGACGAAATCGGTCAACCTTTAAGCCGCGACTTACAAGATATTAAAACAGTATTCGAGAAACGTCAAACCCGTGTAAATTATTAGAGCGATAAACATTTTTCTAAGTTATTCGCCGATTCCTACGTACACATACAGTGCAATAAATTTTCATATTGCAAGAGAACGCAATATTACGAGGTACGGTAAGTGCCTTATATTTCATGTCTGCGGGCACGCGCTCTGCCTACTTGATAATACAGTTATTCCGCGTATCTACTGAGATATTGTCTTTATAGGGAAAGTTGATCATTTCAGACTGCTTTATAATGTTCATTGTTGATAAATCTACAGATTTATTTTAGGTTACGTGTTTCTAGGGTCTACGTTTTAATTATCTACACCCTATGAGTACTGCACCAAACTGACAGTCACAGCACATTTTTCAACAAGCGTTTTTGTTTTCATCCAATGTGTATACGAGTCGTATACATTGTGGTTTATACTTCAAATTGTCACCTGTTTTTAATGAGGCTAAAACAGAAGTCAGAAAAGCAATATAAAGTCAAATGCTCTTTATTTAAATACTAACTCAAACATCAGGAGGCCCTCTTCGATAATGAATGATAGAGGCAGGTTTAAGATTTATATTTCAAATTATAGTGTATTTTATGAAAGGGTCTTGGGCGTGATGTCTGAACCAACACGCCGATTTCGGTAGAAATTTTAGGTTCTCTAACTGAACTAACACGATTGATCAAATGTTAGCTCTCGATGTCTTGTCTAGCCTTTCATAACGTTCATCAATGATAAACAAGATCCTAAGATAACACGCAAATTATTCAAAGATCCCGTGGTCGTTTATTCGTGTGGGTTTGAAAATCGTGGTTTTGGAACTTTAATGATGCAATAGTTGACATACCTTTTACGTAGAGCTTTTATCCACGAAATATTCAATTTTAGGGTTTAGTGCCTCAAAAGGAACCATTATCACTTTGAACTCCGTATGTGTGCCAACACCCTTTAAGGAACGCGTGGAGGTATCAAATAGAAATTAACACAAACACTTATAGCTACGGTTCCTGTGTTTCGGAAGCTGTTAAATAATCAAGCTTCTAAGTTAACGCGATTCAAAGATTTATTTTTCTTAGGCCATGTAACATTTCGCAGGGGAATCAAAACCTATAAAGTACTTCCCAATAGACCTAGAATCATGAAACGAGGCATGAAGAAAGGTGTTAGAGCACAAGTAAAGGAAAAAGAAAAATTGTGGAAAAAAACCTTTATTTGTACGGAACCCCAATGCGCGAGTCCTACTCGCACTTGCCCAGTTTCCATAATTGGCAAAGTACATAAATATTGCTATACTTGTAAATGCGAGCACTCCGTACACAATTTTACATTATTTCAATTAACAACTTCAGAACTCAAAGCCCTGAACTCTGAACAAACATCCATCAGCTTACCTGTAGAAAATTACCAACACTTAAATGAGAATTACTAAAACCAATTCCAATTTCTGAACAGGTCGCTCTAACACAATATTTGCAGAGGCACACCATTAATCGTTTAACTTCCTCTAGCTCGACCTTTAATTAATACAGGCGCCATAAATCCTCATATGTGCATGCCAGTGTCTTACAAACTATTAAGGCTGTATTTTCTAAGGCTTTGTAGTCTTATCAGTCTATTTATATTGTTCATCAATGGGAAAGTTGGGCTTATATATTTGCTACGCGTTGAAAATGTTAATTAACAAGTGTTTACGATTTTATTTTTATATAACCAGCAAAGTTACATTGCGAACAAATAAGACATGAATAATATAAAGAACACATTTTTTCTTGTTAAAATTCTTACAGAAAGTAGGTTTTAGTATTTATCTAAAACCATAATAACTTTTGTTAGGAGGACAAATTATTTCAATAAAATTTTTCAGACTGCAGTTCCAGTTTACACGTAAAAAGTTAAGTTAATAAATAAACAGATTGGTACCATAATTAACACGAAAAATCAGTCACCTACCTAAACAATGCTCCGGCAGAATTAGTGTACTCTGTGGCTATACCTGGCTTTGTAAATAATCCCGTAATACTCACTCCTGCAAATAATGTATTGTATGCATTCTCACTGAATATTCACTGTGGTGGTGGTGGTGTAAGATATATTCTAAAAGCTATTCAATGCTATACTGCATACATTTTGTATGGATTGCTAATACAAACACAAAATTCTTGAGAGATACTTTTTTCATGTGATTTATGACACTAGACACATAAGTAGGCAATAATGTAGGTATTGCGTTGGGTGTGATGTCTTCGACCGTGTGGTCGAATACATCACACTTAATAGGTAGATGATCCGTTCTGATAATCACGACACGAGAGTTTTCCACAAAAAAAACGATAAGCCCGCTACTACTTAAGCAAATTTTAACACCGAAGGTATGCTGTTGTTTTCGTTAACAATCTAGGAAGACTTGAACATGCATGTTTTATCAGTTGACTAGTTGTTATGTAAAACTTGCATTTGTAAAGATGATAGTCGACTTGTTATTTCTGGCTTATGGTTTGCGTGTCCCTTGATTGCAAGCATACCACATGAAAACGAGTCACGGAGTACGAATAAGTACCTACACCACGCATGCACGCCGAGCTAATACATTATGTTCCCCCAAATGTGCGCTTGATGAACAAAAACGGGCAGCAATTTTTCTAAAACGAAAGAACATTGACAACTCCTGATTGATATATTAGACTTTTTTCTCCCAATTTTATCGAATACAGCTGAGTTTTTGCGGCTGGCACGTTTGAAACGGAGCAGACGAATGAAATCTAATTTCAGTGACATTAATAAGAAGCCTACACAAACACAGTATGTTGGAATCCCCAAATGAGTCATTTATCTTTACAAGTCTTTTTGATTAATTTAAAGGACAAGTTTTGATTTTTCAAGACAGAATGATGGAGTGTTACAAATTATATTTATTATACTATCTGATCCGGAATTCCGACAGTGTAGTCTAGATAGCAAAAATGTCCTTTATAGGTAAATAATGACTAGTCTTCTTTGTGTGTATTTTTATAAGTTACTACTAAATTCAGAACAATAGTAGGAACTTTTAGCTATTATTATAGTCGGCTGTATTTAAAGCACCTAAACTTCTCTAGATTTTCTTAATTTTGTATTTACTCTCACTCTGCCGACATATTCACGTGACGGCATATAAATGCCGATTACCAAAAGTGCTAGCGCGTTCCATATCACGCCGATAGCTTGCACTGGATTGAGTGAGCGACTGACATATTTCCGAGTTCTTCGGGCGACTCCAGAATATTGATCAGCTGAATCTCTCACGCCGCAGTGCCAGATGCTCACTGGAAATTACTTTCAAATAAATCTACTCGACTTGTTACGTACTGCGGGTTACATGAAGAAAATGACAGAGCTTGTAATTGGCTCGGCTTTGGGAAGTTGCGGAAGAGGGACCGAAAATAAAATACTTATAGGTCAAAATGTTTTTAATAGTTATTAAAGTGCTTTCAATTTAAAGACGATTATATAGAGATTATATAGTAGATATGGCATATGCAATGCCAGGAACTGCACGTTTCGATGATGTTTTAAGAAAACCAATTTGTATTTTGCTGAAAATGCAATTTGCAGACATTTAAAGCACAAGAATACATTGTTAGACACTTCATAGTTCTTGTAATATTTGAACAGATTACGGTTCAATTGATTGAAAACTTTATAATAATGTATATACCTAAAGGTAATACTTTTCCAAAAATAAATTTGAAATGACACGGTAGTCTCTAATTTAACTTAACATCAGTAGATCATGAAACTCAGATCACACTACGGTAGCGGTAACTATACTTATGTGACAACGGTTGTATTATATGGGTGTCATAACTGACAAACCGCTTTAAGTCTAACTCAGAAACCTCACTACCTACCTAACCTACTAATTTTCTTTTTGACTGAGTAATTCGAGAATGAGTAGATAGGTAAGATTTTGACGGAATCTTTTTGTGTTGCCATTGTTTAAAGTTATCAGACAAATCATGTTTCAATTAAATGCAGTCGTATGAAACCAATGTTAAATTCAGGCATTTCGAGGCATTAGTCAACTTCTGCTTCGCTGCTTTCGCTTAACTTCGTAGTAAAAGAGCATTACCTATACTCTTGTGCTAACACACTCACTTATAAGATTCAAACTCGTGAGATTTTTCACAAAAACAAGATGGAAGTTTACCCATACTGTAAATCGAAACACATTGTTGTCCTCCTTCGCTCGCGTCGCTCCTATGAATCCAAGAATTTGACTTTATAAACAGCAATAAAAGTCGACAGTTATTTTGATTACATTTTTATTTTAAAATGTCATAAAATGATATCAACATCTTAAAGTTAACATTGATAAATAGAATTGCCTTCATGTTTATTACATGGGTTTAACTTCATTCAATTATGTACAAATACAATTGTTACATTTTATTGTCTTTTATTACATAGGCAATGTAAAGCAATGTTTTTTAAGAAACTCAACTATTATTGTCACAATTATTAACATTTAACTCTACAATACACTTGAATACACGTATCCAATCATTAGTATTATAATATTTTTATCAAAGAAATACTTAATTTGACCAAAATTTCGAGAAAATTTTAATCTGAAATCTTTGAAAAACACTAACGAAAATATTATAATTGTATCTACCATACCTGCCCAACACTACTATGAAACAGTACTATGAAATCAAAACGAGTTTCGTATTTTTCTAAATGCAGTAGATATTAAATTAAAGTGGAAATTTTTAGTTCTACCGTATAAATATGATTTCCATGACATTTCATTCAAAGTGTGATATTGTTGAAAGTCTATAAAGACTTTTTATTGTACATGGAGTACCATTTAAATACTGAAACCATATCATATACACAATATTGCAAGCGTAAAATCAACTAATAAGGGCATAGACGATATTGTTAAATGCATAAATATTTTATATTTTTACAGAATCAATTCTTATCAAAATCCATTTTACTTTCACAGTTCTAACTCTACTATAAATTCTTCTTTTACTTACATACAACTACAATTTACATGAAGTTCAATAGGAACTTCATGAACTACACTTTTGTAACTCATAGGTAAGTATATAAACTTGAATGAGCCGAATACATTATTTTAATATACTATTCGGAAGACAAATTTATTATTACAAGTATTAAAATTTACATTCTAGCTTTTTCTTTTGGTACTCAAAGTAAAGAAAAGTTTTAGAATGATATTTCGTGAAGAGTAGATAACTTTAAGAATATTTAAGTATACGTCCTAAGACCGTTCAGGCGGTGAGATAGTAATATTTTTAATCAAATAAGTTCTCGTTCACACGGAGACGATTTGTGTTTTTCGACCTTTCATCTTTTTGCTCTATTTGTTTCTTTTTTTGAAGGTGGTAATTTATTTTAAATGCCCATGTTCACACCACGCATACCTGCCCAAGTAACGTGTTTTAAAAATCACATTCGTCAAAATCACGAATCTCGAATTTTGGAGACGGATCCGCTTGTTCGTGATCGAAAGTTAATCCAAGACTGAACTCTCAATCACGTTACGAATGTGAACATAATTTCGGATATTTTGACGAATCGTGAAAATTTTCAATCCGTATATAATAAACATCCATAGGTGTTTCCGTGTTTTGAACAAATCGTCAGTGACGGATCCCGTGTAAAAAAGCCCTTTGTAAGTATTTATATTGTCTTGATTATTAATATTGTATAGGTATATCGAAAATTACATATCTTAGCAATAATTTCATTGTCAAACAGTTCCAGAGAGTAAATATGTGGTTTTTATATTAAAATTCAAGAGAATACCCTCAATAAATGCATAATTTTATTTCTTTATAGAGGTAATATTACATCAGGAAAAAAATTGAAAAATTGAGGCAGCATTAACTTAATTACTCTGGAATCAAAGATCATAGGTACAGAACTCTAATATTTTTGCGGATTACATAAATAGGAATATTATAGTTTACTTTTATAAAATCAATGAAAAATTTCCTTTTGACTTTTTTTATGATTAATTTACTCATTTACCTTCGTTGTCTCAAGACTATCCAAATAGCTTCAGTATCAATTTCTTACTTTCTGTTTTCAACTTAAATATCTAAATGCCTCTATAAATACATTCAAAACGCATTAGCTGATAAATATATTGGTCTAGATATCTTAACACTACGGCTATTGTCTTTACAATCGTATTGTCATACAGATATTAACACTAATTTTTATACTTAGTAACGTATCGTACTAATTATATAAATATCGATATATTTTTACATTTCAAAATTAATATCAAATTTATTACACATGTATCACAAAAAACTTAACGAATAATTTTACAAAGTAAAATAAAATTAATATAAGACTCGAGTGAAGATATTGAAACTTTTTGCGTAACTCCTATATACCCATTGATATGACATTGTTGATATTATACCAATTCATAAAGTCTAACACGGATGTAGGAATTCACAATTCTTATTTTAGTTCGAAAATTTGGTTTTATGTCCTCTATTGTCATTACAAGGCTAAAACTGTAATCCGCCCAACAACGTCAACATTAGAATTTACAACAACCGCAAAATACGTACATACAAAATTCAACAGCCATGATTTCATCACTACCTAGGTAGGACTAGTGCTACGTTCAAAAAGTATGCGCTAGTCGTTTCTATACGGCCGCGAGAATCGCCGCGACGATTGACGCGAGTAGTATGTTTACGGTAGCGGTCGCCGCGTCGTTATATGGAACGAATTGGCGGGGCGGGCCCGACGGCCGGACTTTTTGTTTTTCGGTTCGCTGGGCGTATTCGTTGTGCGAATTGTTCGGGCTATACTGTATGTTGTAAAGGTTTAGCGCGTTGTTGAGTTCAGCCTGCCGTAGGTCCGCGTCGAGCGCGTTGTAATTCCGCTCGAATTGCTTCTTCAGGTGCCGCTTCGGCGGGCGCGTTGTCGTCGCGACGGTGGTCGTCGGTCGCGGAGTGGTTGTCGTGGTCGTAGTTGTAGTTGTCGTCGTCGTTGTCGTACGTTGCGGCGTTTCTGTTGATAACGAAAAATGAGCAATTAGATATGCAAAGGAATTCAAACGAAACTAGATAAATCTATCTAGTTTTGTTTCTAATCAGAAAGACACACACGCGGCATTGAAACACGTAATCTATGATGTCAAAGAACATTTCACATGTCACTACGCTGTCGCGGGTGCTTCGCATCACAGATAACGTATCTCTATTCCGCGTTCATAAGCAAATCCGCACGACTCTAAAAAAACATAAATTATAGATCCTAATTTAAGATGACGTTCATAAATTTGCCTTTTTTATCTAAACAAAATATTAAAATGATTAACTTTTGATAAGAAAAACGGTTATTCAGCCTGGATTTTGTACTCGAACTATTATTTTCTGTGGTGAAACTTACCTTTTAATATAACGGATCCCTCAGCGCGACCGTACGCGTTGCCGGCAGAGCAGGTGTACTCGCCGAAGTCACTCTTCTTCAGGCGGTTGATGGTGAGATTCATGCGGAGCGCGTACTCGTTCAGTACCTGCTCCGATATTATGTACTTGGAACCGTTTAGCAGCTTACCACCTATGACAAGAAACAAATACTGTTGAAAGATCCTAAAAATTCACTCAAGTACTGATAAATGGGCAAGACATTTTTTAATTTATAAGTTTCAATTAAAATTCTAAGAAATTCAATATTAATTAGCTACTATAAGATATAATTATTCTTTTGGCGGACTATAGTTGTATAATATTTTAAATAAAAAACGCCTAGCTAAGAAATTAAAGAAAACGCCTTCATTAATCAATATAGTATTAATAAGGAGTAATATAAATCAGTTTTCCCAAAAACACATTAGTTATTCAAACATTCTCTAAAATAGTTAGTGAGTGTGGTAGAACCAACTGCTAGATATTTCAAAGAGACATAATGCTCACTGACAAGTGTGCGGTATTCTGTTTTTGTAAATAAGTAGAAACTTCGAAGTAGAAACAGTCTTTCTGAGCAAGAAAGAAACAGTCTTTCTTTTACATACTTCAAATTTCCAACAAGTAGCATACCTACTCTATTCACTTAAATCCAAACAATAACTCGATAAAAATCAAAGAACATATAAGACAAGCTGTTAGTCACAATAATATTACCGATCTCTTCCACATCAAAAATATTTGAGCCTCAGACAGTGACCTGAACTCTTTTTAAAGGAATTCTGAATAGGTTGTTACTAGTCTGACATGATCCATCGGCCGCATCGTCACTTACTAAAAGGTGAGATTAGGGCCTAATGTCTGCCTCGTAATAATATACTTACTCGCTTGCGACTTGCCACGCTGCCAAGTATTAAGTGACTTGGGCGACGCCTCCACGTAACACTGCAGCGTTACTTGCATGTCGACTGAACGCAGCACCACCGGACTGTCCACTCGCACAATCGGCTTGACTGTGTCAAAAAAAGGCTTAATTAAAATTCGATAAAAATGTAATTGAAGCAGAGGTCTTAAGAAGATCGCTTAAAAAGGTTTATAGTATAAAAAATCGGTAGTATAAATAATGATAGATTTTCATGTATACTTTGTCAGCCTACAGCTCGGATACCCCGTGGATTTAGGGTCTGCGAGTGCGACTTAGGTAGGATCACTTTGCTCGTTCTCTAATCGATCGGGGTACAGTTTGTTCGTATCTCTCCTCGGTAAATAATGTCACCTAATCAGTTTTATAAGCGTTTTAAAACATTTTCATGCAAAATTATTAGCTTAACCGTTGTCAAAATGTACGAGTAACATAAGATAATTATTGTTTTTAAGTGATAAGCATTCACTATGCAATCTAAATATATTATTGCACTTGAAAAAAAACGACCACCAGAGGCGGGAATCGAACCCGCGTTCCTCGCATACCGGGCGTACGAGTAACATTTGAAAATCGAGCCTAATGCAAACAGAAGATCGTGCAATCAAGGATATCTAATTGTACATAGGCCTCTTAGATCAAAATGTGGTTGGTATTAGGTATATTATGAGTGACCCTTTCTTGTGGTTAGTATTTAGACATCGCCTAAGCTGCTGATTAAATTGTTACTCAAAACGATATTTGAATTTTCATTTGTTATTCTAATAAGGAAGTCTTTGAAAGGTTAAATACCGATTCTCGTAAAATGTTTCATTTGGTTTTACAGTAACTTAATCGCTTTGATGATGCTCAAGCAGGGCAACAGAGAAAGAAAACAAAGAAAACTCGAATGCCTACTACAAATTGTTGGGATGAAGTAAAAGCAACACTTGGCCAATAGGAAGCTCAATTACTTTTGATTACCTATTCCGTTTGAAGAATAAGCGTCGGGATTTGCTAGAAACGTTTTGTTTTTGTTTTGATTTATTACTGAAAAACTCTTATTCACTTTAGAAACTTAACAACATGAGTTAATTTGAGTATGTGTTAATATGACCGCTAAGCTAAACTATATATCGCAATATCTTAATTACTCGCTCACCTGTCAAAGTTTCCTGAACTAGGTCTCCTTTGATCTTAAGAAGATTCACATCTATATATATAAAAGAAAGTCGTGTTAGTTACTTCACTTATAACTCAAGAACGGCTGAACCGATTTAGCTGAAAATTGGCAGGGAGGTAGTTTAGAGCCAGGAGAAGGACATAGGATACTTTTTATCCCGTTCGACATCATTCCCGTGTGACTTGACATGTAACGTCAGTCACTATAAAACGTGGTATAACAAAAAAGAATCAGACTTGGA